>JAQFVV010012482.1:1337365-2074944 GCA_028023455.1 Epiperipatus broadwayi | reverse complement strand
AATTAAAACATTAGAAATTTCTTTAATTACCAATTAATATTTGAAATTATTATATATTTCTGCATATATCGCTAAATTATATAATTGAGTTACATATATAACAAAATGTTTTCCATCTTTAGATTTGTTTTTTTCATTTCATAAAATTCTAACTCCTTCCTCACTGTATGATTGATCTAATTAAAATAGAGGAGAAAAAATAGATTTTAAACTAAGTATACCGATCAATCGCAAGGAGAGACCCACTTATGAAAGAATCAGAAATGAGATAGGGATTCCATCATTTCTCAGTTTAATACAGTGAGATAATTAGAAAGGCAGATCTGAAATTACTAAAACAAAAGTAGGGGATAAACTATTATATAAGTTGTTTTAGCCACTTTTTGATTTACTTAAGAATCTTACCATTTCTTCAGCATTCAAAGTATTGATTTAAAAAATTTATGTTCGCAATGATTATGATCGCGAGCTAGAAAGACAATTCCCTTTGCTTTCTAGACTTGCATAGTTCCAAGATGGGAGAGCAGAGACCCAGAAGCGAGGCTACCCAAAGAAAATTCAAGATGATTCAAATTGCTCTCAGGGGAGCAGAGAAACGCAACAATTCCTCCATCCATCCTAACTTAACTAAATCTAAACTTCATTTAAATCCTAAAGTTGGGCTAAATCTATTAATATATAATCAAAATAAAATAATGTATTCTAAACTTTACAGTTAAATATAATTTTTTATTTTCTTTAAATCCCAAATCTATTCTATTTTACTGATTTATTTATTGATTTACTGATTTATTTCTGATTACGCACTTTAACTTATTTATCTTATTCTGATTTATTGTAACTGGGATTATTTTTAACGTATAGCTTTATTCGACTAATTCTAAATGATTTATTATAACTACTTAATAATTTATAATTCTTAAATGATTTATTTTAAAATGATAATTAAAAGCCTAAGTTATTTTACATATTTTAGCTTAATATCAATGTTTTATTTTAATTGATAATTTCATAAATAAGTTGAAGCTATAGTAAACTAAATCAATCAAATTTAAGCAATTTTGTTTCAATTCCCTTTTAAATTAAGTGAACAAAATAAATTTGTATATCACTTACGCGGAAATTTATCTTTTAATTTATGTTCCTTTGTTAAATTCCGCGCCAAATTTTATTATTTTCAATTATGTATTTGTTCAGAATGGAGTTTTACTCTTAGGGTTAAACATTAGTGAGAACGATTAGAATATTAAAGGGGCACCTAAATTGCATTTATTAACGCACAAACAAAACTCCTTCTGAAATGGATAAAATGTCTTATTTAAGCATATAATTAGGGCTTACAGCTAATTTAAGAGTAGATTTGTTTTTTAAATGTAATATTTTAATTAATATTAAGTCGGGGCTTTTGATAAAACATTTAGTATAAAGTTATAACTTATAATATAATTATCCTTAAATATGCTGTAATCCTCCCTTAGAATTATATAAATGTTTATATAGGTAGCTTTAGGAAGTAAATTAAGATTCATAGCTTCTCTCTAATAGTTTATAATTGTAGATGCTATATAATGAACTGATCTATTCTGTAGTTTCATGGAAAGAAACTAAAAAAAAATAATAAAAAAAATGAATCTAACAATGTAAGCGGTGTGAATGCGGGCATAAGAAATGCTTAATCATACATACTTGTTACTGTATATCATATACTAATGGATGCATAAGTACTTTAAGGGCTACTTCCCATTGCTTCTTAGTTTCAGAAACTACTTTTCAGATAAGTATAGGTGGGCTGCTAATCTATTTGCATCCTTAGAACTGCTACAAGAGACGACAGTTAAAATAGTTGTTTAATCACCTGTGACTAAAGGTCTCCTATTCACAGCAATAGCTAGGCATTAAAAAAAAAAAAATGGTACAAATCCGTGAAAGAAATATTATTCGAGATATAGAGATTCAGATTGCATATTTTCTATATGCCTTGGATCATTCTGAAGGATCAGAAAGCCAACATCACTATCCCGCATACAATTGTATATTTCAGCTTTGATTGAATTCGAATCTAATCTTATAGGCATATAATATATATAAAAATATATTGATAATCACGCTTGATAAAATATTCTTTATAAATGATTTACTATCTTCAGCAAGGGGAACGCAGATCTAAAAGTTATGAGCATAAATTAGGCAGATCGCTTCATGAGCAAATTCAAACTAAATTTATAAAGTAAAATATTGTTAGCTCATAAATTGTAATTTAAACAGTGTAATCTATCAATCTGCAGAGTGATATATATATATGACAACTAAAGTAAATTAACTAATTTAAAATCGGCACATGAGAAAGGACAAAATGTCATATATATATAAACCAAAACTACCTGTAATTCCTAAAAATCATCACTAAGAGAACCAAACTTACTGCTTGTAATCTCTAAAATAAAATCATCTGAGGTGAGTGAGACAGTTTGTAATCCCATTATAATTTTATTATTCATTTATTAATTTTATTATTTAAATATTTGGCTTTTTATTGAACCATTTTTAAACTTAATTTCCGCTTGGGTGTTTTGATTTTTGCTTATCATTTTATTGAAGCCACCATCATTAGTTGATTATCTATTAGTTATTAAGAATCACAATCTGTATTTAGTAATTATTACTCATATGGGGGCTATACTGTTAAATATGGCCAGTCTCCTATATCTCATGTTTTACTGATACAGCCAGCACAGGATTACGAAAATACTGGTGTGACCACATATATCATCCGAAAGTGTAAATTTGAGCATTGGTAAAGGGAACTCGAGGCTAGATAGTGGGCACAACCTCACTTGATCACCTTGGGATGATTTACTAAAACTCTGATTTTGTTGCGCGAATGCACAGATTTGACTGTTACAGTGTTAAATTTGAAATTTGAGAATCTAATGGTGCGAATTGATTCCTAAGCTAATACTGTAACAGGTCAATCCAGCAACACCTGAAGAAGAGTGGATAATAATATTACTCAAAACATTGAATCATTACTAATCTGTGTTGTCTATTTGTGTGTTATTACTAACAATAAATGTTGAATGTATAGACAAATTTAAACCTTATTTAAATTTTTCTTAAACACAAACAACTTGCTTAGTAATAACACAAAAATAGACAACATAGATTAGTAATGATTCAATGTTTTGAGTAATATTATTATCCACTCTTCTTTAGGTGTTGCTGGATTGACCTGTTACGGTATTAGCTTAGGGATCGAATACCACCATTAGATTCTCAAATTTCAAATTTAACACTGTAATGGTCAAATTGGTACATTCGCCCAACAAAATCCAAAGTTTTAGCAAATCATCCCAAGACTAATTAAAATAAGGTTATTGGAACCTTTTGTTCAACCTAGTCTCAGTTTCTTTACCAATGCTCAAAGATTTACTACCTTGCAGATGACATATTTGAGGTCACAGTGGTATTTTCCTTAATCACATGCAGGCAGTAGTACATCAGTAAAACATGAGATTATAGGAAACTGGCATATTTAACAGTATAGCTATATATATATAGGTGTAGCATGGGTATAATTACTAAATACGGATTATGATTCTTAATAACCAATAGTTAACTAATCAATAATGAGTCAATAATTAATTATGAGCATGATTGAAACACTAAGCAGAAGTTAAATTTAAAGTAATTTAATGAAAGCCAAATATTTAAATAATAAAATAAATAAATGAAATAATAAAATTATAATAAGTTTATATAGCTTGTCTCACTCACAGGTGATTATTTTAGGGATTACAACTTATTAACATTTAAGTTTGGATTCACACGCAGGTGATGATTTTAAATATAAGAATTTATGGTTTACTGAGTTACAGGTAGTATATATATATATATATATATATATATATATATATATGACATTTCAAATCACTTGCAAGTGATATTAATTTTCTGGTTACAAATTATTTTATTTACTTTGGTTGTCGCATATATGGTGATGAAGATTTACAATATTTCAAATTACAATTTCATGAGTCTTATTACTACTTTGTAAATTAGTTTAGTTTGCTCATGATGATCTATGCTTAGTTTATGCTATATAACAGGATCTAGATTTTCTTTAGAGCTAGCAGAAGTGATTATTATTATTTATAAAGAATATTTTACCAAATGTGTATTAATCAATATATACTCTATATAGCTTATATGCCTATAAATTTAGATTCTGATTCAGATCAAAGCTGACATATACAATTATTATGGCAAGATAAATTGATGATTAGCAGTCAAATTTTAGACACCAAAGTGTATAGAAAATATACAATCTGAGTTTCTGTATCTTGAATGTGTGCTTTTTCATGGGATTTGTACGTAGTACCAGTTCCCTTAACACCATATCAATTGCTGTGAAATAGAGACCTTTAGTATGGGTGATCGAACAAGTAGTTTAACTGTCTGGAGTCTTATGATCCAGTTCTAAGGATGCAGAATGGAGTGGCTCTTAACCTACTCTCATTTGAAGAAGGTAGTTGTCCAAACTAAAAAGAATGGGGTAGCCATTAAAACATATGCCCATTAGAATAATACATACAGCAACAAGTATATACACTGAAGCATTTCTTAAGAACACATTCGCACCTCTGACTACATCATTATATAACAAAAATAAGACACTGAACAATAGTTTCCTTCCATGAAACTAGTTATGCTATTAAGGAAAGCCTATGGATCTAATTTTTTAAGTTATCTATATAGGTATTTATAATTCTAGGGAGAATTACAGCATATTATGGATAATTATGGTACTAAGTTATAGGTTTATGCTGTATTTTATCACTTCAGCTGAATATTAGTTAAATATTACATTTGAAGCAAATCTATCGTAGAGTAGCTGTAAGTTTTTCATTATATCTTATATAAGACATTTTATCCATTTCAGGGAGTTTTGTTTGTGCATTAATAAATGCAAAATTACATATATATGCATAAGAATATCTAATCACTTCTCACTAATGATTTAACTAAGAGTAAAACTCCATTCGGAACAAGTATAGCATAAACAAATACATAGTTGAAAATAATAAAATTTGGCATGGATTTAACTAAAAGAACATAAGTATAAAGATAAGATTCCACGTAAGTGAAATCCGAAATTTGGCTTTGTTCACTTAGTTTTTAAAAGGGAATTGAAACAAAATTAGTTTAAAGTTGATTGATTCAGTTTACAATAGATTAAACTCATTTACAAAAATTATTAAGAAAAGCAGATATTATTATTAGGTTAAAATATATGTAATAATTTAGACACAGAATTATCATTTAAAATAAATCATTTAGAATTAAATGTAACAAATCAGTTATAATAAATCATTGGGAATCAATCAATTAAAGCAAGTTAAAACTGAATCAGTTTTAATAAACCAAAATAAATTAGAATAAATCAATCAGAAATAAATCAGTAAATAAGGCAAGATTTGGGATTTAAATAAAGAAAATAAAATTACATTTAACTTGTAAATTTGAATACATTTACTTATTTTGGCCATAATTAATAGGCTTAGCCAGCTTTTATGAATTAACAAAGTTTAGTTTAGAAGTTAACTTTTAGAAGGATGGAAATTTATTACCGCTTTAAGTTTCTCTGCTCTGGCAAGTTGGTTTCATCTTGAGGGTTTCTTTGACTGGTATCGGTTTCTAGTTCACCTTTCTCTGCATCTTGTAGACTATCATGGTGTGTAGAAAGCAAGGAAATCACCTTTTCTTGCCCATGATCATCATCATTACCAATTTATAAAAATTACATTTTTTAACAAGTTAAACTGACTGAATGTCCAAAGTCAATATTTAAGCAAATCAAAGATGGCTGAATCAACTTATATACCAGCTTACCTCCCTATTACCTGTCTTAGTAATTTTAGATCTGCTTTTCTAATTACCTCACTGTATTCTCAGAAATCTCAGAATACTGCTGTTATTGATTTCTTTTACAGGTGGCTCTTCCCTCGGTTGATCAGGATAATTTATTCATACTTAGTTTTAAAATCTATTTTTACTCCTAAAATTTTAATTAGATCAGTATACAGTGAGAAAGATTAAATTTTATGAAGTCATCCTTTTTAGAAAAACAAATCTAAAGATGGTAAACATTTTGTTATATATGTAACTCAATTATATAATTTAGGGATATATGCAGAAATATATAATAATTTCAACTATTAAATTTAGAATAAATATTCGAGATAAAGAAATTTCTAATGTTTTAATTCTATTAACATTATTCCTTCCTGCATATATGTAGTCTTTAGTTACACATATAAAGCATTTTCCACTTATTTACTTACTAGAAATATATACATGCATATTTACTGAATTTTATACATATACATACGTTTCTTTTACTGTATGCTAAATATACACACACATACACAACTAATACATTTAGGTTTAAAATAAGCATGATTTTAGCATAATATACGATGATTTGGGTATAGTTATACATAAAGAAATACTACTATAGTATATAGTAGGTGAAACAGAAGAAAAGGCAGATATGAGCGTTTCAGTGTTATCCTTGGCAAATTATTATTTCATTGATACTTGATGTATAGATGCACAATATATAAAGATGTATTTATACAGCATTTAAAAAAAAACATTTCCTTTCTAGAAAGCTCCCAATTCAAATTCCATTTTAATTGCTATTTCAGGTTTCTCTCAAAGTCTAAGTTGTCTTTGAAGCAAATGTCAATTTACCTGTTAGTTATTCATATTGTCCTGCATATAATACATTTTAAAAATATATACTTATCATTTTTTTAAAAAAATAGTTACTGAAAAAAAGCAGTGTTTATGGAGGAAATTGATATACATATTACATTTAGAGACAATCAACTAAGAAAGAAAGCATCCCAGAGAAATCACTCCCTTATACCTCTTTTGTTTGTTGATGTAATTGGATAGATACTTTTGTTAATGATAAATTCAATACTTAAAATATAAATATTGCACTTTCTCTAACAATATGTCTTCTATTACTTTCAACAGAAGAATATTTTTAACTAAGATAAAAACTAAACAACTGTTAATCTATTCTTTAAAAATAAAATAAATTATTTGTTTTAAAATACTATTACAAATAATGATAATAATATATTTTAACAACAAGTATGAATTTTAAAACATTACCAACTTAAAATTTATATGATAATCTTATATTTATAGAATAATCATGTATGCATGTATACATATGAACATATAATTTCTTATTTACCTAAAATTATTATTTTTGAAATGTGTGAATAGGCAGAACATTACTGTAGTTTTTATTAAAATATATAAGCTTTAAATTTATAAGAGTTTTATAATTATGTTTTAAGTTTAACACAGATTATATCTAAAACAAAATAATAAAACAAATTGTAAATTATTTTGTATCTTAGGTGTTTCTATAATTATTTCAAAATTAGAATTTAACACTCCATGACAAATTTAAACATTTTATTAATATATAAAATCATGACAATAAATTGTATATATATAATTTTTATTTAAATCAGCACAGGATGGCTCAGGATGTATATACATGCGTTGCGCAGGTGTGTGTGTGCGTATATAATTACCTAGTAGTTTTTTTTATTAAAAAAAATATATAAATTTAAAATAATCAGAATTCAATAGTTAAAAAAATAAAGTAGAGGAAAAATTTAGAGATAAGTTAGAAATTAATAATTATAACTTCTCTTTCTTTTATACATTATGATCTGTCAAAAATATTCTTTAGGAAAAAAGTGTTTTAATTAGAATAATCAAAGAGTTTTTTATGATTAATTAAATAGTTGGTACAAAAATAATCAGGCTCTGGAGATTAAAATTCCGGACTGATTAGTTCAACTAATTCTAATCTCTGTAATTAAAATTAAAAAAAAAAAAACAGAAAATAGAAAAATGAAAATTATAATTAATTTTTTTTAGAGATAAGATGTATCAATAACTTTGTAAAAAACTCGATCAAAGGTTGGGTCAGAGTAATATAAAGGCATGCATTCTCTATTGTCTTCAGTTCAGTTGGAGTTGAGTTTAATAGAGTTGGAGTTAAGTTTCTAATCAGTTTCTAGTTAAGTTTGAATTTAAGTTCAGAGAGTCAGTTCAAGCCAGATTAAAAAGAATGATTGGCTAGAACCGAACATTGTGTTCGGTTGTTTCTTCTGCTCTTCTCCCATGTGCCATTTAGCAAAATGCCATAATAAATTATCCTGACTCACTTTCTGCCGAAGTTTTAACCCACCCTTCTAAATTAAATGAAAATTATATAAACCAGGTACACCAAGATCAGGGACCACAAGAAGTTGTCTTTCAGTTAGAAATACCAATGCCAGGACCAAGAAACTAACTGGATCCAAGGACAAAAGGTGTGATCATCCAACTACAACTACAACCCAACTATAACTACAAAAAAATCCAAAAACTATGATACCTACCAAGAAAACCAAAAACTATTTAAACTGTCTATCAAAGACGATGTTGAAAAGACAAATAAATTCCAAAAGCAATGCTATAAATCCTAGGTAAATATTTAGTGATATCAGGATTAAAACTTTTAAATCTTACTCATTATCATAAGCATGCAAAATTTGTTAAAAGTATAATATTTCTTATGTGTTTACATTTTAATTATGTCTTATTATTATTACATTCATAATTATTGTTTATCTTTTTTAGAATAAATTTTGTTTAAAATTATTAATGTCATTTTTTTCGTCTCTCACTCTCTCCATTCATAAGCAAATGTGTAGCCGGTCTCATGTGAAGAACTAGCCAGGGGTCAAGTGCTTGAAATATGTTAGTGACATCGCATGTGTTCCAATCTAAGTATTGGATGGTGCCCTGAGTTTTAAACCTGTTATAAATTTCTCCATGGGATTTTCACATTTCATGCAGCGGGGGGGGGGGTACTTCAGTCTGGAAAAATGACTGTCGGTTTAATATTTTATTAAATCACAGTCTGACTGGGGATATGATTAATATATAAGTATTAATCATGTTTACTCTCCTGCTTGAGTAATGAATTTTTTTAAAAAAATGATTTTTTGCAAAATAATATGATTTCATTTCATAAAATTAGAATAAATAAATAGAAAGTTTTAAAAATTTGTAAAATTAAGAAGTTCAAGTTGTAAAAGTTTTAAAAAGTCTAAATGTTTAATTAAGGAGTTCTTAATATCTTAATTCCCATTACAATATATATATATATATATATATTATAACCTACTCACACATCACCACTCACGTACATTATATGAGCAAATGCCCAGGGTGCCAGTTCTATTAATGAATAGAACGATTTATCATTTTATCTGATTCATAATTAATGCTGAGACTCTTTACTTATGTTTATCCTACAGCTTCACTCAGTGGGAGGTTACAGAAAGTTTATAACATATACAGAATATAAATAAATGAAGGAAGAAATACTGTAAGCTATCAAATAAACTATAAACCTTATTTATTAATTAACCAAATGATATAGGCTAGAAGAGTTTTATTTATTTCCTTTAACAAAATATAATTTCAATTTGATCTCTTCCATCATCCAGTTACACTCCATAATAGCTCAATATAACTCTGACAGAATAGAAAAGCACAACACTAAATAACTCTATTGTTCAGCACATCTTAATCTAAATAGCTGAATCAATGTTGATCTAGGAACACAAAATTAGATCTCAGGGAATCTATAACACAGACTAAGAACTATATTAACCAGTAATTTATAACTCTGAATTATAATAAGATATAATGAAATAAATTGCAAAATGCTTACTGGGCTAACGATTAGATAGTGAAGGAGATAGGGTATCTTTTACTCTCACATCATCATCCAAATAATACTTTAACTAGGCAACACTTTTATAAGTTTATCACAGGGTAAAATATTTCATGTAATGTTTGGATCTAGAAAACAACATTATCAGATCTTAGCATATTTAATATCAAAGCCATAAAATAATATATTTAATTTTTTTTGTAATAGATGTATGAAATATGGAGATATGGAAACCAGAATTCGAATGCATATAAGAACAACTAGAGGCACAATTTTAAATAATAAACAAAACTTTTATTTACACCTAAGGTTTAGTTAAAAGTAATTAATATCCCAATAAGACTTTTGTCTTAATTTTAAGATTTACAAGCAAATTTATTAATTGAAATTTAGGAGTATCCCCATTACATATTACACAATTTACTATTGACATCTTTATAAACATAAATTAGCTAACAAATTATACCTTAATATTCTGACTTTAAATATCCAGGCTATCTAAATAATTGTTATCAAAATACAACACTGAATAAATCATACATTACATTATTGGGCACAATATACACTTTTGGAGAGGATATACTATCAACCGTTGGAATAAAACAAATTAATACATTTGTCTATCAAGAGAGCAACTTTAAATAATCTTAATTAAACAATTACTTTAAATACCTACAATTTCAGGCATACAAAATAAAATAGAAACAAATACTAATCATACGGATGATTTGATGATTTCTAACTTATGGTAAATTCAACATGATATACTGTATAATGTTTATTTTCAGATGTATAAACTTAGCAATATTATACCTTTGTATCTGCAACATTATTTATATTATGCGTGTGTGTTACATCCCATGCAATAATAACAGAAAACAACATTTCTACACATTATCAATTTATTCAGGAATTATTAAATAATTATTTAATTTCGGACAATGTCATATACTTTTTTTTTTAATAAAATATAGAATTTTATTCAGAAATTTAGTTACAATATATGATAATAGGTAAACATTTAAATTAACTATTTATCTGACCACTGACTGAATTACACAGAGCTATATTTATGATAATACAAACTATATGTTCAAGAGGAGTCCATCACATGAGGAGCAAACAAACTCTTTAACTAATATATCAACAATAACTTATTTGAATCTGAAATACACTATTGGTGGAAATTTTCTCATCACCAAACAAACAATGGGGAAATGTTACTTGACTTCATGAATATCATTTCATAATATGTATGTATGCAATCTAAAATAGGCTCCACTCATGTCAAAATACTTAATAATATACTAAGAGGAAAAAAATCTTTCATCCCTACAAACATAGAACATATCAAGAATAACTTCCCTTTTCACAGCTCTTCTACATATCTAGCATTATACGCTAGTAGATAAATACGCACAGATAAATCACTTATTCCTTCAATTCTTTAGAATATGACAACATCTGAAATTTATATTGAGAAACAGTTATAAAACTAAATGTTTATTAAGTAAATATAATAGTTGCATGAAATAGATACACAAACGCATAAATAAGAGTATGAAAAACAATTCTAAGTTATATAATATGTGAAAGTTACGATAGATAAATAACATATTAAAATATGAATTTTTATCTTAAATGAGACATTCAATTGTTTCAAATTTAAATAATATTAATTATTATGAATGGGTTTTTACACTTTAAACAGCAATACTCTAATAAATTAGTTTTATTATCTCTAACACAATATTCTTTTTTTTTTATTCTTTCTCTAGCTACTCTTGAAATTAATTCTTACTTCGAGATAAAAAAAGATATATAAGATTGAACCATCTTTAATAATATACCCAAAATATATATGTTTCACTTTCAAATAAAAGAAAACAAATCACACTTAAGCAATACGATTTTACCAGCATATCCATCGTTTTTGTGGGTATGCTATCCTGAGTCGTTCTCGAAGTTTGCAAATTAAATAAACATATAATATTAAATACATACAACACTAAATCTGGCTAACTATCTATGATATATATGTATACTATTAACAATAAATAGTAAAAAAAATAGTCATTCTTCTTTTAACTTGAGAAAATATATATATATATTCACTTGCAAAATTCCTTTTCAAGCTTAATAAATAATGCGGAGATGAATTCCAAATTGAGTGTGTGTTTTAATAGGAATAGGAAACATGAAATAAGTTCTTGTAGGACAAAACAGTTATAATTCACAATTAATTTAGTAAACATCCAATGTCTTTTAGCCATAAGCTAATAGAGTTTACTTATATATCACACATAATGATAAATATTTATAATAATAAATACGTGGAAAGACAGTTTCAGCTATTAATTGGTATATTCTGTTATTTATTTTTAAGCACATCTAAGGTATTTAATTCAATGATAACATAACATATTTTTCTGCAGAAAATATTTACTTTCATAATTTATAGATTGGTCTTTGCATTATTAACTTTAATTAATTGCTGATAATTGTCCACAGGCAATTTGTATTTCCTTAAACATTAACACATATATCCGTATATCGAAGAGAACAAAAATATGTAATATTAAAGTCCTTCTATTCAAGTTAGATATCTATATTTGGTAAGTAGTAGTAATTAATTATCCTGGGTAAGTCATATTTCTATTCCTTTAATAAAACACATATTATTCTATAAGCATAAAATAAAATATAAAGTTGGCATTCCACAATAATTATTAAATATCAAACACATAATCAAGTACATGTATCCTTTTAAATTTTAACTTCACTTTTGTATAAGTAAAATATAAGTTAAACAGAGAGCTTATCAAAGTAAATTTTGTTAAAAAATATGCATATATTCCCACGATGAAGAAACATTATAGACATCACACATAGTATTTAAAAAATTATAAAGTTCTTGCATTTTTATATTCTTTTTAACGGAGATAAATAAAGGTAAATGAACTAATGTAAGTTTAATATCAGAAAATCACATCTTTAAACAAAAATGAAAGTGTTAATTTAAATGTTTTAATTAGACAAAAGAAGCAAGACTGATACCTTTATACTTCTATTCAAACATTCCCCAATTAAGCTTAAATGTCTGGAGTTTTAATAATGAGTTTCATGAAAAGGCTATTTTAAAGTTTCACTTTAAACTGTTTTGGAAAAGAGATATACTTAATAGCAGCAGAAAAATAAAAAAGTACACTTGTTGAAATTACAAAAGATAATGTTTTTATTATTATTATTATTATTATTATTATTATTATTAGCTATCAGTTAAAAAAAAATCTCCCCACCAATCAAAAAAGTCACCTGATCAGCCAAAGCTTAACTCCCACGTTCTTTTTTACATTTAATCAATTAATTAATATTCAAAAAATCTTTTCTAAAAAAAAATATTTTGACCTTCACAATGAAGTCAAATAATAATAAAAAATAGCTTTTTACAAACTTAAAACAAATGAATATCAATTATCTATTAAATAAAATGGTTTATAATATTATTTAAGTTGGTCAAATAATTTACTAATTCAAATATGCATTAATCATTAAAGAAGATATATTTTTGCAAAATTATTAAAGATGATTACTGTAATTTAAATTTTTTATTGTAAGTTTGAATATATCATTTGTTGTAATTAGGATATGAAATGGAAATGTGATAATGATACATTCATACATATACGCTGATAAGTGAATATTAAATTATTCTAACTAAAACATACCTAATATGTCTATGGAATACAACTGACTATAATATTAGTAAACAAATGGGTATCAATGAATAATAAATCAGAAAACCATTCAACACATCAAAACTATCTTATAAATATATAAAACAAATCTTTGCTTCAATCCAACTACTATCATAACACTTTCCATAATAATCCACCCCCTTCTTTGTATTAAACACTATCAAAATATAATAACAATAAATGCTTGAAAAATTGCTAACCAAAATGCACAGTTGGCCCACATATGAGTTTTTGAACCATTAATAGAAAAATTTTAAAATTTTAAGGTGATTTCATTTTTTTTCATACAATGCAGTTATTCATTACTGATGTAACACAGCTTAATTACTTGTACCCATTAAGAAGGTCACAATATATATATATATATATATATATATATACAATAGGAATTATATATATATATATATATATATATATATATAATTCCTATTGTAAAATACATGTTCTATACACACTCTAGATCAAAATAATATTTAAAGATAATAAGATATTGGTCAAATCTGTTATAATGTGAGTGCATGCAAACAAGTTGATAAATTTTCTAATAGGTATATGAATAATGATATTCTTTTGTAATATTTATAATTCTAATTTACCTTTTTAATGGTTTTATTAAAGTTGAAAAATATGTTTATTTGTTAACTTGTGAGACATTGCTATAAAAACATTTCATTTCATTTTAATACCATTAAATTATATCAATTACACCTGGGTCTCATTTTATGCAGTAGATAGGTTCCTCAGAATATGAACACAAAAAACATCGCACAAAAACAGACCCAACTTACCTTGAAAAATTGGGGATAGGTTACTGTAATTTTCGAAAATCGCATAAAAGCAAAGCACCAATGTAAAATTACTTTAAAATTCACGCAAAAAAAATAAGGAAATAAAATATGACTAATAAAAAATTTCAAATTTAAAAAAAATTGATACAAGTGAAACTTTTTTTACTTTTTTTATTAACTACAGTATTTAATTTTATTCAAAACAATATATATTTTATGCATAATTTACATGTTTTTCATACATGTATGGTATTTTAATCATTATCACTATTTGAGACATCAGATTCATCATGATGTGATGTGATGTGCAGTACTGTAGCTTCTCCATAAATGAAATCAAGAGGAAATACAACTAAAATGTTTTCCAATCACTGTTAATCCTTCCCATTTTGCTAAGCAATCTAAAATTGAAATTTTTGTTTCCAAAGAAATTCATTTTTGGGTGTATTTTACTCTCCATTAGGGTAAACTAAAAGTTTAAAATAAAAATAAGAACTTAGACTTACAATGATAAAAAGACAATGATTCACCACTGTTGAGCAAAATTTAATTAAAACTAACAATTAAAAATTAAATTCTTATTTTTGCCTTCAATTTTTTAATTTTCAATTTTGTTTAAAAATCAAATTTCATCATTTCACATCACATTAATTTCAGATCACATTACGTAATTTTTTTAATTGTTAATTACAATTAAAAATCAGGTTTTAATTGTCAAATTTAATTGTGCCCACTGCTGATACTCTCCTTTTAAAAATAAACCTGTTGTCACTAAATGATTAATTGATTACAAACTTTTTTTTATAAAAAGCAAAAATAGAACATGATTTAAAATGCAAAAACAACAACATACATAGTATTTTTTATCTATAACGTTTGAATAGATTTACATTATAGTCTTGTAAATTTATTACTTGTGGACACTAAATGATTAATTGATTACATACTCTTTTTGTCAAAAGAAAAAAATAGAACATGATTTAAAATGCAATAACAACAACATACATACTATAGGCATCTATAATGTTTGAACAGATTTACATTATAATCTTGTAAAATTTAATGTGTGTGTATAAAATGGGGAAATCCTGATTTTAAGTGAATTATGAACTTCTTTATTGCATAAAATCTATTACAGTACTATTATAAAGTGCTGAAAATATTAAAATTATTAGATAAAAGTCAAACTCCGATAATGTGCTATTGCTTTAAATATGATGTGAGTGCATGAAATTTATAATATTTAAAGTAATAGTGAATTATCACAGCTCGACTTCTGATCTAATAATTCTATCACAAAAAAGAAAACCACATGATAAGATATTAAAAAGAAACATGAATCGCATAACTTCAAAATTTCATTAAATAAATCTGCATAAAATGAGACTCGAGTGTATAATAAAGTTTTGTTAAGTTTTTGTTTTACAAAAAAAAAAATGTTTTTTCAAATAAAAATTTGAAATTTTATCCTGGAAATTTACTTTCTAATTTTTTATACATACATAATTATTTACACACATTATATATATAATATATATATATATATATATCTATATATATATATATATATATATATATATATAAAGAATGTACATATTCATTTACTTCAGTAATATCCAGTGGTATATATACACTTTATACATAGAATTGGTCTAAAATAATGTTATATTAATAATCGTGAAGTTAATTTACAGTAAATAAAAAATTCCAATAGAAATAAAACTGTTAAACACTTTTCACTTTAAAGAATATTTTATATTATTAATTATTTATAAATACATATATTATTATGCATATGTACTAAATATGATACATACATAAGGGGTATATATTTTAACATATATATATATATATCAACTCTAAATGTGCCATTCAATTTAAATTACAATATAGTTTTATATTTTATTTAGTATGCCCATACTAAAAACTTAAAGGTAATATTTTTTTTACATTCAGTGATTTATTCACCATGCACTAAAAAGAAAAGAAAAGGTTTTTTTTTAATCACAATTCTTGTTTTTGATTTAACTTAAAATAAAAGTATGGGCTGGGTGGTCTATAAATTAATTAAATACTTTCCTATTTTTTATAACAAGGGATTTATTTAACTATTTTTTGCAATCCCCACATTTTTATTTCAAATTAAATCTAAAAATCCCAATTGTGATTGAAGAATGTTTTTTTTTCTTTTTAATGCATGATCAATAAAATCATTTCATGCAAAATAATTGCATCTCTACTATTTATAATTGCTTTTTTTTAATTTATTCATTAATGTTAATATACAGATTTTTCAAAATTAATGTTCATAGTTTGGGTTATATTGTAGACATCATTTATATAAAAAGTTGTTTATTTTATTATAAGTCAATTAGATTTGGCCTACAAATAAATTATGTTAATGCTGGTTATTGGTTAATCTGTGGAAGTTAAAGGATTTATTTAAGTAAAATTAACTCTTCCAAAATTGATTGTTAATGCCTGAGTGATTAAAATCCCTCATTTTTACATTCTATTTTTTTTTCAAGCTAAGTTTGTATTTCAATATATAATATTGTTCATAAATGCATTGCCTGTATGTTAATCAAGGATTTTCCATATTGAATGTTGCACATTTTGGGATAACCAACTGTCAGTCTGGGAAATATTTTGAAAAGTAATTAATAAAATATTTTTGACAAATATGTTTTAAACTTTTATTGAATATAAAATTACAATATGTTGCCACATTACTAAGTAAAGTCTCTTATTTAAATATATTTCCAAATTTCTTGAGAATTATTACATAAATTGACATCCAGTTGTATAAACTTGGTAAGTCACAAGATAATTTACTATTGATATTAATTATTCCATATTCACTTGTTCAAAAAATTCATAAAGATTTAATCAACAACATAAGCAAAACCCTATTTTCTTATGATTATGTTAAGAAACAGTGAAAGACCTATACAAAAACATAGAATGATAACAAATAAGTAGATACCAAAATCTTGTTTGGTTTAGTGCACTAATAGAGTGTCAAAGCCCCAGGATATATCCAATACTGGCACATTGGATCAATAACTTTTTATGAACTCTTAAGCAATAATGCCATTCAATTATTATTAGTTGATAATAATAAATCATGATTTAAATGGAAATAATAAATAATGCTAAATTTAAAAAAATGATTATATTCCAATTAAAAATCAAAAAATCAAAAAAGTGTTCCAGATATATAAAAATAAAAATTTTCATGAGGAAGAAAATAATAAATCCAAATCAATAAAATTATAAGCTGAATAACATAATAATATCTTTAAAATAATGAAAATAAAATCAAAAACTAGAATGAAAAATAAAGAATACTCACCAGTATTAAATAAGAAAAATCAGGAACAATAATTCTAAACTAAACTTAAAAAAATCAAAAACTAGCTGGAGCACTAATCAAAAAATTAGAAAGAATAATGCATCTAAATCAATTATAGTAACAGTTATTAAACAGGCAAAACTTTCTATACATATTGCTACTCAATACAAGCCAAAGTAATCAATGTATGCCAGAAGTCTTGTGCATAAAATCCCCATCTAGTATCTACTCATCCAATATCCCCAGAGTAGTTCTTGACTTGTGACCTTTGTCAGTGAAAAGCTTTGGATCTGAAAGCACTGAAGCTAGATCTTAGGAGCTAATACAACTTTCTAGTATCCATCTTTTACCTTTCCTGAATACAAAACTATGAGACTTAAATTGAAAACACTATATTTCCAATCCAAACTCATCACTTTATGTAGTCATATACGTCTGAACTCAGTTCAGTATCTATACATTTTGGTGTCTTTGATTTTTTAATAACCATAGCCTGTTGGTCTGGTGACTATGGTTATTAAAGAACCAAAGATATTAAAATGTATGGGTATTGAACTGAGTTAAGACCTATATAACCAGATGAGCTTGGATTTGAAATATTATAGTGTTTTCAATTTAAGTCTCATAGTTTTGTGGCCTGGTGGTAATAGTTATTAAAGAAACAAAGACACCAAAATATATGGGTACTGAACTGAGTTAAGACCTATATGACTATATAAGCAGATGAGCTTGGATTGGAAATATTTTAGTGTTTTCAAATTAAGTCTCATAATTTTGTAGTTAAGTAGAGATAAAAAGTGGCTGCTGCAGGGTTCCATTAAATCCTAAGATCTAGCTGCAGTGATCTCAGAATCAAGGCTACTCACTGACAAAGGCCACAAGCCAGAAACTTGTCTGTGGATATTAGATGAGTAGGGACTAGATGGGGATTTTATCACAAGCCTTCTGGCATCCATTGATTACTCTGGTTTGCTCTGAGTGGCAAGACGTGTGGCAAGACATATAAAGAGTTTTGCCTGTTTTAATAACAGTTAAGAGCAAGCATAAGAAATAGTGATCAAGTGATGTTTATACTAACATTTCAAAAAATGTCAAAACGATGTCTCAAAGTATAAGAAATCTATTCAATAATTAAAAAATATTTCACATAAACAATGAAAAACTATACAGATAATGACAAGCCAATATAAATTATAAAACTAAGTATAAATACATAAATCATCACAAAGAATGAGAAGTCTATGTAAGAAGTAAAAGAGGCAACCCAAAAATTAAAATGTCTATGCAAACAATAAAAAAGATGTCTTAAAAAAATAAGATAGAATGTTTCAAAATCAGTCAATGATAAGATGATTGCCCAATATAAAAGGGAAATTTTAAATAAAATTAATGAAAAATGTATTCACTGAATTAGAGGCAGATTAGACAAATGGAAAAAAAAAGTATAAAAAATGTAAAATAGATTATGAAAGGATTGCAAAAAAAATGAACATGTATTAAATGACCTCATTGAAATACTTCAAAAAACCAAAATAGGCTATCAAGAAAATATAAAAAAATGTAAAAGACACAATAAAAAGGTTAAAAGAATAAAATTAAATATAAAAGGAAATAAGAGAATAAATGAAAAAGACTTATTGAGTAAATGTGCAAAACTACTGGCAGATGGAAACGTATAAAATGTCAAGGCTTGACAATTGATAAAAAAACAAAAAAAAATTTAAAAAAAATATTCAAAAGTGCCTACAGATAATCATGAATGGGTTGAGTAACATTTCTTGGAAAGTGGAGATGGATCAAATAAAACTGAAAAAAATAAGTGAATAGAATTATGGCAAGACAAAATGACACAACATATGCATCAACAATATAGAAATGGATACAATAAAAATAAAATGTATGATGATGAAATAGAGAAGTATTTTATCTATGAATGACAGAGCTTCATATAGATATATGTAATGAATTCCTCAGACTGAATGCTTCTTTACACACAAAACTTTCATGGAAACTTCAACTGCCTCAAGAGATGCTACATGTTGTATAGGTTAGAACACTACAAGAATATTGCAATTTTTTACAGTTACCTATAATAATTTTTTCAATCTCCAAACAGTGGTTAAAATTTTAGTCTAAAACACTACTCACATTTCTAAATATAAAATATTATTTTTAACAGCTTCTAGATGAACAAATGTCAAATTAGCATTCTGTACGATATTACTATAAAAAGATTCAAATAGCAGATGAAGAGAGACACAACAAATTTTCAGATGCTGAGTCTCCAGATTAATGACTTTGACCAATGTATCTTTTCTGCAGAACAAATCAGTTGAATCTTTCATCATAACTTTCCTCTAAATATTAAACTGATAGTCATTAGAAAAATAGAAAATATTACATCATACTAAATTATTAGACAGAAATGAGATAACAGCCAAATAGAGAATGATTTAATGAAAGAAAAATTTAGAGAATAATTATCAAAGCAGTCTCTAGGTCTATTTTAAACAAGAAGAATGGATGGTCTAGACAGAATCCATCATAACATAAGTTTAGGAATCCAAGCCAAATTCCAAGGTATTTTAATACTGATTATAGGATAAAAAGTAGACGATTATCACTTATCTCTAGCTCTATTGTAATGGTCAGATTTATATAGCCAGAAAAACTAATTCTCAGAACCAAGCAATGATCACTAATTCACCTGTATGTGTTTAACATCTATACAAACATTATCATAGACAATACAAAGTCAAAGTTCATTACCACTGACCCCAGGATATTTTCCACATGTGTAAAATTGCTATATTATTATTTATTACATATACATTTGCAAGTGTGATGATTTGAGGAGGTTCATATATAAAAAAAAAAAGTAGGGAACCATTATTGTTTTCATGTGAATGTTTTCTTATAATACATGGTTCTGCAAGAGGTCTAACATTGTCTTTTTAGTGATGTAGGAAGTATTTCTGCATTGCAATAATAAGATTAGGAAAAAAGTCTTGAATATTACTAGTTTTAAAATGTTAACAAAGTTTTCTTTTATTAAAATATTATACACATCTATAGAATTACCAAATTGTTTTTCATGCTTTCATTGAGAAAAAATGCCTTAAAATTTAAGTACCAGATTTAAAATTGAACTTCTAGAATAAATTGTGTTAGAGAAGTGGCAAGTTAATAATAAATGTCATTATTTTTTTATTATTTAGACTACCTGCTTTAACAACGTTTTTATTATAGTCATGCAGTCGTAAAAAAAAAAACAAAGACAAGGGGATAACAAATATTTAGACATGTTTATATAATTAATAAAAGCAATAATAAATAAATATGTATATATAAAGAATTACCAGATTAATATATACATTTTTAGTAGAAAACTAAGAAGACAATGGTAACATAAGATTACTATTGTCCATAAAATTATTATATTATAGGGATAAAATAAATCACAATAATTGTGATTTCCTGTTTTATATTACCTATTTGAAAACATATATAAGAAATATATTTTAATGAGATAATTATCAGTATATATTTTAATTAGAGCTTAATCATAGCAAATCAAATAATCAATTAAACAGTGAATTAGAAAATAATAATTGTGGTCCAGTAAACAATGAACCCAAAAAATATGTAATTAAAACTTTCAATATTTTATTTTAACAAAATACCTGTTAAGATTATCTTGATTAAAATCTACATTCATATTAATTATATATATATAATAACAATTATTTTTAGAAATGTTTGCTTATATATATATGAATAATACCTGTTAAATCGCTGAAGAAGATCTAATTTAAAACAATTATCTACTGTTTTCGTTTTCAGCTGATAGTTAATAAATAGCGTGTAATTATCCCCAACGGTCAAATTATCTTTTAAGTGAAATTTTATTATTGTTTTACCTACTTGAAACTTGATTAGATTCACTGCTGTATAATTAACTTCATTTTTATATAATTTAACTTCATTTCCACTTGATATCATATTTCTGGCTTGCAAGGTAATAATATTTGTCGATATATTGCAATAAAAGTTTAATTTTAAAGATCCTGTTATGGACCTAGGTTCGTTCGTTTTTATCGTAAGACGTATCCAATATTCGACTGGAATTAATTTATATATTAAATCGGACATCTTTCGTACAGACTGAGTTTTATTTATAGTTTCAAACACTTTTTTATCATTTGAATTGCTGTTATTTAAAAATTGACTCTCACTATTTGAGATAATAAAAAATAAAATGATTATAATAATATTCCTTAAAAACGTATTTTTTGATACAACGAAAGCCATTTTAATCTCTTTTTTATTGAAAAAGAAAAAAGGTTATACAAAGGGTCAAGTAAGTACAATGTCTGAAATTACATAGCCTCATGAGAGATAAGTAGTAGTTTTTGAAATTAAAAAAGAAAATGAAAATATTTTTTTGCTGGAATTTTTAGTGGTTTTAATTAAGTAAATAATAAAATTGAATTAAAGTTCATACATTATCTAGGGGAAAAAAGGATATCTTTATAAATAAAAAAAAAACATTAAATATATATACATTAATCTAACATTTAAATATAAGTATAATATATATACTTTTAAGTTAGATATAATTAGAGGGAGTTTGAATCAAGGCTTCCATGTTTGAATTCAGATCCTCTATAATTATGGTAATCTAATGCAAAAATAGCTATAATGAATATATAAATTGATAATATGTTAAAAAAATTAAAAAAAAACATTAACTCAATTTATTTATTTCGTTTTAAGTAAATCTTTATTCAATGAAAATTATAGACAAAAAAATATCCTCAGATACAAGGATTTTATAGGAAGAGAAATTATAATTTTACTTCTTTTTAGAATCGCCACCTTAAAATTTTGCAACACTAGTCTTAACAGATTCAGCAGGAAAACATTTTTCATTATAATTAATTTGCAAAGCATATGCACAAGCGGTGTCTAGCAATGTACCTCTTAACTGTTATACCATCACGTATGTTTGTTAATATCAGTTTGCAAAAAAGAAGTCAAACCACATAGACTGATGATATATCAATTTCAGTGTGGTGTATTTCTGTAAGGCTGTAATGAAAATAGCTGACTGGTTATAATGGAAGACATTAGATTTGGTACCTATACTATTAAATTATATTTCCAGTATGTGGAGAGAATTAAAAAAAATAATAAAGATCACAAGATAGCCTTGTTAGATATAGAAGAACTACATGATTTTGTGCTTCTCTCTCTCTCTCTCGCTCTCGCTCTCTCTTTCGCTCTCTCTCTCTCTCTCGCTCTCTCTCTCTCTCTCTCTCTGTCTCTCTCTCTCTCTCTCTCTCTCTCTCTCTCTCTCTCTCTCTGTCTCTCTCTCTCTCTCTCTCTCTCTCTCTCTCTCTCTCTCTCTCTCTCTCTCTCTCTCTCTCTCAGTATCTTTTAAGATGTTTTGTAGAATAGTGACTGTAATGAATATAAAAAAATTAACAAGTTCTATCATGGATTAATAATGAAATCATAGCAATTGCCAATGGGAAATTTTATAAAATGAGATAAGTGGGTGGCTTATGAAGCTGCCACTAAATTGAATTGTTTGCAGTATTATGCTTTCAAAATTCAAAAACTACATCATACGAAAATATTTGGTCTCTGCAGCAAGTAACATGTATGTGAGATAATTGGCATATTCTAAGTGCTTTAGAGGATCAGATTAACAATATATGGTTAGAATTTGATAAAGCATCACATCTAGAATGGATCATTGGAAACAAAGAAAAAAAATCATGGAATAAAGCTTCTATGTCTATATATATATATATATATATATATATATATATATATATATATATATTTTTTTATATATATATATATATATAATATAAATAAGAAAGAGGATCTTAAAATGAATGTAAAACCAATCCAAATGAAAGGAGCCATTCATCTCATGACTAAATTTCCATTTAAATACACTTTTTTCAAATTTTATAGGTTTCTTACATAGAAACAAAAATATATGCAAGTATGTGACTGACATTAAGAACAATATCAATTCTAATATCAAGAATTTAACAGATCATAGATACAACCATAACACACTGATAAAAACAGTTTGAAATTGTTTATGCTTTTACAAACAAAACTGCAAACTATAATATCATAGACCAAAGCAAGGATAAGTGAGTATTATGTCTCTCAGATTTTAAAAAAACCTTTGAATTATTTTCTTGGGCACATACAGGGTTAGCTTCAGATCATTTCTGTAATTTAACAACCCATTAAACAATGCAAACATGGTCTTTAAATTGTATCCAAAATTTTATGCCCAACCCATCTTGTATTTCTGGGTATTACAATGTATCTCATACCAACAGATCAATTAAAATCACCTGGAACACATATTTACACAATAAAGCAAACAAAACTGTGAATTCCAGTCAATCTTTTTGATCATAAGCTTACTATGGGTCACACCTTTTTACTTGTCAATGAAAGAACAATATGCATTAAGAGAAATAATAGTAACAGAAAATATAAAAAGGGTTGGGATATTACTAAGGATCAACATTCCATCAATAAAAAAGATTGCTGTGTTTCATTATTGAAAAAATGAAACATATAATTGCTTTATTTACATACAAAACCTAATTTATATATTGGATCATGCTAATATAAAACCATATTTCTAATTGCACATTTTTATTCAGCACTAAGATTCTGTAAAACAATCTGCTGAATGCTCATTCAATACATTTAAGATATTTTTATGCTTTGATTTACACTTTCAGATTAACTTGAACAAAACGAGTACTTTAGAATTACATAACTATATAAACAGAATATATATTATTGAGAATTTTGAGATTCAAAAATAAAAATCCATATGTCTTGTGTTTTTTTGTTATTGTATAGAATCTTCAAAGTATAGGTTCTATTTAGTAATTTTTTATTGCATTAATGATGTATATGTACTATTATTTTGGCCTAAATGTAAAATAAAGTGGTTAAGCAACAAGAAATGATCATCACCAACTAGAAGGATTAAATTTAACATCTAAAAATTAGAATTTTATTTTGGTTTATACTGAATTTTCAGATGATTAGTGTCATGTTAAATTAGAACACCAGAGGGAGAACTGTATAAACATGGGTGTAATCATAAAGAAATTAAGTCTTTTCATATAACAAATATGATGCAGCTAGAATTGTATGTAGGGGAGTTGCAGAATCAGGGTTAACATATGACAAAGATGCATTATGTGTTGGCAAAGGGGTACTAGATTACTTAGAAAAAGTACAAAGGGAAGTAGGAAGACATGCATTAGATGCAGATGTGTGGAAACAAAGGAGGCAATTCAAGAAAAAATGGGATGGTCAATTTTTTATATGAGAGATGCAAAAAGCAAAATGCAGTTTATGGATAATAAAAAAATTGGCAAAATATTATTTAATTGAGTTACAAATAAAGGGCAGGCAACAAGATAGGTGAGAAAGGTAATGCAGTATGCAGAAGATATAGATAAAGATTTATATCAGTATATTTGTATGAAAGATGGGGTGATTGTGCTAGGAGGATTGTTAAATCTTATAATGATAAGAAATGGGATAAAAGAATATATGCATTAATAAAGAATAGGGAGTTGGAGAGATGGAGAACTAATATGGGGAATAAAAAGAGTTTAAATGTATTTAGAAATAAACAGAATATTGGGTGCCAGTTAATTCATAATAATAGCAAAAAAAGGAATTTATTGTTTGAGGTTTAAACAGGATCTTTAGCAACAAGGGAATATACACATTATTAGAAAAATATATATGATTTAGTCTGTAAGTTGTGTAAGGAAGGTATAAAAAATATTAGGATCTATCAATTCAATGTAAATGCTTGAAAACAGAAAGGGTACAAATAATGAAGTTATGGAAAAATAAATATGAACAAAATGATTATACAGAAAGTAGGTTATTAGTTTTTTATGCTGAGTTTAGAAAAAAAATAAGTGCAGTTTAGATATGAAGGTCATGGAATTGACAAAGATTGTGTTGTGGAAATGGGATGGAGAAGATTGTGGAAAAACTTAATGTGGGAATGGAAAGAAAGGTAAAGTGGTTAACAGGTTTTTCTGGGCATAATGGATGAGAGAATCCTGTCTCTGCTGCTACTACTGCTACTGTTACTATTGCTGCTACTACTGCTATTGCTGCTGCTACTGTTACTGCTTCTGCTACTGCTACTACTACTACTGCTACTGCTGCTGCTGCTACTACAGCGACTACTGCTACTACTGCTACTACTACTACTACCACTACTACTACCACTACTACTACTACTACTACTACTACTGCTACTACACTATTACTACTACTACTACTACTACTAATTTTAAAATATATTTTATTGAGTTGGTATACAAAGCAAAGATATACAAATAAATATCAGTTACAGAGCACTGTGTGAAATTAGTTATATATAGATAATTAGTCTAGGTGTGTACAAACTACAAAAAAGACACAAGCGATATAAAAATAAAAAACAGATATTTAGTCAAATGTTGTAATTATATTGTTCAGTGATAATGTGTTGAGGTCAGAAAACTATTGAGATGTTCTGAGCTGGTATGTGTAAGGTTTCTTTTATAGTGGTGTATTATATAAAATTAATTTCCAAGTGGCAGATACAATTTCAATTGGCACTAATATAAAGCCTCTGTCTTTTAGTTTCTTTATTTTATTTATAAACAATGATCTCAGTTTCTGTGAAGTAGGGTTAAATATGAAATGGCAGTGTATAAACCAGAGAGTAAAAAGTAAGGAAATTGATAACCTAATAGTAGGAAAATAACCAGTATTAATACCATCTATTAGGGCAGGTATAATGTAATTTCTTTGTTGTGTAAGGTTGTAAATTAACTCTTTATATGTATGAAGTGCTAAGCAATTAACTATGAAGTGTTGAGTAATTTCCTCATCTCTATGACATAAGGTGCAGATAGCATCAAGTTTGGCATTATTCGTTCTATTTGAAAGAAAGGCATAGGTAGATAAGGCATCAAGATTAACCTTAATAATAAAGTCAAGGTACTTGGGATCCATCCATCAGTAATTTATTAGTGAAAGACAGTGCAGAGGCATGGCTGCTTTGGGATGCGGTGACTGTAATTATATGATGAGCATCCCAATATTTTAACTTGTCTGAAATAGGTTATCTGGTATTTGATTCTTGTCTATTAACGTGATAAGGTTACTTGTAAATTTATTTGTGATGGGTGGTGGAGTATCAGTTGGAGGTAAGAGAATAAGTGCTTGAAAATCATCAAAATTTGTGATTTTTGCAGGGTATTGTAGGTTTTTTGATAATAGAATGTGGTGAAATTGTGCAATGATAAACCATTATTTTTGGTATGTTTCTGCAGATTATTGACACTAATGGTGATGGTTTTTTTTTGTTCTAAATGAGTGGAGTGCAGAGTGAATAAATTTTGCAAATAAAGGTGTTGGTGAATTTGATGACTGGGGCATAGTAGTTAACTTTGGGGGAAATAAGTATATTAATTAGTGATGTTTTGCTGGGAAGTGATAGATAAACCTTAGTTAGGGAATTTATTGTTTTAGTTATTGAATTTATTTTTGATTTTGAATTTTTAGTCTGGTTTGATTTATTGAAAGATGAAAGGGAATGCCAAAAAATTATGAGGAGGATGGGGGTGTGTTGTATTGATAGAAGAACCAGTGAGAAGAGACCAAACTGACAAAGGCCACAAGCCAGAGACTAGTCTGGAGATATTGGATGAGTAGGCGCTAGATGGAAATTTTATGCACAATCCTTCTGGCATCCATTGATTACTCTGGTTGGCACAGGATGGCAATACTTTATGAAGAATTTTGACTGTTTAACAACAGTTATGTACTAGCATAAGAGATGGTGATCATGTGATGTTTAATAGTTTCATAATCAATATTATTGTCATATCCATGTTGATCTTGAATCAATCTGTTCTCTCACACATAGGACCTTAATATAGATATTTAATTATACAGAAGACTTATGTGCAGAATACAGGCAGAATAAGTAATATTTAAATATATCTATACTGTCTATTCTACATTTAATATAATTATAACAGACTTCAACTCAAACTCCCCACAGCTATCCAATCCATCTTATACAATTGATACATATGATTACATACATGTAAAAAAGATGTGATTTCCAGTATAAAAGCTGAACTAGAACTCATCAGTTGGTCCAGATTGTCATTTCTCACACATATCTACAATCACTGCTCAGTTTTTATTAAGATAGCAAATTTTCATGTTTTAATGGAGAAAATTTAACACTTCCAACTTTTGAGCCATCCATATCATTGAAAATCCAAGAATGAAATGCTCAAAGCTTTTGTGATGCCAATGTGTGAAGTGTCATATTGAATTAATGTGAATATTGGTATGACAATAATTACGGCAACATCAAGAACTTTGAACATTTCATCCTTATATTTTTCAATAATATAGAAGGCTGAGAGTTGGAGAGTGAAGAAGATTGAAGCTTGTCCATTAAACTTTGAAGATTTGGCTTAATATAAACTGAGCAGTGACTGTATATATGTATAGAAGATGGTGATCTGGACTACCTGATGAGTGGTGGTTCAGCACAGAATATATATTGTAGATCATTTATCATTTTCACATGTATGTGATCATGTATAACAGTTGTATAACATAGATTGGATTGTTGTGGGAATATATTGTGCCAGACTGTAAAACATCCATGCACAGATGGCTGTAGCCAACAATTTGGCAAAGCTAACTTTATTTAATTTGGTGAAGAAACAATGAGAGTTGGTCTATACTAGATTTCCATCTCCTTGCATATATAACTAACACTTATATATGAGTTATTTTGAAATATTTAACACACACTATGAATTATATTCTTTGGATAAAAGTATTTTTAAATTTATGTAAAGAAATTAGAGAATTAATATTTCTTTACATTTCTGTACATTTATTTTTATTTTTTTGATAATTTTTAAATGTTTTATATATATATATATTGTTCTGGACAAAAGCTTTTAATTTCATCTATCAATCTATTCTGATACAGAGGGCGCCACCAGACCACTACGTGTCTGGAAAATTTGTTTACTGGAATCAGAATAGATGATGATGATGGTTTGCGCTGACTAGACTCAGGGAGAAACAAGAGATCTTAAATTGTTTAGACAATTGAGACAAAAGCACAAAGACGAACATCAGCCAAATTAAGTTTAAACATATTTAATAAAATTTTATTAAAAGAAAATTAACTTATAAGAAAAGTTTATAAGTTAACAAATATGATTAGCTCAGGCGTGTACCAGAAAGACTAAATGCAATGCTCTGGCAGATCTACTGATTCTCTAATAAACAAATTTAAAAGGGAGGAAGCAAATTTCATTCAGCAGAGGATTCACTCCAAACATTGGTTCTCACCCTCAGATACTTAAACAATACATCCTTGAAATAGATCAAAGAAATCCAGCGCCGATCAGATTTTCGAGGTCCAAAAATTGGTCAGACCCCGAAAGTCCTTATATCAGTATGAGCTGCACTTATTACTACATTTAAAATAATGGTGATTGATCCACCTCAAGAACAACTGAAAAATATGCTTGAAACGGAGTAAAACAATTAAAATTGGTGAATCCCAGCCAAACGATTGGCAAAAATTACTTTAAAATTAATAATTAAAGTCTCAATAAGGGACAAGTAAATAATTAGAAAAACAGTTACGTCTGCCCCAGCATTTAAAGAAAATAAACTTACAAAAAAATTCTGAGTACACGCTCTGATAAATTTAAAGCCCACATAATAAATACAAAAAGAAATCTATCGGAGAGTGCACATGAGTACGAAATATTAAAAGTTTAAATACTCCAGCAGAACGAAAGTATTGCTCACCGGTAATTTAAAGAGGGATATATTTTATCTTCCTGCTGACAACTTATAAAATTACAAAGAAAAACAATTCTAATTTCCGCCTTCAGAGATGTAAGAAACGAAATCCCCACCTGTGGAAAATTAGACAATAAAGTCATCAGCCAAAAGATTTTGGAGGTTTAGCAATAGGGCAAACATAGAGTTTAAAATTAATTATTGAATATTAACATACCTATAGGTAAGCATTTAAAAGGCATGACTGCCAAAGTATTTATAAAAATACATAAAATAGAAAACTCACTCATCACTCTCCAATAAATAAAAATTGACAGTAACTTGGAATCTTAAAACTAAGATTCCAAGACACACTACAAAATATTAGAAAACATGGCAAATATTAAATATGAGGCTATATAAATTACTTAAGCTTATGAATACATATTTAGGATTAGACTGATTGGAGATTTAATGAGAATTAATTTGCCCTGGGAAGAATAAAAACGAAAATAGTTACCTTTCGGTAAACGCAATGTTCACATAGAGTGCGCCTTATTATTTTAGTTCATTTTCAGGTCTTTAGACAGCAAGGTAGATGTAAAGAGGTTCCGGCTTCTTGTAGGTGTTTAAGGCATTACTGGAGCAAATTTGGAAGTCAGGGTTCCGTCTTTTGTTGAGTTAGCAAGGCATTCGGGTTTTGACAACACGTATAGAATTTTTCATCTTGTTGCATGCAAAAGTATTTAATAACAGCTGATGTTCTTTAAGAATTTAAATGTCCGCACTGATATAAACTTTCACTTTAGAAACAGCTTAAATTTTCAGGGCTATTTATACATTGCTCCATTTCCCACGAAACACTTTCCTTGTTGTCCAATTTCTACATCTTAGGCAGGGCAAATATTAATCTCCCGCTCAATCTAGTCTAGGAATTCTACCCAGGGATTATTGAAATGAAAACAACTACATAAAAATCAAATCTCCGCTTTTAGAATTGTTTACAATAATTAAAATAGAAGCTATAGGAAAGTAATTAGCTAGGTTGCTTGTTTTTTAATTAATTGATTTAAAGTAAAAACAAGTGGTATAAGAAAATTATTTTAAAATAAATCGATAAACATTGAAATGAAGCGTTTTACATATAAACGCTTGTGTATTTTGATACACGTATTCTTTTTTAAATAATAATAAAATTTAAACATTAAATGTTTAATGAAAATTAAGAGCTTAATAAATAGATTTGGTAATAACACCTTTGAAATGGATTTCAATTCGGTTCAATATATATATATATATATATATATATGTGTGTGTGTGTGAAAAGAATCTTCCATTTAAAAGGTGGATTTAATTAATCTTTGTCTTTCTATTTTACTTTTTTTTTTGTATGTAATCAGGCAGAGTAAAATTTTTTTAATTAATTTGTAAATCAAATTACAAATATGTTATCTAAAGAGTGGGGTGGTCTTACTCCAATATGGAGTCTTGAAATTTCTAGAAAGATATTTTAGAAGCAAAATTTTGTAAAAGAATGTACGAAAAGTAAAATTATCTGATGCAATAGCTCGAAGGGGGATGTAAGCAATTGCAAATGGTGGGTGGATGGGGATATATATATATATAACCTACCTGTGAAATGTAGGAAGATTAGTTATTGATTATTATTGAACTGAAAGAGGTACATAAATCTATATGTGGTATAAATTTTTATTGAACTGAGATAGCTACATGAATCTATATGTGGTATAAATTAATTAGTATTGAACTGGCAGAGCTACCAGAACCTACCTGTAAGGTGTGGAAAAATTATTATTAGACATGTATTTTTTTGGCTCAATATGCTGTTGGATTGCTGAATATATATATTTTTAATTAAAGAAGGAGTTTGATGGCTATAATTGTTTTTTTGTTTATGGGACCTGCCAGTTATGGAATGGATATAAAACTTTCTTGAATATTTTTCATTGAGGATTGCATAGATATTAATTAAAGCTGCCAACACCCATATGATTTTGGAAATCATTTAACCTTATGCATTTCAGTGGTTAATTAAAAGAAAACAAAACATTTAGGATTGCCATTACTAAAATAATAAACAACGAAGCACCAAGGGGTGTAATTCTAGAATTACCAGAGACAAAGTTCCAATAGTTAAAGTAATTCTTGTCATATTATCATTGAATCACATTTAAGAAGAAAGGAAATAATGAAGATATCAATCCATTTCATGGAGAATAAGCTTACAGTGAAAGTCATCTGTATTGGTAATCTGTCTTAAAGGATCCAGTAAATAAACATCCTTACAAATGACAACCAGATTTCATCTAATCACCCACAGAACCATGGAGTAGAAGAACCTTAGCAGTACACTTGCCTGTTCAGATATGTAATTGCCAAGATGCATGTTTTAGAGACCCAGCGTATCCTGATTATAGGACTCTACAAGGATGGCAAGGAGTTAAAGTGAATGTCACCATCCTTTCTGGTAGTTTAGTTGGTCCGCCCAGAAGTTTGAATCTGGAGAGCAAGCAGATAGAGATGAGTACAACAACAAAAAAAGAATGTTTATAATTTTTTTTGTTTATTGTTTGTATTATTAAAGTGGATATAACAAGTACAATTATAATATATTTACTAACACATTATAGAATATAATCATTTTTTGTTGTATAAAATATTGGAAAATAATATTGCTTATACATAGATCTCACTTAAATCCATTAAATATAGGATTATTATTTTCTTGTTCTTTCCCCTCATTTTTACCTTTACGTCTTATCTAATTTTAATTATGGTGGCATCACCTTACATGGAGTGATATAGAGCCAGCCTATACATTTATATATATATATATACATAAATTATTACTTTATGTACCCAAATATAAAGGCGTATATAATCTTAAGAGTTTATATGAGAAAATGGGAAAGTTCAGGGGGTTAGATCTGTGTATAACTTATTTCATTATTTTGGGAAATTTATAAAATGAAACATTCATTGTTTTGTGCAGGAAGAGGGAGTATAGTCCACACCTTTTGGCATCCATCTTTGACCATTTGTATTTTATGGCAAATAAGTTAACTTATGTATAAGTTACAAAATGGATTTTTTTTCTTTGTTCATTTTTAATCTAAATGTAGATCTTGAATATAAGTATTTAAATATTCTTGTATGATTATATGTAGAATCGTAAAATTGAAATAGAAAGCAGTATAATTAATTTATGACTGAATATTATAATGTTTAAACCTATATGTGTTAGAGGGGTGTTTAGTTAAATAAACTATATTATCTCATACTTTATTTTGTTTATCGTATAATTTATTATAGAATAAAAAAAATAATAATAATAAAATGCAATCACCTATTTATGATATCGGCTTACCATAGCTATCATTATTTATAAAAATATCCAAAGTGCCTGAGATAGGGAATTATATTTGAGCTAGCCATCAGGATATTATATAAGAGAGTTGAATTATAATATATTTTTCACCCAGTTTTCCTTCACCTAAATAAAATGTATGTCCATGAATAGAAAAAAAAATTTTCTTTGCATACTCTCTCAACAGATAGGGAAGGAAAAATTATTTAACTTTTTGCTTTCTTTTATTATGTTGGGGGTGGTGCTAAGGATTGTTAAATTAGTACAATCTTTTAAAGGTATGCGAAGAGCAAGGGAAAACGTCTATCGGGGAAATAGATATTGGGGTGGAAGTATAAATAGTTTAACAAGGAAAGATTTTGATTTTATTCAAAATCAAATTTCTTTCCTCTAATAATTAGTAAACTAATACTCGTTTGTATTTAATCCCAGGTATTATCGAAGATTATTATCAATCTCCCATTTTAAAAATGTACACGTCATTTCATGCTCACGAGATATACCGATATATACTATCATTTTTTTTAAATGGATAAGGCATTTATGGGATTTCGAACTGGTACAATATATATATATGTGTGTTTGTGTATAATCAAAAATAAAAATAAGAAGATTACATTAACATAAACAGATAACTATGTGTTTTGGTTTGTTGGCAAATTATCAAATCTTACTACATGGATATAATCTCCTTATTTTTATTCTATGTTATAAATAACAATCCATTGAAATATTTAATTCAAATATATATATATGTTGTAACACTACAAGGAAATAAGAAGGTCATACCGGAAATGATGGAAAGGTTACCAGTACATGTTCATCAATGTCCCTCAGATGGGTAACCATTTCTAACACTACAAAAAAGCTGGGTTTAAACCATCAGGGTTTCTGAGGAATTGTTTTGTTATCTTCAAGTAAAAAGTATAATAATTAATGTCAATGGGATGACTATAATAGGTCACTGAGAGATCAGTCCAGTTAACTGACTACAGTAACTATTAGTGTCATTAACAATAAATTCACCAGTATTATAAATAAGGATAAGCAATACTCATTCATCATAATGAATGATTAACAATAAAAATAAATCAACAGTCAATCTGGGGATTGTATTTAAAATGAGTCTACTATAGATTCGGCTACTTATTTAGCTTTTGCTATCTAGGGATAAATCAATGAAATCATAAGTTGGATGCACAAACTTAAGTGCTAATTCATAGGAATATAGCAAGCAAAAATATTAATGCTGGGATACTAAAACATGCTAATCATCATCAATGCTCTGGCCACTTAGTACCTTTAATATACTGGCCAATATAAATGTAATGTCTAATAGAAACTAAACTAAAATAAAATGTAATGCATGGGCATTAAAAAATATAGTCTTCCCACAATTTCAGGATAATAATCATCAGCATTAACTGAATGCCCATACCCTAAATATATACCTCTTATTCTAAATAGTTGTTATGCATGAATCTAGTTCAGAAAGCAAAAACTCTATCATTTATTACTGTGGGCAAGGGTGAAATAAATATATTAAGAGCTTATTATAAATAACCTTAAGGAAATTATAGGCTTCACCTACTTATAAATAAATGGTTTAATGGGATCATTAAAAAAATCCCAGAATATAAGCTATCATGATATAAGGTCAAACACACACTGCACTTCATGAAACAGGAATTGGATCAAATAAAAAATTAAACTAAAATAATATATTTTAAAACAAATATTTAGTTTCTGTGACTAATATAAACATGACGAGTAAATTGTTTTATTCAATTGCTTAATGAATAGATTATTTTTTCAGAGTTTAGGCCTCTTGTGTTAACATCAGTTATGTTGAGATTTATAGTGAGGGTTTAGTGTTTGTTTGTATTCAGATAAAATTATGAATGTGTATGGTGGGGATATATATATATATATATATATACATATATATATAATATATATGATATATATATATTGTGCCCTTTTGTATGGGTCACCATTTAAGTTTTGTGCTAATCTAGTAGAAAATTTTAAATTTAAGAAGTATTTTAAAATGTGTGATGTTGACTTTGCTTGTGGTAATGTTACCATAAGTTTAATTAAAGCAATCTATGAGTATTTGGTATGTGAATTGTGTTGGTATTGAGAAGATATTTAAAATGATGATGATTATGATGTAATACTGCATTAATAAATTTAATAATAAATGTTTAAAGCTAAAGTATTTAAAAGACAAGTTAAAATTAGACAAAGATATTTATTTAATTTGAAATATATGTTAAAAGTGAATAAAAATATTTTAAATTATAAGTATTTAAATTGAGATTAATATTTGATTTTAATCATATCAAATAATTATTTTAAAATCTGTTATAATATCTTATTTATTTTAAAAATAAATATTTATTTTAAAAATGCAATTGTTAGTTTATTTTTAGACGACAGCAAGCGTTCTTGTGTTATAAAGAACAGATGTTATACACACATGCGTGGAAGTTGTCTAATAAAGTTGCGTAATTATTTTAAAAAATCATGTTGTAAAATTTATAAATAATACGTGAGTTATCACGAGATAAAAATAAAGATATTAATGTAAAATATTAAATTTGATTTTAAAAAATATTGTCTTAAAAATATAACGTATTTAAAAGATTTAGTTTATTTTAAATGATCTTATAAAAGTTAAGATTTAAATCAAGTGAGAAAGAATATTTTAAAATATTTGATAGATTTGAATAAACGATAAAAAATGTAATAATGTAATAAATATTAAATATTAAATAAGTCATTATTTTATTTTTAATAGTGAGTTGATAAATATGTAAATAAGATAGAAAGTTTGATTGTTTAAACGTACCAATCAGATAAGGAGTTTCTGGCAGTATATAAGCTGGATTCAATTGTTGAGGGGGGCTCTCTACAATAAAACTTCTAAGTCGTTTGTGCTATTAAGAAAATAGCCAAGTAAATTTATAAACGCTCTTAAAAATCAGTTGTAAAATCATAAGAGTGTTGTTGTATATAATTTTATAATTTTTAAATGATAAGTATGCAGTAGTAATTTTAATATTCCCTATTAGTCTTCTCAATATCGAAACTCAATTTACGTACAAATAATCATGGTAACATCACGTATCGGAGAAATATATCAGAAACTTTATGCTATAGAAATAACAAACGCTGGATTAGTACAGAAAACTATAAGATGGAGAAAAGTAGTATTTTGGACTATAAATAGTTTTCAAAAGTTAAATTACTATTGTCTATTATTAATAGATATTTTAAAGAAATATAAATATTTCTGTAAAAGAAAGTATTTTGACAAATTATAAAAGTAAAATATGTATCTTAAGGAAAGATATAAGAAGCAGTAATAATTTTAAATAAATACTTGCCTTGTTAAGTCTTTATGCTTAAAAGACTAGATATTGATAATTTGAAAAGGCAAATATATTATAAGTATAAGTATTTTAAAAAATCGTAATATAATAAAATTATTTTATTGAAGTTATCTAAACGCTGGCCGTTATAGATGGAAAAATAGATTCTTACCTAGATATATTGTTTTGAAAAAATGCGTAAATAATACATGGACGTCCAAGCCAAACCAAGTTAATGGAAAAATAATTAAATGACAATTTTATCAATTATAAACTAAGTTGAAATAATAACTTTCAAATAATAATTGATGAAGAATTGGATCCAAAGAACTTATAAACTATTTTTTTTTTTTTAATTTTATTTTGTTTTCTTGTGGGGAACTTATTTTTATTTTTAAAAAAAAGAACGTTATCATTTTTATTATAAACTTTCAAGAAACACGTGATACAACGGAACAGGAAATAGTGTTTTATTGACTTTATACGTAGGATATTTGTTAGAACTTTTATGGTAGAACAAAAGTCATCGCTGGAATATGTAATATAATTTTTATTTTATTTATTTAATATAAAATTTAAAATATTATTAAACTATTAAAAAGTAGGTTAGGTACATTTATTAAATAGTAACTTAAAAATAATATAATAATTAATTACATAAATTTATTTTTATAATTAATATAACACGGAATATTCTAATGAATGTTTATGAGTGAAAATGTGAATGATTTTTATTTTATGAAGCTGCAAATTCCGAAGAATGCTGGATAGCAGATTGGACATTATTATTATTATTATGGTAAAAATATTGTATAATGATTTTTAATGAATTTAATATGTTTTTCTTTAGATCAACTGAATATTACGTTGTTGTAGAATGAATGGATAGATATTTTATGAAAACACATACATTATATTGGCAATGAACTTTATTAAAATATGCATAAGTTTTAATCTATAATATCAACATGATACAACATTACGTAAGAAGCTTAGAAATAATTATATGATTCTTTCATAAATAAATTTTGATATTTTATTATGTTATAGTATTAGAATTATGTTTATTCTTTATCTGAAGTAATTATTTTATTATTTGCAAGATTAGAATAGGATTTTAAAAGTCTATATTTTTGTGTATTTTGTTTATTGAATAAGTTAAGTTACGTTATGGGTAGAAGCCTATATTTGGATTGAAGTTTATTAAGTATAGACAATGTAGTATAGGTAGATTAGATAATGAATATTTTATTTAAAATTGATATTTATTTTCCGGAAATTTTAGATAAGTTTAGAATATATTTTATAGATAGAAATTATTAGAAAGGATTAAAATAATACATAAAGTAAAGTAGTGATTTTTACATAAAAAAGAATCATAGAATTTATCTAAGGTAATGCTTTATGAATTTAGAATTGATAAATAGTTTAAATAATAATATTTGAACAATAAAGATATGTAATGCATATTTGATAAAACGTATAACAGGAATTACATTAAGTGAAATATAATTATAGTCAATTATTTGTTTTACATTACAAAGACATATTAATTTTATATAAAGCTATTAGGCAATGCTAATAACAAAGTGAATACATGATAATATATTATAAATGGTAATACTTAATTAATGTAGCTATTTAATTAGTAAAGCTTCATTGTTTACACATGCTACATAGATAATCTTGACATGTATTATTATTTGTAATAATTAAAGATTACTACTATTTATTTTTCAAATCTAAGTTTTAAGAAAAACACACTGTAATAATATTAATATAGCATTTGAAGGAATGTGTAATTGCTTATTAAGTACATAAGTTAATAACAGTGTAAGCCTCTTATATTTGTATTTTTATTTTTATTTATTTTCTTAAATTATAAAACTGTAAATAGTGTAAATAAATTTTTATTTGAAGTTATTGTAAATAAATTTGTTAATTTGTTTTAAAAGTGTGTCGAGTTTCATTATTTTTCACCACAGCATTTGACATCAGATGATTTGAAATAAACATAATATTTGCACAAAATGAATTTGTTATTATTACTTAGAATTGAATACCATATTTGCTTAACATTATTTTATAAGAATTGATTGACATGAACATAAATATTACAATGGTCATAAGATGATTATAATACACATTATAAGAATACAATATTGTTTATTGCCATAGATTATTAATTATAAGATTTTGATCTATTTTAAAATGAAGATACCATATGAAATAAAAGATATACATATGATTGTTTATTCATTTAATGATTGATTATATAATAGAAATAGATGAGATTAAATTACACTCTAAGATTAGTATTATTTATTATTATTATTAAAATAAGTTAGGTGTATTTAAGTTTGATATAAAATCCCACATCATACTTATTTACATGATTTATTGTTATTTTAAAACTTAGAAGAACCTGAGATTATTTAATTATATTTTAAGTTAAAAGTTAGGAATTATTTTAGTATTATTAAAGATAATTGATTTCATTTAAAAGTCATAAGAGTGCTATAGATGTAGTGGTAGGATGATAAGGTAGTGGTAGTATTCTTATGCCATTGAGACAGTATCTTGGGAGATATTGACTCAGTGTAAATCTGCTTATTACTTTGTAACTTTACTTCATAGTCTCATAATTTTAATATATAATTATTTAATTAAGATATGATAATATAAAAGTATATTAAAGATAGATATGCAAATTTTAATTAAACATAATAATATAACTGAGCTAGTTGTATTTTAAACTATTTTATATATCAAGAAGTAAGGGTACAATATATATATAAGGATATAGGTTAGGTATATGACCTATTGCATTTACCTTTATGAAGTGTTGTGTTAATGTTTCAGACATTTTCTTTTAAAAAGGAAGAAAAAAACACAAAAATTACAGTTCTATTATTTATGATGCTGGGAAAACTATAAGGAGAATCTTGTTGATTACCTGTGTTGAATGTGATATCATTTGTTGATAAATTTTTATTATCTTTGGATGTCTTCACAGTTCCTCTATAAATATTTACTCCAGAACTAAAAAAAATTGTTCAAGAGTGAGTATAGCAATATTTGTGAGTAATTGCCTAGTCCATTGGTAGCCTATGGATACTACCAATAGATTAGTGTTAGAATAATAGGCTTTCAGTTTTTTTTCTGGGGTAGTGAGCTTGTTTTGTCTATGTTATTGGTAAATTGGTTATTCTCAGTTTCCATGTGTTGGTCAGCTGTTTTTGCTTTGTTGCCATTGTTTTTCCTTTTATTTTTTTAAGATCTTTTTTATTAGCTAACTAGAAAGGTGTTTTATCATCTATTGTGTTTTCATGATGCTCTGATGATGACATTTAGAGCATGGTCTCATCTTCAGATTCTATGTTTGTTTCTAAGGGTTATTTATTATTAGTTTTAGCTTGGTTGATATTGGCAGGAGGGATATTTTTAATTGTTGTTTGCTTAGACAATATGGAATGACTAATTGCATATGATGTTCCTTGTTTTTCATTTGATTGTGTTGTAATATTTATGTTGCTTTGCTGTTCCTGTAGTATTTTTGTACATTGATGAGATTTGGTTAATTTAATTCTGCAGTTTATACAAAATTTGTTAGGGCAATCTTTGATTATATGGGTTCTTTCTATACAAAAAAACACTGCAGGGAAATACCTTTAAATGTTACAATTAGTGATGATTCTGTGGAATGTAGAGTTGTAATATCCATGGCATTAAAATGTTCATTTAATTTTAATGTATTGGTATCCATAGGTGTTAATACAGATGTGACTGTTTTTTCCAATAGATATTTTATCTGAATAATAAGTATATCATTCATGCATAATTTGTTGAGAATTTGACATGTTTGTATTAATTTAAATTTGATTGTCATTATTTTCATTATTTAGGTTGGTTATATATTTCAATGTTAAATAAAAGTTATTCTCTATGCTTGCAAAGTAATCTTTAACAGCTCTGGCATAAGTATTATTGTTTATTATATTTTTAGAATTAAAGGTTTGATTTGATTGAGTAGCTGATTTGTTTTGCTTTAAGGTGTTGTTTTTAGAGATATGTAAATTAGGGAAATTTTAAATATCATTATGCAATTTTATGCTTAATTCTTGTTTGGCACATTTTTCTTCCATTTGAATTTTATTTTGGTTTAATGGTATTTTTTAGTAATAACATTTTGGTTATTATTTTTTTATCTTTATAATTTTGATCAATTACAGATTGGGAATTGGAAGTAGTGTTAGTGGTTGTTAGATTACAGTCAACAAAGTTAAATTTGAGAGAGAAGTTGATTCCTTCCAGAATGTCAGAATTTGGGTCATTTAACACCATTGAAAAAAATATATATATATTTAGGTAAGTGGTAAAAATTTAGCTTATCTTGGTACTTGAAGCTGTTTGGAAATAGTTAATATGTGTAATATATATAAAATAAAAAGTAAAATCTTGAGTGAAGTTACAAAAAAAAACATCAATTTTAAAAAGTACTTGTAAAAGTGAAGCTGAGCTGTATGAATGCCACCTACTACTGCTACTACAATTACTACTTCTATTACTACTACAATTACTATTACTTCTACTCTGCTGCTACTGCTACTGCTTCTGCTTTGCTCCTACTACTACTCCTATTCCTATTCTTATTGCTACTGATCTTGCTCCTACTGCTACTATTGCTACTACTTCTACTATTGCTACTACTGCTACTACTGCTATTACTGCATTACTGCTGCTATAGCTACTACTCCTAATTTCTGTTCATTCTGCTCCTGCTGCTACTGCTGTAACTATTGCTATTGTTATTACTACTATTTTTAAAATATATTTTATTGGCACTTTCTATATGGTTACCTATATTTTAGCGTGTAAATTTGAAATAAACAAAAAAAGGAATTGTACAAATTATAAGGAATTACAAGATAAGTAGTGTGAAAAGTATTCAAGGTATTGATTATATAGATAAATAGTTACATTATTATTATTATTATTATTATTATTATTATTATTATTATTATTATTATTATTATTATTATTATTATTATTATTATTATTATTATTATTATTATTATTATTATTATTATTATTATTATTATTATTATTATTACTATTATTATTACTATTATTATTATTATTATTATTATTATTATTATTATTATTATTATTATTATTATTATTATATTTCAGTTAAAGTTGTATAAATAAAATCAAAACAACAAAAAGTATCCTATTTATCCATAGGTCACAGTGGAGAGGGTAGTATAATTATACTCCATGTAGCTGCCAACATATCTGCAGGTGTTAAGGCCTGATCTCTGATTTTAATTTTGCTTAATTTGTTAATAAAAAGTGATCTGAGTTTTCTAGATGTGGGGTTGAAACAAAAATGACATCACCAAAGGATAACAAAAAAGAAATGTGATTATTCTGATATAGGAAAACAGACTTCTTTGAATGTTGTTGATGAGCATCTGAAGAGAGCTAACTTAAGATTTTGTAATAGAGGCTATAAGTGTTATGTATGATTGAAGTGCAGTACAATAAGAAGTGTTCTATGGATTCTTTTTCTTTAAGGCAAAGTTGGCAATTAGCAAATGTTGGCAAATGACATTTTGTGAGATAAAAAACTATTGGTTGGAGGACTTTAATATTGATTTTTATAAGAAAATCAATATATTTAGGATCTAGATACCAGATTTTAAATTTCTGAATGATTTGCTTGTTAGTAAGTATAATTAATCTCTGTGATGCATGGGTAGCTTTTACTATACTGGCTTGTTTATATGCTTCCCAATATATAATTTTCCCAATGGCAATATTTCAGTTTGCATTGAAATTAATTATATATGTTTTGATAATTTCAAAATGTGTTTTTCAGGGTGGTGATGCATCTGTATGTTCTACAGGCACTAATTTCTCTATAATAGGGAAAAGTGTCATTAGTCTTACTATTGTATTGTATAATCTTTGTTGGTAAAATGTGGATATAGAGTGCAATGATAGCTCATTGTAGGTAGCAGGCATTTGCATTGATTTGATGTTCATAGCCACTGCCTTCCTACTCCATATTAGTTTTGTACATAATGAGTTTATTTTTTTCTGAAAGAGTTTCTATATTTTTATTATGGATATGTAGTGTGTGGTTTGGGGGAAGAGAAGTATGTTTAAGAGTGCAATTTTTGCATGTAGTGAAATGTAGGCTTTGGGGAGTAAATTTGTAGTTTGTTTAATGGATGAGATCAACGCATTTTGAATTGTTGTTGTCATGGCATTGGCTGACTTGTGTATGGAAAAAACCTATAAAATTTTGGGGTGAGGAAGTGAATATAGAAGAAGTAAAGTTTCCAGTTAGGGATGTTCCATGTATGAGATTTGTTCAGGTCAAAGTTGAATTTGTATTTGTTGGTGTAATTATTTATCATTGTGATTAGTTTGGGGCAGCATTTTTTTACAACTAATGTGTATAATGCTTTTGTTAATATATATATATATATATATGTGTGCGCGCGCACGCACGGGTGTGTGTGTATCTGTGTACAGACAGTTTTTTTTTCAATATCAGTTAGAAAGGGGTTAATATAGGTCATAAAAAATAAGGCACTTGGAGGTGAGCTTTGGGGAATTGAATTATAGAAAGGAAAACTAGGTGGTTTGACCATTAAAAATAATATTTATTTTTCAGTTTATAAAGAGGTTAGTAAGCATGTAAAATAGAGGTGTGGCTATATTATAAGTTTTAAGCGCATGTATTAGGGTTTCTACTGGGAGAGAGTTGAATGCTGCAGCAATGTCTAGCTGAACCACTATAGATCTGTTTTTGTTAGAATGTCTGATATAATCTATGATAATTTTAAAAAAAGAAATTGCAGGAGAGGTAGATGATACTTTCTTGGCAAATTGAAATGCAGATATGGATGGTAAGATTAAATGTTGTATTATGTCTGATAATTGATTCGATGGTTTTAATGAGCATAGGGATCATTGATATTGCCTACAAATTACTAAAAGATGAGGCTTGTACTTTTTTAGGAATGGTGATCATTAGCTGAGCTATATTTTATTCAGTTAAATTACAGTTATTATTTTCGATTGCATCTTTACAGTCTGTTACAAATGCAACCTAAAAAAGCTATAATAGAGGTTAGCATACCCACACATTTATTCTATTATAAATGATCCCTTAATATTTAGGGCATAACTAAACAGGACCATTCTGATATGATTTTATCATATCTGATTTGTCACAAATGACTCTCAAATCTGTGAACCATTAAAAGAAGTGTATGCTTTCATTTTTATCTTGTTACAAGTGGCATTCTATCTTTAAGGGAAATAATAAGGGTTATTTTATCACTATCTTTTCATGTCAATTATAAAATGTTGCCTAAATCTGTAAGTCAACTTTTTATTCTAATACTCTCTCTCTCTCTCTCTCTCTCTCTCTCTCTCTCTCTCTCTCTCTCTCTCTCTCTCTATCTATCTATCTATCTATCTATCTATCTATTTATCTATCTATCTATCTATATATATATATATAATGTATATTCACTTTTAAATTAAAAATAAATAACACAATATGTAATTAAATGGTGCTAAATTTAAGTTATATGATTAAATGTTTTATTTAAATTTTCATGAATTCAAAATACTTATAGAAAAATTAATCTTATTTTCTTAAAATGATTGATTTTTTAAATCTTAAAGGAAACAATTCTGGTTTAACAAGATAAGCTATTTCGACGGTTCCAAATTTACCTGAGAATTAATGCAAATATTTAAATTTCAGATTAAAAAATGTTGTTTACATTTTGATTTAACTGAACTTTTAAAATGAGATTGTAGAAAACCCGTTTTTAATTAAATTTAAAATATTCACAAATGATTAACTTATGGCAATAATTTTACAGTACTATAGAAAAATAATTTTAAGGTAATTTACAAATTCAGAGTGTGTAATTTAAAAAAAATTATATAAATTAGAGTATGTGTTTGTAATATTTAATTCCTCAAGTAAAATTCAGAGACAACATGCAGAAATTATGTTTAAACATTATGTATAACAAAATTATTTATTAGATGCAAAAAACATATTTGTACATAAAGGCAAAATATGTATTTAAATAGACAAGGTCCTATACATGAGGGGTCAGAGTGACTTCAGGTCAACATGAGCATGTCAATAATGTTGGCATCAGCATGGGATTTAGAGTCTTTATCATCAGATTTTCTATGATGTGGATGGCAGAAAAGTTGGAGGTTGGAGTGGATTGAAGCCTATCCATTAAAGTGTGAAGATATGCTATCTTAATATAAACTGAGCATTGATTATATATATATATGTTTGGGAGATGATAATCTAGACCAATTTATGAGTGCTGGTTAAGCATGAAATATGTATATTGGTGATTATTTATCTTTTCTACAGATGTGTGGTCATGTATATCAGTTGTATGAGATAGGGTGGATAGTTGGTGGGTGTTTGAAAGTCTGAGTTCAAATCGTTATATTTATAAAGGTAAACTTTAATTAATTGTAAGTTAGCATTAAAATACAACAAATTATTAATAAATTAGATTACTAATATAATATAAAAATCGTTTGTAAAATTTTATTAAACTTAAAAATTTAAACATATATATATATATTATAATGGTTGGGGAATAACTGGACCCTTACTGTATTTATGATAAAGGCACCACTAGGCCATTTGAACCTAGAAACTTTATAATGTAGGTAGATACTTCTTGCTAAGATCTAATTTTATTTTATTATTGATCATGAGACCATACCACTAGCTCAAGAAGAATCAGAGATTTATAATCAAATTCTTAAAAATATATTTTTAATAAAGAAAAAGATATAAAAAAAATAAACTACTGCCAATAATTATCACAAAACATTCATTTATGCAGACATAACTTTAAATTTGAGGATTAAATTGATTTGTTATTATTTTATTATTAATTAGTAAATCCAGATGGACATTTTATATAATATTTTTATTTTAGAATGTTGAGTATAGATAGGCTACATAGACTATGCTATTAAAACTTCTCAAAAATGAACATTCAACTTCAGGCTAAAAGTTTGTAGCCAAACCAATGCTTGCTTCCTAATATACAGATGGAACCAATGCAATATGAAGGTGCTAGCATAAAACTATGCTGACAGGAATGTGTGTCTGCAGCATGATATTATTTGAAAGAAATGATCCTCATCCACTACAGAAATGTGTGTCTGTCTGGTGAAGGAATCATGTATATAAAATATTAAAGAGAAATGCTACATATGGAAGAAAAGTGGAACTTTTGCTGACTTATAGTTCCTATTCATAGAGCTAAAAGAAGTCAATGTCATGGGAAATACATCTGTGCACATTGCAATGTGAGGACTACACCTTTGGGCCATGCATGTAAATGGGCAAGTTGTTCTACATGCTAAACATGCTTCACATTACATTGATATAAATACCCATATATCACTCTACCAGCATCAACCTAACTATGAAACAAATAGTCTGAAATCAAACCTCTTTAAACTAACATAAACAATTCTAAATATAATGTCATTAATTGAATTGCTTAGGAGAAATTTACAATTAAGTAAACCTACTGACACTCATCATAAGGTGCCACCTTGTCAATAATAACTTAAAGGCTATATGGGTAAATAAATTTTAGACACTCAACATGAGTTGTCATATATATATATATATCAAATTTTAGACACTCAACATGAGTTGTCATATATATATATATATCAAATGGCTGTGCACATACAGGCATATATATTTTACGTATATGAAGATCTTAAGAAATAACTAACATAAACGTTAACAAATATAAGCAGCTATCCATCCAATTTAAATTTAATACATTTTAATAATTTAGTTAATAAAATACAAAAATAAACAAAGAAAAATGGTAATGATTATTCAACATATTCATAAAACAAAAATTATTAATAATTGATTTAGAATTATTTTAAGTCAGATAAGAGTTATTTAAAACTTATATTTTCTTATGGATTGACTACTTATTGAAGAGATATATTTAAAAAAAAGTTCATACTTTCCATGATAAATTTTGATGATTGCTCCAAAATTCATTTGGTCTATGAAATTCCTAGTTGGTTTTATTATTTTATTTGACACAACTGCTACATGCCATTCTTGTGAGAAATGTGGGCCGCCATGGCTGGTATCAGCAAATTCAATCTATTGCAAGACTCTTACATCATGGAGTCTTAATTTACATAAAATCTTTAAAGTTATGAAATATTAATTTTTTTTAAATATACAGTGGGAAAGTTATTTTAAAACTGGCTTATTTTCCATCTATTAATTTCTTGGTTCACTCTTTATTTATATTCAATTGTTTTGATTTTAATTTTTGTCATCTAACTTTTTTTTTAAAGTTTCATGAAATCCATTTTTATTATTGAATTATTTTAAAATTATTTAAGTACTATTCGTTATTGTAAGATTTAAAAAAAAAAAATCATTTCAGTAAAATAATTTATATGGAATAATTTTTTTTTTCTTTCTTTAGAATTTTATTTCACAGTATAGATGCGATTTTCCTCTATGTTTTTATTCATTCATATTGTAACAAGAAGCATATATAGATATATAACGTATAGCATTCGGTCTTGTGGTTATGTCTGGAATGTTGGCATTTTTCCAACTCCGTATAGTTTTTATAACTTGTTAGATTACAGCAAGCAAATAGTAAACTTCTTCCATAAAGGACTATGAATTCTCAGTGGTGTCTATTTCTATAAAATTTCAAACTTGATCAATATGGATACTGGCGATAGTTTTTTTTCGGAAATGACTTTCCTCAAACACTACTACAATATTGTTTGCCAATCTAATAGCTTACTACTTTACTAAAAATCTTTAATTTGAACGCACGACTTGTAATATATAATGCAATTTAAATATAAGATAATCAAGTAAGCTTTTTTTTTATCTTCATTTTAAAAAAGACTAATAATTTAATTACATTATCCTGTTTTCAGATTATTATTAAATAAAATCAATTTTCATCTATTTTTTTTCTTACTTATTCAACATTGGGGACTATAGAATTAAGTACCAGCGTCATAATTTGTTTAAAACAATCTGTTTTCCAAAATATTTTATATTTATTAAAACTAATTAGTTTTAATTAAAAAAAAGTGTTTTCCTTACTACAATAAAAATAGATAATCCAATTTTATATTGAAACCAAACCTGTTTTAGTTTGTTTTCGTTTTAAATCAAAATAGATTTAAATAAAATATTGAGACTTTTTTAAGTTTGATTTTAAATAATTTATAATACTTTTAAATTTTAGAATTATTATTTAACCAAAAATATGTTATTCCAGTGCATATATTTTTAAATAAATATCTACAAGTAATTTTGTTTGTATTCATTTCTATTTTTCGTTCGAACTTAATATACTTATGCACACACACGCCATTGTGTTGTTTTGTCATATAAATAAAAAATAAAAAAGTTTAATGACGCTGAAGCAGGACAATTTCATTATGGTGCATCATCATGTGATGTCTTCATTGATCATTTATTCAGCAATTTTTTTACATCTATTACATAATAGTACACAATATTAGACAGGTAAATAGCTTAAGATAAATCATTTAAAGCTTTTATATGCTCTTATTGAATTTACCATCAATTACATATTGAATTCCCCCACTTTGAAACGCTCAATCTCTTAAGATCCAAAATTATTGAAGATATTTAAATAAATCACAGTCATTAAGCAAATAATCACATATTATGTAACAGGATTCATTGGTTGAATGGATGAAGGGATTAAGGATAGTAAATTGTATACTAAATATATAAATTCAACATTATCATGGAGCTATAATTTAAAAAGAAAAAGAAGTGAAAAGATGTGTATATAATTAAATTGTATACATAATATTTGAAATACAGGCAAACTTATGGTTCAGCATAAAATACATATATTGGTGATCATTTATCTTTTTCACATGTGTGTATGATGGTTGTATGATATAGAGTGGATATCTAAAAAAAGCTTGAAAGTTTGTGTTAAAATCTCCTATAATATATATTGTACTATTTATTTATATATGGTACATATATATTGGCATTTGGTAAAAGCTAAAAAAAAAAAAAAAGTAAATTTAAAGATCTTATTAAAAAATGCAATTTTAATTTTTTTCAATTAGTGTATTTTTTTTTTAAAGGTACAATGAAAGTTAATTTTTTGTTTCCAATTATTTATCTATATAATTTAATTACAGTTGAAATAAAGTTGAAATTGGAAAGAATAAAAAAGATATGCAGATTACTAATCCAGATAAATAAAAAGAAAGAAATTCCCAAGTAAAAGATTACCATCAATAAAACGTTTCTGGAAGTTAATTAAAGATGGCAGAATTATGTTGTAAAAAAAGACTTTGTAACTTAAATTTAAAAAAAAATGTACAAAATTATTATCTTGTATTCTACTAAAAAACTAAAAAAAATATATGCACAGAGATACCTAAAAATTGATCATGAATATAAAAGGTCAGACAAACTTAAAACTGGGTCTTTGTCTTTTCCTTAACTAGCACCTTCCATTATTGCCAGGATAGAGAAATTGTCCTATCTTAGACTACTCACTCTGCAGGAATACCATTACTCACATTCTGAGATGAATCATCATGCAGAGTGGAACTGATGCATTTACAGATACCTTTTGTCATATAGGTCATTCAGAATAATCATTGAGTCTAGCCATTAGAATGGGCCAAGAGCTTACAAAAATATTGACAGAGTGAAACTAGTTAACTTCAATGGGTTCTTCAAAATGCATACTATAAAACTTACTGGTAAGATTATTCATATCCTGATTGTGACTCAATTAAGTGTTTGCCAACAATCCTTTCTATAAGCTTTTAATATACTACTAATAGAGACATTTGCAGATTTATCATTTAAAAAACATTCTGGAAGAAACTTAAGTGTAATATAAATTACACCAATTAATTGATCAATGTTATCTGGATTAGTATGTAGATGACTTTCAATTTTATTTAGCAATTTATCTTAAAATATTTTAATTTGTTACAATAAAATATTTATTTCTAATATCAATTTTTTGTCATGCATTATTAATGTTAGTTTATTAGAATTTAAATGTATAATTTACCTTTGCCAATAGTTATTAATTAAGCTCTGGGAGTAATATTCTCTAAATATAAAGTTACAGGAAATTCTAATCCTGATCTTTAAAATTATTTTCTTCTTAACCTTTCAAAAATGCACCCTAACAACCCTTACTTTTCATCATTCTCTGACATTTTTTTTGTATCAATCAACATAAAATATATGATAAAATGTTTATTACTAATCAGAAAATAATAAATTTGACTTCATTTGACAGATATTTTTGTTTATTACTGAAATAAATTTTAAATGTTCACATTTTGCTTTTGTAAATATTAAAAAATAAGATTGCAATCAAAACAAAGATGTTACATGTCATTGTTTCTAGAAAGATTATTTTCAGTTTATAAAATCAATGAAATATTTCTTATTTTAGATTATTTTTTAAAATGTGAAAGAATATTTATTTATTTCTTTTCTATCTAACAAATTATGCTTTAAAATTTTTGAATATTTATTGCAAAATTATATTTTCTTTACTTGTAAATAAAAAGTATATTATTTCCATCATAGCTTGTCTTCTAATTTGCTTCAGGCCATATTTACATTAGCTGCTAATATAATGTTATATTATTGAAAATAAAGTATTTCAAGTCAAAATAAGTTATTAATAATTTATATTTCTTGATATCTAATAAATATTGTGTAAATTATTTTTAAAAAAAAATATCTAAAACCATAATAAATTCACAAATAAACACATTTTTGCATCATTAGAAACTTCAATGGTGTAAAATGTAGAATGGGATTGTGTCTATGGTTAGAGTGAAAATCTTGAATTTTGCATTTTTATTGTGCAATTTTCAGCAAAAAAAATTTATTATAATAAAATATACTGTTTTACATGCATTTTAACATATAATACTTACAAAAAAGGTTACCAGGGGGCAAATTGGACAAAACATGAAATAATTTTCTAGGAAAGACTGGAGGGTTAATTTACAATGAGTGACATGACAGATTATAGCAAATTATTGTATGATCCTGGTGCCCTTATTAAAATAAATAAAAATCTGATTCTGCTGGCAGTATAGGTTGTTATAATTAGTAGGCCAATTAATCAGGAAATATAGCTATGTTTTTGGAAATATGAACAAGATATTTTCTATATTCATAGCTTCATTAACTTTCACTCTACAATGTGTAAAAGAAGGCCTACCAGAACATAACAAAACGTGAAAAACGTTACTATATATATATATAGTGTAACCTTATATTTAGACCAGAGAGGGTTAAATATGCAATATAATACATAATTTTTTTATTGTCTTAAATAAAGATGATTATTTTCTAAATAATTCTCACTATTCTAAACTATATGAAATCTTCATTGTGTATTTTGTAAATGCTTGATAAAATGTATTTACAAGTTATTCATTAAAATGATAGCTATTTAAAATGAAAGTTTGAAAGATTAAAATTAAAATAGATTGAAGTATATTACATTTTGAATAAATTTTAATAGATAAGTTTTGTTATATTTCAAAAGGTGTTGCCAACAGGATAGCTATTAATTTGTAATAATTTTCATAATTCTAATAAGTCTCTGGTGAAACAAATATGTATGTAGATGAATATATTTTTTTAAAAAAATAAATTCTGAAATAAATTATTTTTAAAGATAGTCTTCCATTGGTGGTCGAGAGGTCAACGTGATTGCCTTGCACTTGCAGGCAGTTGCCCGAGTTGCGGGTTCATGTCCCGGCCGATGCTATGACACTTAAAAAAAAATTATCTTTAAAGATGACAATTATTTTAAGAGTTCTAAATTTAATAAATCAATATTCTTTTAGTATTAGAATCAATTAGTTAAGTCATAATTTTTGAGAACTTTTAAACAAAACAAAGGATAATTATTTTAAATGGATATGGTTAGTGGTTAAATAGAGGTATTTATTATTATTTTATTTGTTTTAATAATGTCTAGACAAGTTTCAAGGTAAACTTTAGTTTTAGATAAACTGATTAAAAATGGTTAGGGTTACAATAGTAAATAAAATCGATGACCTAACCCTTAATTTAAATTGATTAATTGAAATAACATGATCAACTTAACTGTGATTTATGCAAACATTTTCACATATTTAAAAAGTAAATGCAGGGGAAAAAATAATATTGTAAATTCACATTTGAATGAAATCCACTTTAATTAAATGAGTTTTAATTTTATAACAAATCATGTCTATTGCTACTTACAGACAATAACTGCATTCTGAAATGTACAACAAGCTTTATTTAAATAATATTTATTTTATAAAGCGCAAACAGTGTTGAAATTAAATTGAGAGACTGCAAACCTCTCACGCTCATAAATATCAAACAGCCAATCAGATCGTAAATACAAGACAGAGAATTTAACAAGAATAGGGCAGTCCACCCTATTCTTTACTTATCTTTCTATATATCCAAGCCAGTCTAAAGTATTTAGATCACACTGTATGTTTGTAATTTAGACTCAGTGAGTTATGTGTGAAGATATTTAAAATTTACGCTTTCAGATCTAAATAAGACTGGCTTGGATATATACAAAAACAAATAAAGAGTAGGGTGGACTGCCCTATTCTTGTTAAATTCTCTGTGTTGTATTTATGATCTGATTGGCTGTTTGATATTTATGAGTGTGAGAGGTTTGCAGTCTCTCAATTTAATTTCAACACTGTTTGCACTTTATAAAATAAATATTATTTACATACGTTACTGCAAGTTATAACATCTAAGAACTACTGCGTAGTAAATCATAGGATTTTATGCTGTATGTTTGTAATTTAGACTCAGTGAGTTAAGTGTAAAGATATTTAAGATTCACGCTTTCTGATCTAAATACTTTAGACTGGCTTGGATATATAGAAAGACACAAGTAAAGAATAGAGTGGACCACTCTATTCTTGTTAAATTCTCTGTCTTGTATTTACAATCTGATTGGCTGTTTGATATTTATAAGTGTGAGAGGTTTGCAGTCTCTCAATTTAATTTCAACAAGCTTTATTGTTAAATGAGAGTTTCCAAAGTGTCACTAAATATGAAAAAAATACTGTGGTAAAATTTTAAGCTGGGAAATAATTACATACCTTGTTTAATATTTTACGAACTATAATTAAATCTAATGCTAATGTAGAACAATTTATTAACATTTTATTCCAAAGTTGAAAAGTAATGTCTTACCTATAACAACTAATGCCAGTATTTTCCTGCTTACTTATTTGAAATATTTAAAAAAAATTCATTTGCCGTGAACTATTGTAAAAATGCTTTAATCATTAATTATTGAAGTATTCTGGTTATATGGAATTGTTTCAAACTTACTATCATTTAAACTTGCTAAAATGAATGTTTAGACAAATTATTAAAAAAATATTATGGAATAGGAAGAGGAAATAAAGTATATTTATTTCAAATGTTGTCATTTGTTTAAAACAAGTGACAATATTATTTATGCTTATATTTTACAACATTTATGAAGATATTATAACTGTGCTTTGTATAATGCAAATATTATTTTGGAATTCCATTAATTTATTCAGCTGGATTATTTTGCTGTCCAGCAGAAAAAAATGATTAAAAATCTGTGTTGACTTATAAACTCATTAAACCATTATATAATATTATTTGTAGAAACTTTATTTTCATTTTAAAAAATATATTTGCTCAAATAAGTTTGTTCTATTATTCATTAGAAAAAAAAATTAAATGCTATCAGATAGTCATAGGACATCGCTTCTACTTTATTTGTTTTTTATACATTTTAATAAATTATGCAGTGTTTTACTTTCAATGAACATTGGTCGCACTTATAAGTCTGGAGAGGTTTGTTTTTTTTTAAAAAGAAGAACTTATAAACTGTTGGTCTTTTTAAAATGGGATACTTCAAAATGTATTGCATTAAAAATATTGTTATTATTACTATAATGATTGTTGTTGTTGTTATTATTATCATTGTTTAGTATATTATTAATTTAATTCTATATTTTATAATATTATGTTTTATAGTTGATATTTATATAAATACATATTAAGGTAATAGAATTTTAAATACATATCTTTTAAAGAGTTTTCAGAATTTATAAGCAGATAATATACAAGTGTGTTGAATGTGCACACAGGGTAAGAAAGTTATTTAAAAATTGCATGTGAATGAATATATTATTTAATACCAGTGTATGATTGAATGTAATTTTTACTCCTATTTTATGGTATTGCTTTTAGTTTTAATGACAACCGTTTAATAAGGCTGTTAATATCGCATCTGAGAAATCTTCAACTTAAATTTGTGTTTATTTGCTCTCTACTGAAAAATTTGTTAATATTGTTTTTACAGCTTTAAAATTCACATATATATTGAAATAGTCAGAATCGTATATTAACTCAACAAAACTCAAGAGTCCAATCCAAACTTACTAAACCTGACTGAGTTGAGACACAAGATACCACTTCTGACCAAACTCCAACCTATGTACTTGTTCTCCACGCTTAATTACCCTATGTATAACACTTCATATGATACATTTAAATTCTATTTAATCCAAATCCCACTGAACAGGAAGAAGCATGAGATTCTATTAAATTTATCTACATTATAAGGGTCACAGATAGACTTCTGTAATGAATGACAAAATTATTTTAATAAATAAATTAGTAAAATTCATACGTCATAAATTTCATTTTAACTAATGGGTTTAATTGAACGGAAGTATGGTAAGAAAGATAATAGAGACAAAGTAAATTTAAATAAATTTATTATAACTGGTAAAGGTTAACATAAGATAATATAGATTACATTAAACTAGTGATTAAAATTTTGGTAATTTAATGCTATTATGCATTATATAATTAGACAAATTTAATCAATTATAACACACAGTGTTATGGATTTTAATTCATGTATATCTAATAACCTTCATGATTTATGAGTAATTGATATCCATGACAATGTAATGTGCCAAATGATTTTCAACTCCTATTGTGGTTTGCTGAAAGACTAAGGTTTATGCATAATAACCAGAGACTTATATTACATATTACTGCATTAATATTGCTGACTATATAAGACAAGCACTTAATGTTTGAACATAATTATCAACTCTAAAAGATATGTAAGTCAGGATTTGTTCTACAAGCACTCCTGACATTCTCAGATAAATTCATGAGTAATTATAATTCAAAGGATGGGATTTGAATTAGTATTACATATGATTAAACCCTCCACAAACTAAAGTAAATTTATTAGGGATTTGGTGGGGCTGATGAGAACTTACACACAAACATCAGATGTATTGTTCACTTGAATGGAGAAGCTTGCTAAAGAAATTTAATATAAAATACACAAGGAAGTTTGAAAATCGGACAGGCTCCTCAAATGTAATGGGTCCTTATTGTGCCGGTCGGATTTGTATGTTCACATAACAAGATCTAGCATCTAGGCAAAAGTACCTCCAATCCAATCATGCACAAGATACACAGGTCAGGAACACTCATGAACTCTGCCCTATTTGTCTATTTCTCAGATCTATAACATTATGAGCAACAATCCCGATGACATCGATTAATTTACTTTTCACCCACTGGCATCGGTCATCGGAGACACAAAAAGAATCTAGGCTAAACTTATATGATAGAATAACTTAATAACTAGCTATATTTTATGAGCAATTAAGGCTCATGACCTAGCATATTAATTATGTATTGAGCAAAGATCATCTAGTCATATTTAGCATAAATAATAACTTAATATTTTAACTTAACTAAAAGAAAGCAATGGTTCGAGTTTGATATATATGTTTAAGATTTATTAATAACAAAATTATGTCAGGTTATTTACCTGACATGAGCCTTGTAAGTATTATAGATATGTGTTTGATTCATATTTAATGATAACATAAGATTTGCAGCTATGCCAATAATATATATATATATGTGTGTGTGTGTGATTTAATGAATTAGCGCTATTGGAATACATTACTAAAATACTATTACACCCCCAGAGATGAAAAGAGCATTTACTTGATTTAAACAATAATTTTATAAGCAGATATGACATTTGGTTACATTAAATATTATTATTGATTGAAGTTATAGATAATTAATGTGCGGGATGGGTAATGAATAATTATATAAACGATACTAAATATATCGCATTAATACGTATATTCAACTAATGGAAATATGTTTGTTTAAAGAAATCATCTCATTACAGCTTATGACTATTTCTGGGTGACTAATAAGACACTGAAAGGCAGTGCGTGCATGGCGGCTGATTGGGTTGGTCCAATTATGGATCCTGGAGTGTGCTTCATGAAATTTAGGAATGAAGTGGACTGATTTCCTCTGCAACGTAGGCAGGTCGGTATTGAGATGAATGACAGTCAGCTATGTCATTATTGGGCTGGATTTTCCAGAGCGATTCCCGTATAAAGCATGCACATAAGACCAAGGATGTCCCCAGGGTGATTTTACAGCCTGGTTTAAGGACATTGAGAACGATGATGGAGCTCGACTGCATGAATGCCTACATGTGAGAAAGAAGCATGAACATATATATAATGAAATGGCCTTTATGCACATAACACTTAATAATATAATATAAATATAACTCTAAAGGTTAAAGATTCTCTAAACATATTTATTGCCCTAAATTATGAAATATTCGGCGTAATGATATGGCTTCATTAAGCAAACATGGATAATAATTATACTTAAATATAAAACTGAGCTCTTAAGATCCCCCTCCCCCTTACATTATGTTACTTAATATTATTCATTACTTTCCATACATTTAATAAATCTCAATTTTGGTTAATCAATGCCTTTGTGAAAATATATAAATTATTACAAAATAAGTGGGTGGTGGTAATAGCTAAGATGGGTTTTACATATATATATTATAATTTAAGAATAAAAGATAGTGCATTATTTAAGATGGAAAATGTGAAAGAAACAGATGTCAATCTGTTTTTCTACAGTAAACATAAAAATATAATTAGTTTATTTATCTAAAATCGTGAGCACCTGGGCAAGTCGAATAAGACTTGTTTTGATCAAATTAGAAATTATTTACCCGTTAAATGATGGGTGGGGAAATGAAAATGAATTATATTCTTGCAATTTTAGAATACTATTGGCATTTATTTTAAAATATAAATACATAAATCTTAATGAAAATTATTTGCCGCTTGGAAATAAAAGAAAAGGAAAAACATTTTATAGGAGGCTTAATATAGATTAGTTATATAGAGTTATATGAATACATATTTTGAAAACATTTAAAATAGGTGATTAAAATATAAATATTACAGAGAAGGCAGGATTTAAGAATTGCAAGCGGTCAAAGTTCTTTTACCTTGCTTATTTAGAAGAGCGATTTCACTAGGAGTCAGTCCATCGGTATTGTTTCACTAGATCTAGGGTAGCATTATTATTTGAAAATTAGCATTTCATTTTCACTGGAAAAATACATAAAGTTCATTGGTACGGGATGCAAAGCTTCGTTCATGGGAACAGCATATTTAGAATGGAGAGAAAAGGCAAAATTTCTCCTACTCATGATACATTGAGTGAGAATCAAAACTGGCATGGAATATGTATAGCAACATAGTTATTTAATGTTCTCCTCCTCCTTTGCATATTCAAATCCAGCAGTATATCTACTTTTATTTTGAAGCTGTAACTTAACAACTACTGCTGGACCTGAGGCGGTTTAAGCACTTAAGTTTCATCTGGAATAGTTTGACCGGATACTCTTATCTAGTAAGATGTTTGAAACAATGCACGTTTGTTATCAGTTTCTCGAACGATTGTTTTAAAATATATCTTATGATTTTAAAACAAGCTAGCATGGACAATTTCCACTAATGGGTTTATTTTATTATTACCAATTCATAATCTTTTACTTTAATCTAAAAGGTCTTCTGGGTAATTGTTTTTCGAGTGACTTCTTAACAAGATTGCATCATTTCTGGCTACAAAATTATATATGAAAAAATAATAAGTTTCATATATAATACCTTATATATATTAATAGTTATATTATATATATATATATATATATATATATATATAATATAACTATTAATTTATTTGCAATCTCCTACACTGAAATATATAGATATTTATTATTTATGCTAGTATATACATGAGAATATTATTAAATAAAATATTTTAAATTAAAATACATATGTGTTAATGTGATTTATGTTATAATACTAACCAAAAGAAATATATATATTATTAGCTATGTATATATGTGTGTAAAGATGGGTTTGAATACAGTTAGGTGGTAGGAGATTGGATGTGTGCTGTGAAGCAGGATCTGAGCATCAGATCATCTGCTTCATTTTCCTGAACTTACTGAAAAAATGAAAAAATGTTTAAACAAGAAAAAAAAAAGCTTTTACTTGATGTCCAGGTAACTAAAGAACAACTTTGGATTGGCAATGTATCTAAAAGAAATGTTTATTTTACTCTGTCAGAGCGCTACCTTGTTTTGACTCAACATTTATGCTAAATATCCTAACTCTCTCTGCTATATTAGAAATTTTATGACTTTCATTTATGATAGAATACCCTCTCTGCTATATTAGGAATTTTATGACTTTCATTTATTATAGAATACCCTAACTCTCTCCTATATTAGAAATTTATGACTTTCATTTATTATAGAATACCCTAACTCTCTGCTATATTAGGAATTGTATGACTTTTATTTATGATAGACCAACCTCTCGGCTATATTACTGGAAAATTTTTCACTGTCTTCAAAAAAAAACTGCTTAGTTAATAAAATAAAATATAAAAAAACTATGGTATAATATATACAAATTATTATAGTCCTAAATCATTTATCATTGCATATCGATGTTGTCATGTTCTATGCATCCAGCTTCTCCTCCCCCCATTCTACACTCTCCCACTTGCTCTACTCTCCCCCTCCCGTATTTAATTTTTATTTATTTAAATGATTATTGCTATCCTACCTTTTATTTAATATTATTTATTTCTAGATCTAGTTTTTAATGTGAAATATATATATATATATATATATATATATATATATATATATATATATATATATATACATATATATATATATATACTATTTAGCTCTTTAATGCAAAATATATCATAAAAAAATATTATAACTTCTACCTGGCCTTCTTTATGTCTTCTTTCGTGGTGTTTTTTGGAGTTGTTCTTCAGCACCTGAAACATCTTAACAAAATGATTGATTAACAATTGCATTGGTACACTTGATACACATATTTTGGGGAAAAAAAAAACTCTATATAACTTTTATTATGAATCATTGCTTTTAAACTCTTTTTATTCTAAATAACTCGATCACCTATTGGCAAATTTATAGTGGTATTGCTACCGGGCGCCAGCCAAATGGATAGAGCTGCTATTATTGGCTTGTATACTTTTCTAAGATCTATACTTAAATAGTTATATATTTACAGCTTTAACATTAAAAACATTATTATGGCTTTAGCACATATTTATATAAGAGAATGAAAGTATAACAAAAACTGTCATTATTTTATTTCTTTCATTGACTTATGACCATTATATATGCATGAATATTATTAAAAACATTTCAAAAAAAAATGTGCAGATTTGCGATTATTAGAATCTCTATTTTATTTTTAACAGTGAAAGCATTTTAAAAGCTGTCACTTATTTAACTCTCAGACTTGGACATATTATAAATTTAAAAATACTTATTTAACAGATGTACTACCAAGGAAATTTTTTTTTTCTATTTAACATCATTATTTAAAACATTTAGGATAAATCATTATATATTATTTAGCACACACACTACTTTACTATCTTTTTATTTTTGAATGTGAAAGCTCCTTAAAAGCTGTCACTAATTTAATTCTCTCAGACTTGGAAATATCACTATTTGAGACATTTATTAAAAAATTATATAGAACATCATTATTTAATGCATTTATGAAAAAAATTATTATATATTATTTAGCACACACTTCAAAACTTGGGCATATTATATTTATTTATAATATATTTATTAAAATGGAAAAATTATTATATATCTCAATATTATTATTCTATACCGTACACACTTCTTTATCATCTTTCTATTTTAAATGTGAAAGCCCCTTAAAAGTTATCACTATTTTATTTACGGGCATCCTGCATGTAAATTCACATTTATGACCAAGAAAAAAAAACTTTATACAACATCTTATTCACTTCTTTGAAAAAAAACACATTTTATTTTATAAAAGTGAGAGCACCTTAAAAGCTGTCACTCTTTTATATCACTGGAAACTTACATGTATACGAAAACTATCAACATTATTTGGGAAAGCACTTCTTTATCTTTAATTAATATGAAAGTAAAAGCCCCTTAAAAGCTGTTACTTCTCTTTACTTCTTTTTAAAGAACTCACAAGAATTATACATGTAATGAACATTTATGGACAAGGAATAAAACATTATATAACATTATCATTATTCAGATCACACACGTGAAAGAAAAGAAAACAAAACTGCCACTAATTTATTTTAGACGTTCGTGAAAACGAAAAAACATTTTAAACTTTTATGCTGAAAAAAATATTGAGTATATGACATACTATTTACTTGAAACATATTTTTATATCTATACTGAGAGAAAATATTTATATTTATCTTAACAATGACTCACTCACAGGGAGTGTGTACCAATATTCAAAAATAATTTTAGGCTGGGTGTCCGAAAAAAATTTTCAAAAAAATTTTCAAAAATTTTGTTTTTTTTTTTAAAACATGTGTTATATCTATCACTATCTACTACTATCTCAGGTATATGGGTGTTTGTATTCGAAGCTCTATGTTGATGCACCAAACCTGGAGAAAAGAAAAATAAATCTGTGCCGGTCAGATTTGTATGTTCACGTAACAAGATCTAGCATCTAGGCAAAAGTACCTCAAATCCAATTGTGCGCAAGATACACAGGTCAGGAACACTCATGAACTTTGCCCTATTTGCCTATTTCCCAGATATATAACATTATGAGCAACAATCCCGATGACATCGATTAATTTACTTCTCACCCGCCGGCATCGGTCATCGGAGACACAAAAAGACTCTAGGCTAAACTTATATGATAGAATAACTTAATAACTAGCTATATTTTATGAGCAATGAAGGCTCATGACATAGCATATTAATTATGTATTGAGCGGAGATCATCTAGTCATATTTAGCATAAATAATAACTTAATATTTTAACTTAACTAAAAGAAAGCAATGGTTCGAGTTTGATATATATATTTAAGATTTATTAATAACAAAATTATGTCGAGTTATTTACCTGACATGAGCTTCGTAAGTATCATAGATATGTGTTTGATTCATATTTAATGATAACATAAGATTTGCAGCTATGCCAATAATATATATTTGTGATTTAATGAATTAGCGCTATTGGAATACATTACTAAAATACTGTTACACTCCCAGAGATGAAAAGAGCCATTACTTGATTTAAACAATACTTTTATAAGCAGATATTACATTTGGTTACATTCAATATTATTATTGATTGGAGTTATAGGTAATTAATGCACGGGGTGGGTAATGAATAATTATATAAACGATACTAAATATATCACATTAATACGTATATTAAACTAATGGAAATATGTTTGTTTAAAGAAATCATCTCATTACGACTTATGACTATTTCTGGGTGACTAATAAGACACTGAAAGGCAGTGCATGTATGGAGGCTGATTGGGTTGGTCCAATTATGGGTCCTGGAGTGTGCTTCATGAAATTTAAGAACAAAGTGGACCGATTTCCTCTGCAATGTAGGCAGGGTCGGTATTGAGATGAATGACGGTCGGCTATGTCATTATCAGGCTGGATATTCCAGAGCAATCCCCATATAAAGAATGCACATAAGGCCAAGGATGTCCCCAGGGTGGTTTTACAGCCTGGTTTAAGGACATTGAGAATGATGATGGGGCTCGACTGCGTGAATGCCTCCATGTGAGAAAGAAGCATGAACATATATATAACGAAATGGTCTTTATGCACATAACACTTAATAATATAATATAACTCTAAAGGGTAAAGATTCTCTAAACATATTTATTGCCCATAAATTATGAAATATTCGGTGTAGTGATATGGCTTCATTAAGCAAACATGGATAATAATTATACTTAAATATAAAACTAAGCTCTTAAGATCCCCCTCCCCTTACATTATGTTACTTAATATTATTCATTACTTCCCATACATTTAATAAATCTCAATTTTGGTTAATCAATGCCCTTGTGAAAATATATAAATTATTACAAAATAAGTGGGTAGTGGTAATAGCTAAGATGGGTTTTACATATATATTATAATTTAAGAATGAAAGATAGCACATTATTTAGGATGGAAAATGTGAAAGAAACAGATGTCAATCTGTTTTTCTACAGTAAACATAAAAATATAATTAGTTTAATTATCTAAAATCGCAAGCACCCGGACAAGTCGAATAAGACTTGTTTTGATCAAATTATAAATTATTTACCCGTTAAATGATGGGTGGGGAAACAAAAATGACTTATATGCTTGCGATTTTAGAATACTATTGGCATTTATTTTAAAATATAAATACATAAATCTTAATGAAAATTATTTGCCACTTGGAAATAAAAGAAAAGGAAAAACATTTTATAGGAGGCTTAATATAGATTAGTTATATAGAGTTATACAAATACATATTTTGAGGACATTTAAAATAAATGATTAAAATATAAATATTACAGAGAAGGCAGGATTTAAGAATTGCAACCGGTCAAAGTTCTTTTACCTTGCTTATTTAGAAGAGTGATTTCACTAGGAGTCAGTCCATCGGTATTGTTTCACTAGATCTAGGGTAGCATTATTATTTGAAAATTAGCATTTCATTTTCACTGGAAAAATACATAAAGTTCATTGGTACAGGATGCAAAGCTTCATTCATGGGAACAGCATATTTAGAACAAAGGGAAAGGGTGAAATTTCTCCTACTCACAACACATTGAGTGAGAATCAAAACTGGCATGGAATATGTATAGCAACATAGTTATTTAATGGTTTCCTTTTCCTTTGCGGATTCAAATCCAGCAGTATATATACTTTTATTTTGAATCTTTAACTTAGCAACTACTGCTGGACCTGAGGTGGTTTAAGCATTTAAGTTTCATCTGGAATAGTTTGACCGGATACTCTTATCTATGAAGATGTTTGAAACAATGCAAGTTTGTTATCAGTTTCTCGAACGATTGTTTTAAAATATATCTTATGATTTTAAAACAAGCTAGCGTGGACAATTTCCACTAATGGGTTTATTTTATTATTACCAATTCGTAATCTTTTACTTTAATCTAAGGGGTCTTCCAGGTAATTGTTTTTCGAGTGACTTCTTAACAAGATTGCATCATTTCTGGCTACAAAATTATATATGAAAAAATAATAAGTTTCATATATAATAACTTATATATATATAACTATTAATTTATTTGCAATCTCCTACACTGAAATATATAGATATTTATTATTTACGCCCGTATATACATGAGAATATTATTAAATAAAATATTTTTAAATTAAAATACATACGAGATAATGTGATTTATGTTATAATACTAACCAAAAGAAATATTTATTATTATCTATATATATATACATGCGTAAAGGTGGGTTTGAATACAGTTAGGTGGTAGGAGATTGGATGTGGGCTGTGAAGCAGGATCTGAGCATCAGATCATCTGCTTAATTATATCAGTTCTTTATTTCATGCTCATATCATAACAATGTGGCCCCTAAGAGTGCCCCTGTCTACTATTAACTCAGCAGCCAACATAATTGGGCCAGTCTTTGCCATTTATCCATAGAGAATAGCAAGATATGAATATATATATATATATATATATATAATTATATAACTGAATATTTGTAAATACAGTAACTAAATAATTAAAAAAATTTATCCACTTAGGAGCACTTTCGATTATCCCAGTAATCTGTGTCAACTAAAGATTTGAAATGCTAACTTTTCCACAATTCTGTGATCTTAAAGTTTGCTGCTTGCCTGTTAATTAAGTCGTGTTTATATTTGTATATTAGCATAGCCTCCTTTATTTTTTTTTTATTGTTATTTTTTTCAATTTGCTATATTTTTACACTGTTAAAATTGAAGTCAAAACCATAAATACATGATTTATTATGGTCATAAAAACAGATGCTGAAATATTATTATCTACTATGCAATTTTGTTTTGATTTCTGAACATGTTTTAATAATAGCAAGTGTTCTTTAGTTCTTTTTTCCAACATACATCTAGATTCCCCTATATATTTACTGCCACACCAACATATCCATTTATAAATGACAAAATTTTTATTTATAAATGAGGTTTTATCTTTGGAGTTATTTATTAATTTGTAAATTTATAAATGACACAATTTTTATTTATAAATGAGGGTTTATCATCTTTGGAGTTATTTATTAATTTGTTTAACAAATTAATAAATAACTCCAAAGATAAAACCTCATTTATAAATAATAATTGTGTCATTTATAAATGGATATGTAGGTGTGGCAGTAAATATATAGGGGAATCTAGATGTACATTGGAAAAAAGAACTAAAGAACACTTGCTATTATTAAACCGTGTTCAGAAATTGAAACAAAATTGCATAGTAGATACTAATATTTCAGCATCTGTTTTTTACAACCTCAATAAATCATGTATTTATGGTTTTGACTTAAATTTTAACAGTGTAAAAATATTGCAAATTGAAAAAAATAACAATAAAAGAAAAATAAAGGAGACTATGCTAATATACAAATATAAACATGACTTAATTAACAGGCAAGCAGCAAATGTTAAGATCACGGAATTGTGGGAAAGTTAGCATTTCAAAGCTTTAGTTGACACAGATTACTGGGATAATGGAAAGCCCTCCTAAGTGGATAAATTTTTTTAATTATTTAGTTACTGTATTTACAAATATTCAGTTATATAATTACGTATATTGCTTTAAAAATACAGACATCGAATCATAATATTATATATATATATATATATATATATATATATATATATATATATATATATATATATATATATATATCACCATGTTCACATTAGCAATGCACAAACAATATAATGAATCAACATAACTAATTATGTTTGCATTTGAAATAATCAGCAAATATCTGGGTTGCCAACACTAGCCAATCTCTAAACATGCATTGAAAGCTAATGCAATAACAAAATGGAGTGATTTAATCAGATACTAACTCCAGTTTTACAAATAGTCTGACCAACATCATTAATCATAATTTAATAATGGCTATGTGCATTTCAAGGAGTATTAAGATTAATTATTAATTATAAAATGTATGTTATACTATATTTCTACAGTTATAATTACATTTATTTGTTACAATAAATATTCATAGATAACAGTTTACAACATAGGGTTGGCCCATAACTATAATAATTACTTATTAAGGAATAAATTGGACTCCATATCATATAACAATATAAACCATGATAACAATTGTTGGGTAATTAAAGATTATAACCAAGCCATATTATTTTGCATTAGTGGAGTAGGGTTTGAATAATTAAATGTTATTCCATAATTATTAAATTAAGTATAGAATTAGTAGTATCTTCACTCTAAATTTGAGATATTTAATATGCTTGCTATTTTGAATGGCATTGCCACATTATGGCATGAATTGGTAATAAATTTTAATAACTAGAAACTTATAAAGACAGTAATAGATATTATCACTATCCTGAAAGTAATGATTAATTACAGTTTGATAGAATAACCACAAATTCACAATTTCAGATTTTAAACAAAATTAAAGGTTTTATAGAGATTGAAATTTAGTTTGAACTTTCAATATTTATAAAATAGTTATAGCTCTAGACATAGATCCCTTATAGTTCATTTTAGCACTTTGTGGTGAAGTAGGGATTTTACTTTTGATTAATCTGTAAGAGCAGTTCAGATGGTTTCATCAGTACTTGGATATTAGCAGAACAGCAATCATCATCTATAGGATAGGTAGCATATCTATCCATGCAGGTGACATCAGCATCCATGTTCTTTAAGGGATTTTTTCCACCATAGTCACAGCTTGATGTTTTGGCTCACAGAATAGAGATGGAGATCACCATTCTCCTGGCCTGAAGAGCAACAATTCCTACGTCTTCTACTCAGACATTTTACATATCAAACCTGTGTAGAAATTTTTAGACAGTGTTTACAAACTTTAAAAATAGTTTCTTTTACATAGAAAAGGTGAGCTATATATACGAGTCTTCAATTATATTACACATTTTCAAGATAATTTTGCTCTACAACAAAATAAGCCATTAATATATAATGCCTTATAATTTTAAAAATAAAATAACCCCTGACTTTTGGCTAATTTTTAGCAGGATGTTATCATAAATCTATATTTTGTTTTTACAAGGTTTTAGGAAAATGTACTATGGCAATTCCTCCATTACATTACTATTCAATCTATTTATACATTTTAAAACAATTTTGTCAAAACCCATCCTTTTGCTTTTTGAATTTAATAAGCATATTTTTTTTTAAAACCTACAATTTTTGTAAAATAATTTACAAAGTTAATTAAGTGTTTATTTTCAAACTGGAATATATTTTAATAAATAGCTATTGTTTTAATACCTTTTCAAATGTCAATTAACATGCTATTCCCACCCAGATTTGAATCACATGATATCTTTTACAAACTATTTTAGAAATCAATTTTATAAACTACAACAAAGCAAAATAAAATATGTCCCACACACCTGGGTCTCATTTTATGCAGATTTTTTAAATGTGATTTTGGAGTTATGTGATTCATGTTCTTAATATCTTTGAATGTGGTTTTCTTTTATGCAATAAAAATTATTACATCAGAAGTTGAGCTCCAATAATGCACTATTACTTTAAATATTATAAATGTTGTACACTCACACACCATATTTAAATTAACAGCACATTATCACAATTCAACTTTCATATAATAATTTCAATATTTTCAGCACTCTATAATAGTACGGTAATAGATTTTATGCAATAAAAAAGTACATAATTCACTTAAAATCAGAATTTTCCCATTTTATATGCACACATTAAATTTTACAAGATTATAATGTAAATCTGTTTAAACATTATAGATGCCTATACTATGCAAGTTGTTGTTTTTTGCATTTTAAATCACATTCTACTTTTGTTTTTTTTTAAAAGAATATGTAATCAATTAATCATTTAGTGTCAGCAAGTTTATTTTTAAAAGGTGAGTAACAGCAGTGGGCACAATTAAACTTGACAATTAAAAATTAAAAGCTGATTTTTAATTGTAATTAACAATTTAAAAATTATGTAATGTGATCTGAAACTAATGTGAAGTGAGACAATGAAATTTGATTTTTAAACAGAATTGAAAATTAAAAAAATAAAAACAAAAATAAGAATTTAGTTTTTAATTGTTAGTTTTAATTAAATTTTGCCCAACAGTGGTGGTTAGATATCTTTTTATTATCATAAGACTAAGTTCTTATTTTTGTTTTAAACTTTTAGTTTACCCTAATAGAGAGGAAAAAAACACCCAAGAAAATGAATTTCTTTGTAAACAAAAATTTCTATTTTAGATTGCTTAATGAAATGGGAAGGATCAACAGTGATTGGAAAACATTTTACTTTGGGTGAGTCCACTATAAGAGCAATTAAAAAAATAAAGTTGGCACTAGTTCTATTTCCTCTTATGATGAATCTGATGTCTTACCAGTTCACAAATGAACCTGCATATTGTCAAATAGTGACAATGATTAAAATACTGCACATGTATAAAAAAATTCAAAATACTGTAAATTATGCATAAAAAATATTGTTTTAATAAAATTAAATACTGTAGTTAATAAAAAGAGTAAAAAAAGTTTGTCTTGTATCAATTTTTTTTCAAATTTTAAATTTTTTATTAGTCATATTTTATTTCTTTATTTTTTTATGTCAATTTTAAAGTAATTTTGTGTTGTTGCTTTGCTTTTATGTGATTTTGGAAAATTAGAGTATGTATCCCCCATTTTTCAAGGTAAGTTAAGTCTATTTTTGTGGGACTTCTTTTGTGCACATTTTCTGAGGAACCTATCTACCACATAAAATGAGACCCACCAAGATACATATATATATATATATATATATATGTATCTTGGTGATATGTATAATTCACCCACATATATGCAATTTTTATATTTTTGAGTTATGAAATTTAGTTAATTACAAATTAAATTTATAAAGCTATTTCTTTAATCTATAAGTAATAACTAGATATCTGATGTTAATATACACATATATATGTTATCACACAGATACCTCTATAAACATTTCTTGGAGTACTTTTAAGGTTTGAACTTGGGAACAGAGACTTGCATGTGACCCAGAATTTATTCCCAGAGACAATCCCAGTGAAATGAATATGGCACATCAAATATTCTGTTTCAATATTTGTTGAAATATTTTAATTCCAAAAAAATTCAAATGACATCAAAATAATTGAATAAGCAAGAATTACAAAGTGTCTGAAACAATACATTGGTGCCTAATCATTGTGTGTTGGCAATCTTGAACTTTGTGAGATTACTTTGAAAAAATATTCTGATGATCTAAAAACTCAATTATTTTGAAAAGTTTAAAATATTTTTGAATTCAAGATATATATTCTTACATATTCAATTTTACAGAAATTTATTTTTAAATATAAACATTATATTCTTCTGTGTAATGTTACCATAGAGATTAAGTCTTGAGAAATGTCACCACTTCAATGATCTGTTATAACGTCTAGCAATACTCTAAAAATATGAAAAAAAATTGCATAAATTAATAGATTTACTAGTTATTAAAAATAATTTCAGATTTTCAAAACAAACATCACACAAAGATGACTTCTTTTCTTTTGCAAATTACACCTACTCTACTTGAAATTTGATGACATGACAGTGCTTTGTTTTAATTAAAATCTATTTTTTAAAATAATTCCAAAAATCAAATATGATTTTTTTTAAATTTATTTAATTTGTAAACAAAAATATCTATTAAATGAGGTCAATTTTATTATATTCTGATAAATAACAATGACTTAATATTAAAGTGACAATTGAATGCTTAAATCTAGTGAGAACAAAGAAATCTGTCAGAGGACTAATTAAAACCACATTTTTCATTATTTATTTATGAAGAGTTATTAATAAAATTGTTGCCTTGCACTAGACTACTTAAAGCCTGTTTCTCATAGACAAAAAATCAATTAAGGTATTGATTAATTTAAAAGGAAAAATCTTGATCATTACTGATCTATACCAATCTAACATATTTTATGGAATGGAATGAAAAATATTATTTTATGTGCACCAACACCAACGTTTGTGAATATATATATATATATTTGTTCAAGAAAATAATGTTAATTATATTATACAATGCTACAAACAAGCAATAATGCTATTATCGTCGATGGTCAGCTAATCATTATGTGCCATCTTTTTAATAAATCTATTTAACCTTACACTTTTAAAGCCCGTATTTGTGAATAAAATTATGTAAAATAAAGCGTTTTATTACAATATATATATATATGAAAAGAAAGTTACTGTTAACACTAACTGAAATAATTATAGAAAATATACAAACCATTATCTTTAAACAGAAGGCGTTACTGGATATTTGTAATTGTATAATGGTTTGTATATTTTATATATATATATATATATATATTGCATTTCCTAAATTTTAATAAATAATATATCTATTTTATAAGCTTACTGAACCAAGTTATAAATAATTTCGACTAATTAATCTATCTTTATAATTAGAATGTAGTACTGCAATTGATTATTTAACCGAGATTATGCTTTAACCTCGTAAACTTATTTAAGAATTTCCTTAAGTGTAATAGGACAAACTTTTAAAATGTCACTAGTCAGTATGGTTTTTTTCCGTTACTTCTGCAGCTTTGTAACAATAAATGATCATTGTAATTAAAGTTCATATTCATATTAATTATGTATACTAAAAGTATATTATTTACATATATTTATCATTTATAATAGATTCGTAATATTGAAATTTGTTTCTGTTTTATCTATTTTTTTATGGAAGGAGAGTGCTGTCAATTTTTCATTTATTTGCCCAGGAGCACTCTTTTTTTTTTTTAAATTCCAGTAAAAGTCATAATGAAAATAAAAGTAATGTTTTACTTTAATTGGTGACCTAGTATTATAAAACATATATATATATAGTTAATTATTTTCCTAGTTAAAAGTAAAAAAGCTTTTCTATCTACAACATTCAATCAAAGACAATCAATATGCAAACTATTTTTCTTTTTCAAATAATTTTTGCAATCGCGAGTGGGCAAACATTAATTTCTCCTATTAATAAAAATGCTCAAGGACTAACGAAATCTACTCTAGAAGAAGACCCTAAGAGTAAGCTTCTCAAAGATATTATTCCTGAATATTATAAAATTGAAATTAGACCGGGGTTTGAACCCAGCTTTCGTTTTCTTGGAATTATTAATATAATAATTATTTGCAAAATTCCTACAAACAAGATTGTGATGCACGCAAAGGAATTGGATATTACGTATTTTAATTTACAACATGTCAATGAAGAAAATAATTCACCTCAAATTCTTCGTTTGGAAAATAAAACAAATGATAAACTTATTTTACACTTGAATAGTGATTTGAAAGAAGGAAGCCGTTATAATTTGACACTGAAATTCAAAAGCTTTTTAAAAGATAATTCTAAAGGATTCTTTCGTTATTCTTATCAAGATCAAGAAAATAAAACAAGGTAAGTTATATAAACACAATTTAATTAACATCAATAAACTACAATTTTTATTGTGCACAATATGTTCATTTTTTAATAACAATATTAGACTAAACTTTAATTATTTTTTGGATACAAAAATTTCTATTAATATGTTCCAATATTTGATTTTGTACTTATTCATATATTAAATTACTATTAGAACTGTCTGGGATTATGATTGTATGTTTTAAAATATATATCAGTTTATTAAAAAAATCTTATTAGCATATGACTGTCATTGAACAGATTTTTCAATTTATATTCCAAGAAATTCTGAGGTTAATAAAGTAATAAGTAGCTAGTCTATGATTCGTGGAATAATATTATATATATTGTAACAGGATTTTATTTGCTCCCAACCCAAAAACTATTGATAAGAATATTGAATCACTTTACCAATTTCTAAATCTATTACTGGTAACACTAGCTAAGCAATAGTACTAATTCCTGGTCATTATTGTTCATTCATATAGATGTTTCTTTCATAAATATATCCATCTAACTGCATAGAAACTTAATGGTCTAAAGAAGATGACTCAATTCTGTGGGCACTTTTCATTTGTTTTGGGTTGGTATATTCAATCAAAACCCTTAACAGTGCTACCTCAATATATTTTCAAGAACTTTCCAAAAATCCTAGTTTAAATCTTAATTCACTACATGGTAATCTTATCAGTACTCAGCAGTAAATAAGAATACAAAAAAAAAAATCAACTACAACATTTCACAGTTTAATTGTTTACTTTATAGGTCGAAACTGGTCTGGGGATGGGGACAATCCAAGATAAAAATGATTTGAATGTCTTCTCTTGTAGTAGCATTTATCATAAAATAAAAAAAAAAGCTTGTTTAGAGCTCATTAGCATTCTCTTAATTTTACATATTTATAAGGTTATTGAATTGAGGAGATACAAGAATAAAAAATAAAACATAGTATGTAGTTTCAACCTTAACAATTCCTTATTGCAAACAATAACAACAATATAAATGCATCAAGGCTCTCAAATAATGAATTCTACCAAATTATAAAAATACAAACAAGGGTCACTGATAAAATATCTAATCTGATATAATTTTGTAACATATAATGGTTTTTACGAATTTAAGTGACACATTATTTTTATAACTTTAAGCTAAAATATTTCTCTCTTATTCTCCCCTGCCTATGTCTGATTGATATATTATTTGCAAGTGTATGAAAGAAATTAATAATTCAATAAAATTCCAGAAAACATATAATATTGTTCTTAACATAAATGCACAGATAAATATATAATTCATTTTAAAGTAAAATAAATTAGCATTAAACATAATCAACCGATATTATCACAGTAATAATTATTAAATAAATGAATATTGATTAATCAATATATGCATTAAGTCTTGATCACATGTGACACACACACACACACACACACATATATATATATATATATATATATATATATATGAAACAGTCTTACCATTTTTCTGTGCTAATGAAATCTTTTACATCTGCTTTGACAGTAACTTCCAATTCCTGAAATATTTGCTTTTAGCAATTTGAGTACTTCTTATTTCAGGCTGGTCACAAATGATTAAGTCTATTTATTAAAATCCTTAAGCTGAAAAACATTATTACTTAGACATATCCAGGTTATGATGATTAGCATAGGTATGTTTCTTTTTGCATGATGTATTTACATGATAACATTATCAGTTAGTAGAATTTTGGGGAGAGTCAATAAATGCCATTTCAATCTCTGCACAAAAAAATACATATTTAAATGAGAAGGGGCATCAGATTTTTTTAAGTTAGGGCTAGATTTTGCAACTTTCTTTTTATTGGACCCATTTACTATGGTAGAGATAAAAACCAGTAAAAGATTATCCAGTCTTGCTAATGAAACACCAACTATTATTATACTTGTCCAATTTGAAAAGTGTGTAATAATTCTGACAGTATTCTTCTCTCACTATAATTGTCACAGTATTTTCAAAAATATATATATTTCCCAACATCATAAGCTGTTTATTTTCAAAATTTCTTATCTATGTTAATTAAAGAATTTTTATGTTTAATATTCAGTTATCAACAACATTTGCTTTAATGGTAAAAAAGGAGAAAGAAAAGGAAATGTAGAGGAAATATAGATTTTTTATACTTTTACAAATTTGAATTCTTTTTTAAATAAAGCATGTTTAATTTTAATTTTATAATTTAACTATGAATAATTACCTTTTTTCCTGAGCTAATGTAAGATATGACTGTCAATGAAAACAATCACAGAAAGGTATGCTTTTTTAAAAATATTTAGCTTTATTTCTACTTAGCCTGCCTTCAATGTAACATATATATCATATTAATGGCTTACAATAATATGACAAGAATTTTTGGTATTAGTTTATAACTATGCACTAATACCAAGAACACTTAAGTCAAATTATTATAAACCTAAATAAGATATACATGTTTTATTAAAAGCATGTTAGGCAATAGTAAAACTGAATATTTAAAAAAAATACATTTTCTGTGGATGTTTTTATTTACAGTCATGTCTTAATTTTAATAAACGTGTGTTAACTTTTTATTTACTTTATAATTTTAACTATTCTGATTTTTTTTTTCAGTAAATATATTTCAATCAGTTTAATTTTCTCTTTTAAAACAATCAGAAAATATTATTATTTTCTATTTTAAACACATGAAATATCTAAAAGAAAACATATTGACACATTCTATCACCACCTCTGAAATTCAATCACTTCTTTGTTCCCAACTTGTACATACTTTCTTTTAAACATATAACTATCTACAGATGCTTATAACACATACATTTTCATACAATAATTTCACTATCATAGTTGAAATGCCTTATAAGACAGACTTCCATGCTTAACTAAAAAAGTTAAATAAAAAATATTGAAATTAATTATAAAATAAATTTTAAATTTTATTTTCTAATGGATTCGTAGTATGCATCCACTGTCACTTATATATATTCTATCCTATGGAAAAGATGAAGGCAGATGACCCTTACAGTTGGGAAATCATTTTAACCTTAAATTAAAAAAAAATACAAAGTACTGTGGCCATTTCTAACTAATACAAATGTCAGAGACTCTTAACAACCATCAGTGGGTTATTAGTTATAGTAAAATTTACTACAGAGACAGGCATTAAATTATAAGGGAATCAAGATAAATGACAAAAACATATTATTATAACATAAATAAATTAAGAAGAGGAGAAACCTCACCCATTCTTATACATTACTATTTAAATTAATCAATCTTCCCATATTAAAAAGCATTTCCCAATTAGCAAAGATAATTTAGATGTGAGGTAAAATCTTATAATGAATGTTCTTTCTTAAAATATCCTAGGAAAAATCAATGTTAATCACCAATCCATTTTATTGTCATGATCTGATCTGACATACTCTTCTTCAGTAAAAGTTAATGTACTTTTCTAATAGTACAATAAACTATAATTAGTTTTTTAATGCCATAATATTGACTTTTGCAACAATAAAATTAATTGAAATAATCATGCAATAATATATAATAATCTCAGGGCCCTTTCTATATTAATCTTGAATATCAACCATCATATCATGTTGTTGAATGAATGAATGACACCCTAGTAGAATAAAGGAGATATACACTTCACTTATATGTATCCCCATATACTATAAAAATAACAGCAATTAATTAAAAAATGTTTAATCTAACTAATAATCATATTTAATCAAAATATAAATTTGAAAAATCAAAGCCTTTCTTGTAGGATGACGTTCAAGTATCTAGAAAGAAGGGGTACCTTTTTATATCATTCTAATACTCATCAACAACACAATCTAAAATCAGTTTATGAAATAATGTAATTTTTATTTGTAAAATAATAAATAATATGCAGTCTGAAATGTATAATGAATTCAAAATAAAATCTAGTAAATATTTGATTTTTTCAAATGCAACTCCAATCTTTGGAATTGGAATTATAACACTTATGCATTTTTAAATTTGGATCTGTGTTTTACAAAATTGATTATCTGATTTACCAAGATTTCTGTAATATAATTAAGAAGTCATGTAGCAAGAAATCATATATAGAAAATAAAGACTAAATTCTAATAATAATAAATACATTTATTTACATTTAACATCACATTTACAATTTACAAAAAATGATTTACAACTTTCTGCCAAAGAAAGGTCATCTACAAACATAGGTGCTGCTTTATTATACAAGATGCAATAAAAATAATTGATAATATAATCACTTACACACTTGTAAATATTCTCAATTCCTTATAAAACATTTGGGTGATTTATTTAATGACATACTCATTTTAAAGTAAGATTACTTCACTATTCTGCTAATTTATTTTTAACACATTTTTCAGGTTATATTTTTTTTTTATAAAATACTTATTTGTTAAACAGCTTTCAAAATATATATAAAAAAATCTAAAATATACTTCATGTCCAGTAAGCTCCTATTACATATCATATTAACTTATAATATTTTATTGATAGCATTGACAAATACACATCTGAAAATTAGAAAAACTTAAATCTTAGTTGACAGATGGCTGAATTTACCAACAAAGTGTTATGATAATATTAATTATCATATAAAACATAAATAAAAAATTACTATCTGGAATTATTTACTTAACAATGAAAATATGAGAAAACACTTCAAAAGCCATGCACACAACATACTAAATTTTACCCATGTCCACATAATAAATTATTTAAACTCTTCAATTGTCTAACCAATTTATTGCTAAACTACTTCTGGATGGTGATAATGATAATATTTCATATGTGCATCTCTTATTATGCTATATGCAAACAGACATTAAATTATTAATATATTTGTTGGTTTTCTTGTAAACTGCTAAACTGCTGTGAAGGCACAACACTACAATTACATATATTATTTCACTTAACTAAACACTATGGATAGAAAAGTGTCCCTGAAGTGACTAACCACTACAAATTTCTACTTTATCATTGCCATGACAATCTTAATACATTCATAATTTCACCTTACATGGTTCAAATACCCAAATATCTGCATGAAGGCTAAAAAAATAAAGGCTGCTCAGAACAACAACTGGAAATTCACAATGGCATATTCCAATACCTTTATCTTAGGTAAATGTATGTGTGAACAAGGTCTCAACACATGGGAATGGAATATATACCACAAAAAAGATTCCCCTAGGGATCAAGCTACATTAACTAAACAAAAATAATCATAAAATATTAAAATACAATCATCTCCTGAGAAATAACTGCTAAACATTGGGGAGAGCAGGCTCCAATCCTGCAAAGTACAACATAAATAAGATACAACTTTAATAAAGTAACATGCATCCCACATGTATTAAAATGGGTTTAGCATATATCCTTGAATAAACCATGGCAAGATAAAAAAATTATCGCTAAAAAGCTAGAGAAATATATCTTCAATCTCTAAAAAACACATACATTAATTCATGTATGAAACTAACAAATAAAGTACAAGTCAAATGACTATAAAATACTTTAAATAGCATAATAAAAATTTACAATTAATAAGAAATACACATATTCAATAAAAAAGCATAAAATTTCATAAACTAAAGTGACATAAATAGCATAGGCAAGTATAGTTAACTATAATACTAATAGATACCTTGTTATATGAAACACTTCATAATAAAATTATTATATCATAATACTTAAAAGTATTGCAAGTTTCTAATAAACCATATACTGGCTGTCTACCCATAAAGAAATAAATAAAATATTAATAATACTATTCATAAATGTAAAAGATGTATATCTTTACCTAGAAAAATGTATCTCATATAACTCATTTTAAACCAATAATAAAAAAAAATGTACAATTTTACCTTTTCTCTCATTACCTTGGCATAATATCAAAATAATATAAGAATAATAAGAATAAAAATAATAAATTATTATTTTAAACACCCATAGTTATTTATTCAAGTTTCTCTTCAGTGACCAATCAGATGTGAGAAAACGATCTCCTCTTGCTTGCAAAACATGCATATCTTATCACATTTTTGAAACAATAAAACACTTATGATCTTCTAGAGATAAACAACACAAAATAGTGACATTTAACAAATAATTTCAGCAAAAGATTTTGGATTCATTTGTTCACTCAAATGTTTAATCAAAAAAATTATCTATAGCTTGTTTTAATATATTCTTTTTAAAAAACTTCTAGCAGCAAACATTATCACAAGTATTTTTATAAAATTGATCCATGGTTATATGTTGCAAAATGAACAGTTTATTCTTTTTTAAATAACATTTTAAAACTTCTTTTAAAGATAGTATTTTTCTCAAGAGCACTTAATAATAGCAATTAAAAATTTACTATTTATTTAAGTCAGCAATGTAAAAAGTTTAGTTCTAAATTTCATAATCTTTTTATTAAAGTCATATCTTTTTTATAAACTTTATATCAATATAGTTCCTTCTTTTATCATTCAAAAATTTCCATGGAAGCATTAATATATTTATGTTAAAATTAAAATTATTCTTACTTTGTCAAATAGTCAAATCAGCATTTAAATATTTTAATCAAGATAACATTTTAAAAATGAAATAATCAATTAAATATTCAGAAGGGTGCTTTTCAACATCAACTAATATTAATTTCCATTTAAGCATTTTCTTTTTTTTTTTAAAAAAAATTCAAAAGTCTATCAATGGTTAATTTGAATTTTACTTTTCTAAAAATAAATCATATTAAATAGGAATGGTCTAGTACAATATTTGTTATGATTTTAAAAGATAAGACAAAACATATTACCTTTTCTTTCTGTAACTTTTAGTTCAAGCATAGTTGAATAAAAAAATTTAATAAAAAGCAATGATCTTCTTTATACATTCTTATCACTTTCTTTAGAATTTCCTAGATTATGTTAAGCACAGAAGATTCATATCTTATTATTTTTTATAGGAATGCATTACTAATTAAGAAACAATAATTGTTTTAAAAAATTAACAATTTTAAATATAGAATAGAACAAAAGAATAAAATTAACTATTACTGTCTTCTTGGAATGATAAGAGAAGAGTTCAGTTGGAGGAGCAAGCAAAACACATACAAACAGGAAATTACATTATTTTAAAATTTACTCTGTTTAATAATTAACATACTTTTTATCTACCTTGATGTTTATTTTAAATATACTAACTTTATTTAAATCTGTTGAACTCTAGTAAAATAATAATTTTAATAAATTTTTAATTAACTTGATAACCAATTCAACAATAGTATTATGGCATAAATAAATTTACTAACTAGCTCATAATTTTTACATACAAAAATTAATTTTATTCAGTCTTACTATATCTCATTTCATTTACTTTTCATTCTGTATAAAAGTAAGCATAAATTAAGCCTCAAATTTTTATCTTAAAAGCATACTTATTTAGTAATTATTAGAGCTACATATTCTAATAACTTTTAAGTTATTATAAACTTTGTATTTGGCACTAATAACTACTTGACTATTAATGATATCAATTAAATAAAACTAAGATAGCATAATTTGTACATATTTTACTTTCATAATAAATTTTATCATCTTCTTTATATTTTTTTTAAATAGCATGAGCACATAATTTAAACAGTTGAATAGAACAATGTGCAATAGCACAGAGAATATATATATATATATGAATCCTCAATACCAATCTTCAGCATTTATATACAGCACACACACACACACACACACACACACACACATATATATATTATTCTGTGGACTAAATATATTTTATAATGTGTTAAAATAATTTTTTAGACTATATTAAAATAAATTTTCTTCTTGATCTTAAATTATAAACTCTCAGCTAAATGTTTATATTAATTGATTAAAATAATTTTCTTTGTATATTTTAATATTAGTTACTTAAGGAATACTAACTAGAGTTAATATTTGATTAAAAATCCTGGTTCATAATTTCAATTTAAACAAGGATGAGTTTAAAGCCTAATAAGTCTTAGGTATATGCAATTAATAAAGTTATTTTATTCTGTACACAATATGGTTATTTTATTTTTTATTAGAATCTCTGTTTGTTAGACTTAGAATACATGGTTTTAAAATAAGAATTTAGAATATGTTAGTTCAGCTAATAGTTATTTAAAGCCAGAATTTAGAAATGGTGAGTTTAAATACAATTAATAGAGATAAATTTCAATTGAAGTAAGTTTTATATTAACTAAGTTTTAAATAGATAAAAAGTTAGCATTATTTCTTTTAGAATAATATTTGTATCTATTATATGGATGTGATTATTGGTGCATGTGTTTGAATGAATGGAACATCTTAAAAATTATTAAAAATTATAATTTTGAAGATGAATACTTTTAAATAAAGGTACTTTTAAAGGACTACTGAAATAAAATAATGAGTGAATTTTGAGTGAAAATATGTAATTTAAAAATGTAAGTAAATAAGCCTAAATTAATTAAATAAATTGCAATTAATAAAGTTCATTACCAGTTCAAACATTATGTGAATAGATACTCTAGATTGAAAAGTTCAAGATTAGATTAATTACTAATGAAAGTTAAAATTACACTAATAATTTAAATATCCTGCCTCCATATTTAAATAAGGTTTGTTGAACTGGGTCATCTGATAGTAATTTCAGAAAAAAACACATGCAAAAATGTTTTGATATAAAAAGAAAAACCATGGAAAAATATTAGTATGTGTTGAAATTTTAATTGAAGTTATTTTAAAATTATTAGTGAAGTTATTTTAAAAATTAGTTTCATTGTTTTGATTTTGTTTCACTATTTTAAATCTGGTTAAATGTTTTCAATTTTTTTTATTATTATTTCAAATGTCTGAATAAAAGAGTTAAAATTTCCCATTCTAGTATTACTCTAAGATATGTATTTAACCAACTTATCAAGCTGTAAATCATGGGGAAATGCTTAACAAACTTATTTTTTAAAGAAAGTCAATGAAAGCTAACTACACATTGGAAGTCTATGTTTATTTTATCATTATTCTAAAACAATTAAGTTCAACTTTGACTTTAATAATTGCTTTTGACATTTTAAATAACATTTTAAATCACTATTGACACTAATTTTACTTGTTGATGAAATACTTATTACATGTTTGCTCAAACTCTAACCTAAACATGAATAATTGATTAATAATTTATTATAGACAATAACACTTAATTTGTTTTGAAACATATATAAAAATCATTTTATTTTTGTCAATTTAAAGGTATAATAATGATGATTTATTGTAGATGCATAGATTGTATTGACAATAGAAGAAATTGCAATGATTTGCAATTGTATAATATTATTTTAAAAAAACAAAGAAGTCATAAAAAACAGATTTTTCAATACTTTGAAGAAAAGATTTTATTCATTTAATTTTCTATTAATGCAGATAAGCTAACATTGAATTAATATAATTATCCATTCTGAATTCATCTGCCTATACATTTTGAATATTTTCTAAATTGCTTATTTGTTTTTTAAATATGTTACTTTATGAAGAAATTATTTAAATGTACACCATATTAATATTCTTAAAATGTGTGAACTCTATAGTATGGAACTTTACAAAGAACTGTTATTACATAGTATCCTCTATCTGTTCATATCTCAAATTGTTTTAATTATGAACATTATTCTAAAGGATTTTCTGTTTTTAATTATGATATACGTATTTTATCTGCTCAAAAGAAAACGTACTGCAATATTTTCTTAAAAAAGATACAAAAAGACTTTAATTAAAAAAGGATTATTTTTATTATAAGATAAAAAAATACTTAGCATACATATATAAAACCATTAGAGAACAGTAACCACCTAAACATACCAACATAGATAGTAATCAATATTTTTCACTGTTGTCAAGGCAACTTCTCTCTTTTTAACATTGGTATGTTTAGATGATTACTAGTTTCTAATGGTTACCTATTATCCCATTTAGCTTTAAGCATTATTTTACTTATTATATATATATATATGGTATATTTAAAAAATTATTATTGATATCATGTACTTATTTTATTCTTATTATTTATTGTGGAGAGTATAACTGCCATTTTTTATATATCTAATACAAATTGTTATGAATAAATTGTTATGAATGATGGTGTTTGTGAGGATTGAGATAGTTTACAAAATTAAATGTTATTCTCATTATGCAATTGTGATTTGTTGATTTAAACAAAGTGTTTGCCTCATTGGATGCATTGTATGCCTTTGCATGTGTATGCAAGATGTTTATTTATTTATTTATTTATTTATTATCATTATCAAATCCATGCCTTACATTGTTTCTAATTTCCATTTAGGCAATTTTATATTAATTTAATATTATTGTTATAAGCATTCAGTCCCTTTATGAGTGAGGGCATAGCTTGCTTATTTATCAGCCCAGCTGGCATATATTTACAATGTGCTTATTCATGATATTGTATTGTACAGCCCCTCTGTGAGAGACAGTGTGGCTTCTCATTTTCAGCATTGTGAGGTCAAGTTACTGGATGCTTGTTCATATTTTTCATTATCTGCTTTACCTGGAATTTAATATAATGTTTAATTTGGTATTTTATAATATCTGAAAGTATTCATATCTCTATAAGATAATATTAGCTCTGCTACAACTTAAATTTAAAATACATTGTGAGCATCAAGCATATTTATTTCTTCATCCTATCATAAGTATTAATAATATCATTTCATGTTACTATTTTGCATAATATTTTTGCTTTGTATATAAATCTATAAAAGGGCATCTCCTCACTGATTTTTAAATCTTGTTTCACTGTTTAAAGTATATAATATCTTATTCATGCCTGAATATAGGCATATAGGTATACTGTTTTACTTTGCATGGGTAGTATTTAAAAAAAAAGACCAGATTAGATAAAAGTGACAACTTTTGGGTGATGATAATTTTTTGTTTTATAAATTCTTTATAAATGTTTAATGAAAAGATATATTTATGTATAAACTTTATTAATATTTTATTAGTCTAATTTATTATATTAAAAAATTATACTTATGGATATATTTGTATGTGTATACAAAATATTTATTTATTTATTATCAGTATCAAATCCATGTGTTATGTGGATAGAATATTACTTTTGTATACAATCAGCCCTTTCATGCATAAAAGCATGCATTGTTTAATTTTCAGCACTGCCAGAATGTATTTCTTGAGTTATTGAGTGTCTATTCATGATATTGCATTGTTCACCTCCTCCACGAGAAAGAGAGAGAGTGTGTGTGGCTTTCTTGAAGTTATCGGATTCTTGTTCATAATTTTCATTATTCATTTTCCCTGGAATTTAATCTAATGTGTATTTGGATATGTTATAATAGCTGAAGGCATGTCTATTTTTATAGTATATTATTAGCTGTGCATCATCGTGAACATCAGGCATATTTATTTCCTCAGTCCAGCATATGTGTTAGTAATATCGTATTTATGCTACTATTTTGCATAATATTTTTATACATCTAAACCCACTTTCACAATGTAAAATATATAATATATTATTAGTGCATTGAATACAGGCATGTAGGTATATTGTTTTACTTTGCATATATAATATTTAAAGAAAGACCAGATTAGATAAATGTGACAACTTTTGGGAGATAATAATTGCTTGTATTGAAAATTCTTTACAAATGTTTTATGGAAATAAATATTCATCTGTAAAGTTTATTAATATTTTGTTAATCTAATTTATTAAATTTTAAAAATGGTGTTTATTGTAAATAAATATTTTATTTTACAAACATTATTATATGTTGTCAAAATAAGAGTCATAGATCACATGACTCAATGCTCTTAAGCTTGTAAGATATAAACAATGAGCATTTGCCAACTGCTCAACAAGCTTTTTAATAAATGCTTAGCCAGAGAAAGTATTTAAAATATCTCTGTCAGGAATTCCCCATAACCTCTGACCAGGGTTTTATGCTTTGGCACTCCTCAGAGAGGTGCTAGGATAGTTTCAGACACTAGACCCAAAGCCAGCATTTATCTAAAAGTTATCTATTGAGTAGAAAATCTGAAATTTTCAGACACCTACATGTCTTCAAACCCAACTATCCAACTCAAATAGCTATATGGAACTGTTGTGTGTGTATATATATATAAACAAAAAAAGACTTATAAATCCAATAAATAATATTATATTTCAACCAGAGGACTGTTTTTTTTTTTTTCTTTCTGATGAAAACCAGTCCTCTGGTTGAAATATAATATTATTTATTGGATTTATAAGTCTTTTTTTGTTTTTATATGTATTTCCTTTGGTTAGTTTGTTATATATATATATATATATATATATATATATATATATATATATATATATATATATATATATATATGTGTGTGTGTGTGTGTGTGTGTGTGTTCACTAGATGGAGCTTTACCAATAGCTCACTATCAAGCTTATTTACATAAATACTGAGAGAGATAGAATTTAATATCTCTTTCAAATTGTCTTCAACCTTTAAACCATGATTTCGAGCTAGTTGGCTCATGTCAGTAAAGGGTAGGAAGACCAGAAACTAGATCAAAACTCCAACTCTACTAAACAGCATTTATGAAACACTTTTTTATCAGTCTGAAAGCACAAATTTTTCAGATATGTAAATATCTTCAAATCCAGTCAAACAAACTAGATAGCTATATGGATCTGAATTCAGTTCAGTTTCACCATATAGTAAAAGCCTCTGCTATCTATATCATTGCAAAAACCTTCAAGGGTGCATTTATGATAAAACAAGTTATAAAGTTTGTAACTTGCTATAGCTTGAATTTTATGTTCACTTGATGGAGCTTTACCAATAACTCACTATCAAGCTTGTTTACATAAACACTGAGAGAGATAAATTTCAATATCTCTTTCAAATTGTGTCCAACTTTTAAATCATGCTGTTTAAATGCTGTTTAGTAGAAGTTGAGGTTTAGATCTAGTTTTTGGTCTTCTTACTCTTTACTGACTTGAGCCAACTAGCTCGAAACCATGGTTTAAAGGTTGGAGACAACTCAGTGTTTATGTAAACAAGCTTGATAGTGAGCTATTCGTAAAGCTCCATCTAGTGAACATAAAATGCAAGCTATAACAAGTTACAAAATTTATAACTTGTTTTGTTTTTAATATATATATATATGCTATTAATTAAATAGGTTTCAATTTTGTTGCCATTTTACATTATCACTTTAGTTATTCACAAAATCTTATTTCATAAAATTTTATTAATTATTTCAGAAAAGTGCATTTTAATGTCCACATAGAATTTATTTGTTGACTTTGTTTATTATTGTGCTTGTAATATAACTAATAACATAAAATATACCCTTCCTACCTGTTGCATTTAGCACTTATTGACTGTTGAATCAGAATATATAAAATTTTAGAATTGTTTATAGATGGTAAAAATAAAATAGTTGCACTTAGAGAACTTTAAAATGTATAGAAATGTCATAATTTGCTAGCCCTAGGTTATTTAAGTATTTTAAATACTTTATTATTATATATTCACATTTCTGCTTATTTAAAATGCAAATGTTTAATGACAAAACTAATGGTAGGATATACAATGTTTAGCATACAATGTGAAGAATTGACATCATTTTTGCTGTGGCAGGTGCATTTTATTTTTGAACCTTGAGATATAGACATTTGGAACTTGAGATAAAATTATTTAAAATTGTAAAAAAAAACGTTAATTTTTAAATTTTAAATAATGTAAAAGCACGCATGAGATAAGACAAGAGTTGATATAAGAACCTGATATTATTATAATTAGAGATTATGCTATGTATAAAAGGATTCATAATCTGTAGAAAATCTCTGTTTTATGGTGCCCATCATGTGACATGTATTTTATTCCTGTAGTCCAGCACTTTAAGAAAGGTTACAATATATATGTTTATGTGTGTGAACATGTGTTAAAGATAATATTGTTTCCATAGCATGTTTAATATCTATGATAAAATATGCCATTAAATGTTGATATGGTGTACTATTGTAAATATGCATGTGCATATATATATATATCATTATGCTCTTTCTTATTTAATTTTTGAAGATATTAAAAAATATATATCAATCACACCTATATCTATCTACATTAAAATTTATTAAAATCCCAAAACACTAATGTATTTATTAATGTACATTACACAACATTTTTTATAATGTGAATATTTTTCATCAAGCACAATAATATTTTTATTAATCAGTATACTTATCACTCAATGTTTATTATTTGACAAATTATTACATTTCATCTAACATTTCATATTGATTTTAATTTTAATAAAAGCTTGAATACGTTATACGTGTGCATGACAATCTAATTTTTAAAATTATTTTGTTTGTTTTTTTGATAGTAAATTAAATTTAAAATTTATTTGTGTTTCTGTTTCAATTTTTAACTTTGTTAATTATATTTATAATAACCATATTGTTAGAAATTTTTTTAACAATGTTTGTCCTTGATAACTGTCATCTTGAAAATATTTGATTTGTTTTTTTTTTTTACTGTAATTTATTGTATGGAAATAAGATAATAATGTTGTATCAATATAATATAAATATGCTGGGATAATATCTTTCAATAATATAGTGTAATATTCTGAACAACAAAAGCAAGATTGTAAAATGAACTAGTTTGACATTTAGCTTTCTAGATATGATGTTACTGAAGAAAATATTTTCAGTGAATGACGCATGTGTAAAGAGTAATAAATTTCTGCCAAAGTCGACTAAGATCAATTTGAGCACTTTTTTTGCTAATGTTCAGTTCCATTTATCCAAATTACAATTTTAAAATATGATATTCATTGTACTGTATTTTCAAATAAAAATAATATTTTACTTTTTTTCTGATAATATTTAAAATTAACTTTTGTGTATGTAATTAGCATATTTTTGTCCATTTAATTTATTAATATGATGTTGGTGAGAATACTTTATGCTGTAATTCCTAGGGAATGTTTCCGGAAAACTAAACGAATGGGTTTACAATATTATTTATTTTTGTCTCTTGGTTCCTCTTTTTGCAGTGTGAAACTTGAATTAATTTCAAGTAGCAGATAATTTGATAAGACAGCTTTATCAGGTCGACATATAAAATAGTGAGAAAAAGAAGTTTGTTGCTTATTAGCAAAATACATTTCCATAATGTTAATTCTATTTTTCCCCCAATTCTTCTTTTTTACATATATAAAGAGAAAATATGTTTTTAAAATTTCGCCCTTAGCAAAAGCTTCACATTTCTTTAAAAATTTTATTTATTTATTTTGTTTTCAAATGATTGTTTGTGAATGCTACCACATAATGTCTTAAATGTGCAGTTTAGAAATAAATGTGATATAAAAGTCACTTCTACATAGAGATAAATTTATATATTGTTATTATTATTTTGTTTTAATTATATATACCAGGAGATATTTATACTTATGGTCTATCCATACATATACATTATATTCTGTTAAGGTTTGTTCATTTTAGACAAATTAATGATCATCTCTACTCCCATATAACATGTGTTCTACAATTAATAAGCACTTCCTAGTTATAACATTTTATTTTCTATATATTATATTCAACTTCATGAATGCAAATTAAAATTAACCGTTTTATCTTTAATCTGTTTCATTTCCGTGTATTTATTTATTTATTTTTTTTGTAAAAAAAAAATTAATAATAATTTACACACTGATTGTTTTATTAGGTTAAATAGTCATGCCTTATAGCATTCTTATTATTAATTATATTTATATATTGGACGATTTCCATCATCTAATATTAAGTACTGAATGTCCTTAGAAAAATATAATTTTATTTAAATATTTCTATTATATTAAACTGTTAGTAATAGAAAAATTAGTATAAGCACAATGTTTCGAAAGATATTATTCTCCTATTTTTCTCAAATGTTGCTGAAGTGGGCAGTAAGAGTACTAGCTTGAAAATTAAACACGAACACTTAGAGCCTTGCATATTGTATTTTAAAGGTAATATTCTAACCAATCCTTGGCAGGATGACTCAGATCATTAATTTAAAGTTTAATAATCAGAAATCTAAGGAACCACGTTTGATTTCTAAGCTAGTGCATTCACTAATCAGGCCAACAACCACGTGAACAAGAGAAGAGAATAATAATTATTGAAATATTGTGCATATATTAACGTGTGTGTTTTTACTAACAATTGAATGTAATTGGAATATTTAAATAAAGTTAACTTTTTCTAAAGACATTCAATACTTATTATTAGATGATGGAAATGGTTCTATAAATATAACTAAAATACCATCAACACAAACCTTAAGGGAATTGTTATTATCAGGTTTTATAAATTGTATTTAATTCTGTATATCTGTACTAATTATTATATATATCTTTTCAATTTGTCTCATTGTTATATTGGTTACAATGATCAAGATTTATATAGTCCTGTGATTAACTCATGGTCTAATAAATATGCATTTTCATCACATACAACCATGTTTAAACCTTTATAAACTATTTACGATTTTTTATGTAAATTGAATGTTGCTTTGTTTTACCCATAACATGTTGACTATCACAGAGATTTTTGTGAAATGACATGGATTTAAACTGTCATCGATTTTTTACCATTTTTCCACACAAGTTAATTTTTCTTGGCTTTATATTGGTGATTATGGCTAACTATTTCTTTAGGATCAAAGTAAGTTTATCATAAATAAAATTGGACTATTTTTTCCCAAAAATAAAAACTTATTGGTGAAAATTGTGTAGACTCATTACAAGTAAATATAACTTGTTTGAGTTGATTGACCTATGCACAATGATTGTTTTACAGAAAAGTTTTTCAATTCCTTCCTGTCTCCTTCCCATGCATTCAATTGTGGGTTTCTTATAGAAGTGAGTTCATGTCTATATTATATTTGTTAATTCAATATTTGTCTTCCACAAAAATACATTGTACTTTATGATCAGTATAATTTTCAGTTTTCTTGTAAGAGGACTTTTTTGATTTTTGAGACAATTGATTGTGATTTTAGGACCATCATTTTTATGGGAAAAATCAAAAATAACCACCAGGAATTTATATTGTCTGATTTCTGATAAGGACTCATAAAACTCAATAGACAAAGTTTTATTTGATCTGTATGGAATGGCAAACATAGATTTGCTTACATATTTTTTATATAGGGATTTCAATTTTACACAAATTTCATGTTTCCATGCTTCTAGAATACATTTACTCAGCAGTGGAATAAACTTTGCAGCACTTCTTTATCTTTTGGGAGCAATAGTGTCCATTCAGCTAGTGGCTATAAATGATTAGTCTAACCCTAATGATTTTTGGCATTAAAATCGTCCATTGGTTTTCATATTTCATTTTGTGAAATATATCATTCACTACTTTGTACTGATTTTGAATATTTTGTAACCTGGTGTATTGAGAACGATTTATAGGCAAGCAGACTTTTATAATTTTTATTACATCACCATATTCTGAGTTAGCATTTGCAGTGTTTGCAATTGTTGCAAATCCTCCTCCACAAAATTATCTAACACAAGAGATATGTTAGCTTTAAGTTTATTTTCCATTCTTAAATGGTGGTGAGTGGATTAGATAAAATTTCAACTAAAAATAGTGGGACTCATATTTTAAGGACAATATAAAATGTTGTATGTAAATTTCTATAATAACAGATTCTAGCATACTAATATGTTATTGGTGAAGTAACTATAGTTTAAAATTGCAAATATTTATAGGTTATTATCACTGTCTCTGATCCCAATAGAAAATGTTTAAACTTGCTGAGAGATATATTTTCTATTACTAATAATTAAGTTCTGCTCTTCTAAGAGTCATGTTGAAAAAATATTGCACTTGTCACTATTCAGTTGAAATAATGCTATTAACATCTTGATCATCCCTATTTCTATGCTCACATTTTTTCTCTTTGAGTAATTTTAATAGTGAATCATTAGCCTTGAATAGATTTTGATAGATTGCATAAATCAAGAAATAGTTTAATTCCATGTCTGATTCTTATATGATCCAGAAAAGTTACTTTTTCTATTTTGAATATATTTTTACTTAAATTAATTTTAATATTTTTATTTAAACATTTTTTATAGAATGAATGAATAATTCCTCTAAATTATAAGAAGCAATGACAACATCAATATCATAAAAAAAATTATAATTGACATAAAGTCATCCAACAATATCCAATTTAAATATTATTTAACTTACTTTTACTGTTTATCAATGTGAAGGATATTTTTAAAGACATGGATATCATTCATATTTAGAAATTGGCTATTTACAATCTTGTAGTTGTAAAAAAATACAAAAAAACTTGATATAAATTCTATTGTTATAAGATTAACAATTCATGTGTGCATGATGGCATATCCTTTTTTCATATTATGAATGAATTTTTTATCACACATCAAAGTATAATACTACCACAATATGTTTCTTTTTAACTACTATTAATGAGTTATTAATTGGAGGTCTCTTTTTAATAACTTTCTACTCTAGCATTTGGTTACTTTGTTTCTCTATCTCTTAATACTAATAAGGCAATGGGCAAAACTGAAATTGATAATGTGCTTCTTTCATTTTGATCCAATATGTATATCCAAAAATAATGCCAGATATTTTTGCAAAGACTCCTCAATATTTTACCAATAGATTTGTTAACTAGTTCTGATTAAATTCATTAATCATATTGGATTTTTTGACTTTTATCTCTATATGTCCATGTTTTATAAATCTGAATACAACTAATTACATATCTAATTTATGTGGAACAATTACTTAATTATGATGAAGTGCTCTATCTTTCAACTTATTAAAATGAGCAACAACACATTGTAATCTGTGTTTTCCATTAACATCCAAGTCAATCCTTCTACTTAAAAACTACCAAAATATTTATATTGGTTCACATTCTCAAAATGGCAATCATTCAATCCAAAAGTTACAGAAGACTTTCTTTCATCACTTACTGATAAATATATTGCATTTTCTCATTAATTACTAAACAAAAGTATTTATATTTTGCAATCAAAACATTGATTACATTCTCTTTGTTTTTTGAATTTGAAAAAAAAAAATAGCTCAATCATCAGCATTCTGCAAATCCATTTTCTTTTCAAATCAATTCAAATAAAAATTTTACTATCAGATCTGTAGTACACATCACATTGTCTATAATTAACTTTGAAAAATAAACTACTAAATTACTCATACAATATCAGTTAGATAATGGGTATTTCTCTATCTAATATTGATTAGGAAATAAATGACTCACATGACGAATGTTCATTTATTGACTATAAAAATTTAAAAAAGGATTAATGTATTATGACGCAACCTTAACTATTGGTGGAAGAGATGCTATCTTTATCTCATATATTATTCTTCTACATGTTCTAAATACATGAGTTATTTTTACCTATATTTTAAATTTGAAATATTTTAATATCATAATATTATATTTCAGTAAATATACAAAAGTCTGCACAGAAGCGAAATAAAAAGGGAAACTGTTTGTTTAAATGAAATTGGAAATATTATTTTTTGTCTGATGATGATAATTATATTATTTTTTTATTTAGTGGCAGTGAATTGAATATTATTTGTGATGTCTCTAATACTCTATTTAAAAAATAATCGACTGTTAAAAATTGAAAAGACTGTAAAATAATTAATAAAAGAATTGAGCTTATGTAAAAACATAAATTGGTATAGAATCTGACAAATCATAAGGTATAGAGAAAAAATTATTCAAATTACTCAGAAAAATCAATAATAGAATTTTTTTTGCTATTTTTCTACCATTCAACAGAGAAATGTTCTGCTATTAAGGTTATCAGTTAAATATTTTTATCAGTTAGATATATTTGGATGTAAAATTCTATTTAGATTTAAGTATGATAAAGATAATGAGTTGCAATTAAAATGATGAATCTCTATCACTGCTGGTAATTGAAAAATATTGGACAATGAAGTATTGCAAAATAAGGGTTTGAATCACTAGAATTTGCATTTGAAGAAATTTATTCTATTACTTTACTTTAGAGAAAATTATTGTAATACTGAGTCATCAGAAGAAACTATATAATAGAGACAAATAATCACTGACTAGAGAAAAATCTATTAGCCTTCATCAATGATAGGTATTGTGTTGCACACACACACACACACACACATATATATATATCATTATCAACGATTATCAATTCACTGCAGGATGAAGGTCTCTCCAAGTTTCATCCATCTTCTCCGATCTTTAGCTTCTCTTCTCCACATCACCCCTGCACACTTTCTTATCTCACATGTGGACTCTTACTGGGTCTTTTACAATCTCTTGGAATCCAGTTTACAATTTCAATTGTCCATCTATTATCATCTCTTCTAGCAATATGTCCAGCCCAACTCCACTTCAATCTTTAAATTTTTTCAATGAGGTCAGTAATACCTGTTTGTTCTCTTACCCATACAATGCGTTTTTGATCTCTTCTTGTTACTCCCAACATATATCTCTCCATACTTCTTTGAGTGGTCTGAAGTCTCTGTATTGCTCTTCTATCGAGTGTCCAAGTCTCAGGTCCATAAGTAAGAATTGGTAAAACACAATTTGTTAAAAACCTTCCTTTTCAAACACATAGGCATATTTCCTTTTAGTATCAAGTTATTTCTACCAAAAGCACTCCAACCAAGTTTAATTCTATGATTAATTTCCTCCATTATGTTTCCATCTGTATTACTAATCTGATCAAGGTATTTGTAACTGTTAACTTCTTCTAATTCATCATAATCAATCTTTATTTTCATATTTTGAGCAAATCGATTAAACATAACTTTAGTCTTTTTAACATTTATCTTTAGTCCTACTTTTTTACTTCCATCTGATAACTCCTGCAACATTTCCTGCAGCTCTGAAGCATTATTTGCAAAAACAACTACATCATCTGCAAAATATAATTGACTTAAATAACCTCCATTTACTTTCACTCCTTTAGTTTCCCATTTTAATCCACAAAATACTTCTTGCAGCACTGCTGTAAAAAGTTTTGAAGATATGGAGTCACCTTGTCTTACACCTTTCTCAATGTTGACTTTCCCAGTATCATTATGTAATGTAATTGTTGCTGTTGCATTTTTATAAATATTCTTTAAAATATGACAATATCCTGGATCTATACCTTGATGATCCAATGCTTTAATCACTGAAGAAATGTTTATAGAATCAAATGCCTTTTCATAATCTACAAATCCAAAGCATAATGGCAACTCATATTCATTTGTCCTTTCTATAACTTCTCTCAGTAACTGGATATGATCTACTGTACTAAAACCACTTTTAAATCCAGCTTGTTCTCTTGGTTGGTGGAAATCCAATGTTCTCTGTAGATGAGTTGTAATTATCTTGGTAAAAAATTTATATAAAACTGATAAAAGGCTGATAGGTCTGTAATTTCTAATATCTTCTTTATCACCTTTTTTAAATATTAATATTATTACTGCATTCTTTCAATCATTTGGTACATCTTTATCATTTAGACATTTGGTATATAACTTTGCTAAAAAAATTTCTGTTTCTTCACCTGTTTCTTTTAATATATCAATTATAATTCCATCATTACCTGGAGCCTTTCCTTTCTTCATACATTTAATTGCATTTCTCACTTCTTCATTTAAAATTCTGGGCAATTCGAAAGATGTAATAGATATAGGAGGTACTTGTTCTTTATTACTATATAATTCTTGATAAAAAAATCTTCTACCAATTTCATGATGTCATCTCTCTTTTTAGTAATAATTACATCTTTTTTTCTTATTGCAGATATAAATTTCCTACCAATACCAAAATGTCGTTTTACAATCTTAAGACTTTTATTTCCTTCTACAGCTTTTCTTGCTAGTTCACAGTTATACTTTCTTATATCATTTTCAACTCTTTTCTGCACCATTTTACAAAATTTGAGATATTCAATTCTTTTTAATGCAACATTTTTGTATATCTTCATATTTCTTCTTTTCTTCATAAATTCTCTAGTCTCAGTAGAAATTTTATTGGTCAATTGTTGCTTTTTTCTACCAGCTATCTTTGTTGCAGTTTTTAAAAGTGTATCAGTTATTTTCATATTAATTTCATTCAAATCTGAATCATGTTCAAAATCTACTAATACTTGAAACCAATTTGTAAGTTCTAATTTAAATTCATTAGAATGTTTCTGAAGATTAGGAATATCAACTGTAAATATTGTTTTTCTTAACAATATTTGTCTTTCTAGTTTTACATTAACACATATCTTGCACCTTACTAATCGATGATCACTTCCTGTGTTAAATCTATTACGAACATTACAATCTTAAAATATGTACTTCACGTTAGTCAAAATATAATCCAATTCTGCTGTACCTTCATTTGGATGCTTCCATGTCCATTTTCTTTTAACATTTTTTTCAAAAAAAAAAAAGAAGTCATAATATAAAGTTTTTCTTTCTTCTGCAAACTCCACAAGTCTATGTCCTCTCTCATTTCTATTACCATAACCAAAATTACCTACAGCACTTTCATCTTTCATTTGTTTACCAATTCTGGCATTAAAGTCTTCCATAACAATTTTAAAATGTTGTTTACTCTGATCAAAAGCCTTTTGTACATCCATATAAAAATCTTCTACTACTTCATCACTATGAGAACTTGTTGGGGCATAAACCTGAATTATCTGCATTTGGTATCTGCTATTAAGTTGTATAACTAATCTTGCCACTCTGTCTGATACACCATTAATCTCCACAATTTTATTCTTCCACTTTTTATTTATAATAAATCCTACTCCACTTGTATTTCCAATATTTGTGCCTTTATAATAGAATATATGTCCACTTTTTAAATCAATTGTCTTTTCACCTTTTCTTCTAACTTCACAAATTCCAATAATATCCCATTTAATATAAGAGAGTTCTTCTTCTAATTCTTGCAATCTTCCTTCACTTGAAAGTGATCTGCAGTTGTAAGTACCTAATTAAAAAGTTGTCATCAAATGGCAGCCTGGGTCTGCAATCAGGGAATTCTTAGCACCCTCTACCTTCAGCCACCAACCGCTGCCATAGTTGGTGACTTTACAGCCTCCTGGGAATAAGGGCCATGCTTTATTTTTGTCTGTCATAATTGTATATATGTATTGGAAAAATATTTATCATTTACACAAACATTCATTCTGCCTTATCAGGCATTGAGAAGAAAGACCATGGTGTTTCTTGATCTTAAACTCAGAGGTAAAAAGCCAATAAACTCACCATGCTGGCTAATGCATGTTGGTGAGCAGCCCATCCATGTTCATATACTATATGAATAAACACATTGTAATAATAGCTGCAATTACAAGAACGTATGGAGTGGACATTAGGAATTTGCCCTGCTTGGTTCCTTTAAGTCTTGAGTAGGGCAAATATATATGTGTTCACTAGATGGAGCTTATCATTAGCTCCAAACAAGTTTTAACTATAAGTGCCAACAGAGAAAGAATTCAAAATCACTATTGGAAAATCCTCATCTCCAGACCAATTGGTTTCAAGAGTTAATTGCTCACCTCAGTGAAGAGTTAGGATTTCAGAAACTAGATCCAAAACTTCAATTCAGAGCACTTATTTAATACATCACTATCAGTTTGAAAACTTAAATTTTTCAGACATGTAAATGTCTTCAAATCCAGATTTAGAAACCAGATAGCTATATGGGTCTGAACTCAGTTCAGTTTCACTATATAATATTATCTAAAGCAATATTATATTACAAAAGCCTTCAAGGGTACACTTATAATAATTAATAAAACATGATCCAAATTGTGCAACTTGCCTTTAAGCTTGTGCTAAATTGTTCACTAGATGGAGCTTACCACTACACAACTATATATAACTATCTTGACAATGATGTAAAATTGAATTCCCCCAACATTTTGAAACATATACCAGTATCAAGTGCTGGAATATTTTAAAAGAAGTTGAAATGGCTTCTGGGAATAGGCATCAATTGTTTTTCACTAAGGAAGATCCATAATAAGAAATTATGTATGGTGTTTGGTCAGAAGAATGTCTTTCAACCTACTGATTATTAAAAACTATAATAGATAGGTAGTGCCAATGATGAGTGAGTTTAAACGTAATATTGTGTATAAACATAGCAATTTAAGAGGATTAAATAACTTTTTTACAGAAAAGATAAATATAAAATAATATAACACATAAATTTAGTCCATATTTTTTTGTTGTTGTTATTATTCCAAAATAATTAATAAAATAGTATCAGTTTGAAATTTTAAAGTCTATACATATAGATTTATAACATTATTTAACTTTTTATAGAATTATTTCAGATATTGAATCTTAATAAAATAATAAAATTTGCAAAATATAAGTTTAATTGAATGTACCAAGTCTAAAGTTATCAGATTTAGTAAATAAGAAAAAAATATTAAGTGATAAAAAAAATTTGAAAAACAGATTATGTTTGTAAAGATTTAGATAATTGCTAGTCTAATAAAAGAATTTACCATAAAAATTAAAAGTAATTTATAAGGTTTAAAAAATACTAGTTATACATTCTTTGAAGAATAAGAAAAAGAGAAAAAATTTCTGATTGATGCTTAAAACATGAAATTAAACAAAAGAATAATAATAAATAGAACCAATAATAATTAATGTGATAACATTCAACATTCTGATGATTTATATAAATTTTAGAGGGAATTGATAGAATAATAAACTTATAATTTATTAATATCTTCATTAAAGTGACAGTTAAAGTCTGTAGTTAATCTGTAAATGAAAACACAATATTTCATTAAGAATAAATGTACTATATAATTTTAAGAGTTGAACATATTTTTATTGTTGTATACCAGAATTAGAACAATCACCTATTGTGCAAAATGTTAATAGTTGATTGTCATGAAGCTGATGTGCTGTACCAAAATTCTTCTCAACCATTGATATTTTATTGTATATTACTTGTTGAACACATTAATATATATGTTTTATTATAGCAAAGATATTTTCATAAATTGCATAGAGAATTGTGCTAGCAGAAAGGTTAATAGATAATTAGTAATTATTATTGAATTCTTCAAGCTAAACAATTTGCTCTCATATCCAACAATAGATTTTGTAACTTGAATTTATTTAAAAGCAAATGGAGATCACATGGATTTAAACTCATATATATTTTTGTAAATATAAATATTTAGAATAAATCACATAATTTCCATTTAGCTGTAAATATTAATACATCTTCCTGTGAATGGTGTATGTGTTAAATATTTTCACAAATTAATTATGATAAACAAATAAAAAGTGGGGTTATTTATTCTCTACTCAATAAATAAATGTCAGCAATGATATTGGTGGTAATTATTACATACTATTGAAAGTGTCCCCTACTAAAGTATTAGGTAAAAATAGCTATATTGTCCTGAGTTTACAGCTATATCCTGCTGGCTAGTAAAACAAGTAGTTTAGCTTTGTCAATGTATCCATTTCTACCAATATATTTCTCTAGTTACTATATAGAAATAACTTACTCATTTTCTTGTTCATATCATAATTAGTCCAAAAAATTTATATATATGTGTGAGTGTGCATATGTGTGATATACATTTCTAAACTTTAGCTGGATCAGTGCATTGTTGTCTAGTACAAAACAAAGTTACAGACCAAAAGACTATTTAATTTTATCTATCAAAATAGATACTAAAGTAGACAATGATATATATATTGCAATGTTTACCGTAGATACTAAAGTAGACAATGATATATATATTGCAATGTTTACCGTCTTGCTAGGCCTCTATATGCAATAAACTACATGAGTTGATCAAGTTATGTAAAAGAAAAATAAATGTTTCATTTATTTTATTTCAAAAAAAAGAATGTTTCATTATTATTCTAAAAACATAACTATCTTTTTTGATCAACTCATCCTAGAATTATTACGATTACAATTGCAAGCTGAATCAGTTTTTTATGTATAAATGATGGCGCCAGATTAGCTTAGACTCACTGATTCTGCATCAAACATATTGTAACTCATAAAGTAGTAATTATATGATTGGGATTAAAATTCCCATTAAGTAGGAGAAGATATTCCCCTTTGACTTAATTAAGAAAAAGAAATCTACTTAGCAAAGGTAATTTGTACACTAATTTGAATCTAAATAACCAAATATAGAACTTAAATATAATATTATTAATTTTATACACGTACAATGAAAGTTATGTTAATAATAAAGATTTATTCTAGGCCATCAAACATTTAATATTTATGATAAAAAAAATTTTAATATTGGAAAGTATTATGCATATGAAGTTAATAATTTGATTCAAATATTGAAGTAATAACTAGTTTGTGTCTTATTTTCCATGGTAACAGTTTCATTCACTTCTCAGTTCGCAAATCTTTAGATCAAAAAGTTATGGGATAAACATTTCATTCAAATCTCTGTTCATAAAGCTTTATGTAAAAGTTATGGCCATTAACTTACCAGTAAGTTGATATTTAAGTAAGTCATTGATCATCTAACATCTAATTCCTTCAATGGGTAGTCCGCAATAGTTTTTTTTTAGTTTTCCTTCTTCCGAATCTCCGATCAATATTTAGATAGTGCTCAATGACAATTTAGGTGACTTTTCTTGAGAGAAAATGCCGGCAAATGATAGAGTTCTACTGACTCATGGAGAGTGGTTTCAGTTCGTATCTAAGTGGACACATTTTATTAATTTTTTTTTTATATAAAAATAATATGAGGCACTTCAAATTGCTCAACACTCTCTGGAACACCAAGACAAAGACCCTTTTCAAACCTGTTGGCTCCTTTTATATCCACAGATTCTTTTTAGAAGTTCTGTGCATATTCCTTTCGCCTTTTGTTCTATTTTATAAACTTCTACATTATTTCTCTATTTTTTATTACAAAGTCTCTTTTTTCGTTATGAATTTCCACCATTTTTAATTACTATCAGAAAGTCGATTCTGATAGCAATCTTTTACCTTTGAAATTTTTTTTCACCATTTGAATCAATTATTCAGTATGCACTTTCCAACATTGAATTTATTTTAGTTAAATTATATATATAAAAAACAAAATTAAACTTTCACTGTACGTTTTTCTTAAAACCACATTATATTACAAAAAAAATTCAAGATCAGATTCTCTCTTTTTTATTTAAATGATGTACAATATTAAATAGCAATTTGTACCATATATATATAAATAAATGGTACTATATATATATATATATGCAAAACCATAAAAAAATACAATACTAGATTGAATCCAAAATTTTACCAAAATCCTTACACAACCATGAAGACTTCTTTTGATATTAAGGGAAGGTGGAGTTTGTTTGTTTGTATATATATGTTATTTTCTTATAGTTTGATTTTCACTTGAGAAGGTCTATTTGTAGTAGATGAAACCATGGTTGTGTAAGAATTTTGGTAAAATTTTGGATATAATCTAGTATTGTATTGTTTTATGGTTTTGCATTTTTATTTTTGCTAGTATAGTGTTAGGCAGTTTTGGTTATATATATATGTATAGTGCGAAATTTAAATCATTGAAGATATCTGTGTAGCCTTGTTTGAATCGGCCTTATAATTCAAATTATTGCTCATTTTATTAACCCTGTAATCCATCAGAAATCAATTTTGTAACAGATTAAATAATATTTAATAATAAAAGTGGCAAACCTTCATATACTGATTATAATAATGCAATTTCTGATAATATTAAGACAATCCATCTTGCAGAAAAAAACACTTTTATCTTCCTTCGATTATAAAAGAGTAGATTATCATATGTATAAAAACACAATTAATATTTGTTGAGATATTTATTTAATCTTATTTAATATGATAATTTAAATTCATATTGTAAATTTTTATTCATAAACTGATTCAAATGCAGTTGAATAACATATTCACTATTCTTGAATTTTAGCATAACATGTATCAATGTTTAATCTACTATTCATACAAAATAATGAATTAGAGTAGAAAATGGATTCCCTTTTTACTGCAATCTGGGTTTCTTTAACAATACAGGGTATTTTTTTAATATAGTTAATGTTGAAGGATATATATATATATATATATATATAATATTCTCATGAATAAATAAATTCATAGAATTATATCAAGAAGCTCTTGTGTAGTAAAAATATAATAGCTAAATAGCTGATGTTTCAATACAATAACAACTACTTTCTTCAGAACTTTTTCAAATCATAAGAATGTGTAGGATAGGATTTAAAATTGTTATTTTTCCTCTGTTATTTTTCCTTATTCTCAAATTCTATTGGGTGAGAAGTTTAAAAAAATATTTTATCCAACATCTTTTTCCAAATATTGTTCATGTTCTTTAATTCACACATTTGATTTATGCTCTTAGGCCATTAAATATGCCTATAGCTTTCTTAGCAGTCTCTAGTCATACTGTTCAATTTTTTCCAGAATATGTGTTTTTATTAAAATTGATGTCATTGTTGAGAAATTTAATGTGTGAACAAATGGCTGATCAATTTGATTTTTCTCCAACTGTCAATTTATGTTCTTTCTTTCTTATAATTATTCTATGCATAGTCTGTCCAGTGTATGAATATGAACAAACTCCACATGGAATTTTATATACACCATGACACACAAACACATTTTATATTTAAAGCTTGGAAATACTTCATTATTTTTTTAAATGTAGTATGAACTATGTGTATATTAGTTTTCTTTAAAACATTACTAATTTTATCAATTACTCTTTTTATAAATGGTAGAAAAGTCTTAAATCCTGAAGTATCAAAATCCTTTTACTTATTATATAAAAAAATTTCCATTAATAATTCTGTGATTAAAACTATTATAAAGAAGAATATGAAAATGGTTTAATTAAAACAACAATTTTTTTTATCCCATGGTAAATGCAGAAACATACTGGGAGATAATCTACACTTTTCTTCTCAACACTGTGCAGTATAATTATTTTCAGTGGCAAAGACATTGTTAGATAGAACTAAGAGACTATCTGATGACAGCCATTTTTACCAAGATATCTCTTCTACTTAAAAAATGCTTTTCATAATGATTTTCATCACAGAATTATTAATAAGGCTTTTCTTATATAATAAGAAAAAAGTTTTGATATTTCTGAAATTAAGACAGTTCTGACGTGTATAAAGAGAGTAACTGATAAAATTGGTAATATTATAAAGAAAAATAATATCCACACAGTTTATACTACACTTTAAAAAAATAATGAAGTATTTCCATTCCTTAAAGATAAAATTTCTTTGGAGGGTCATGTTGTATACGAAACTCCATGTGGAGTTTGTTCACATTCATACATTAGGACACACCGATTGCAAAATAAACATAAGAAAGGAAGAACACATTTTGATAAAGAAAAATTCAATTCATCATCCATTTATTCACACATTAAATTAACTAACCATGACATCAATTTTAATAAAACATATTCTGGCAAAATTTAAATAATATGACCAGAGACTGCAAAGGGAAATTATAGAGATTTTTAAAGGCTTAAGAGCATGAATTAAAAATGTATATTGAAGAAAATTAACAATATTTGGAAAAGCTATTGGAGGATAAAATATTTTTTAAAACTTCTCTACCAATAGAATTTGAGAAAGAGGACAAAATATCAAAGACAAAAATAAGGATTTTAAATCTCACCACACACATTCTTATGATTTGAAGAAGAGAAAGCTCTGAAAAAAGTACTTGTTACTGTACTTAAATATCAGCTATTTGGCTATTATATTTTTACTTAAATATTTCTTTGCATATATTTTCAATTTCTAGGAAAATTAATATATAGAGGTCCCTACCTTCGCATTTTCAACGCACATGCTTTAGGTTCATTGCCTCAGTAAATATATCTATTATTATAATTTAAACAATAATTTAGGGCTATAAATAAAAACTATTTATTTGCAAATACAATTTGCTTAAGCACTTTAGCCATTGTTGGGCCATCCAGTATATACTATGCTGTTATTGTTAGAAATAAACTGAGATTTTTTTTTGCTTATTTAGCATTTATTTTTGATTGTATTTCTAATAATTCTAAAAAATAGGTTTGTCAATTTGGCTATTTTTAATTTTAAAGTTATTTTTATGTTATTTATCTGTAATCTATATCAATATAATTGAAATCTCTAAGAGCTTTATAAAAATAAGACTTACACATCAATCAGTGCAAGAAAACGTTCTATTTTTTTGCATATCGATGTATAGATATTGATTATACAAATCTGTCAGAGATTTCGCTTACCTTTTCATTTTTATAATATATGTGCACTTTTTCCATTCTACAATATATTACTCTTTTTGATGTTAAAATATTAAATGTTTTATTATTGCAGATGGTTAGCTGCCACAAACTTTTATCCCTCCTATGCCAGATCAGCCTTCCCCTGTTTTGATGAGCCTGGTTTTAAAGCTGTATTTGAAGTAATAATAGTGAGACCATGGAACTTAGTATCATTATCAAATTCAGCTCTTCGACAAGTGGATGAAAGGTTTGAATATTATTATTAAGTTACATTTATTTTTAGACAATAAAAATATAAATTATCTGCATTTTTACTCACTCATACGTATGAACTTTCTAAATAGTCATTAAAATATCAAATTACGTATCTGAAAGGAGAGGAGGCACTAGCAAACATTTAATATAACCACCTTTCAAAAAAATTTTAAAACAATTGATTAGATGAAATACGTATACTAATTAATTTTTCACAAAAAATAAATTAAATATTTTCAAAATAAATTTTAGAATAAAAGTAAACATTCGTCGTACATATAATAGCAGAAAGTATGTATCAGATGAGTTTTATATATATAATGTAACAAGATACATCTTTAACAAGCTGATGATCTCTATATTTTCTTTGATAAAATAATATGTACCCAAAAGAATTTATATATATATGTGTGTGTGTGTGTATTTCTCAAAATATTCTGCTCAAGATGCCGTAAAATGTCATAAGTTGGCTATAGCAAAAATTTTATTTTTATTTTATATAAGTATATTGTATTTTTAGTATTTATTCTAGAGTATTTTGATTATTATATTTATTTCATTTGATATTACATGCATATACACATATAAATATGTGCGTATAAAATTGTAATATGTGGAATTATCTATTTAAATTTTTACATTATGAAAATCACTGTTAGATATTAGTAGCCAGGAATCACTATAAATGTTTGCATTCAAAAGCACACTTTTGAATGCAAAAAGCATATACAGTTTGCTATTTTCATTCATTACTGTCTATTATTAACATCTGATAACTGTTTTTTATCTTATGAAAATTTAAACAGATATTTCCATATATTATAATTTCAAACATTTCCATCTGTTAAAAAAATATATTTATATATTTTGAATCATAATCATAAGACTTAATAATCAACTCCCAAGTGTTGTATATTTTTAATTACCTGAAAAATCAGGGATAACAATTGGTTAATGTGGCAAGATTGTTCCATAAAAAGTGTGTTTAGTTTAGATGTCAGCCAAATCTTTTTTATATTTATTGAAACATGCTAAGTTGAACCATTTCATCAGAACTACTAATAAGAATTACAATACAATGATAATAGAAGAAAAATACTTTGTTTTTGAAAGAGAACATCTAGAAAATTGCTGTACTATTTGGAATAAGTTGCTCTTTCAAAAGAAACAAAAAATTATATCCTATTAATATGTCTCAAACTGATTTCCATTAAAACTTTTATGAAAGAAAAATACTAATAAAATTAACTCCATGCTAAATTTACTTGAAATGAAAGAAAAACATTGCTGCCTTTATTTAGAAATATATTCAATTATTCAAAAGAAAACATATAAACTAAAAAGTTTGCATTGGAATATACTGGGATTAAAATATAATAAATAGTGTGGGGGAACTTTTCAATACAATGATAAGAATAACAGTATGATAGTAATCACGTTGAATTAAATATCTTTTTAGCAGAAGTCTACAGGAAAAATCATAAAATCTCCATTATTACTTGAGGAATATATTGAACGAAGAATGTTTCTAAAAGATACGTTATAATTTAATAAAAAGATATATACATGTATTGTGAGAATATGTCAAACTCCTCACATATATATTTTTAAAAAAACAACACACACATCTATCTTGAATATTATTATTAACAAAAATTATTAAAAATTATATTATTAATTTTATATATTAATAATTGTGTACAAATTGGTCATTTAACAATTATAACTTTAATGACTTCTTAACTATACTGACACGTAGATAATCACAATGTAAAAGATACATATAAGCCCTAAAATTATTAAAGAAAAGAAATAACAATTAAATTTTAATTTTGTTCATCATCCATTCATTAAATATAGAAATAATAAAATGATATCATGATTGAAACAAAAAAAATGTGAACTAAAATCGACAAGATATATATATATATATATATATATAGAGAGAGAGAGAGAACAGTTAACAGAAAAAGAGAAATAAACTTTTTTTTCTCTTCTTGAAAATGGAAGGAAGATTCAAATATAACTCGGATTAGTCAAGATGTTTTGAATAAAATATAAATCTGAACCCATTGCTCAAAGTCATTCAACAACAATCAATAAATCATCAATTCTCCAAAGAAAAAATAATTTTGGAGGATAATGTTTATCATTATGAATAGACTTAATCTTTGTAAAAACATATTTTACAAGTATAAAAAAAGTCTCTTTTGGTAATCCTATTGAAGATGAATATTAAAATAAACCAATCACTTCATTATTTATATGATCATATAAAATAAAACTACATTATCAAGTTTTAATAGAACTAATAGTTTTAAATAACATTCTAACATGGTTACATAGCTATGATCATCTAGATGAAAAGAAACATCATAGAGATGAAATGTTAACCATACTACTATAATGCTGAATCTGATTCTAAAGAAAAATAATTATTACGTGTCAATGATAAACATTGGATAAGAATGAACTATAACAAACGTTAGCAAATCCTTAGATGGAAATTATTCTTAAAAATGAAAGAATGGAGTCACTATCTGGGAATTTGAACAGCATTTGAACATGGAATAATATATTTAAAAGATGATAAAGAAAGAATACTTAAAATGAAAATATATTTCATTCATCAATATAAATTACTGCTAAATTAATCCTAGGCTTGACTACACATTACTATCATATATATATATATTGTAACAAAACTTTTTTCTTATAGACCGGTTGACATATATACGTATATTTATAATCACACATATACATATATGTGAATTTATTATTTATGAGAACATGTAAAATATGTATATGTATATATTTATTATAACAAAACCTCCCTTTCTTATTGATTGTTTGACATAGATACACATATTTATAATCGCATGTATACATATGCGTAAAATTATTATTTGTGATAACATGTAAAGTATGCATACGTATATATTTACATTCTAACAAAATCACCCTTTTGATTCTAATCTCTGACAATAAACTCTAAATAAATTTTCCCAGTGCATATTTATGGATATCCAGTAGATTCCAAGTGCTAATCTTATGTAAAATAAGAATTATGCAAAGGGATACACTAATGATATGTAATTTGATATAAATAACTATAGATTAGAGAGGTTCATCCTCGATTAGCTCCAGCTCAGGTCAGGTAGCATTATTTTCAGGAGTAGATGTGAGTTGGGAATTAATCACCCTCTTATTTCAATACTTCTTGGCAATTAAGGATCAATCTACATATAAACTTCTTAAATAGCTATGAGTACATATAAAAAAAGAAAACAATATAAATGCAATCTATAATATACATGATTTAATAGCTAACATATATATTATAAGTTTACTAGCTATCGTTAATTGATAATTTTATATATATATATATGAGTAAAGAACAAATATATTATATGTTTACATGAAATTAATACTCTGCTGTTTCCAGAAATTCGCACACCATCATACATACAATCTACATTTATAATAAGGTTTAACAGTCGAGAAGAGATTAAAAAAGAATTCTCCTCCCCTTCTGTCTTTTTTTTAAAAATGTATATATAAGGTTTCTTATGGTTAATTCATAACTTTTAATTGAGTGTAAAGTGTGACGTCAGCTATAAACAGCCATATGAGCTTACACATATTATTATTTCTTTTCTTTTATTTATAACATCTAAAGAATCTGTTGAGAAATTTTGATTGAAGTTAATATAAAAGTTAATATTACCTGCCTTTCCACATGGAATTTGTAGAATAAAAACACATTTTATATTTGAATATGAGTTCAGGTAAATATATGATGACACATTGGTTTCTTCTTTATTTTAACAATCTCGCTTTGCTGAACTTTTAATCATGGTGGTAGGTTTTAATCCAATGAGGCTGGTTCTTTCTAAAACAATCGTAGCAGCATACAATTAGCTGGGGCCAGGATTGGAGTCCAACACATTAGATGTTCACCCCCACATTTCCATTTCTGCCATGATTTGGTGTAAAATTATATTAATTTCGCTACATTAATGATATTTCTCAACTTATAGTTTGCTCTCTAGAGGGACAAGAACACAAGCATTCTGGGTCCTTTTCTTTTATAACCTCCTCCATTCTTTCTAGAAAGTTCACTGGTTTTCTATTTCCTGTTCTTGTTTTATGCCCAACTGGATTCTTGTAGAGACACATGAAAGTTTTTTAAGACCTTTCAAAATTCATTTGTTTCTGGAAATTTCTGTGCTTCTCACAATACAAAAAAAAATACAGAAGAAAATAGAAAAAAACTCATCTCTCCCCTCTCTAACTGTCAAACCCATCCATAACCCATGATACATAAATGTTTTGAAACAACAGTGTATGTCCCTCCCCCTTTCTGAGATATATTTACATTTAACAATTCTTACTATGTATTAATAAAGACAGAAAAAAAATCTAACTTAAATTTAAGATCACAAAAAAATTCAATAGTCATGTCTATGCATGCTTACCACTAAATTTTTTGATTGCTGTGCCTGGGTTTGAACCTGTTCTGTCACAATATATATATATATATGATTCTCTTTTTACATTTTTTTTATTATTTTCTTTTTTTTAATAATAGGGTAAGCTTCATTCAACTATATTCTAAAGTTATTGATATTTAGTGACTATTAATAAAATATAAAGGTAAAGACTCCAAGTTAACTTAATAACCATTGTGACTATCTACAGACTAAAAGGGTTAACATTTATTACTCTATCTAATTTTCAATATACTTACTATAACAATTGTAATGTTATATTATAAATGTAATTTGTTTGTTATAATTAATATATTAGTTACATTTTTGTTTTGTTATTTGGAATAAATGATTAACATTCTGGTATAAGTGATCTATTCTATCATATGTTAACGTCATCAAAAATAGACTTCAAAATAAAGGATATTATTTATAACTTATATTCATGTGATATGACATACTGGAATTAGGAAAGTCCACTATAAAATATAGATCACTATTTGAATGAAGAGACAAATTTATTTTATATTAGAATATTGAATTATTTCATTTGGATAATAAATGATCATCCATCATAATAGCATATTAAGGATAGTTTACTATATAATAGAGATGTGAGAACAAAGAATGATCATATTTATTTACATTTTACATTTTTTATAACTTATAATATGTTAAATTGAATTATGAATACAGTTTGTTATTTATATGATTTCATTAAACATTGGTTATTATAAGTATGTTCATGATCATTTATCTATTTCATAATTCATCATATTTCAACATACCATACAAACATGTAATTGGCATACAAGCATGATATAATCATTTCCCTGAACTAGAACTCATGTATATTCTTCCTTAGTTTGAATCTCATGGAATAATGAAAGCAGATTAGAGAGTACATGAAATAGGCTAATAAAATGAATTTCCTGTTTTAATATAATAATTTCCTAATTATATTGATGAAATAATTTATCTTATCCCATTACATATAGTATTTGATGATTCAACTATTTTTTGTTTGTCTATACACATGTTTAATGTTATTAAATTAATTATTATATATAGTCTTTCAATTGGTAGAAGTACATGTGGTTAATTCCTTAACCTTCCTCAACTGACATTAAATTCAAGAAACATAATGGAAGCAAATGTCATTAACTCAAATCCCATGAATCCTGAATTTTAACATTAGCAGTTTGTCTATGAATTATATTCATTTTATTTCTACTTATTAAAATTGCCTCCTTAGTTTTTCTTTTATTATGGATTCTTTCTTCAGGAAGAAACTTCTAATATCAAACTTACATTTATATTTTCATGTTCTTTCATGATCCCAAATAACTTAAGTAGTCATTAAATCATTATTATTTTTACTTTTCCCAAGCTTGTATAACAATTCATATTCCTTTAATCTTTTTTTAAATACTACATCTCAATTCATCTATATATGGTAATATAGATCCACAAAAAACTTGATATACAACATTACATTTCTGCTTGACAGGTATGATATTTTTAGAATTGTTCATTAAATTATTAGCGTTATTTTTAACACAAAATGAAACATTAAACAAAACTGTATATATAATAGTTAATTACTGTTATATTTATTATATATACATATATAAAGTAACAGAGTAATTTGTGCTCCTAATCTGCAACATTAGAGTGATACTTTTCTGTCATAAATCTAGGGCTTTAATATACCTATGATGATTTCTTTACTGGAATTCACATGAAAATAAAAATAAATGGATAGTCCATGCACCTTGGTAGTATGGGTCTAGTGTTAAATAATCCTAAAACATTTTAGATTACTATCAGATAAAGAAGCTTTATTCAATCATTCCAGTTTTTCTTTTTTAAAAAAAAAAATGATTGCTTGCAAACTGTTAATCAAACTAAAGCTTTTTTTTTTTTTTACTCTCTGGCATTTTTTTTAATAAAGTTCTATTAAGTCGAAGATAATTTTAAAATCGATAAGAGATTATATTATTAAAAAAAACATATTATTTTTATTATTATTAGCAAGTGAATAAAATCATTATTGTTGTATTTTATAAATTATATATATATATATTGAATGCAAAATAAAGTTATCAAGCCATCATAAAAATAAAGTAAAATATTTATATATTCACATGTTTTTCAGGGGATCAGGTTGGGTTGCTGATCATTTTTACCCTACTATTCAAATTCCTCCTTATTTATTGACTTTTGTGGTTTTTGATTTTCATTCCCAAGAAGAAATTCTAAACAATATGACTAAGGTAAGGTATTAAATTATATTTTGTAATTGATTAAATTAAAAGATGTATAGCATTCAACTTATTTTGTCAACTTAATTTATTTACAATTTGTCATTATTTTTAATTTTTCATTGTGCATTCAATCTATCTTCTATGTTTACTATCTGAAATTCAAATTTAATCAGAATAATACATTACAATTTTGGGCTTATAATCATCTCAAACATTTTCAAATATCTAGTTCTTAGCTAATATAGCCAGCGTTGTAAAAAAAAAAAAAAACACCTATAAGTAATATCTTAAACTCTTACTATTTGAATTTTTGATAGTTTGTTAAAAAATGAATTCTTATTCATTACAAAACAAATAAATAATATTTTATCTTTATGTAATACAGATATTTTAAATTATCTTCAAAAAAATCGTATATAAATAAATGTTTCTATCTACGTAAATTGTTTATGAAAGAGTGTGCAATTAATAAATAGCAATTAGTAATAACGAAATGATTATCGTAATACTGTTTATCTAATGACTTTCTTCAGAGAAAAAAATGTAGGCTTTTAATCAATCAAAAGTCATAATTTACTTTCATTTTTTGCTTATGTTATATTTGACATAATATTTTAACAATTATCATTTCTTTTATAACTATTTTCAATGAAATAAAACATAAGCAAAATAAGTTTTTCATTGTTTGAAATGTAAAGTGATCTTCTTCAAAGGGAAACCCAAAAGTATCTGATAATCATTTTAACACTAACAGCAATTGATGTTTAATTATATAGTCTTATATAAATGAGTTTTAAAACGAAATTCAAATCAATTTTATAAAAGCAAAAATAATTTTAACATTATCATGGGTGACAAGAAATGTAGAATAAGAAACAAATAAAAAATGGATGTTTAATGGATAAATGTGACTATAGTGAAAGAAACAAACAAGGATATAGAATTGTGGAATTTGCAGGGGGGAAATGTATATATTATGAAATCTTTATTTAATAAAAATGCTAAAGAGAAATGGACATTGAAATGTTCAAATAAAGTTAGAGCAGAAATGAATTATATTTAGACTAACAAAAATGTGTATTTCATGATTGTGAAATTCTTAACATATTTACCACAGAAAATTATGAGTTATTAGTCAATATGAGATACAATTTAGTGAAAAATTAGAGAAACAAAAACTATTAAAAAAAGACAATAACAACAGTTATCTTAAATCTTCAGAAACATTCCAATTAATTTAAATTAATTTTGGTAATCATTTTAAAGTATTAACATTTATTTTGAATATGATTCAAATTTTACTGATATCAATAAGAGGATAACTGATAGTGTAGTAAAAGTGGCAAAAAAATGATAGCTGATAGAAAAATTAGCAATTCATCAGTAAATTTTTAACTGAAATAAAACAAAAAATATCAGGAATATGAAAATATATTAAAATGATATAATAAAAGGATTGAGGTTTGGAGCTCTGTAAAATGTTACATAAAATAATTAATAGATAAGTCATAAAAATATATTAGAAACAAAAGCTATAAAAGAGAATTACAACTTCAAAAGAATAAAACAACATTTGGTGTCAAAGAAAAGTTATTTTGCTGACATAATAAGAAGAAAAAAATAGAACTTACTAAAGGAAGAAATATGATAAAATTTGTGAAAGTGTTCTATAAAAAACTGTATAGTAATTAATAAGAAGAGAACAAAGTAATAATTACAATTGCAACATTTCTGATTTGCCAACAATTTTAAATAAAATTGCAAGACATGTGTGAAATAATTAAAGAATGAAAAATCTCTGATAAACAAAGTAATTATTATTGTTATATAAAAAGGAACTGTTAGAAATAGAAAATTGTTGACAAAACTATTTACAATATATATTGTAACATTATAATTTACTGGCTTTGATTAAGTTTATTAATTTAGTTATTATAATTAAGCAAATGTATTTATCATATTCATTTAATTGAAGAGTATAACATATAATCAGTATTATCTTCAAATAGTCTCTCATTTTAACATTATAAAAACATAACTATCATAAAGTAGTTTTGAATAGCTTTATAAACTGAATTTTATGATAAACTTTTAAATTTTATAAAAGTGAAATATGAGTAAGCTTACAAGGTTGAATTGCTATATTTTATTTAAGAAATAAAATTGTTTATTATATAAATCAAAAGAAGTACTTAACATAAACACAATAAAATTCAAAGACAGAAATAGAATAAGATTATAAAATACATTAGATTTTGATTATGTGTAAAATAAACAGTTAATACATTTTTATACATTATGTGCATGTGTGTAGATGTTTATTTATCTTTAGTCCGATCTTCCTACTTTCATCTGATAACTCTTACAACATTTCCTGCAGCTCTAAAGCATTATTTGCAAAAACAATTACATCATCTGCAAAATCTAAATGACTTAAATAATCTCCATTTACTTTCACTGTTTTAGCTTTCAATTTTAATCCACAAAATATTTTTGCAGCACTGCTGTAAAAAGTTTTGGAGAAATGGAGTCACCCTGTCTTACACCCTTCTCAATGTTGACTTTCCTTGTATTATTATGTAATCTAATTGTTCCTGTTGCATTTTTATAAATATTCTTTAAAATATGACAATAACCTGGATCTATACCTTGATGATCCAATGCTTTAATCAGTGAAGAAATGTTTATAGAATCAAATGCCTTTTCATAATCTACAAAGCCAAAGCATAATGGAAACTTATATTCATTTGCCCTTTCTATAACTTCTCTCAATATCTGGATATGATCTATTGTACTAAAACCACTTTTAAATCTAGCTTGTTCTCTTGGTTGGTGGAAAACCAATGTTCTCTGTAGATAAGTTGTAATTATCTTGGGAAAAAATTTGTATAAAATTGATAAAATGTTGACAGGTCTGTAATTTCTAATATCTTTTTATCACCTTTTTAAAATATTAATATTGCATTTGTCCAATCATCTGGTACATCTTTATCATTTTTATATTTTTTATAATAAATATAATGTGCATTCAATAAATTAATTACTACTCTTCAATAAATATAGGCATAATTAACTATTATATACAGTCTTTCAATCTGCAGAAGTACTTTTGTTTATTTCCTTAACCTTCATCAATTGCCATTAAATTAAAAAAACTTTAAACTTTAATGATTAGTTTTTTTTAATAAAAACAAGACAATATATATATATATAAGTATTTTTGTTAAACTTAAAACTAAAAATTAAATTATGTAATAAATTGATTGTAATCATAAGATCTACTTTTATAATTATTTTATGGCTTTGTAATTTTACTGTATACATTTAACTATACATATTTAATGTATATATTGTAATGGTCATGATGAGTGGACAATCGCATCACCACCAGGGTGATTTAAATCACCACAACTCATTCCAACTCATATACCACTTCACTTTCTTTTTTTAGGTTCATGATCAGTGAGAGGTACTCTTAAAAGTTGATTATTAACTATATGATGTCCCTGTGGTAAACAAAACACCCAATGCAATGTATATATAAGATACAAACAGTTTATTAGTATTTAAAGTTACAAAAAAATAAACAAAAGAAATGACTACTGTTTAATTTGGTTGCTAGACTTATAAGATAGTGGGGATTACATTAATTGTAAAAGTTTTACTGTATAACATATATATATATATATATATATATATATATATATATATATATATATATATATATATTGTGCCCTTATCTATAGGTCATAATAAGGTAGAATGGTCAATTACTAAAAAATTTTAAATTTTAAGATATGTTTGTATGATATATAAATAATAGTAGGATAATTAGATTTTATAGTACAATTTAAGGCTGAAAATACCTGGTATATAAAAGTGTAATGGATTATTTTAAAGGAACAGTTAAATAAAGCTTAATTATATCCTTGCTTATGGTTGTAAAAGCTGGCCATATAAAATAACACAGCTATAAATAGTTAAAAGTATATTAATAATTCGAGTATAATATTTTAAAACTAATAAATTAAATAAATGCTATATGTAGTATTATAATTATATTTAATATTCAAATTTAATCTAATATATTTTAAAATAAACTTTAGGATGGTGAGAATTATATTTAGTTCTACATTTTTAAATTATTTTCCAAATTTTTTATAAAATATATCAGTTTTGGTAATTTAGACCAAGACGTAAATTTAAAAAATCATCTGTTAAAGTTAGTAATCATGTGACTGTATATTATATACCTTCACACACACGCTTGTTAGAATAATAATAAAGTTTGTGAATTATAAAACTAAATATAATTGCTATCGATCCTTAAAGTAAAAGTTGAAATATTAAATATTGTTTTAATAATTATTTTAAAGTTTAAATGATTTTGATAAAACTATAATTGAATTTAAAAATACTATTCTAAGTAATATTTAAGACATGACGTCATAAATTCTTTATTTTAAAAGGGTTTAATCTATTATAAAACTAAAATGTGTAAATTTGTTCGCGCTAAAAAAGTCATTAACCAATCAACGGAGGTATTTTAGCAGACAAAATATAAGAATTAGACGAAGCGGGAGAAAGTAATGTGTAAGTGAAGGAGGGAGTAACATATTTTTTAGCTGAATAAGACCGTAAGCTAGAAAAGTGATATAATTTTAAAATTTTGTATTTATTTTAAAAGTTTTTTTTTAACATATAATATTTTGACTGCCTTTACATGAAGGGCTAATTTTAAAAGTTTTCTTGCCAGTGATTTTATTCAAGTTTAGCCAAAACCTTACAGTAAAAATGGAAGTACTACAGAAAACAATACCTAAAAATATTGCTAAAGGAAAAATATTTGTAAAGTGCCTTGATACAGCTTTATTTATGCTCAACCAGAAACTTATTATTGTAACTCAGAGGAATATAATTTGGACGCTATACGGAAAACTTAAAAGAGAAGTTATTTGCCGTCAGGAAAAATTATGACGCACAAATTTATAAGGCTACTCTAAAGTTTTTTTTTTTTATTCTTCTCTATGGGAAAATTAAGATGCGTATATTATAAAGAATTATGTAAAAGTTATAATGAGAAAAAAAATGTTTGTCTTTTTAAAGGAAACATTACAAAGTATATAGTACCAGAATTTTAAAAGAAGGAAAAAAGTTACAGAATAATAATATGAAAGAGCTATTGTGTTTTTATGAAAAAAAAGGAACAGAAAAACTTTCTCTAAGAAGAATTAAAAATATTATAAAGTGTTCATTGGAGAAATGCTTGATTTAGAAAATATAAATTTAAATTACTTAATGAAAATGGATCCATGGAAACAGAAAAATTTTATTGAATATTTAAATCAAAGTACCTAGAAGATGCATCATAAAAGTCGCATGGGAAAATCTTAGCAGAAAATATTAGAAGAGAATATGTAGACGTTTTCTTTACGGGATTAACTAATATCATAATTAATAATTGTATTAAATATTATGAAAAACCAAGGATTGTCATCTATGAATATTTATTAAACAGAGCAATAATTGTTTTGCCTTAAAATAGAACATTAAGTGACTGAAGAAGAAATAATAAACATTTTTTTTTAGCTTTAATATGAACGGTTTTCAAGAAAGTTTGATAAAGAAGTACAGTAAATATAGTTTAAATATTTTTTACTAATTTATTTTAGAATATAAAATGCTATGTGAGATTAGGGAAAACATATAAACATAAATTTAGTAATATTGAGATTTAAATATAATAGCTTGATAAAATTATTAGAAATATTGTTTAAAAATAAAGTGTATGTATGTGAGTCTTATATCTACAAGAATCAAATGGATGGTGAAGCCTATGGAACGCGATCGAGAAGATAAAGATCGTTTGGTAATATTGATATTTATTTATAATGCATAATGTATTTTTTTTTAGATCATCTATTGATTAAGAATGAAGTGTGAAAGTTTAAATTATATGTACACATTTTATACAACATTTTTAACATATAATGAGATAGGAGTAATTCGGAATATGCATGCAATAATTTATTTAAAGTATATTAATAATATAATTTAACAGAACAATTGTGTGATTCTTTTGAACTTTCATGTGATAAAGTATTCAGATACTTTAAAATAGTTTGTATATGATTAAATATATGAGGAAAGTAGTAAAAAGATTTTCTTATAGAACAGTGGAATAGTTTTGAAATAAATGAATTTTATTATTGTTAGAAATGCAGATATGTATTTGTCGATGTACAGTATAGAAAAATCTTGAGAAATAAGATCGGATAGTGACTTGGAAGTACTAGTGGAGAGGAAACCAAGATGATGTTTTTTTTTAAGAAATAGGAAAATAAAGGATTTGGATCATATTTAGTTTTGTGTGATTTCAGTATAGTTAACTAAGCCCTATGACTGAACACATATAGTTTGGACAGTGTTTTTGCATATTTTTAAAACTTTTTGATGTTATAATAAAGCTGAAGAAATAGCTTTAGCATCGTTCCTATAATAGAGGTTGGTAGACAGGTAAAGGTCACTCCTCTATAGTGTCTTTTAATTCACTGTGCCATGATTGTCAAGGTTTATGACGAGTAATATTCTAGTTATATTTTGATCCTATGCATCTATCTTCGCTATCCTTATTTTGTGAATCTGCATCGGTCAGAAAGATATTTTCAAAGAAATAATGAATAAAATAGAACTGAAGATATGTTATCGTTTATGTAAGAATAGTTTATTTGCTGGAATGTATAGAATTGTGTAACTTTAAAATTGAAAGTCCAAAATATCATAAAGAGAGAAAGAATCATATAATACATTGTAAAATTAATTCAGAAATGAATATAAGATTTTTTGAAAAGAAATCTAAACCAAGTATTTTAAAAGTGATAATAAAATTTGAATGAATTTTTTTTTTAATAATATTTAGAAAATAAGTATTGCATATTTATTAAGAAAATAGTTCAATAAGGTATAATAAACATATACTTGTGCATGGTATATTAATAGTTGTAATTATATCATCCGAAGTAAGGCTTGAATGAGAATATTAGGATTAATAAACATCGGATAATGAACAATAAAAAACCTAATACCGAATGTAGAACAATGTTTTGACTTTGTAAGATTCCATACAACCAATATAAAACTAGAAATTTGTTATTTTGTAGAATTTTACTACGAATGTAAATTTTGTAAAAAATATAATTTTAATAATATTAGGGATGCAAAGTGTTTGTGATAAGCATATAAGAAATGCATTTTGTAACAAGCTAACCATAATAATAAATCAAGTAATAATACTGTATTTTCTTAAGTGTTAAAAAAAATAAGATTTAACTAGGAAAAATAAATAGTATTTTGATTTCAATTTTATAAACTAATAAACTAAGTTGAGATAGGAGAGTAAGGGATATCCAATGTATATAGTGTAAAAATATTGTTAATTTATTTATGTTGTTAATAAACTTTGTTTTAAATTTATTTTAAAGTTTTGTGTCCGCGTTGTTATTTCTCCACATGGATGCATGAAATCACGATACATTTATAATTGAAACAGACATATAGGTTTTGCACAAAAGGTAAACATAAAAGTGTTATAATAATTTTGAGAATTTATTGGTATGTTAAAATTAAAAGATCATAATTTTATATTATTTATTGGTCATAAGTCGGTTGCCACAATATTACATTAAATTATATGCTAATGTTGCCACACGTATTCTGTTGTCAGATTATTAAAATACTACCACGTACGTATTTATTTATTTCATTTAGGAAGAAATAAGATTATATTATATTATTATTGTTATTATTATTTTATTATTGTTAGTTGCTGTGTAGTAGATTATGACATAAAATTCCCTTTTCATATTTTACTACCGTAATTTTAAATCAGTTAGAATACAATTTATGAACCTGAGATTTTATTTTATTTTATTTTACTTCATTTTATTTAATTGAGCTAGATTCTTGTTATAAAGAAGATTAAGATATGATTATTATTTTAATCGTAGTGAATAGAGCTCAGAAAGTCGTAAGAATACTATGAGTTAGTTATTTGGTATAGTAAAAAGGGGGAATAGTGTTCTTATGCCATTGAGGTAGTATCGTGTGGATAATGTCTCAATGTAGTCTATCTCGTTCCCCGTATTGTCACTCCATGTCTCATGAAAATAGTAAATATTTGTTAATTCATTTTAAAAATTGAACCGTATTTGTATTTTAGAAATTAGAGCTAGTAATCATTTTAATCAATGCTGAATATTTCATTTATTTATTTGTTAACTGAGCTAGAACCCGGAATATTCGTAATAAACAATATATTTTGGGGGTGAGGATGCGCGGGGGGAGGTTAGATTGTGATCGCCCAACGTGTTGCACGATGTGTAGTTGGAACTACAATCGATAGGTTGGATTCAACTAACAGAAGGTTAAATTTTGCTCTTCCAATGAGACTGCACGATGTGTAGTGGAGTTACATATAGTTTAGTATTTGAATTTGTTCATGTAAATCGGGAGATTGTCAATAGACATATTTTACAGAAGTAGATAATTTCATATTTGATTATAGAAATAATTATTAGGATTTAGTTATTAAAGTAAACTAAGTATTTGTTATTAAAATAATTTCAATTTTATGTGGTAGATAATCTGATTGTTAAAAAAAAAATCGTACTATACTATTGTGGGTCAATTGACAAACAAAATTTAAAATGTGCATGTGTGGCTAACGATTATTGGTATTTAATATGACCATGTCAATTATTGAAGTATTATTGAAAAATATATTTGAAAGTGTTTTAATTTGTGCAAAATATTTGTGAATCATGCATGTGGGAAATGATGTTGTGACACATATAATTTTAATTGTTATTGTTATTATAATTAGTTAGATAGTATAGGGTGTATAGAAGGTATTGTCTATAGTTATTGTGGGTGATGGTTGGATGAGATAAAAGAACTGGTAAGAAACTATTTTATGAGAAGTTAATAGTAACATATTATTGGGATATTAAAATTTTGAGGAAAAAGTATTATAAAGAAAAAAATGGATAATCAAGATAACAGTTCAGTAGAGGAAATATCTGAATTCATTGTGGATAGTAGTTGTGAGGAGGAAAGGGAAGCGGAAGAGACAATTAATATAGAAACAATTACAGATATTGTACAAATTACAGATGACGAAATAAAAGGAGAAGAAAAGATTAGGGAATTAAAAATAGAGGAAGAAGAAGTAGTCACACATAAAAGAGATGTAGATAGCTTCTCATTGTCTCAAATAGCATTGATGATGAAAGAGATTAATGAGAATATAAGTAGAAACAGAGAAGAGAGTAATATGAAATTTGAATATCTCAATGAAGATAATAGAAAAATTAATGAGAATATAAGTAAAAATAGAGAAGAGATTCAAGAAGATAATAGAAAAAATAGAGAAGAGATTCAAGAAAATATAAATAGAAATAGAGAAGAGATTCAAGAAGATAATAGAAAAAATAGAGAAGAGATCAATGAAATTATGAGTAAAAATAGTAATGAAATCAAAGTGTGTATAGATAGTATGAATAAAAAACTCAATGATACTTGTAAGACTATGGAAGACTTTAAGGAGGAAGCACATAATAAATTTAATGGCTTGGAATCAAGATTGGACAATAGTGAAAAAGTTATTAGTTCTTTAAGGGATGAAATAGAACAAATAGATTGTAATAATCAGGAATTGCTCAAGACTAAGTTTACAGAATTTTCTGAAATTGCTATAAAAGGTATAAACAAGCAAATAGAGGATTCTATCAGTCAATGTCAGACCAATAATAGCAAGTTAAAACAGGAGTTTGATAATAATAAATTAGATATTAATGAAGAAATTAGAGTTATTAAGGAAGAGGTAATTCAGACTAAAATAAGTAGTCAATATGTTGAAATAATTAATACAGATTTGGAAAAAAATCAAGAATCTATTAATTTAATTAGTGAAAATGTGGTAGATGACAAAGAAATTGTAGAGACTGTAGATGAAGAAAATCCACAATTCATTAAGATAGTTAATAAAGATATTAACTTATGTACTAATTGGACACCAGAAAACATAGATTTTATTAAATTAGGAGATAAAGATAGATATAATGATGTATCAGTTGGTAAGATGGCAGATAATGAGTTAAGAAAAGATGAGTCTTATATTAAATTCGCTAATAAAGAAACTAAGTTATTTGTTGGAAAAACCAGTATAAATAATGAAATGATTTATGAAGAAAAGGAGATTCATAAAAAATCTATTGAAATAATTAATAGTAGTAATGAATTATATAAAAGAATACTGAAAAATCCCAAAGAGTATTTTAAATTGACTAATGAAATGATAGGAGTGAGTAAATCCTATGAAAGATTAGTTGGTGAAAGAACTATAGATCAAATTAATAGTTTTAAAAAATATTATATTGATGATAAAAGATTTGGTAACTTTACAAAGATAATATCAAATTCTTCAGAGCAAAAGTATTTAAAGTTGTTGGAACATGAGTTACCAAAAATTATTGATAAAAGTAGTAATAAATTTAAAAATAAAAGGCAAGAGGTGATATTTAAATGTAGTGTTAATGATAGAAATATTCATTTACAATTTGATATTTCTAAAGAAATATTGTTTCAAGGAATTAGAAACTTGATACCTAATAGTGAATTTATAAGAGAAAAATTTAATCGGAATAGAGATTTAAGCAAGATAAAAGTAAGACTTAAATGTCTAAAGCATGAGAAATTCATAACAGATTTTCTTAAGAATAATCTTAATAAAGGAAAGAAGATAGGAAAAGCTAAGGTGAGACTTAAGAAAGGTGAGAGAGAATTAAAGTTTAGATTTAGAAAAGAAAATACCTAATAATTAAGACAAATAAGTCCTAAATAAGATGTGTATTTAATAATATATTATAACCTTATTTTTTTTTACAGAACAAATATAAATTTTAAATGTTAGCAACCTACAAAGAAATCAATTTAGAAAATTTCTAGAATTGTATGAAGGTCCGTACAAGATTTTTAGAAAAGTGGGAGAGAATGCTTTTGTATTAACTACACCAGATGGTGAAAAAGGGACATACAACGCTAGAAGTTTAATCCCATACCCATCAGAAGTGTAGAAAATTTTTTATAAGTATTAATAGTTCAAAGTCTGAGTTTAGTGTCCAGATATTATATAAATTTGTATAGCAAACAGTGTATTCTGTTGTATTGAGTAGTATAAGATGGAATTTGGTTGTAGCAGATAATAAAATGAGGAGTATTAATGAATAAAGTAGGTATTAAACTAGATGTTTAATTTAAAATTTTTTATTTGAAGGGGGAAGTTATGTGCCCTTATCTATAGGTCATAATAAGGTAGAATGGTCAATTACTAAAAAATTTTAAATTTTAAGATATGTTTGTATGATATATAAATAATAGTAGGATAATTAGATTTTATAGTACAATTTAAGGCTGAAAATACCTGGTATATAAAAGTGTAATGGATTATTTTAAAAGGAACAGTTAAATAAAGCTTAATTATATCCTTGCTTATGGTTGTAAAAGCTGGCCATATAAAATAACACAGCTATAAATAGTTAAAAGTATATTAATAATTCGAGTATAATATTTTAAAACTAATAAATTAAATAAATGCTATATGTAGTGTTATAATTATATTTAATAGTCAAATTTAATCTAATATATTTTAAAATAAACTTTAGGATGGTGAGAATTATATTTAGTTCTACATTTTTAAATTATTTTCCAAATTTTTTATAAAATATATCAGTTTTGGTAATTTAGACCGAGACGTAAATTAAAAAAATCATCTGTTAAAGTTAGTAATCATGTGACTGTATATTATATACCTTCACACACACGCTTGTTAGAATAATAATAAAGTTTGTGAATTATGAAACTAAATATAATTGCTATCGATCCTTAAAGTAAAAGTTGAAATATTAAATATTGTTTTAATAATTATTTTAAAGTTTAAATGATTTTGATAAAACTATAATTGAATTTAAAAATACTATTCTAAGTAATATTTAAGACATGACGTCATAAATTCTTTATTTTAAAAGGGTTTAATCTATTATAAAACTAAAATGTGTAAATTTGTTCACGCTAAAAAAGTCATTAACCAATCAACGGAGGTATTTTAGCAGACAAAATATAAGAATTAGACGAAGCGGGAGAAAGTAATGTGTAAGTGAAGGAGGGAGTAACATATTTTTTTAGCTGAATAAGACCGTAAGCTAGAAAAGTGATATAATTTTAAAATTTTGTATTTATTTTAAAAGTTTTTTTTTAACATATAATATTTTGACTGCCTTTACATGAAGGGCTAATTTTAAAAGTTTTCTTGCCAGTGATTTTATTCAAGTTTAGCCAAAACCTTACAGTGAAAATGGAAATACTACAGAAAACAGTATATAAAAATATTGCTAAAGGAAAAATATTTGTAAAGTGCCTTGATACAGCTTTATTTATGCTCAACCAGAAACTTATTATTGTAACTCAGAGGAATATAATTTGGACGCTATACGGAAAACTTAAAAGAGAAGTTATTTGCCGTCAGGAAAAATTATGACGCACAAATTTATAAGGCTACTCTGAAGTTTTTTTTTTTTATTCTTCTCTATGGGAAAATTAAGATGCGTATATTATAAAGAATTATGTAAAAGTTATAATGAAAAAAAAATGTTTGTCCTTTTTAAAGGAAACATTACAAAGTATATAGTTACCAGAATTTTAAAAGAAAGGAAAAATTTACAGAATAATAAGATGAAAGAGCTATTATTTTTTTTATGAAAAAAAAGAACAGAAAAACTTTCTCTAAGAGGAATTGAAAAATTATAAAGTGTATTGAAAAGGGTTAGAAAATATAAATTTAAATTACTTAATAAAATGGATCCATGGAAACAGAAAAATTTTACTGAATATTTAAATAAAAGTACCTAGAAGATGCATCATAAAAGTCGCGCGGGAAAATCTTAGCAGAAAATATTAGAAGAGAATATGTAGACGTTTTCTTTACGGGATTAACTAATATCATAATTAATAATTGTATTAAATATTATGAAAAACCAAGGATTGTCATCTATGAATATTTATTAAACAGAGCAATAATTGTTTTGCCTTAAAATAGAACATTAAGTGACTGAAGAAGAAATAATAAACATTTTTTTTTAGCTTTAATATGAACGGTTTTCAAGAAAGTTTGATAAAGAAGTACAGTAAATATAGTTTAAATATTTTTACTAATTTATTTTAGAATATAAAATGTTATGTGAGATTAGGGAAAACATATAAACATAAATTTAGTAATATTGAGATTTAAATATAATAGCTTGATAAAATTATTAGAAATATTGTTTAAAAATAAAGTGTATGTATGTGAGTCTTATATCTACAAGAATCAAATGGATGGTGAAGCCTATGGAACGCGATCGAGAAGATAAAGATCGTTTGGTAATTTTGATATTTATTTATAATGCATAATGTATTTTTTTTTAGATCATCTATTGATTAAGAATGAAGTGTGAAAGTTTAAATTATATGTACACATTTTATACAACATTTTTAACATATAATGAGATAGGAGTAATTCGGAATATGCATGCAATAATTTATTTAAAGTATATTAATAATATAATTTAACAGAACAATTGTGTGATTCTTTTGAACTTTCATGTGATAAAGTATTCAGATACTTTAAAATAGTTTGTATATGATTAAATATATGAGGAAAGTAGTAAAAAGATTTTCTTATAGAACAGTGGAATAGTTTTGAAATAAATGAATTTTATTATTGTTAGAAATGCAGATATGTATTTGTCGATGTACAGTATAGAAAAATCTTGAGAAATAAGATCGGATAGTGACTTGGAAGTACTAGTGGAGAGGAAACCAAGATGATGTTTTTTTTTAAGAAATAGGAAAATAAAGGATTTGGATCATATTTAGTTTTGTGTGATTTCAGTATAGTTAACTAAGCCCTATGACTGAACACATATAGTTTGGACAGTGTTTTGCATATTTTTAAAACTTTTTGATGTTATAATAAAGCTGAAGAAATAGCTTTAGCATCGTTCCTATAATAGAGGTTGGTAGACAGGTAAAGGTCACTCCTCTATAGTGTCTTTTAATTCACTGTGCCATGATTGTCAAGATATATGACGAGTAATATTCTAGTTATATTTTGATCCTATGCATCTATCTTCGCTATCCTTATTTTGTGAATCTGCATCGGTCAGAAAGATATTTTCAAAGAAATAATGAATAAAATAGAACTGAAGATATGTTATCGTTTATGTAAGAATAGTTTATTTGCTGGAATGTATAGAATTGTGTAACTTTAAAATTGAAAGTCCAAAATATCATAAAGAGAGAAAGAATCATATAATACATTGTAAAATTAATTCGGAAATGAATATAAGATTTTTTGAAAAGAAATCTAAACCAAGTATTTTAAAAGTGATAATAAAATTTGAATGAATTTTTTTAAAATAATATTTAGAAAATAAGTATTGCATATTTATTAAGAAAATAGTTCAATAAGGTGTAATAAACATATACTTGTGCATGGTATATTAATAGTTGTAATTATATCATCCGAAGTAAGGCTTGAATGAGAATATTAGGATTAATAAACATCGGATAATGAACAATAAAAAACCTAATACCGAATGTAGAACAATGTTTTGACTTTGTAAGATTCCATACAACCAATATAAAACTAGAATTTTGTTATTTTGTAGAATTTTACTACGAATGTAAATTTTGTAGAAAAATATAATTTTAATAATATTAGGGATGCAAAGTGTTTGTGATAAGCATATAAGAAATGCATTTTGTAATAAGCTAACCATAATAATAAATCAAGTAATAATACTGTATTTTCTTAAGTGTTAAAAATAAGATTTAACTAGGAAAAGTAAATATTATTTTGATTTCATCTTATAAACTAATAAACTAAGTTGAGATAGGAGAGTAAGGGATATCCAATGTATATAGTGTAAAAATATTGTTAATTTATTTATGTTGTTAATAAACTTTGTTTTAAATTTATTTTAAAGTTTTGTGTCCGCGTTGTTATTTCTCCACATGGATGCATGAAATCACGATACATTTATAATTGAAACAGACATATAGGTTTTGCACAAAAGGTAAACATAAAAGTGTTATAATAATTTTGAGAATTTATTGGTATGTTAAAATTAAAAGATCATAATTTTATATTATTTATTGGTCATAAGTCGGTTGCCACAATATTACATTAAATTATATGCTAATGTTGCCACACGTATTCTGTTGTCAGATTATTAAAATACTACCACGTACGTATTTATTTATTTCATTTAGGAAGAAATAAGATTATATTATATTATTATTGTTATTATTATTTTATTATTGTTAGTTGCTGTGTAGTAGATTATGACATAAAAATTCCCTTTTCATATTTTACTACCGTAATTTTAAATCAGTTAGAATACAATTTATGAACCTGAGATTTTATTTTATTTTATTTTACTTCATTTTATTTAATTGAGCTAGATTCTTGTTATAAAGAAGATTAAGATATGATTATTATTTTAATCGTAGTGAATAGAGCTCAGAAAGTCGTAAGAATACTATGAGTTAGTTATTTGGTATAGTAAAAAGGGGGAATAGTGTTCTTATGCCATTGAGGTAGTATCGTGTGGATAATGTCTCAATGTAGTCTATCTCGTTCCCCGTATTGTCACTCCATGTCTCATGAAAATAGTAAATGTTTGCTAATTCATTTTAAAATTGAACCGTATTTGCATTTAGAAATTAGAGCTAGTAATCATTTTAATCAATGCTGAATATTTCATTTATTTATTTGTTAACTGAGCTAGAACCCGGAATATTAGTAATAAACAATATATTTTGGGGTGAGGATGCGCGGGGGGAGGTTAGAATATATATATAAGGGACCTCGGGTGATGAACGCATTTGATCTTTAGGGCAGATATCCCTCAAGCAGGTACATAATGATAAATAAAGCAATTTAAGTTTAATTAACTTTGGAAAATATAGTTAAATAGATAAATGCATAACTCTCATGATCATGACCAATAAAAGCTGAAATATCAAGCTTTAACCCACGTAAGGGAGTGGAAGGCAGTACTGAGTGGCTAAAGTAATAAACAAATAACAAAGTAGACTGGAATATGATCGTCTCCGCGATGTCATATCCAAGTCTTATAATAAGGCAATGACAGGAATATATTTGCTATTGTGAAGTTAAATGCAAATTGTATAGAATAAACGCGTCATGGAATGAAGGAATGCGCGTCTTCATATAACCCTGAATAATTCTCATTGAACCAACAGGCAGGAACGATCCACTGTACTGGTAGCAAGACAAGAATAGGACCCTCTGAGTCTGAAAAATAAAATAATATTCTCACATTTGCATGGAACTTAGACAAACGGAACCCATCAAAATAAATCTTTCAAAGCAGGGATATCCGCCTGCTGAAGTAACGCAATAAAATAATAATGAAATTAAATACCTCAGTAATGCCAAATTTTGGACTTAAATTTAATTAAAATAAAAACGTAAATGCTCATATCATAAGTTTATAATATGCGGATATCTATTATATGAAACTAAATCAGGGCCTACACAATTATTATATATATTTAAAAAAATTATAAAGAGATTACTCCCTGCTTTATTAGAGATCCGCTCAATAGGTCTTACATATGTATGGAATTGTTGATACGATAGCCTACGATGATAATATTAAATTTGAATTAAAAAATTTTAAAAATTAAACTACCAGTATCATATATTGCGTTATTTATTTAGTTTTAATTACATAATAAAGTTTGTTTTTAATTACATAATTTTATCTAGTTTTATAGAACTGAAAAACCACATATCTGCAGTATACATATATTTGTTCCTTTTAAAACAGGAAACAAAGTTTTAACTTTTAAATTCGTAAGATAAAATTTTATTTTAAAACTAAACATTGTTTATAAATCACCTATATGTAGTATACATATATAATAATCCCTTCCCAAAACAGAAAATAAAGTTTGCTTTTAACATTTTAACACTCGATTTTAATTTTAAAAGTTATATATAAAACCATTGTAATCGCATTAATGGCTAAATGTCATTTTTGAAAGAACCGATTTCAAATAGGCAAATTTAAAATTGCAAATAAAATTAAAGCACAAATTAGAATCAGTGAGGAGGGATTTAAATTTGTTACTTTTATTTAATTACTGGGCTTTTCTTTAGATCTCGTCAAATATTTTAATCATTGAAATATTTCTCTAAGTTTACCTCAGTCTGATTCTTAAACAATAAGTCTAGCAAAATTTAAGAAAGATCAAGTATATATATATTGCAATAGTCGATCTTCCTTACTATGTACAATTAATTAAGTATTAAAAATATTTAAATAAAGCTATAAAATATTTAAATAATACAGTAAGAAACATCTAGAATTATTAATATATAATATGTAGAAGCAAAGACAGTAGCATATTAAAGTGGCCTTAATCATTTACCAGATATTTTCAATGGTCTTTGGCATTATATACTGGTGGCAAAGCAGGATCTATGTCAGCAACATGAATGGACAAACATAGGCAAGAACTTGATTGGCCTAGCATTCTATAAGACCAGGAAACTCCATACTCAGCCTCACTGAAGATGGCCAAGAAATTGCAGTGAACTACTCACTAATCATAGTGTTGGGTAATTTAACACAGCTTAAAAGAAAACTTTATAAGAAGTTTATAAAAACTCTCCCAGAAATTTACAATAACTCTTCCAGAGGTTTACAATAACTAATAACTCTTTCTTTTTTTGTACTATATATATATGATAAACAAAAATGCAAGTTAAAAAACTTGCTAACGCTTGTATTTATGTCCACAGATGGCGTTCTACCAAAAACGCCCATCAAGCGTATGTTTTGTTTACATAAACGTCAGAGTAGTTAGTATTCACTATCTCTAACTATAATTCCACTTTCAGATCATGATTTCAAGCTATTTGCTATCGTCAGTGAAAGACAGGATTAAAGAAACTAGATCTAAATACAAACTCTGAGTGTTTATGAAACAATTTCTATTCAGCTTGCAAGCGTGAATTTTTTAGACACATAATGTCTTCAAACTCAGCATAGCAAACCAGATAGCTATATGGGTCTGATCTCAGTTCAGCATTACCACATAGTAGAAGCCTCTGCAATCTATATCATTGCAAGAAAGACCTCAAAGGTACATTTATGATAAACAAAAATGCAAGTTAAAAAACTTGCTAACGCTTGTATTTATGTCCACAGATGGCGTTCTACCAAAAACGCCCATCAAGCGTATGTTTTGTTTACATAAACGTCAGAGTAGTTAGTATTCACTATCTCTAACTATAACTCCACTTTCAACGCTCAGAGTTTGTATTTAGATCTAGTTTCTTTATTCCTGTCTTTCACTGACGATAGCAAATAACTTGAAATCATGATCTGAAAGTGGAATTATAGTTAGAGATAGTGAATACTAACTACTCTGATGTTTATATAAACAAAACATACGCTTGATGGGCGTTTTTGGTAGAACGCCATCTGTGGACATAAATACAAGCGTTAGCAAGTTTTTTAACTTGCATTTTTGTTTATCATAAATGTACCTTTGAGGTCTTTCTTGCAATGATATAGATTGCAGAGGCTTCTACTATGTGGTGATGCTGAACTGAGATCAGACCCATATAGCTATCTGGTTTGCTATGCTGAGTTTGAAGACATTACGTGTCTAAAAAATTCACGCTTGCAAGCTGAATAGAAATTGTTTCATAAACGCTCAGAGTTTGTATTTAGATCTAGTTTCTTTATTCCTGTCTTTCACTGACGATAGCAAATAGCTTGAAATCATGATCTGAAAGTGGAATTATAGTTAGAGATAGTGAATACTAACTACTCTGACGTTTATGTAAACAAAACATACGCTTGATGGGCGTTTTTGGTAGAATGCCATCTGTGGACATAAATACAAGCGTTAGCAAGTTTTTTAACTTGCATTTTTGTTTATCATAAATGTACCTTTGAGGTCTTTCTTGCAATGATATAGATTGCAGAGGCTTCTACTATGTGGTGATGCTGAACTGAGATCAGACTCATATAGCTATCTGGTTTGCTATGCTGAGTTTGAAGACATTACATGTCTAAAAAATTCACGCTTGCAAGCTGAATAGAAATTGTTTCATAAATGCTCAGAGTTTGTATTTAGATCTAGTTTCTTTATTCCTGTCTTTCACTGACGATAGCAAATAGCTTGAAATCATGATCTGAAAGTGGAATTATAGTTAGAGATAGTGAATACTAACTACTCTGATGTTTATGTAAACAAAACATACGCTTGATGGGCGTTTTTGGTAGAACGCCATCTGTGGACATAAATACAAGCGTTAGCAAGTTTTTTAACTTGCATTTTTGTTTATCATAAATGTACCTTTGAGGTCTTTCTTGCAATGATATAGATTGCAGAGGCTTCTACTATGTGGTGATGCTGAACTGAGATCAGACCCATATAGCTATCTGGTTTGCTATGCTGAGTTTGAAGACATTACGTGTCTAAAAAATTCACGCTTGCAAGCTGAATAGAAATTGTTTCATAAACGCTCAGAGTTTGTATTTAGATCTAGTTTCTTTATTCCTGTCTTTCACTGACGATAGCAAATAGCTTAAAATCATGATCTGAAAGTGGAATTATAGTTAGAGATAGTGAATACTAACTACTCTGACGTTTATGTAAACAAAACATATGCTTGATGGGCGTTGTTGGTAGAACGCCATCTGTGGACATAAATACAAGCGTTAGCAAGTTTTTTAACTTGCATTTTTGTTTATCATAAATATACCTTTGAGGTCTTTCTTGCAATGATATAGATTGCAGAGGCTTCTACTATGTGGTGATGCTGAACTGAGATCAGACCCATATAGCTATCTGGTTTGCTATGCTGAGTTTGAAGACATTACGTGTCTAAAAAATTCACGCTTGCAAGCTGAATAGAAATTGTTTCATAAACACTCAGAGTTTGTATTTAGACCTAGTTTCTTTATTCCTGTCTTTCACTGACGATAGAAAATAGCTTGAAATCATGATCTGAAAGTGGAATTATAGTTAGAGATAGTGAATACTAACTACTCTGACATTTATGTAAACAAAACATACGCTTGATGGGCGTTTTTGGTAGAACGCCATCTGTGGACATAAATACAAGCGTTAGCAAGTTTTTTAACTTGCATTTTTGTTTATCATAAATGTACCTTTGAGGTCTTTCTTGCAATGATATAGATTGCAGAGGCTTCTACTATGTGGTGATGCTGAACTGAGATCAGACCCATATAGCTATCTGGTTTGCTATGCTGAGTTTGAAGACATTACGTGTCTAAAAAATTCATGCTTGCAAGCTGAATAGAAATTGTTTCATAAACGCTCAGAGTTTGTATTTAGATCTAGTTTCTTTATTCCTGTCTTTCACTGACGATAGCAAATAGCTTGAAATCATGATCTGAAAGTGGAATTATAGTTAGAGATAGTGAATACTAACTACTCTGACGTTTATGTAAACAAAACATACGCTTGATGGGCGTTTTTGGTAGAATGCCATCTGTGGACATAAATACAAGCGTTAGCAAGTTTTTTAACTTGCATTTTTGTTTATCATAAATGTACCTTTGAGGTCTTTCTTGCAATGATATAGATTGCAGAGGCTTCTACTATGTGGTGATGCTGAACTGAGATCAGACCCATATAGCTATCTGGTTTGCTATGCTGAGTTTGAAGACATTACGTGTCTAAAAAATTCACGCTTGCAAGCTGAATAGAAATTGTTTCATAAACGCTCAGAGTTTGTATTTACATCTAGTTTCTTTATTCCTGTCTTTCACTGACGATAGTAAATAGCTTGAAATCATGATCTGAAAGTGGAATTATAGTTAGAGATAGTGAATACTAACTACTCTGACGTTTATGTAAACAAAACATACGCTTGATGGGCGTTTTTGGTAGAACGCCATCTGTGGACATAAATACAAGCGTTAGCAAGTTTTTTAACTTGCATTTTTGTTTATCATAAATGTACCTTTGAGGTCTTTCTTGCAATGATATAGATTGCAGAGGCTTCTACTATGTGGTGATGCTGAACTGAGATCAGACCCATATAGCTATCTGGTTTGCTATGCTGAGTTTGAAGACATTACGTGTCTAAAAAATTCACGCTTGCAAGCTGAATTGAAATTGTTTCATAAACGCTCAGAGTTTGTATTTAGATCTAGTTTCTTTATTCCTGTCTTTCACTGACGATTGCAAATAGCTTGAAATCATGATCTGAAAGTGGAATTATAGTTAGAGATAGTGAATACTAACTACTCTGACGTTTATGTAAACAAAACATACGCTTGATGGGCGTTTTTGGTAGAACGCCATCTGTGGACATATATATATATATATATATATATAATATATCTTTCTTTTTTTGTAATATATATATATATCAAAAACAAAGCCATCTGGATTTTCTCCAAATTAATTAATTAATTTATACTTAAAATTTTTTTTTCTTAATTATCTAAAAAGAATCTTACTGATTATAAACTTAATGCAATTTAATTCTGAAATTTTACTAATTGCATTTATTAATTAAATTCTAAATGTTTTTGATTTTTATCAAATTCTACAATAATTATATATTTTGTCACCTTTTATTGTAATGGCAATGCTACACTGAAATATAAATTCTAAAATTAGAATTTAGTACCTACATTATTTTAACATCAATTTTTTTTAAAAAATAATTAGAAAGTTAAACTTTGTTTGCTGATTTAAATCCCTATTTATTTTCATGCAGACCAACTCATATTTAAATTTCATAATAAAATTTACATTTTAGTAATAAAATTACATTTTTTTACATTATATTTTTTTAAAATGCCTTAATATTTTTAATTTCATATATATATATTCTAACCTCCCCCCGTGCATTCTCCTTCCTAAAATATACTGTTTATTACGAATATTACGGGTTCTAGCTCAGTTAACAAATAAATAAATGAAATATTCATTCATTAATTAAAATGATTACTAGCTCTAATTTTTAAAATACAAATACGGTTCAATTTTAAAATGAATTAAACAAATATTTACTATTTTCATGAGACATGGAGTGACAATACAGGGAACGAGATAGACTACATTGGGCCATTATCCACACGATACTACCTCAATGGCATAAGAACACTATCCCCCCTTTTTACTATACCAAATAACTAACTCATAGTATTCTTATGACTTTCTGAGCTCTATTCACTATGATTAAAATAATAATCATATCCTAATCTTCTTTATAACAAGAATCTAGCTCAATTAAATAAAATGAAGTAAAATAAAATAAAATCTCAGGTTCATAAATTGTATTCTAACTGATTTAAAATTACGGTAGTAAAATATGAAAAGGGAATTTTATGTCATAATCTACTACACAGCAACTAATAATAATAAAAATAATAATAACAATAATAATATAATATAATCTTATTTCTTCCTAAATGAAATAAATAAATACGTACGTGGTAGTATTTTAATAATCTGACAACAGAATACGTGTGGCAACATTAGCATATAATTTAATGTAATATTGTGGCAACCGACTTATGACCAATAAATAATATAAAATTATGATCTTTTAATTTTAATATACCAATAAATTCTCAAAATTCTTATAACACTTTTATGTTTACCTTTTGTGCAAAATTTTTTATATGTCTGTTTCAATTATAAATGTATTGTGATTTCATGCATCCATGTGGAGAAATAACAACCCGGACACAAAAACTTTAAAACAAATTTAAAAACAAAGTTTATTAACAACCTATATAAATTAACAATATTTTTACACTATATACATTGGATATCCCTTACTTTCATATCTCAACTTAGTTTATTAGTTTATAAAATGAAATCAAAATATTATTTACTTTTCCTAGTTAAATCTTTTTTTTTTTTTTAACACTTAAGAAAATACAGCATTATTACTTGATTTATTATTATGGTTAGCTTATTACAAAATGCATTTCTTATATGATTTTCACAAACACTTTTCATCCCTAATATTATTAAAATTACATTTTTTACAAAATTTACATTCGTAATAAAATTCTACAAAATAATAAAATTTAGTTTCATATTGGTTGTATGGAATCTTACAAAGTCAAAACACTATTCTACATTCGGTATTAGGTTTTTATTATTCAGTATCCGATTTTTATTAATCCTAATATCCTCATTCAAGCCTTACTTTGGATGATATAATTACAACTATTAATATACCATGCACAAGTATATATTTATTATACCTTATTGAATTTTCTCTTGATAAATATGCAATACTCATTCCCTCCAACATTAATATTAAAAAAAAAATTCATTCAAATTTTATTATCACTTTTAAAATACTTGGTTTAGATTTCTTTTCAAAATCTTATATTCATTTCTGAATTAATTTTACAATGGATTTTATGATTCTTTCTCTCTTTATGATATTTTGGACTTTCAATTTTAAAGTTACACAATTCTATACATTCAAGCAAATAAACTATTCTTACATAAACGATAACATATCTTCATTTCTATTTTATTCATTATTTCTTTGAAAATATCTTTCTGACCGATGCAGATTCATGAAATAAGGGTAGTGAAGATAGATGCATAGGATCAAAATACAACTAGAATATTACTCGTCATATACCTTGGCAATCATGGCACAGTGAATTAAAAGACACTATAGAGGAGTGACCTTTACCTGTCTACCAGCCTCTATCATAGGAACGATGCTAAAGCTATTTCTTCAGCTTTATTCTAACATCAAAAATTTTAAAGATATGCAAAACACTGTCCAAACCATATGTGTTCAGTCATAGGACTCAGTTAACTATACTAAATCACACAAAACTAAATATGATCCAAATCCCTTATATTTTCCTATTTCTTAAAAAAAACACATCATCTTGGTTTCCTCTCCACTAGTACTTCCAAGTCACTATCCGATCTTATTTCTCAAGATTTTTTCTATACTGTACATCGACAAATACATATCTGCATTACTAACAATAGTAAAATTCATTGATATTTTAAAACTATTCCACTGTTCTATAAAAAAATCTTTTTACTACTTTCCTCCGTATATTTAATCATATACAAACTATTTAAATATCTGAATACTTTATCACATGAAAGTTCAAAAGAATCACACAATTGTTCTGTTAAATTATATTATTAATATACTTTTAATAAATTGTTGCATGCATATTCCGAATTACTTCTATCTCATTATATGTTAAAATGTTGCATAAAATGTGTGCATATAATTAAGACTTTCACACTTCATTCTTAGGTCAATAGATGACCTAAAAAAAATACATTATGCATTATAAATAACTATTAAAATTACCAAATGACTTTTATCTCCTCAATCGCGTTCTGTAGGTTTCACCATCCATTTGATCCTTGTAGATATAAGATTCACATCCATACACTTTATTTTAAACACTATTTCTATAATTTTATCAAGCTATTATATTTAAATTTTAATATTACTAAATTTATGTTTTATGTTTTCCCTAATCTCACATAACATTTTATATTTTAAAATAAATTAGTAAAAATATTCAAACTATATTTACTGTACTCCTTCATCAAATTTTCCTGAAAACCGTTCATACTAAAAAAAAAAAAAAAATTGTTTATCATTTCTTTTCCATTCACTTAATGTTCCTCTCCCTGCTTGTCCAATTTTAAGGTAAAACAAATATTACTTCGTTCAATAAATATTCATGAATGATAATCCTTGATTTTTATAATATTTAATACAATTATTAATTATGATATTAGTTAATCCCGTAAAGAAAATTCTAAATATTCTCTTCTAATATTTCTTGCTAATATTTTCTCCCGCACAACTTTTACAATGCATCTTCTCAGTACTTTGATTTAAATATTCAATAAAACTTTTCTGTTTCCATGGATTCATTTCATTAAGTAAATTAGATTTATATTTTCCAAATCTTTATCTTTATTAAGCATTTCTCTAATGAACACTTTATAATATTTTTAATTCTTCTTAGAGAAAGTTTTCCTGTTCCTTTTTCATAAAAACACAATAGCTCTTTCATATTATTATTCTGTAACTTTTTTCCTTCTTTTAAAATTCTGGTACTATATACTTTGTAATGTTTCCTTTAAAAAGACAAACATTCTTTCTCCATTATAACTTTTACATAATTTTTTCTTTATGATATACGCATCTTAATTTTTCCATAGAGAAGAATAAAAAAAACTTTGGAGTAGCCTTTTAAAATTGTGCGTCATAATTTTTCCTGACGGCAAATAACTTTTTTTTTAAGTTTTCTGTATAATGTCCAAATTATATTTATCTGAGTTCTAATGATTTTCTGGTTGATCACAAATAAACTGTATTCAAGGCATTTTACAATTATTTTTACTTTATCAATACTTTTAGGTATTTTTTTCTGTAGTATTTCCATTTTACTGCAAGGTTTCGGCTAAACTTGAATAAAAACCTGGTAAGAAATCTTTTAAATTACCCTTCCATTTAAAGGCAGTTCAAAATATTATATTTTAAAACAAAACTTTTAAAAATAAATACAAAATTTTTAAATTATAACACTTTTCTAGCTTACGATCTTATACAGCTAAAAAATGTGTTCCTCCTTCCTTTACTTACACATTCCTTCTCCCACTCCGTCTAATTCCTATTTTTCGTCTGCTAAATTACCTCCGTTGATTGGTTAATGACTTTTTTTTAGCGTGAACAAATTTACACATTTTTAGTTTTATAATAGATTAAACTTTTTAAAATAAAGAATTTATGACATCATGTTTTAAAATATTACTTAGAATAGTATTTTTAAACTCAATTATAGTTTTATCAAAATCATTTAAATTTTAAAACAATTATTAAAATAACATTCAATATTTCAACTTTTACTTTAACGATAGATGACAATTATATTTAGTTTTATAATTCACAAACTTTATTATTATATTCTAACAAGCGTGTGTGTGAAGGTATATAATATATAGTCACATGATTACTAACTTTATCAGATGATTTTTTTTTTAATTTACGCCTCGGTCTAAATTACCAAAACTGATATATTTTATAAAAATTTGGAAAATAATTTAAAAATGTAGAACTAAATATAATTCTCACCATCCTAAAGTTTATCTTAAAATATATTAGATTAAATTTGAATATTAATTATAATTATAATATTACATATAGCGTTTATTTAATTTATTAGTTTTAAAACATTACAATTGAATTGTTAATATACTTTTAACTATTTGTAGCTGTATTATTTTATATGGCCAGCTTTTACAACCATAAGCAAGAATATAATTAAGCTTTATTTAACTGTTTTTTTTTAAATAATCCATTACACTTTTACATACCAGGTATTTTTCAGCCTTAAATTGTACTATAAAATCTAATCGATCATACAATTATCAATATATTACACAAACGTATTTTAAAATTTAAATTTTTTTTTAGCAATTGACCATTCTACCTTATTATGACCTATAGATAAGGGCACAATATATATATATATATATATATATATATATATTGTACCGGTAAAAATCACCATGCTTAATCACACACAGTAATCCGAATTCAAACCCAGTCCACGTCTAGGAATAAATTCCAAAATGCAAACTAAATTCAAACCCAAAACCCTGGCATGACCCACCGATGACAACATTACAACGGTACGGGGTTTCCCTTTACTAGCTCATCGAAAAACACAGACTAAATTACCTACAATCAGCTAGTTCATGGTTATCTTATAGTCGGGATATTGGTACGGCTGATAATTTAATGTATATATTTAAGTTGTCGATACAGACAGTAGGTGATTGACTAGATTTCGAGAGTAATAATGCAAGAGAGAGAAAATTAGGTTAGATAAATTTTTAATAAATTATTGAAAGCATTGAATAATATTATTTACAGGTACGGTAAAACTCTCATATGTATTTTATAATAGATTGCTGCTAGTCATCAATAATCGGTTTGTACTGATTAACAAACTCATGCCAATATTTATGTGTTTAAATGGTTGTACAGGTTGATATGAGAATCAGAGTAATTGGAGCACTTAAAATATTTAACCACTAGTTTATATTAAGTTGTTTTATTTAATAGATTCAAACCATTGCGTATACGGATAAATGGGAGGCGGTTTTATATAAAAATATAATATATAATACTGATGTACTGATGGTTGCAGGGATTAAGGTATACTACAAATAATAACTTGCGGTGCATTGACGGAATACCAGGCGGCTTGTACTTTGACAAGTCTTAATGCCCCCAAGTAGATCCGGGACACTACAACCAGCCGGGATCATTTTCGAACCCCGGTGATCCAAGAGATTACCTGGAGAAGAATTTCTTTCTCTCCATATGGTAGTAAAACGAGACACCAACTTAGGCGAAGGTAAAGGCATTGCCACAGTAACATCGAGGAAGAGTGATCGGAAGTGGGTTTTAAAACGAAATTATATAAACCCTTTTCTCTATCCTTAACAGGTTCTACGCAACAGCCTGATATAACTATTCAATAAAACCTGGCGAAATCAAACGATCGCAAAAGTAACAATTAATTAACTTCACTCTGAAACCCATAACTCCCCAGATTATTCGGAAGGTAATAATAGCAATGAAATATTCACTTATTATTCTTACTACGTAATAATATATAAAAAAAATATAATAAAATTTTAGACTATTTTAAGTATTTGAGATTTGGAGTATAGATTAAAATATCATGACGAAGTAAAAGAAACAATAAAATACTTGAATATTTCTCAACTCAACATAAATGAAACAATTTTGAGTTCGATAAAAGAAAATTACTTTTAAAATGAATATAATAAATATTATGAGATAAATTTTACTGACTTTAATTAGAGTTGAGAAATATTATTATTGGCATCGTTTTGTTTGTAAAATAAGTAATAGTAAAAATATAAATGTATTCACAAATGGATTATTAGTAGGCACAAATATTAATAATTATCATCTAAAGACTAGAGCACAGAAATATTAGAGAAGAAATTTACTGACAGGTTTTAGTGTAACATTTTCAAATGGAAAACAAGACATTTACATGCAATTAATTAGGTTAACAGATTAAATATAAAATTATTACTGAGAGGAAAGTTAAAAAGTTCATGTAACAAAAGTTACCATTCTTTCTTCGTCCGGCTTTTCTTCTTGCGGTGATATGTATGAAGAACGTAGGCGCGCATTTTGAATTTCTTAGAACGGCATGGTTAATTTAAATGTTGTAATTTGGAAGACTGGAAGCACGGAAAACATTACAGATCAGCGGTACGAAAGATTTAAATTGGCAATCAGCTTCTTGGACTTAGCCCATCATTATTGCAGTTTACCGGGCAACTTCTTAATAACAGTTGAAGTGATTTCTCTGGAACAACTACTTTGCTGTAGCTTGAGATGATCTAAGCACAGCCAAGTCAAAAGTTAGAGTCTATATTGTATTTTAAGATGGCTACGGTTGACCTTTCTGCCTAGTTTTTGTTCATAACTCCGCCTCCTTTGATTTTCTGGCCTCCAGCAATATCTAATGTTTGACTATACAATAGCCTTTGCCTTTCTTGATAAGAGTTCTACGTTCGGTTTTCATTTATTTTTAAATTTAATACATGATTCTAAATTGACAAAACAATTACATCGGAATTCGTGAATACAAAAATATAAATTCATTATCTTAATTTATCGAAGTACAAATTAATTATCTATACATTTGTACAAGTAAGATTTTGATTAAAAATACTGATCAAAGGATGTGACTTTTGATCAGCATTTTTAAATGACTTTGTATAATTTGCAAAATTAAAATTTCAAGAAAATATACACGCAATTGAAACTTTTAAATTGAGCTAATATAAATCCACAAACCACACACACACGAATATTATTTATCATGATTTGTGACATTTATACTCATACTCTTTACATTAAATTCTTTTTAAACAAACACAAAATAAATAACTTAAAATTTATGTGGCTGGGAATAGAAAAAGTCTCATTGCGGGTAAATAGTGGTTTAGAATTACCGTTCTTAAATGACAACCATGAAACTAAGATCGATTCTTCGATCTGTCTGTTTCAATATATATATATATATATATGACGACTTCAATATCATTATGCATTTGATATGTTTATTAGCAATGTTAACAGTCTATCCCCAGAAACAGAATGAAGTCTTACAATGAATCCCTCAGAAATAAATATATTTTGACTATCTCTGTAATGGATTAATAGTTTTATATGTAACTTCACTAGAAGGAACCACCGGATAAAATGGAAAGGGGAGATAAAGTGGCTAACAGGTTTCTCTGGGAATAGTTGCTGAGAGATTCCTGACTCCATATAAGGAGAAGGCACAATGCATCACATCACCCCTTTACTATGCCAAATTACTTTTTAATATTGTTAACTAACTAACAACAAATAACAAAGAAGGAAGTTATGTTTACTAGCAAAGTCACACTTACACACTAATGTTGAGAAGCCATAAATTACATAAAAAATAATTCCAAATAATAACAAATCTTAAAATAAGGAGATAAGATTACCCAACATGAGTTACATTTGGACACATATATTATATTTAGCATATCTATATTTTACTTTTTACACTTAGTCAATAAATGGTCAATAATAAAATAAACAAAATATATTTTATTATCAAAAAAAAATAACAATAATGTTGTTATAACAGCTACTAATATCAAAATTCACATATCAAAATTAACAAATCCATGTGTCATTGACAGTCCAACATATTTCCAAGTGAAAAATAGCCATTCTGGTTGCTAATAAATATTAATTTAGCAACCTATGCAGTAAGGGCTCATAAGAAAAAGCCATGATAAAATACCTGTTAAAAATAAAATCAACTAAAGACTACAATAATATTTTAAATAATGACAATAAAAAAACAATAATTCTTAAACCCACTTATATATTTGAATAATATCAATAATAATTCATTGTTATAGCCGTACTTATTAAGATTTAATGACACCACATATACTTTTATATAAATATTTATTACAAAATTAGGTCATTATAAAAATATAAAAAAAACAAAGGCATAGGAAAATTTATAACTGGTATAAATAACATCAAATCAAATATATTTGATCACACAATATCCAAACATACAGCACTGGCCAGCTATCATATAGAAAATAATTTAAAATAAATACATATAAAATTATTTAGAGAAAAGCTTTAATATACTTTCAATTAGCATGGTATGTCTAGCATGCTTTTAACTACTTAATAGTCATTCTCATAACATAGAATGTAAGAGTGACATGTGATATTTATTAGAGAATAAACAAGGCAAACATTTTACATAAAATTTGAATTGTAAATAAGTACAGTTACACAAGCCATATTTTGACAGGGGTACACAGGATTCTTTTTTGCTGATTTCACGGCTGTCTTTCACAATATATCACGATTCTTTTACTTTATATTTGGCATCATTATGTTCAAAACAGACAATTCTGACACATGTAGGTTTAAAAATATGGCCTAATTTGAATTCATATTTGAAGAAAATTTTGTGTGATTATATAAATAACTGTTTTGCACAACTCAGGTGGATAAATTTGTGCACAATTTCCCATAATAAACTCATCATAGTTTTCATAGTGGCATTTATGTTTTACACAGCTTGGGTGGATAAATTAGTTTGCATAGCAGAACTTATCTAGTATACAACTTGGAAATTTTATCTCAGTGGGCAGTTTATATATTGAATTGTTAATCAGCCGCTTCAATACAAAACAAGTGTGAAGATCAATTGTACATATTTACAATTCAAATTTTATATAAATTCCATACCACAAGTCAAAAGCATGCTAGGCATATCGTGCTAATTGAGGTTAAATTAAATCTTTTCCCTAAATATTTTTATATGTATTTATTTTTTGAATTATATTTTCAGAGATAAAGTATATTAAAGTTTTGGCATTATATAAAAATAAATATTTATTAGCAATTAAACATTTATAAATTTAAAATTATGATAATTACCTTTAAATATCACAGATTATATATTTTGTAATTTGTAATGAAACGTGCTGTAAATAAAATAAGAATGAATTATTATTTATCGCATTTGTATTATTTTATGAAGATTACAATAAAACAGTTTAAAATATTTATTTGAATATAGATTTTATCAACAGATATATTAATTTGGATAATGTTTAAGAACTGATAAGTTATGAATAACTAATATTTGCATAAAAATGTTTATATGAGAGAAAGTTTATTATTTAAAACCAATATTTAATAAATATTCACAAATTGTTTAGTTATTGGAATTTATTTAACAGTAAAAGTTCTATTTTCTTTCTACAAATTTAAAGATCCTAGCAGACATTTTTTTTTCCATTATGGTGCTCCATTTTAAATAAAAACAACCATGAACAAGGTTGAAGAAAATGATGATTTTTGCAGCAGCTGATGATTATATAATACTCCTATTCATTGTAGATGAAGAGATGAAAGAATAGATTATCCATTTGAACTTTGGGCTTGCATTCCTGGATCAAAAATTGTTTATTTAAAATTTCATTTTAGAAGTTTAACATTCAATGTTTTTCTTTTTTAAAAGCATGATAATTCCCTCCTGATCATGTGCTCAAACAGTTTAACAAGAAATCATTCTTGGCAAAGAGTCAACAGAACAATAAATGATTCTGCAGTTTAATTATATTTAATAAAATAATTATATCACTTCTTCATCCTTAATAGTTTTAATTCAATAATCAATTATTTTGTACAATTATAAAAAATATATTGACTTTCTTTTTAAATTATAGTTTAAATAAATAATCTTTTATTTATATAAAGATAGCACAACATTTTGTATTGATAATAATAACAAAATATTTGAAACATATTGAATGACATCACATTTTTATAACACTAAATATTTATATATATATATTAATAAAGTATATTCATATAGAATATATAATTTTAATATATATGTATGTATGTTAAACATGTGTGTTGATGATAACATAAGATACAATATTGGAAGCAGGACAACAAATTGAAACATTTGGGAAATATATGTATTTTGATATTGTGATGGAATGGGTTCGAACCCAGTCACAAATAAATTATTTAATCGGCAAACATATATATATGTAGATATATATAATATTTAATTTTGTTTATTATGTGGCATTGGTTACAAATACATAAACATGGGGGAAAAGCTCTGTCATTTTAAATGATATATATGTGTGTGTGACAAATGCATGTATGAATGAATTAAGTAGTGAAAAGAGAGAAACGAGATTTTTGTTTCACATGGAAAAACTAGAGTTTTTCCGGCCGAATGAGATTTTATTTTCTGTTATATTACAATAGAAGCTATGACACGAGTTTTCATAGTCTAACGGATCTGATTATTCCACATTGAAATTCAGAAGTGAGATAAAAAAGAAGCTTCTAGAACCTATGGAGGGGGCTATAAAAGCGAGACACCCAGAATGCATAGGATCGTTTTCCAGCAAAGCTACAACAGAGAAAACCTAAATGATTTTAATATTTAAAAAATATAATGGCGATTTCAAAAGAAATGTCGGGGTGAGATGAGCCACATCAGATTCAGGCCCTGATCATAACCTACTGCAGCTGCTTCAATAAAACCATGATGCCTCGAAACAACACATAATTCCAGCATGGAATCAAATGAACCTCATCGGCCAATGGACATAAAGATTTCAAATCATTACCTTAAATTGCCTAATTTACCTGCAGAACAGAACTATATAATAAATAAATAAAATTGCTTCTACTACTTCCCGGGAAGGTCAGGTAAAGAACTTTTAATCATTGATTTTTTTAAATTTTTTTTATAAAAAGGAAATTTTGTATTTTCAATAATCAGTAATGGTGACGTGCGAACTAACTTTATAAGATTTCTTTAAAGCTTCATTCCATTATGGACGTAAGAAAGTAACTAGTGTTGAAAGTCACATGATACAAACTTTTTGTTGTATCCACCTTCACTACTTGAGATATGTATGAGAGATCTATTAAAAAGAATGATGTATGATTGTGATTTGAAATGACAGAGTGCTAAATATTTTTTTATAATATTGAATAAATATATCAAGAAAGTAGAATATAGACTTAGTTTAATTGTTTATAAATCCATTTATTTAGTTTATGATTATTTTATTTATTTTTATGTTTAAAGATAAAAATAAAAGAGAACTCTTAACCTCATTCATAGCTACTCATGGCTGTGACACCACCTGACCATGTGACTGAGCTAGCTGATGGTCAAAACCTCTCTCACATTACATAAATAGTATTCTTGTTGGTAATATGTCCACTTCGCATAATTCTTATATTCGTATAGGATTGGTGCTTGGTGTCCTTCGGATGACCATAAATACGCGTTGGGGATATATTGCAGTTGCGAGAATAACCCAGAAGTTTGAATAATAATATTTTTAGGTCAAATCACTTAATTAAATAAAAATACACAGACATGGGTATTGATACATCATATACCTATTCAGTAGTACACACCTGTCTAGTGAGAGGTAAATAGGGTTTTGTTATAATGGCATCCCAACTAAAGGGCTTCAAAGAGAAGTAGAGGGGAATGGGGAGAGTTATGAGATATTAGAAATATGTTAGTAAAGCAAAAAGTTTTATATTTTGTTGAAGAAAGAGTTGTTTAGATATATATTTCAAATGAAGTGTTAAATAAATCAAAGGGCATTAATTTTTTAAATGTATATCTATTAAGAAATAACCAGTTTTGTCAGTTTGTAGATTTGCAGTAAGTGAAACATACATAAGCTGTTAATTTTAATTTCTGTATCTATTCCAATGAGGTTTAGAGAGGTAAAGTGGCTAACAGAAAGGCAGTGTAGGGTGCTGGGATGGGGGTAATGGGTCCGAAGCATTAATCAAAGATAAAAGAAAGAAAATAAATTTATGAAAACAAGAGCGCAAAAGAATATGGAAAAAGAAGAACAGGAAAATATGTTGGAGTAAATTTTGAAAAAGCTTGAAAGTCTAGAGTTGAGATTTGGAGAGATAGAAAAGAAAATGGACAGATTAGAACAGAAAGTGGGAATCAAAGACAAGAATGATTTGGGGAAACAGGAAGGTGAAAAGACAGATATGGAGAGTGGAGATGAACAGGAGCAAGGCGCTCAAGTAAACCCCTTGGGAAAACCGGCAGTGGTAATAACTCACACAATGGTGCAAGGGAGTATGAACCAATTCATAAAAATTCATCCATTTGCAGGTAGAATGGGGGAAGCACCGGTCGAGCATTTACATAGCCTAGAAAAATATTTCAATATAAATCCCATGTCAGAAGAAAATAAGATAATTATCGCATGTGGCAATCTTACAGACAATGCTCAGTTGTGGTGGGATGTGCTTGGTCGACAGCTGGCTACCTTTGAAGAATATAAAAAAGAAGTGAGAGAGGCATTTTGGTCTGAGGATAGGCAGGAGTTAGTGCGCTATCAAATTATGCAAGAAAAGTTTAGAGAAGGGTGCATTGACAGCTATTCACAATTCTTTCATAAACAGGTGGCTAAACTGCGAACATTGGAGGCATGCAACATGACAGAGAGTCATATACTGTGCATCATAAGACACGGCATGCCCATGAGAGTGGAACAGATGATCTTGGGGGCAGGGAGAGCATCACTGGGAGAGAAAGCGGAGCTGCTAAATGCCATTGACATGAGCTCATATGACTACAGCAGGCATCATGAAGCAATAAAAGAGGATGAAAGAGGATGGAGAATGGGAGTGGATACCTTTCCAAAATGGAGAGGAACACCCAAAGAGAAGAGAACACTGGAGAATCCAAATCTCAGACCAGGAAAAGAAGCAGAGGGACATATTAGGCATAATACATAAGTGTTGTACAAAAAGAGCCATTCAAAATATGCAAATGTATTTGAAGGCTTTTGGAGGAGGGGGTATTGTGACAGAATGGGTTTGAACCCAGTCACAAATAAATTATTTAATCTGTAGATATATAGAATATTTAATTTTGTTTATTATGTGGTGGTGGTTACAAATACATAAAGACGGAAGGAAAACTCTGTCATTTTAAATGATATATATGTGTGTGTGACAAATGCGTGTATGAATGAATTAAGTAGTGAAAAGAGAGAAACAAGATTTTTGTTTCACGTGGAAAAACTAGAGTTTTTCTGGCAGAATTAGATTTTATTTTCTGTTATATTACAATAGAAGCTACGACTCGAGTTTTCACACGTCCAACAGATCTAGTTATTCCACATTGAAAATTGGAAGTGAGATAAGAAAGAAGCTTCTAGAACCAATGGAGGGGCTATAAAAGCAAGCCACCCAGAATGCATAGGATCTTTTTCCGGCAAAGCTACAACAGTGAACACCTAAATGATTTTAATATTTAAAAAATATAATGGTGATTTCAAAAGAAATGTCGAGGTGAGTGAAGCCACATCAGATTCAGACCCCTGATCCCAACCTGCTGCAGCTGCTTCAATAAAACCATGATGCCTCGAAACAACACATAATTCCAGCATGGAATCAAATGAACCTCATTGGCTAATGGACATAAAGATCTCGAATCATTACTTTCAATTGCCTAATTTACCTACAGAACAGAACTATATAATAAATAAATAAATTGCTTCTACTACTTCTCGGGAAGGTCATGTAAAGAACTTTAATCATTGATCTTTTTAAATATTCTTTGTAAAAAAGAAATTTTAAAATAATCAATGAAGGTGACGTGCGAACTAACTTTATAAGATTTCTTTAAAGCTTCTTTCCATTACGGACGTAAGAAAGTAACTAGTGTTGAAAGTCACATGATACAAACTTTTCATAGTATTGACCTTTACTACTTGAGATATGTATGAGAGATCTATTAAAAGAATGATGTATGATTGCGATTTGAAATGACATAGTGCTAAATATTTTTTTTTATAATATTGAATAAATATATCAAGAAAGTAGAGTATTGACTTAGTTTAATTGTTTATAAATCCATTTATTTAGTTTATGATTATTTTATTTATTTTTATGTTTAAAGATAAAAACAAAAGAGAACTCTTAACCTCATTCGTAGCTACTCATGGCTGTGACGCCACCCAACCATGAGACTGAGCTAGCTGATGGTCAAAACCTCTCTCACATTATGTAAATAGTATTCTTGTTGGTAATATGTCCACTTCACATAATTCTTATATTCGTATAGGATTGGCATTTGGTGTCCTTTGGATGACCATAAATACACGTTGGGGATATATTACAGTTGGGAGAATAACCCAGAAATTTGAATAATAATATTTTTAGGTCAAATCACTTAATTAAATAAAAATACACAGACACGGGTATTGATACATCATATACCTATTCGGTAGTACACACCTTTCTAGAGAGATGTAAATAGGGTTTTGTTATAATATAAATATCAAACAAAAATTAATGATAGATGAAATTATAACAGAAATAAAGACCGCTAAAATATCACATGACACTTTAGCTTAGATATTGCTGTTTTAGTAGCATACCATTTTATTTTATTTAAAAATGTATGCTAGACAAAAATATACCAAATTAAAAAATTATTGTGATTATAAATGTATGCTTGATAAATACATGACACTATATGGGAGGAGTATAAGTGAGAAGTTAAAGTAAAGAATGAAAAGGGAATTGATAATTGCAGAGATAGATTGCTAGTAACAGTCTGCAGTCAGGTTAAACAGAAACTGCTTAAGTAATAAAAAAAGAATACTGAACTCACTATAATAAGTGACATCAGAACAAGGCATTTGGAAATGGTATGGACATGTACAAAGTTTATTTCAGGAAATATAACCAAAATAAATATTGAACTGGATACCAGAGGAAAGTGACAAAAAATGTCAAAATGTTGTAAAATGAAAAAAAAATAGTGCAAGAAGATTTATTGATAGACAAAAAATCATAATTTCTTGGAAATTAGAAGACATCATAGAATGTTGTAAATTGCTAACAAGATATTGAACTTTTGTTGTATTTGTGTCTATTTTTTCTTAATTTTTTTAGTTCTCCTACCTACTTAAAATATATTTGTGTTTGCTTTCTAGCTACCATGAGATTATTATTTCAGTGTATATATATATATATATATATATATGTTAAAACGAAGATTTGCACGGGTTAAATATAACTCTGTGGATGACTTGTGTGACCAAGTAAAAACGTCAGTATATTTATATTAAAAGTTTTTAACACGGATGAACCCGCAAAATATGTATTATATATATATAAATTACCCAAATCCATTGTGAGTGTTTGATTGATGCAAGTGAAGAAGGAGTATCAATATTTTACTTGCAAATTTATGAATAATGGGAATTCAATTAGCTGTCCAAAGCTATTAGTAATGACTTCCCAATCAATATCTGATGGCTATATGAGCCATACATAGGTGGTCAATATGAAAACAAATATCTAAACTCAATTGGAATTTCAAATAATTTTCAAGTTTATCTGATGAAGATTTGGCCTGGGAATATGAAAACTGAAGGAGAATGTAATAAACACTGTATCAAATTTACTTGCATCCACCCAAGCACTCACACTAATATAAACCCACATGCATAGCTATATCTACATTTATATATAAATATATATTGGAAAAAAAAATATTTTTTTAAAAGAAATAGAATCAATATATCATGTTTGATTTCTCAAATGTATGGAGAAAATTTCATAGTTAGATCAAAGTGAATCAGATTGTGGCCACTTTTTAAAATGACTGGAGTCCACAAATACAGTACCAATTTTTTTGTAAGTAGGTAGTAAACAAGAAGGAAACAATTGATGAATTTTTTGAATAAATTAACCTGCACACACATTTATTGATAACTAGTTGAAATAAGTTAATGTTAGGAAAGAGCAAGGTATCAATGTCACTTGCTAGCAGAATTATCTGATGATATATAATCTGTAATACATCAAGATAAGCATCATAAGAATATGAAGAAGAAGCAAACAATTCTTAATCAATCTTGATAATCGTAATATCTTAGAATTCATTTTTTGTATAATTTGCTGGATCATTATATTACTGTATAGACCTCACCAACATTAATAATGTAATTCATAAATAAAGAGATACAAAATAAATGTTATTAAAATAAAAGTAACCTGCCACCAATAAATATTCAAGATTATCATTTGATCATGATAATGGATTATCTGATTAATCTCTAATTGATACAGAAATGTGATTACAACTTACATATATAAAACGTATAAATAATTAAAGCTTACACAATAGATCAAATATAACAAACAAAATTAACTAATGTTGTCAATTTGATGGTTTTTTTGTCAATCAATTCATCCATCATCTATCCATTACTATTTAGCTTTTTCTTTATTTTCCATAGTCAAAGCAGTTACTTCCATCTATCTATATCTATCTATCTATCTATCTATCTATCTATCTATCTATCTATCTATCTATCTATCTATCTATCTATCTATCTATCTATCTATCTATATATATATATATATCTTCTAATACTGGCTATCAATTTATATATTCTACTGAATTCTTTGATTTTAACATTGTACATTTTTTAGATTCGAATTTGGAGTCGAGAAAGATTTGCAACACACGTCAATACCGTACTTAATTGTTCGTTAAAGTTATTTCATCATTTCAATTCCTATTTTCGTGTAAATCCCTCATTGCTTAAACTTGGTAGGTGTTTTTCATTTTTGTTTCTATTTGCTATCAAAATATTTACTTATTATTTTTTTTTCTTTCTTCAACTAATAATATTTTATTACTCTTTAAAAAAATTTAAAAATATTATTATTATTAAATATTTATTATTAATTATTAATGCAAAAATAAAAATAAAAGCTGCTATAATCATAATTACATAATATTTTTGATTTTATATACATATTTAATTAAATGATAGTTTCTATGCAGTCTAGTTGTAGCAGATAAAGAAGTGGTGCCAAATAACATGATGGTGATCAATGTGTAACTGAGAGTGCTATGCTGACATCTTCCTGCTTAAACATCATAAAATAAATTAACTATTCCAGCAAAATTGCCAATATTTAGATCACTATAAAATCACACATCATCATCAATTTGCATAATTTAATTATTCAAAATATGATATTTATAAAGCAATACTGACAAAATATTTCTATTTGGCTAAAAATGTTACCTTACTTACTTTTCTGGACTAAGATAAAGTATTGGCATGTTCAAATCAGATATACTGTCTTGTCTACTCTTCATCTTTATTTGAAGGAATTATGTGCCTACTTATATTATACATTAAAAATGTATTTTCTTCTAGTAAATAATCTACATGGTCTATTATATACTGAAATAATTTGAATGTCTCTTTTGTAAATCACACACACACACACACATATATATATATATATCATTAAAAACCAGTCAACACAGACAATCCCAATATCCGATAACAATATATATATATATATAATGTATGCTATATGAAAGAGATTGAGAAAATATTGGAAATTGTATATTAATATTAAGTTTCAAAATAACACTTTAATAAAATAAATTAGAAAAATAACAAAGCTATTTTATTTATACAGTGCAAAAATAACGCAGCATACATATAAAAATGAATAAAACATTCTTATACAACAAGCATATTTACTATTTCTCTAATTGGGCTTATTAACTTATTTGACACCTTTGTCCTTATATAAAAGAAAGCAAACAAACAAAAAATTGTAATTACTTCAAAGGTATTTGTACATATTGCACAAACTTTCTTAAATTACTTCTTAATTATATGTAATAATTTAATAAAAAATTTCTGGAGTACATTGTTTAATAGAAAGAAAAAAAAACTAAAGAAAATAATATAAAATTTTAAGTGAGAAAAAAATAATAATAATGAAGTCTTTACAATTATTTCTTCAAAATTTTTGAATGTATTATAAACTATATTTTTAAGCAAGCTCTTAGTATTACTTTACTATTAAACATCATCAATTTGGAATCCATTTGTTCTTTTACTTTTATTCTTCAGTTTCATTATTTATTTTCACAAGTGCATTGGATAATATTGAGAAAGTATTTATATTAACCTGTATTCAAAACAATCTTCCATTTTCCTAAGTAAGTACTTAATATGGTGGTTATTACTTTCACAACTATTTTTTTTTCTTTTTGATAGCAGTATCCCATTAATGGTTTTTTGAATTCAATATTTTGTAACTTTACTTTTTTTATAGCATCATTTTTGATAAAATTTTGTTTAATTTTAATTCATTCACAAGTCTTTGTTTTTAATGTGTAAATGATCTATTCTATTATGTACAAAATAGTTTGGTTTATTGAATAAATTTCCATTTTCCTTAAGTCTTTTTCAAGTATATATTATATGTCCAGTTTGTCTTGTTTCATGAGTTTTAGAGAAATCTATTTTTCCAAACTGTTTCAATACTTTATTGGAGATTCCCAAGACTGTCATTAAACATGCTATTTTTTAGAAACTATTTGATGACTTCAGGGCTTAGGTTTTCATCACTTGTATTTAAAGATAGTTTTAACCACTGCTAAATCATCTTAATTAGGGTACTTACTTAATAAGGTAAATCATTCATATTTATTTTCTATTCTTTTTTTCTATTTCTACACTATAAATTCTACCCAGATCTCTTCTTGGATTGGCTTTAAAATCTAATTGACAGATATATGTTTCCATATATTCATTAATGATTTTGTAACATTTTTGTAATCCTTTTTTCTTCTATTATTTTTTTTTCTGTTTTCAGTCTTTTAACCTTTCTCTAAATTATTCTACTACTTATTTTGTGTCAAATACAGATTTAAAATTTTCCTGAGTGATTTTCGTTAAATATTTCCAATATTTTTTTTATTTTTAAAATTATTTTTACACTATTTTCTTCTTTTTATTGGGGAGTGGTAGGACAGGGAGTTCCAGATTTTACCCATGTACATATTTTATTTTAAATTATTATAATATATATTCTTCAAACAAATTTAAACTAACCATCCAATAAACTTATTGGAAGTTCTGTTGTGTTTTAACACCTAAGTTTCTATATCTGCTTATAAAATTTCCAAGATATTTAAATTGTTGCAATTTTAATGTGGAAAACCTTTTATTCTAAAATTTGTTAGTTATTATTTTCCATTAATAAATAATACATTAATTATTAAGCCAATAGCTTTATATATTGTATTGAATAGTACTTTATGAAAATCATATTTTGAACTCTAAAAATAGTCAATCAACAGCATATTGTAAATCAAGAATCCAAAAAGATGAAATTCTTGTTTCTATTTTTAAGTGCCTAAATAAAAAATTACTTAATAAAACCTTTATCACATCTTAATTTCTACTTTACTCTAAAAACTAATGTCTTAAAAGCTGAAAACAATATTGGAATATGCACACATATTTGTTTAACTCCAGATTTGCATTTCAAATGCTTTAGTGTTTCCACTTGTACTAATAAAACTTCCTCCATTTTATCATGAATAAATTATAAAATATAAATACTTTTTTACAGACAACTAATTTCAAACAATATTATGGCACTGTTCAATTAAGTCAAATGCCTTGATAAAATTAACAAAATCAATATATAAATCATTTTGTTTCTGTGTCTTTTTTGTAATTTTTTGACAACAAAAAGGTATAAGTATACTAATGTCTGATTATTTAAAAGCAAACTGAGTTACTATTAATCATTCATATATTATTGAAAAAAACCTATTTAACAAAAATACTTGACTGTATATTTGGTAACTGCTGCAATCTGATCCACTCTCTTTATTTTAAAAATTGGAGCAATAGGAGCATCTTTATTATCTTGCAACACAACTTAATGGGTTTAATATATTTCATAAAAATTACAATATTTTTAAAGCTAATGTTTTACCATGATATTATAAACTTCTCTGGATATTTCAACAGGTCTTGCAAGCTTTCCTTTTTTTGACATTACAAGGATCCTTGTCCAAATGTAAATTAATAGATAAAATGAATATATTACATATTGTCCATCAAAAAAACTAGTATTTTTTCTCAGATTTTTTTCAACTGAGATTATATAATCTTATGCAAGATTTTTTTTTTTCATTTGTAGTTCAGAGTAGTAGATTAGAAAATAAACATCTAAGGATTTTAGTTGCAAAGTTTCCTGATTAATTTATACTTCTCATTTCAGACAATTGAAAATAAAACAGTTGTGCTAAATCAACCACTAGCATGGTATCAAAACAACTCAGCATATGATTACATTTTTAAATAATATTTTTTCCCATCTATATGTTCAATTTATCTTCTCTTTAGGAAATTAATTTTGTAAACAGCATTTCTATCATTTTATATCTTGACACTCTTTTAATTTGAAATGAAGTCTTACAAGCAAAATCTTGAAGAGTTATTATCAAAGTAAATTTTATCATTTTATGTGTTTATATTAAAAAAATGGAAATACTTTTATTATTATCACTATAAACTATTTTTCTTTAATTTCCATTAATGACTATGAAATTAGTTTGCCACATAAAAGAGTAATTCTCCATGTTCAACATACAAGAGAGATGTCTTAGTCATCATTTTTATGTGGCTCCACAAACATATAATTATTTAATAAAATAAATTTAGATATTACTCCAATTAATTTACAAAGTGATCCTGTGTACAAAACATAAATAAGGACTATTTATCTACTAGGCAGTTTTCATCTTAGCTTTTAACCAACATTATTTTACTACTAATATAGCATATATACTTTTATAAAAAATAAAGACAAAATTGGAATCAGAATATCTGTGCATGTAATTAAAGAATGAAAATATGCTTGGAAAATATGAATATTATTGTAACATTATATAATATTTATATTTATATATTGGACTATTTCCACATGTAAGATTAAGTATTGAATGTTTTTAGAAAATTAAGCTATTTAAATTTCAAAATTACGTTTAACAGTTAGTATAAGCACACAGGTTAGTATATGCACAATGTTTATAGAGGTATTATTCTCTCTTCTTCAGGTGTTTCTGGCCTGGATACTGTCAATATTAGCAAGAGGATTGAACCTGGATCTTTAGATTCTTGAATATTGAATATTAAGATAACACTCTAACCAACTAAACTGCCCTGCCAAAGACAACAATCAGTAAAAATGTCATATAATTATCTGAGATTTTTCTTGATTTTTCCAGTTGTTAAAGAGAAAAGTTAATTAATGGTTCATATATTATATATGGTCACATGAGATTGATTTATTGAATTATTCAGTACTATCGTGTGAGTATCTTCTTTGAATTTTCTTCTTTGTACCTTTTCCTCTCTGCCCAATATTGTATTTTCCCAATTAAATATATGTTCAGAAAGCTATATCACACTATGAAAAATTTTAACATCTACAAAGTCTAAACTTATAAAGCTGAAAATCAAAATCTGCATCTATAAAATATGATGTAAATGTGGAAGAATATATATTAGTGAGATCAGTCACTTATTGAAAAGTAACTAAAAAAGCACAAACTGATGATTAGAAGAGAGAAAATAGATGTGTCTAAGATAGCAAACCATATATGTACCAATGAATATATATTCAATTGGGAAAATGCAAAAATATTGGATGAAGAGGAAAAAATACAAAGCAGAAAATTCAAAAAAGCTGCTCACATGATAATGGTGAATAACCCTATAGTCGACCTAGTGTGACTATATATAATGTATGGAAACCACTAATAAATATTGCTTTAAGAAAAAAAGTGGAGAATTCAGGATGCTCATAGATAAGTATATGACATTTTTACTGACTGTTGCCTTTGGCAAGATGGTTAGTTGGATAGAGCATTACCTTCAAATTCAACCTTCAAAAATCTAAAGATCCAGGTTCAATCCCCATGATATTACTGTCACTATACAGGCCAGCAACTCCCAAAAAAGAGAGAAGAAGAATACTTCTCAAAATGTATTGCATATACTAACTTGTGTGCTATTACTAAAAGTTGAATGTATTTTGGAAATTTAAATAAAGGTTTAATATTTTTAAAGACATTTAATACTTAATCTTAGATAATGGAAATAGTCCATTATATAAATACAACATCACAAACCTTCAGAGAAACATTATAGAATGATGACTAATGAAGAGGAAATTGAGAATGATTGAGTTCTATATATGTGTGGAAAAAACAATAAGTTAAAATTTTAAAAAAGAAAATAGAAACAGAATATTAAAAAACATCAAAAAATTATAGTTTTAGACTATTTATATTAGAAAAAAATGAGCTTCTAATGAGCCAAAACTTTTTTATCTGAAGTTTATTATATTTTCTTTTCTGTGTACTTAGATAATAGCCTGAGTTCAATATTCAACAATCCTGTTGTTCAGTTTAGTATAAGATGTGGCAATAGTTAAATAAAGCCAGTTATAAGTTCTCTGAATGTCTTTAATCTAAAAGATATTATAAATTTAATGATTGCTAATTATTTAGGACTTATTAGGAAAAAATTCTATAATATTGTAGGTGTTTGTTTTACAGCCAATTATGGATTTTGAGGAATAAACTAATTCCGAGAATAAAAAATATAATATCGCATGACGAAATGAAATATAAATGATGTTTGTAGAGGCCTAATAAATTTACTTATCTTATTAAAGTTAATATTAAGCTTATAAATATTAGTTGATTACAATACGTTATATATTATGGTATTCATTGTTTAGACTGCATACTTAATGTTCTTTAAGAATGAAAAATCTCTCAAACCCGTATCATCTGGCAATTGATAAACTTAATAATTAATACCTTACTTTTTGACTGTTTTTCAGTTATAATCTACTGGAAACACTTTTACGATATAACAAAGAAATTAAAGTTATTTTATCTTTATTTACATTATTAATATTTTCAAAGACATTATTATTTATGATTTAGTATTACTCTTTTAATATTTTCTTTTCCATATGCCATAGCATCGGCCGGGACGCGAACCCACACCCGTCTGCAACCAACTACTTGCTTGCAAGGCGGGTGCGATGACCTCTCGGCTAACAACACTTGACTAATAATTTGTGATTATTATGATGAAAAGTTGAAGTAACTATTTTCAACTTTTGTTAATTTATGTATTTACTGATGTAATGCGTATAAAATATTTGTATAAAATTATTTAGCTTTTTTATTTCATATAAAGGTTATTTTTATTATAATTATTTATAAAATAATATATGAATTTTATTCTTTATCTCTTTTTCTCGATCACTCAAAATTACATTTAGTTTTAAATTTTTTCGTGACCATCCATTTTCTTGTTACTTAATTCCTTTAAAGATAAGTGACAGCTAATTTATAATGAGAACGATTAAATTTCAAAAAAGTTTAGAAATATTTATATTAATAAACAACTGATTATATTAATATTGCTAATGTTGACGTTTTCATATAATGATTTTATTAGGATTACTGACAAAATTATTTTTCTGAAGACAAAAGATTTTTTTTCAGTTTTCATTATGTAACCTAATTAGATTATTATATATATCTTTGAACTTTAGTTTGTTAATTTATTTCCTTCTCTTCCCTGGATAAACAAATACATATATATATATTTGAGAACACTTCTATTTTTATTATTTTTTAATTTAAATAAAAATCACGTATTTCTTAAATTTTACAGTTATAAAATTTTTTAAGGTTACTGAAACAATACACAATGAAAAAAAATCTGCAGCTTGGTTAGTTGTTTAATAATTCTTTGTTAATTAATAAAACTCAATGTTCATTATTTAAAATGTATTTTTACAATTGGATTTATTAATATTTCCAATATTAATTTTTAAAAATAATTAATAAAAGTAAATATTTAATAATTAATAGCAATAATATTCGAAAGTTATCAATGACATCGCCGTGTGAAATCGTGGAGCCATGTAGTATATTTTTGTGTAACGTGGAAATTGTGTATTAGCCAATTTTATATACATATATAATGGTAGAAATGTTTGAGTAATATGAAATTATGTTTTTGTTTACAAAAAATGGCAAGGAAAAGAATTGTAATGCGTGAAACAGAGTATAAGCAATCTTATCTCATAAAAACACATGCCACTGGGTGGTTTAATTGAAATATTAATGTACCATGCCCTAAAAAGTGTAGCAAGTGAAGTCCAAACACAAAATAATGCTGTTTTTTTTTTGACACAAATGGCATTTTTCTCTTAAATTTACTTTATAACAGTCAGACATTTTATTCACAAATTCTAAAACATCTAAATAATGCAGTAAAACATCTCATGTTGTGACAAAGAAAATGGTGAAAGCTCCATGTCAGCAAAGTGTCATTTTTTAAAGACTTGAATATGAAAACACTTGTTAATTAAATTCAGCATGACCCAGCTTATATATCAGCCATATTCACTCAATTTCATTTTGTGTGGATTTTTTTAATCTCTTGAATGAAAAAAAAAATATCTCAAATTCTTTTTTTTTTTTTGCAGACTTAGAATTTGGGGGTGGGGTAATGATGGAGACATTAAAATGTATCACTTTTCAAATGTTTTCAGACTACTTTGAAAAATTGGGGACAGGTTTAGACTGGGGCAGTGCATTAAATAGACTATACCTTTTAAAGTGATTCAATATGCAACACCTAAAAATAAATATACAATATTTGGTACTGTTCTATTAGCCACCATACATTGCTTGATGGTACTGTTTGGGTTCTTCTTTGTACATCCATTTTTTATAATAAAGTACATTAGTTTTTATTGCCTAGCCAAAATCTTTTGAAGTTGTTTATAATAATGAAGGAAATAATAAAAATAAAGCATATAAAAAGTTTAGTTATTGTTATCAAATGTTTGACAATAAATGAAATTAGTATATAATAATATAAAATTGCAAACTAATGTAGTATACAGTTTTAATAATTAATTAAATTTAAATATACAAAGTTAGCTGTAGAATAAAGTTACGTATTAACTGAAATGAGATTCTTTAATTCCTCATTGAGGCTTTAACAAAAATGAGTATTTCATGTTCCTAATATCCATTTTATATATAATTATTCATATTTTATACAAATTTGTATGAACAAGTCACCAACAAACTTTAGCCAGCATGGTGAGTTTAATGGCTTTTTTGTCTCTAGGCTAAAGACCAAGAAATATCAGTCTTTCTTCACAGTTACCAGATAATTCTTAACTGAAATATCAGTAAAGTTTTTTTAAAAGCCAAATGACTATATGCATGAATATACTTTTTTTTAAAAATAATATTTACAATTATGGCAGACCAAACTAAATTATTGTTCTACTTGTAGGAGGTTGAAAATAACCAGCTGAGACAGTGGACGGTAGCTGAAAGTGGAGGAGATAAGAATTCTCTGATGGGTAAAAAACCTGTCATTCAATGATAATATTTATTTAAGTAGGTACAACTGCAAATTTTTTCAAGTGAAAGACAATTGCATGATTGAAAAAACTGCAGTTGTAACTACTTAAATAAAAGTTAGTGAAGTTTAAAAAAATGTGAAAAATATATTGGTTAAAAAGTGAACATGTATATTATTATAAAGAGAACAATAATGGAAACACAAATGGAATGGGATTTATTATAAATAAAAAGTGGAAGAACAACAATGTGAAGTTTGATGATGCATCAGACAAAGTGGCAAAATTATTTATTCAATTTAATGAAAAATACCAAAAGCAGACAATCAAACTTTATGCAGTCTTCTTATTGGATTAAAGAAATGAAGATTTTATAGGATGAATAAAAAACATTTGCCAGACCAAACATTTTAAAATTATCATAGTTTCAAATTTGCAGTGTTTCATAATTTTTATGGAAAATTGAATAATTTATTTATCTACATCCATTGATAAAACCACTTGATTAACAATAATATTATTTACTATAGTGAAGGTTTTCATATTGAAGTAATGGCTTCATATGTATAAGTAGAAAACGTTTATGGTCAGAAGAAAAAGGGAGATGAATATAAGATGGAAAAAGTTTAAATAATTATTTTGTGTCTTGCATGTAATATTCTAAAATTTAAGCAAATTTAATCTGCAAGGAGGTTGTATCCTTAATTACAAATAAAGATAGTTATTTATTTATATGCATGGTAGTGTATGTGTGTATGTGGAAGTTTTGTACTTAAAGTTTGAAACTGTAATAATTAAAAAAAAACAATTAAATATTAAAGAACAGTTTATAAGTAAATTATTCTTGTTTGGTAAAATTTATTTAGTTATTTATTTTGATTAATATTTGAAATTCAAGTATAATTCATGTACTTGGACTTTAAATGTAATTATAGGGGATTTGGACAAAGATTTTCAAGCTCCCTTCAGTTATCCATTCTGTCTCATACTAGCAATACACATGATCCCACACATGTGAAAAAAATAAATGATATTTAATACATGTATTTCATGCTGAACAAGCACTTATCAGTTTGTCCAGATCATCATATTCTACACACATATATAATCAGTGCTTGGTTTAAATTAAGATAGTAAATCTTCAAATTTAAATGGACAGGCTTCAATCCATGCCCTTCAACTCTTCAGCTATCCATATCATTAAAAATATGATGATGGAATACCCAAATCCTTTTTGATACCAATATTATTGTCATGTTCATGTTGACTTTTAGTCATTCTGACCCTTATGTTTTAAAACATGGCTATTTAAATACACAAATAGGGGTGGGAATGCTTGTATTTCAAATATTATAGATTCATCCTATATCTTATTCATTCCTCTTCAGTGTATTTAAATGGGCAAGATTATATACATGAGGGGTCAGAGTGACTTAATGTCAACATAAACATGACAATAATATTGGCATCAGCAAGACATTTGGGCATTCCATCATCAGATATTCAATGGTATGGATGGCTGAAAAGTTGGAGGGTGGAATAGATTGAAGCCTATCTATTAAAGTTTGAAGATTTTCTATCTAATATAAACTGGAAGATGATGATCTGGACCAACTGATGAGAGCTATTACAGCACAAATATGTATATTGGAGATCATTAATTATTTTCTCATGTCTGTGGTTATGTGTATCAGTTGTATAAGATAGAATGTATAGCTAATCATTATCAACCATCATCAATCCACTGCATGATGAATATCTCTCCAAGTTCAATCCATCTTCTTTTATCTTTAGCTTCTCTTCTCCACACCACCCCTGCACACTTTCTTATTTTATCCATCCATCTCACATGTTGTCTCTTTCTGGGTCATTTACAATCTCTTGGAATCCAGTTTAAGATTTTAATTGTCCATCTATTATCATCTCTTCTAGCAATATATCCAGCCCAACTCCACTTTCAGTCTTTTAATTTTTTTAATGAGGTCAGTAACACCTGTTTGTTCTCTTACCCATATATTGAGTATTCAATCTCTTCTTGTTACTCCCAACATGCATCTTTCCATATTTCTTTGAATGGTCTGAAGTCTCTGTATTGCTCTTCTATTAAGTGTACAAGTCTCAGATCCATAAGTAAGAACTAATAAGTATAGCTAATATGAGCTTGAAAGTCTGTGTTCAAATTCCTATAAATATTTTGATTAAATAGATTATTAGTTTTTTTTTCCTTATTAAAAAAACAACATAATAAAACGATAATATATTAATTTAATAGGGTGACGAGAATATTTCAATTATAAGAAGCTGTAATGAATTTCTATATAATTATTTTATAAAAGCCCACGTGTTTTTTGGATATGATCGTCTGATTTTAGATTGCTTGAAGAAAGGGAGAGAGGAGCTGCTGCTTTGGATTTCATTAGCTGCAATCTGTTTTCGTAATTATTGTTTTTTTTTTTAAAAAAAAAAAAACATATATATATATTTCATCTGATTTAGGAGATAAATTTCAAGGAAAAATAAAACAAGAAATTAATTCAACATGCTAATGAAGATTTGTATTGTTTTGGAAAAATAGAACAAAATCATAGGATATTTCTTCCTCTTGGAAAATATAAAGCAGTAAAAGTAACTATTATGCTTACTCCATCGCAAATTCTCTATGTCCTATAAACAAAATTTTGCAAAAGGATTATTTATATACGGGTATTGATTAAACAAATTTTATTGGAATATTTTTGTGTGATATAAAAGAAATTTAAAAAGGAGAACAAACTGTAAATTGATTCTTTGTTTTATTTTATACATAATGTCACTTGAGTCTTTAGAAAAGAAAAAAAAATCTTTAACAAGTTTAAACTCATTCTAGAAGTTATGTTTATATAATTAGTTTGCACTTTATTTAGATTGTTTTTTTTTATCTGTTGAATTATAATTAGTACAGTTGTTTATTACTGGAATGGTATAATATATGATAAGGATGTTCAGAATTTACTAGGTGACTCATTATTATAATAGTTAATAAGAAGAAGAGAAAAGAAATATGCATTTTATTATTTTTTAATAATTTGTGGACATATAATAAAGGTTAATTTTGTATAAATCGGATATGAGCTTTTAAACTAAATTAAATTGATTAAAAAGTACATATAAATTTGTGTAGTTGTGTTAAAATTGAGGTTATATAGATACAAAAAATTCAAGTACATCTGCGTCTCATTTTATGTGGTAGATAAGTTCATCAGAAAACTTGCACAAAAGAAATCACAGAAAAATAGATTTAACTTATCTTGAAAAATGGGGGATACATACTGTAATTTTCAAAAATCGCATAAAAGCAAAGCAACAACATAAAATTACTTTAAAATTGGCATTTAAAAAAAGGGAAATAAAATATGACTACTAAAAAATTTCAAATTTGAAAAAAATTGATACAAGACAAACTTTTTTTTCCTTTTTTTATTAACTACAGTATTTAATTTTATTCAAAACAATATATTTTTATGCGTAATTTACAGTATTTTACATTTTTTTTCATACATGTACAGTATTTTAATTGTTATCACTATTTGAAAATATGCAAGTTCGTTTGTGAACTAGTAAGACATCAGATTCATCACAAGAGGAAATACAACAAGTGCCAACTTCATTTTTTTAAATTGCTCTTATAGTGGATTCACCCAAACTAAAACATTTTCCAAACACTGTTGATCCTTCCCATTTCACTAAGCAATCTAAAATTAAAATTTTTGTTTCCAAAGAAATTCATTTTCTTGTGTGTTTTTTCCTCTCCATTAGGATAAACTAAAATTTAAAATAAAAATAAGAACTTAGACTTATGATAATAAAAAGATACTGACTTACCACTGTTGAGCAAAATTTAATTCAAACTAACAATTAAAAATTAAATTCTTATTTTTGTCTTTAATTTTCAATTCCGTTTAAAAATCAAATTTCATTGTTTCACATCACATTAATTTCAGATCATGTTATGTAATTTTTAAATTGTTAATTACAATTGAAAATCAAATTTTAATTTTTAATTGTCAAATTTAATTGTGCCCATCACTGTTATTCACCTTTTAAAAATAAACTTGTGGACACTAAATGATTAATTGATTGCATACTTTTTTTAAAAAAAGCAAAATTAGAATGTGATTTAAAATGCAAAAACAACAACATGCATAGTATAGGCATCTATAACGTTTGAACAGATTTAAATTATAATCTTGTAAAATTTAATGTGTGTATATAAAATGGGGTTTAAGTGAATTATGAACTTCTCTATTTTATAAAATCTATTACAGTACTATTATAAAATGCTGAAAATATTGAAATTATTAGATGGAAGTCGAACTCCTTTAAATATGATGTGAGTGCACAAAATTTATAATATTTAATGTAATAGCACATTATTGGAGCTCGACTTCTGGTCTAATAATTTTTATCACATAAATGAAAACCACATAAAAAGATATTAAGAAGACACATGAATCTCATAACTTCAAAATCGCATTAAATAAATCCGCATAAAATGAGACCTGTGTGTATTTATGATAAATACATGCCTTTGCAAATATATTAATGTAATCAGTTTCATCAGTGATATAAATATTTATACTATAATTAGAATATGTATTTTATTAAACAAGATATCATGAATATAGGGAAGATCTTGAATGCCAGCAGTAATAGTAATAAAAAATATTAAGGATTAATGTTGTATTGCTAATGTAATATAGTATTAGAATCAGATCTTGTTGATTATCTTTTGATTAATCTTAACATTAGAAAAAAAGTAGCATATAGTCAGGTATTGCTCCATTTTTCATATAAATATCCATTTGTATAACTGTTTACATCCAGTCCTAATAATCTTTTAATAATGTGTATCAAATGTATTCAAATAATTTAGCTCTGTATAAGTGCTGATCTTTTAGGATGAGTAATATTTATATTTATTTATAAGATGGCAATTTTAAATGTAAATGAATTGAAAAGACATTTTTATATACAAATGAGAAATTTATTTATGATATTGTTCGGATGATTATTTTATGCTTGCACAGACATAGTATTTTTATTTATGAACATGCCCATCTTTATATATAAAAATTATAAGAAAAAGTGGTTGTCTTATTTTTGATTGAAAATACGAACAAAGTACTTAGTGCATCATATCAATTTAGCTCATTAATTAATTTACAATATGATGTGGAGATTACATGTATATAATTAGATAGTACAGATTTATTTTTGTTGTAAACAGTTGCAAGTAAAAATAAAATTAACACACTTATTATATATATATTTCTTTTGTGATTCTCTTCATTGATAGTTAATACTTTCAAATCTCAGGAAAAATCATGAACTCCTGACCTGTACTAGATACAAATATTTCTCAGTGTAATGGTAATATATAGTTTAAGCTAATCATAAGTCTAAAATTAAAACATTTTTAAGTATTGAATAGAGTAATAAAGATAGAGAAAAATAAATGTATTCTTTGGGTTCTTATAGAAGCTGGTGGTATCCATTTAAATTAATTAGAAAATAAAAGAAAATTTTAAACATATGGTAAATCAATAGCTTATATCTAGATTGTTACAATATATTATATACATAAGTGATTTTACATTTATTGTGTTTTATTGTTTTTACTTATGCTATTTATTAATTGAATATATATGTATATTTCTTTATACAGACATAATCGCTTTTCCAGGACTTAGTATTAATAGTATTTCTCATTGGGGCTTGATCATTATTGATGAAAAATCACTTATTGCTTCAACAGATGAGATTGACAATTCTATTTTCAAATTGGCAATTTTACTAGGGAAAAAAATATCAGAACAGGTATATAAATCATTTTACTTTTTCTGTCTGTTTATTTACATTTGCCTATTTTTAGCCATTTATTTATCTATCCATTTATTTATTTGTTTGGCTATTTATCTCTCTGTCTATATATTTACTTATTCCCTTTCTATTCATCTAAACATTAATTAAAAATTATTTGCATATCTATTTATTCTCTTGCCTATTTTACTATCTTTTTATCCACTTTGTTATCTATCCATAAACTGTCATTTATTTATTTATCCATCAACTTATCTCTCCATCCATTCAAATATTTGTTCATATATATATATATATATATATATATATATATATATATATATAATCTTGACTCATAAATTAAAATGTTCATGTAATAATCTAAATACAAATTTGGTTATGATATAACAAAGCAAAACACCAATTAAAACTGGTTTTGCAAGCTGAGAAATTGTGATGCAATAATAACAATAATACTTGTTTGAGTCTTATTACTTAGGTTTTTGTATTTGTAGTTTATGCATAAGTAGCTTCTACTAAAGACACAAGTTATAGATGTAAATTGGGTTCAGTATGGACAATAACACTTGTAATTAAATATTTTATATATATGAAAACAAGCAGAACATAATCAATAGACAGTCAGCAACTGTTAAGATCATGGAAATATGGGAAGATTAACCTTTCAAAGTATTAGTTGACAAAGACTACAAGGATAGTTGAAAGCACTCCTAAATGACCATTATAGATTCTGTTTTTTTTTTCAAAATTTTTGATTACTGTATTTACTAATATTTAATTGTAAGATTCCATATACATATTATACTTGTAAATTCACCTTTTAAAATTCTGTTTATATAACAAAATTTACTATTTCATTCATTTTATTTATGCTCCAACATTCTTTATGCATAGAACATCTTTATGTATGATATAGATATATAGATATACATGTATAGAGAATATATATATATATATATATATATATATAATATATTCAAACAAATATATTTAACACAGTATTCAAAATTAAAGTATTCAAAATTAAATAATATATTCTTTACCAGAAGTACTTTCAATTGTTTCACTGACAATCTTTATCAACTGTTAATACAAAATGGTTGTTTTATATATATATATATATATATATATATATATATATATATATATATATATATAAACTTTGTTAAACAATATTAATTATATATATATAATGATAAATATTTTTTATACTAGATAAATGTAAAATCATAAAAAAATCGATAAACTATTTAATTAATAATTCAATTGATCTCTAACTATTTGAAATACAGACATTCTTCATATACCTGAAGTTTAATTGTAAATATAAAAAATTTGAACTCAGACTTTCAAGCACTCTTCAACTATCCACACTAATTTTCTACCACTGATACACATGACTATATACATATAGAGAAGATAAATAATCACCAATATACATATTTTGTGCTGAACCAGCACTCATCAGTTCATCCAGATTATCATCTCCCCCACACACATATATAATCAGTGCTCAGTTTACATTAAGATATCAAATCTTCAAACTTTAATGGAAGGCTTCAATATACTCCAACCTCCAACTCTTCAGCCATCCATACCACTGAAAATCTGATGATAGAAAGCCCGAATCCCATGCTGATGTATTTAAATGGATAAGTTTCTACACATGAGGGGTCAGAGTGATAAACCATTAAGCATCACATGATCACATTTCCTATACTAGCACATTAATTGTTGATAAACAGTGCAAAACTCTCCATACAGAATTGCCACCTGTGCTAAACAGAGTAATCAATGGATGCCAAAAAGCTTGTGCATAAAATCCCTATCCAATGCCTACTCATCCAATATCCCCAGACTAGTTTCTGGCTTGTGGCCTTCATCAGTGAGGAGATTTGGATCTGAGAGCACCACATCTAGATCTTAGGATCTAATGCAACCCTCTAGCAACCACCTTTTATCTCTACTTAACTACAAAACCATGAGAATGAAATTGAAAACACAAAAAATATTTTCAATCTTAGCTCAATAGCTTATATAATCATATGGGTCTAAACTCAGTTCAGCATCCATACATTTTGGTGTCTTTGGCTTTTTTAAAACCATATCCACCACTATCCTATTAGGCAGGATTGGTGTTAAATCATTAAGCATCACATGATCACATTTCCTATACTAGCATATTAATTGTTGATAAACAGACCAAAACTCTCCATACAGTATTGTCACCTGTGCTAAACAGAGTAATCAATAGATGCCAGAAGGCTTGTGCATAAAATCCCTATCCAATGCCTACTCCTCCAATATTCCCAGACTAGTTTCTGGCTTGTGGCCTTCGTCAGTGAGGAGCTTTGTATCTGAGAGCTTAATAGTTTAACACCAATCCTGACTAAAAGGATAGTGGTGGCTATGGTTGTAAAAGAGCCAAAGACACCAAAATGTATGGGTGCTGAACTGAGTTCAGACCCATATGACTATATAAGCTATTGAGCTTAGATTGAAAATATTTTTTTGTGTTTTCAATTTCATTCTCATGGTTTTGTAGTTAAGTAGAGATAAAAGGTGGTTGCTAGAGGGTTGCATTAGATCCTAAGATCTAGATGCAGTGCTCTCAGATCCAAAGCTCCTCACTGATGAAGGCCACAAGCCAGAAACTAGTCTGGGGATATTGGATGAGTAGGCATTGGATAGGGATTTTATGCACAATCCTTCTGGCATCCATTGATTACTCTGTTTAGAACAGGTGGCAATACTGTATGGAGAGTTTTGCTCTGTTGGGTCAGAGTGATGTGAGGTCAACATGAGAATGACAATAATATTGGCACTAGCATAAGATTTGGGCTTTCCATCATCAGATTTTCAATGGTATGGATGGCTGAAGAATTGGAGGTTGAAGTAGATTAAAACCTGTCCATTAAATTTATAACATTTGCTATTTTAATATAAACTGAACACTGATATTATATATATATATATGTGTGTGTGTGGGAGATGATAATCTGGACCAACTGATGAGTTCTGGTTCATCACGAAATATTTATATTGGTGATTATTTATCTTTTCTACATGTGTGGTCATGTGTATTAATGGTATAAGATAGTGTGGATAGTTGAAGAGTGCTTGAAAGTCTGAATTTGATCTCTAACTATCATTTTATATAATTTCTTACAAAAGGAAATTGATGATTTTGTTTTCTGTATTTATGTTCATTTTGTATATGAATTATTTAAAAAACAACAGCCAGAAAAAAATCTTAAATCTGCCCATACATTTTAATTTGAGCTGATTTTGAAATGACAGATTATGATTTTATAAAGTTGAGATATTATACTCGTTTTAAAAATTTTATATTAAACAAGCAATTGTCTTATGGGTATAGTAGAAAAATGTAATGTAAGATGATAACCACCCAGTCTATTTAATAATACAGTTGAATTACTCTTTAACTGCAATATTCTATAAAATTAATATGTAGACTGATTTAAGATTACTCTCGGGACTATTATTATTTTAAATATCTAGTATTAAAACTTCTAAAATATAATAGGAAATAAGCATTTTTTATTGTAAAATATTGTATCAGGCAACAAGAAAACAGTTCAGTTGCTAGTTAAATATACTTGGTGATTATCAACTGACAACATATATAAAGAATTAAAACATTATTTGTAATTAAATTCATATAACACCTATTTTTTTTATTTCCATTTCAAAAGTGAGTAAAATATTTATATTGTATAAAGTTAATATCAGTTATTTCAAAATCAGTTTACTTTAAAATATATAAATTAATTTAAGATTGCTTTCTGCCTGTTATTTTCTGAATAACTGTATATAAAAAAATCTAAAAACAGTAAATTATGGTCATTATTCTTCTGTAATAAAATTATTGATCATGGAAGCTAAAATACTATTCAACTTTTAATTGAATATATTTATAATTAAAAGTTTACTCCATCACCCATTTTTAAAACGTATATTTAGAGATATCTAAAAATTGATTCAGGAAACACTTGATCATAAACATCAGGAAATAAACCTGCACATATATTTTATTTATATATTTTAATATAGTTTGTAATTTTATTTTTAATATGCAATGATGATGATCATTATTCATTCACTATTTGCAACACCTCACTAATCATACAGAACATAAGACACTCCTAATGAAATGGACATGAAATTAATATGTAGACCAAACAACATTATATATAAAAAAGTTAACACTCTCAATTGTCACAATAATTTTCTTTATCCTACATATGCTAACATTACAACTATATTATAAGAATTTAGAAAAAAATTATTTGGAAGTTGATTACTTTTATGATTATAATTTAATTGGAAAGATAGCTTTAATAAGCCATTTCTTCATTATCTTTAAACATTTAGTGCACACACACACACACTAGACAATAAATACAAAATGATCGTACTTATTTTCAAAGTGTACAAGATTTAATTTAATTTATTTCAAAACATTAGTCTTTATGTAATAATAATTATTCTAACCTGATCATTTGATTAAGCACATTAGCTGTAGAATAAATCCCTCGTCTTTAATACACTCTGATAATAATTATATGCATAGCTGACTCTCACAAATACATTTATTTGTTCTTTAGCTTAACAGCATAATGTCACACATATATCTAGTATTGTATTATTACAAACAATACTTTCTTTACAATAAAGTGAAGGGAATGGCCACTTTAGGCTTAAATTCTGATGTAATAGTAACTATTAACTGAGATGGTCCTTTTAGATCTGTCCTCAATTTTTTAGTAATTCTATTTAATTATGTGACATGGTTAATTTCAAATACATTCTCTAATTTACAAACCAAAGCAGTGACTAAATACATTATATAGATAAAGTATGTGACATGGTTAATTTCAAATACATTCTCTAATTTACAAACCAAAGCAGTGACTAAATACATTATATAGATAAAGTATATTTTTAATCATTTTTGCATTGATCCAACCACTGCATTTAAATTATGTTATAACGCACATAAAATGTCATTCCTATAATTTCATTTCTTATCCTATTCTGCATAGATAGATAGATAGATAGATAGAGATAGATAGATAGATAGATAGATAGATAGATAGATAGATAGATAGATAGATAGATAGATAGATAGATAGATAGATAGATAGATAGATAGATAGATAGATAGATAGATAGATAGATAGATAGATAGATAGATAGATAGATAGATAGATGGATGGATGGATGGATGGATGGATGGATGGATGGATGGATGGATGGATGGATGGATGGATGGATGGATGGATGGATGGATGGATGGATGGATGGATGGATGGATGGATGGATGGATGGATGGATGGATGGATGGATGGATGGATGGATGGATGGATGGATGGATGGATGGATGGATGGATGGATGGATGGATGGATGGATGGATGGATGGATGGATGGATGGATGGATAGATAGATAGATGGGTAGGTGGATAGGCATGCACACAGACAAGCAAGTCTGTAGGATAGGTAGGTAGGTTGGTAAGCAGACAGGTGGGTAGGTAAATAAGAAGGTAGGTAGGTTGGTACATAGGCAGGCAGGCAGCTAGATAGGTAAGACAGGCAGGCAGATGGGTAGGTAGGTACATAGGTAGATAGGAAGGTAAGTAGATAAAATACAGACAGTGACAGACAGATAGATAGATATAGATAATATGTATCCACCTTAAATGAACACTTTTTATTGCAGTGTATAATATAAAAGGATTTTTGTTTCATTTTTGCTTACAGTTTTAATTGCCCAGCAGTCATCATCAGCTTTACAATATTCAAAAATATATTTATAATCATACAATTAATACTTATCTATACATACATACTAATAATAAGCATTATAAATAACATTCTATATTATAAATTTCAAAATAAAATTTGTCAGTGATATATAATGATATATCATTATTCATTTTTAATAAAAAGTTGTGATAAAATTTAATATAACACAAAAAAGAATATATGGAACTTGTGAGTTTTCAAGGAAATTAAATTTGCACCCCATATTTTTTGATAAATGTACAGTTTCAAAAGCCTATAATCTATCAAAGTTTTAGTTGTTAAATTAAATTAAAATAAACAAATCAATTGTTAAACTTACAAAAAGTAATACATTCAAATAAATTTCATTAAGAATCTTTATTTCAATTTTTGTATATATTTATAGTGTAATATGGAAATTGATGAAATGCTTTTAACTTGTCATACTTTGGTTCAATGCAGCATGTTTTTGTCAGTAGTTTTTTTTGGGGGAGAGGGGGGTAATGGTCATAACAATAAAATTTTGGGACCTTCCTATCACAGAATGTAATACAGTAGAATATTTCCAAAGGTGCAGTCTCCTGATCTCCATAAAAGTCTGTATTAGTGGTTATGATATTATTACATGCTACTTACTGACATGAATAAAGTGCAAATATTGCATTTATATGTATTGTTTCATTTTTTATCTTAATAAGTTAGTCCAAAAAAAAAAAAATGTAAATATTGTAATTATTTTTTCCACCAAGATTTTTTTTAAGTAGCAGTTATAAAAAATAAAATGTAATTATTAAATATGACATTTCCTTGCAAGCATTGTTTTGTAAAAAATTTTGTGGAGCCCTGAAACTGTAAATTTATCAAAATTACAGATGGGTATCTTGGCTTACTTGATCACTCATAAGTACAAAACATAATATATTAAAGAATAAATATATTGAAAATAAAGAATATTGTATAAATCAAGTACATAAAATTGAGTGTGAAATATGTCAAGATAGCAATGTTAAAAGTTATTATGTAGGTGAAACAAATAATTCAATTTATACAAGATTAATCCAGCACAAATATGATAAAAGATCACCTATTTATTTATATTCATTGGTGATAGAACACCAATTAAAAAATAGTATAAGGATGATTAATTGTACTAATAATAAAAGATATAGAAACATAAAAGAACACAGTGACAAAACTCCATAGAGTAATACCACTCAGTGCAAGCCAGTGTGATTAATGGATGCAGATAGGTTTATGCATTAAATCCCTATCTATTGCCTACTCATCCAATATCCCCTAACTAGTTTCTAGCTTGTGGATTTCATTGGTGAAAAGACTTGGATTTGAAAGCACTGCACCTAGATCTTCCAACAGCCATGTTTTACAAACTAGAAACTAGTCATTATATTGGACTAGTAGGCACTAGATAGAGCTTTTATAAACAAACCTTCTGTATCTCTTGATTAATCGGGCTTTTATTGAGTAGTGCTTCTATGTGGAAAGTATTGCTTCTGTGTAAACAGCTTGTGTGACCATAATTAATAGTGATCATGTGATGTTTAATGGTTTAATATCAATCCTATCCAATAGGATTATGGTGACTGTGGTTATTAAATAACCAAAAATTATGGATGCTGAAAGGGTTCAGATCTATATGACTATATAAACTGATGAGCTTGAATTGGAAAGATTATTGCATTTTAATTTTGGTTTCAATGCTTTATAGTTAGCTAATAAGTTAAAAGGTGGCTGCTGAAGGGTTGCATTAGATCCTAAGATTTAAATACAGTGCTCTCAAATCCAAGGCTCCTCACTGATGAAAGCTACAAGCAAGAAACTAGAATGGGAATATTGAATTAGTAGGGACTAGATAAAGATTTCATGCACAAACCCTCCTGCATCTATTGATTACTCTGGCTTGTACTGAGTGTAACTACTTTATAGAGAGGTTTTCTTCTGTGTAAACAGCTTGTGTAAGCATAAAAATGTTGATCATATGTTGTTTAGTGGTTTAAAGATAAACAAACTATATTATTTAAAAATATTAGGACTTCTTTAAATAAAGATTTGGATTTAAAGACATTAATTTTATAAAAATGTTATTTGTTAATTAAATTAATATATATAGTTTTTAAAATTAAAATAAGATAACATTTTAAAAGATGTTCATAGAGAGATTTAATGTGATATATATGACAATTTAAAATTGTTTCAAGAATTTAAAAGAGGTAAAGTTATTTAAAAAGAATTATAAACTGACAAAATAGAATTATATAAAATACATAATGTAATTATTATTTTTATTATTTAATGTTCAGATTTATTTATTAATTGCATAGATCATATGAAACTAAAGAGAAAGGATTTCATCTTTTTAACATATGTGCCTTACTGATTTTATAACTCAATGCTGTCACGTTGAGTAAATATTGAATTAGTAAAAAGTTTAAAAGTAATAAAATGTAGAAAAAAATTGACATAATAATTAATGCAATAACCATGTTAATAAAAAACAGCAATATTGTTATGCTCCTGAAAATGTATTATCAAAAAATAGCTCTCAAGCTTATTGCAAAAATTAATATTAATTAAAAATAAATAAGGATATATCATTATAGGGATAATTGAAAAATTATTTGAAAATTTATAATATATTATATAATTCAATTGTTATTAATTTTCTTCTTTTCTGAGCCAAAATAATATCTTGTAAAATAAAAATATACACATGTGATATATGATTTAGTAAAAATATATTGAAAACATGTTAGGTAGTAATAAAGCTAAATATTATTAAACAACTGCTGTTTCTGTGTGTATTTTGATTTCTCCAGATATTGTTTACAAAGTTCATTATAAGTATGTATGTATAGATACAGATTAATTGGCTGATTATACATATTTACATATTGTAGCTCTGATGATGACTGCTGGGCATTTGAAACTGTAAGCAAGAAATCATAAATTATATTTATATTATACACTGCACTGAAAAGTGATAATTTAAGCTGGATATGGTATTTTATAAAATCTAATTCATGGTAATTAATGTGAATATTAATTTATATAAAAATGGAGTCAATAAAATTTCAAAATTAACTTTTAATATAACTTAAAATTCTAATAATTATTCTACCACTAATTATTTGTAACACTTGGATATTGCGTGATAAATATTTTACACATGTGAACATTTTGTATGTTTAAAACAAATTTATTATTTATCTAATTTTACATATTTGCTGATCATTTCCACACAAAAATCATATATATATATGAAAAACAAAAATGCAAGTTAAAAAACTTGCTAACACTTGTATTTATGTCCACAGATGGCGTTCTACCAGAAACACCGATCAAGCGTATGTTTTGTTTACATAAACGTCAGAGCAGTATTCACTATCTCTAACTATAATTCCACTTTCAGATCATGATTTCAAGCTATTTTCTATCATCAGTGAAAGACAGGAATAAAGAAACTAGATCTAAACACAAACTCTGAGCGTTTATGAAACAGTTTCTATTCAGCTTGCAAACGTGAATCTTTTAGACACGTAATGTCTTCAAACTCAGCATAGCAAACCTGATAGCTATATGGGTCTGATATCAGTTCAGCATCACCACATAGTAGAAGCCTCTGCAATCTATATCATTGCAAGAAAGACCTCAAAGGTTTTGTTTTTCATAAATGTACCTTTGATGTCTTTCTTGCAATGATATAGATTGCAGAGGCTTCTACTATGTGGTGATGCTGAACTGATATCAGACCCATATAGCTATCTGGTTTGCTATGCTGAGTTTGAAGACATTACATGTCTAAAAGATTCATGCTTGCAAGCTGAATAGAAACTGTTTCATAAACGCTCAGAGTTTGTGTTTAGATCTAGTTTCTTTATTCCTGTCTTTCACTGATGATAGCTAATAGCTTGAAATCATGATCTGAAAGTGGAATTATAGTTAGAGATAGTGAATACTGCTCTGACGTTTATATAAACAAAACATACGCTTGATCAGTGTTTTTAGTAGAATGCCATCTGTGGATATATATATATATATATATATATATATATATATATATATATATATATATATATATATATATCACAATAAAAAATAAAAATAAATGATGAAGCAAATTTAGAATATACATTTAGCAGCAAATGCTGACCTTTTTTTAAATAAAACACTTGCTTCTTTATTTAATAAATTAAATAATATATAAATACTTTATATGTAATCAAATGTACACCTGGGTCTCATTTTATGTGGTAGATAGGTTCCTCAGAAAATGCACACAAAAGAAATCACACAAAAATAGACTTAACTTACCTTGAAAAATGGGAAATACGTACTGCAATTTTCCAAAAATTGCATAAAAGCAAAGCAACAATGTAAAATTACTTTAAAATTTGCATAAAAAAAATAAGAAAATAAAATATGACTAATAAAAAATTTCAAATTTGAAAAAAATTGATATAAGACAAACTTTTTTTTACTTTTTTTATTAACTACAGTATTTAATTTTATTCAAAACAATATATTTTTATGCGTAATTTATATTTTTTTCATTATCGCTATTTGAGACATCAGATTCGTCATGATGTGAAGTGATATGAGGTACTGTAGCTTCTCATTAAAAGAAATAAAGAGGAAATACAACTAAAATGTTTTCCAATCGCTGTTGATCCTTCCCATTTCACTAAGCAATTTAAAATTGATATTTTTGTTTCCAAAGAAATTTATTCACTTGGGTGTTTTTTTTCCTGTCCATTAGATTAAACTAAAAGTTTAAAATAAAAATAATAACTTAGACTTATGATAATAAAAAAACACCGACTCACCACTGTTGGGAAAAATTTAATTAAAATGAACAATTAAAAATTAAATTCTTATTTTTATCTTTAATTTTCAACTCCGTTTAAAAATCGAATTTCATCGTTTCACATCACCTTAATTTCATATTATGTTACGTAATTTTTATATTGTTAATTACATTTAAAAATCAGATTTTAATTGTCAAATTTAATTGTGCCCACTGCTGTTACTCACCTTTTAAAAATAAACTTGTGAACACTAAATGATTGATTATGTACACTTTTTATAAAAAGCAAAAATAGAATGTGATTTAAGATGCAAACACAACAACATACATAGTATTTTTCATCTATAACATTTGAACAGATTTACATTATAATATTGTAAAATTTAATGTGTGTATATAAAATGAGGAAATCCTGATTTCAAGTGAATTATGAACTTCTTTATTGCATAAAATTTATTACAGTACTATTATAAAGCGCTGAAAATATTGAAATTATTAGATAGAAGTCAAACTCCGATAATGCGCTATTACTTTAAATATGACATGATTGTGCGAAATTTATAATATTTAAAGCAATAGTGCATTATCAGAGCTTGACTTTTGATCTAATAATTTTTATCACATAAAAAAATGCATACAAAGATATTAAGAAGAAACATGAATGGCATAACTTCAAAATCACCATTAAGTAAATCCACATAAAATGAGACCTGGGTGTAGTTCACTAGAATTAATATAATCGAAGTGGTCATAAAATAAAACTTTAAATTGCTAACATCCATCTAATTAATAAACATATTTGGGTTTTTTTTACTCAGATAGCATAAAGTTTAATAGCCAGATTTTCTCTTCAATTCATTGTATTTTTATGCTAACTGAAATTATTTAAGGTTTATGCTTTTTTTCGTCAAGCCATTGGCAGTTTTTTGTGTTTTTCAACCCAGTTATCCTAAGGATTATTCAATGAAGTTAATATAAAACAAAAATCCAGACTGATTTCTTTCAAGAAAATTTGACCATATATACTTTTGTCTTCTTTTTACAATACCTTGATGATCTCTTATTTACAACACTTTCATTGACCTTTATTATAATTACATGAATTTTCAAAACATTACTATTGCTTAATGACTGAATTTTAAAAACATCACCATTATTTAATTGCTTATATATTTCTGTTTTCTGAATCATCTTTATTTCAAAATTTAATCTTAAATATAAAAACAAACTTTTAATCATTTATTTTTAATCTATTTATCTCAAAAAATTGTAGATTATTTAATTAAACGTTTAAAATAATTTCATTTGACACTAGTATACTTAATTGTGTTGTTTTGCAATACATTCCTGCCAACATAATTTTAGATATACATTCTTTTAATCTTTGATAAAAGAAATAGTTTTACTAAGTTTATATAATGTATTGCTTTGTTTTTAAATTTAAACACTTTTCTAAACCCATTACATTATTTATAATTATTTTAAAATAAGATTTTAATAATTTATTTTATAATTTGGACATTACCTATTATTATTATTTTTGATGCTTTATGATATTTCTTTTATTATATATACCTTTCTTTAAAATATTCAGAAATGCTATATTTACTAGCTATCTTCTACCATGTGAAGATTATATATCTGACAATGAAATGAATAAGTTATTATTCATTTTAATAGATATTTTGTATGTATTAAGATATTAATATCACTAAATAATGAACTATGACTTTTATAGTGGTTTGGTGGATTAGTATCATTAGAGACACTTGAAGATAACTGGATTTTAGATGGATTATTGTTATATAAAACATACAATGCTTTAGAACATATATTTCCACAATTTAAAATGGTAAGCTTTTTTATAAATAAATATAATATATGTATTTTTTTCCAATTGTATATTAGTACATATGTATTTAGTTATTTATCTACATTATTTGTAATGATCTCTCTGTTCTTATGCAAATATGCCTGTGTATTTATATACTTGTTTCTACACAACTTTTTGGTCTGCCTATATATATATATGTTAATACAAAGATTTGCATGGGTTGCATATATAAAAGACATATTTTGCAGATTCATCCATGTTAAAAAAATTTAAATATCAATATACTGATGTTTCGACTTGATCACACAAGTCATCTACTGGGTGATAAAAGGTAGAAAGATGGTTTTATGGGCGCTACAATCATTAATTTGAAAAAAAAACCTTAAAGTTCACCAATAGCAAAAATGTTAAATTAAGAATGTTTTTTTTAAAAAATATTTCCAAATAGAAGGATGTTTGCATGTATCATCTTGCTTATTAGTACAATCTGGGCTTTTAAGTATCTCAATGGCTTCTCTGATTCTACACTGGTAGAGATTATCACATCTGGATATGATCCTGATAGTAGAAAAATCAATTTTATGACCTGAATCAATAATGTGGAATGAGAGTGCTAATGATGATGAATGTTGTTTAACTGCATTATCATGTTCATCTTTCCTAACACTGATGTGATGATTACTCATATCTATGTAAGAAGCTTTACAATTTTCACATGAGATTTGATAAACACCATGAGATTCAAGAGGGATTGAATCCTTAGGCTTGGTTATTATATTGCTGATCTTTTGATGAGTAGAAAACACTGTATTTATATTATAGCATTTTAATATATGCCAAATACTGTCTGTAGTTTCTTTTACATATGGAACACAAATCCTTATAGCTGATTTATCATCTTTTTGTTTCCTATTTTGTCTATTTTGGGCTTGAAATAAGGCTTTTTTAATAAATTTATAATTATAATGATTTGCTAATAAAACACTATTTATTTCTTCTTTCAGATCACCCAGTAGATGACTTGCATGATCAATTTGAAACATTGGTATATTGATATTTAAATTTTTTAACACTGATGAACCCGCAAAATATGTTATATATATATATATAACCCGCAATATATTTTATATATATATATATATATATATATATATATATATATATAGACTGAACCTTGGTGTGTTTTATTATAGAGCACTAGCAGGAGTAAACAAAATCTATATTCACTTTTAACTCTTTACCTTGAAAGCGCTTAGCCATTTAATGAATAGATATTAAAATAATATATATTTGCTTTATTTGTTTTTAGCTTTGTGTGCTTGTGCATGTTAGTGCATTTCATATATTTTTTGATTCATAATTAGCCACAAAATATAAACTATTTGCTTATTTCTCTTTACATGAAATAACTTGTGAAACAATATTGTAAACTTTTATACAAAAAATGTGATACAATTATTTATTTTAAATATACTTGATCTACACCAAGGCAATTTAAATATTGTACCACTACAGTCCCTTAGGCAGAGAAGAGGATACCCAAAGAATACCTGTATCCAAGCTGAGCTATTCATATCAGAAATATAAATATGGCTACATTTCCAGGACACTGATGTCTTCTCGGCTGCAGAATTCAACACCTATCATGCAAAGCACTTTTTTGGGAGTAAACCCTGGGTGCCAGTCAGTTACCCATAGATAAATGACACATTCAGTTACTTTATTTAGTGGTAAAAAAATTGACCAACAAATATTAAGCTTAAAGATAATTAATTTAACTAAATATTTATTATTGTAATGATTTAAACTACTTTTATAAAATCTTAAGTAGTCTAACATTGATATTCTATTTAATGACCACACACATTCTTAATTCTTACAATAAAGCATTAGTAATTATAAATTTTATTAAACACACATTATTATATTAGGTAATATTTACTAAGGCTGTAACCTTAGAAATAAACGTCTGAAAAATTCGAAGGTAGGGACCTCTACAGATCTTAGCCACAAGCTTACGCTTGGAAGAAAAGAGGGAAACCTTCGAATTTTTCAGATGCATATTTCTAAAATTATAGCCTTAGTAAATATTAATAAAGCATTAGATAAATACATGAAATTTATATATATGATGTCATAATGCATTAGTATATATGCCATTTCAAAAAAAACACATCAATAGTTCATTTTATGTGGTTATAGAGTTCATTTATTAATTGTCTCTGGGAGGATTTAAGGTTAGCAATGGTTACATTATTATCAGAAATGAAATAATAAAAGTTACTTATTACCTATAGAATTTGAATGTTGACTTCTTGCTGGTTGCTGCTTCATTGATAATTTTCCAACTGGTAGGATTTGAGATTTTGTGAAGGTTCCTATGCTTTCTATTTCATGGCATTATTGTTTAAGATAGATATCCCTGGAAGATTTTTTCAAGTTGTTAGGCAGGCATCACTTTTACTGGGCAGGCCAGTGTTTCATCAGACTAAGGCTAGGGTCTGGTCATATGACTCCAATGGTTGTTAGCACTGCATTGTCCTGATAAACACTGATTGATTGAACTGATTGAAGAACTGATAGACTGAACTGATTTAATCTGATTGTGATCTCAACTGATTGATTGATGAAAAACAGGACTATTTATGTGATGACCTGCTGTCACTTTGTTAATTAGTTTTTATATCCACCAGCTATATCTGTTGTTGGAATTCATCCACTGTTTTTGATTACATTCTTTTGATAATATTTTGATCCTGTTTTCAGTTAGTAGCCATTGCTAATTTGTTGTTTTGTGAATTTTTAATTTGTAGTCATTGCACATTCTGTTTTTTTAATTTTTAACTTTCTTATATCGTTTTATCAACATGTACACATTTTACTATACTTTTTTATTTTTACAACCATTCGCTATTATGCATGTATATTTTATTTCTTTCAAATAATGGTAAAAGATCTTTTTCTTTAAATTGGATGAAAAGAGAGGTATTTTTAATCTTATATAAAAGATTTATATTTTAAACTGTCATAATATTAATTCTACTTTAAAATTTTCGAAGTTAATTTCCTCCCCCTTCCACTTAATCCTAACTTTTATTATTTATTATCAATTTTAAACTTTATGTTGAATTATGAGACATTTTTATTTATTGATAATTGTAAACACATTTTTAATGAGTGCTCTCAGTAGTGCTATAATATATATATATATATATATATATGGACTGTCTAATCTTTTGATTATATATTGCTCTATCTACTCATCTATAAACATAAGCATTCTTAAATCTATATATATATATATTTATCCTATTTCATTATCCACCTATATACTTGCCTATCTACATTCTTATTTGTGTGCCTAGTTTTCTACATACTCACCTGCCTATACATTTATTTTTAAACATACCTATTCACCCATCCACTACCATGTTTTCCCCAAATTATACCTAATCAGAAAATCAGCCCTAGCATCATTTTTGAGATACTTATAACAAAGGCCATATCAACAAATGTAAGCTGTAGTTAAGATCATCATCTAGCTAGAAGACTTTTGTTTGTCCAATGAAAACACATGATGAATGTATTGAAGTATAAAGGAATGAATGTATACATATATCAAATTGTTAACATTAATGCTTTAAATGAATTGTAATATAAATTATATGATACATTGGTACTTTTTATTGACCATTTTCATCAAACAATTCTATCTGTATAAAGAAACAATTTCTCTATCACAAGTAAGTATATCAGACTAATTATAATTTCATTTATGTATTTTTAGATATCTATTTTATTTATATTTAACACCTACATTTAGAATGCTTTATTTTTATAGTTATATCAACATAGCTTTTAAATTTTCAAGCTAAAAGTAAACCTAGTTTGATTTCTTAAACTTTTTTAAAGGTTTTATTAAAATTGTGGGAGTGATTTTAATAGCTTAAGTTAAATTATCAATCTTTCTCCTGAAAAAAAAAGTTTTTAAAAAGAATGCCTAAGTAGGGCTATTACAAGTAAATTAAAAAGTGTTTACAATAAATATGCACTTGATAATGAATGGTTATGTTTGTTCCATACATGAATTATCATAATTCAATAAGCCATCATCTATAAAATACAGAAACATTTTCTGAATTTTTGTGCTTGCACTTTTTTTTATTGCTTTTGTGTAGACAAACCATTGTTAACTGTAATCATTTTTGTTACCATTTTTGTCTTGCATGTCTTCAATTATCACTTGCTTTAATTGTAAAATTAAGTAATAATATTCTAATTCCCAGTTAGGATGTGTGTTAAAAGAAAGACCTATTCTAGTGACTACAAGAAAGGAATTAAAAGAATCTCTGGATGAGAAACTTACAGATTTTTGTAAAGGAAAAAAGTACTTGAATAAATATACACTTTTGTACTTGAATAAATGTATATTTTTGTACATAAAAAATAAAGACATCTTATATTTTTAATAAACCCTATGGTTTTTTGGAACAAAAATTAGAATAAGACTCAGTCTTATTTTGGGGGAACATCGTATTTATGTGACTAAGAAACCATCTACTTACTTTGTTAGCTATATATACAAGTGTAATAATGTTCAAGGCAAAATGAGTTTTATAAATAATCTTTAAAGACAGTCAATGCTTAGACAATCTCAATATCAATAACAATCAACAATTTCAACCTGTTGTCAAGGAATTTTACCTTTATTGTTAAATGTGGTTTACTTGACAATACATTAAGATTGTTGATTGTTATTGATATTGGGATTGTCTAAGAGTTATATATATATATATATATGAGTGTCTAATAGTTATATATATATATATATATAGCTATGACATTTTTTGAGGGCTCATCTGTGTTAAAAATTTAAATATTAATATACCAATGAAACATCTGTATATTAATATTTAAATTTTTAAACATTGGATGAACCTGCAAAATATGTCTTTTATATATGCAACTCATGAAAATCTTTGTATCAATATATATATATATATGAAATTAAGTAAAAACAATGTTATCTTACTTATTTCTTTATAACAAGTGTGGGGAACCTTTTTTCTGCTAGTGGTTATTTGAATATTTATTATATCATTAACAGGCCATAGAAAATTGTCAACTCAATAATTACCCTGCAATATTTGTTTGATTATTTAATTAATTTACCTCACATCATTAGGGATGGGCAATCTTTTTAGCTGCAATCCAATTTCAATTTGCCCATTTTAAATGTTGACCATATTTTTTTATGAATAAAATAAAGTAACAAAATTATTATTATTATTTGTTTCACATTCAATGGCATTTTTTTACACTTTACATATTCTTCGTGACCTTTATATTCTCAAATTTCTTTTTATCTTCTTAACAGATTAATTCTATAGCATCAAGGATACAGTCATTTATAAATTCCCCTTCAGAAAATGATTCAAAATTCTGAATTTTAAAAAAAATAATGTAATTTGCCTTCACAAAGGATTTTGACTTATTTGGACATTTTATGAGACATGTCAGTCAATTGATGAAATTCCTTTTCAAGTTTTCTATTTTACAATTTGTTTTTTTTCAACAATTTTATTGTAATTGTAAAGTTTAATAATAGTGTTGTTTTTATTAATGGAAATATTATCCAGATATATTAAGCAGATAGACTTACTATTATTTTCTATAAAAGAATTATGCTTTGATTCATTTTTATTGAAATATGCAATTTCATGTGTCAATTTTTTTTAACTTAGTCAGTGTAGCCATCATAATAAAAAAAAAGCAAAATAATAATAACAATAACAACAACATTATTATTATTATTATTATTATTATTATTATTATTATTATTATTATTATTATTATTATTATTATTATTATTATTATTATTATTATTATTATTATTATTATTATTATTATTATTATTATTATTATTATTATTATTATTATTATTATTATTATTATTATTATTATTATTATTATTATTATTATTATTATTATTATTATTATTATTATTATTATTATTATTATTATTATTATTATTATTATTATTATTATTATTATTATTATTATTATTATTATTATTATTATTATTATTATTATTATTATTATTATTATGTTTCAAAGCAAACTTTATTAGGCAAAAAAAAAGGTTATATTATTATCAAGTAATACATTGTATCAAACATAATATACTAGGATACATCTTGAAACACAGAAAAAATACTTTTCTTTTTCTTAACCATTAGAGTCTTTTGTAATTCACACACTTTTAGATATTTGAGTTCTTATTATGGGTTCATTTCAGTTTTCCGTTTTCCTGAGGTTGTATTTGGTTTACCCATTATAAGGCTGCTTTTATTTTAAAAAGAGACCAAGTGGCAGCATAAAAATTCGGTGGTGCTAGAAGATTGTTCCTTTCCTTAAGTTTTTCTAGTTTGTTGTGATATGTTTTACGATGTCTTCTTGGATTGTTTCCTAAAGTGAAAGCACATCTGGTAGACCATAAGTCATATATACTGAAAGTTGCTGCATGTATTGTAGGTATTTTGTTTTCATTGAAAGCTTTTAGCATTTTTTTTCTATTGTGGTTTCCCTTTTCCTATAATTATTCAACATCAATTGTCTAACTTTCTCTAAGCCTTTACAGTGATGTATCAAATGTTCTTGTGTTTTTTACTTCCCGGTGACACAAAGCACACATTGGTTCAACATTTAGGTAAAATCTTCTGAACCAAATGAAATGTGCTGTAGGTAGTGCATTTAAATTCAATTTGAGGATGAAGTCAAATAATTTAGGTTCTAAATGCCATGTTTTGTACTTTTTGAGTAATTGTCTATTATTTATTCCTAGTACTGTTAGCCTATTGTTGTTTTCTTGGTTCTGAGATAGAAAATCGTGAATTTTTCAATAAGTATATTTAATTGAGTTCTTCAGTGCTATTTTACCTTTAATGTTTTTAACATGTATCAATAGTGTATTTATATAATTGTCTGTGGGAGGGGGTCAGTCCATTGGTGTGATTTCCACTTTTGGTTCTATGTTTGGGAAATGTCTAAATCTGGCAATCAGTAGATTTAGTGTTTTTTGTGTGTAGAAAGTTTGTATAGCATGCAGTCCAAGGACATTCCATCTTGATGGTTGGTTAAGTTGCTTTAATGAAATTGCGACTATTTTTCTGTTCCATAATAGTTTATTACAGAGTGAGTTAATTGACTTTGTAAATTGTTTTGTAAAAGTAATTATTGGCAGTTAGTAAGTTATTTTGGTCATTATAAGTTGATCAAATAGTGACACTTTTGCATAGAATGAGAGATATAATCTGGAGAGTGATGCTATGATTCTTTCTGCTTCAATCTTGAGTTTATTTTGTATATTCCTTCTCATCTGACTCATACCCAAGTGGAAAGGAAAACCCAGTAAATTACTGGGCCTACCTTGATAAACTTGTGTATCTGTTTTGTCTGTGTATTTTGACTATGCTGCTGACTTATTGATGTTAATTTTTAATTTGAACTTTTTTGTGTAGTCTTCTATTATTTCCTGTAGTACATGTATTTGCTTCTTTGAGTTTAGAAATACTGTGACATCATCCACATAAGCTATGCAGGGAATGTATGTATTTGTATTTGGTACTTGAATTCCTTGGATTTTTTTATTAATTTGCTCTAGTAGTGGGTTTAAATAAAAGGTAAATAGCAGTGTGCTTTTTTATTATTATTATTATTATTATTATTATTATTATTATTATTATTATTATTATTATTATTATTATTATTATTATTATTATTATTATTATTATTATTATTATTATTATTATTATTATTATTATTATTATTATTATTATTATTATTATTATTATTATTATTATTACTACTACTACTACTACTACTACTACTATTGTTGCTGTTGTTGTTAATAATAATAATAATAATAGTTCTGCAGCAAAGGTCTATTTGTTCACAACCAAGTCAGCATGCACTAATTTTTTATGCTCCAACGGTACTCAAAGTTTAAACCTGGCAAGGTAAAAACCTTATCCTGATCTACCTTTTTCAATTTCCAATGAGTTGATAATTGTTTAATACTTTTATGTTACATTTTTCATTCAAAAATTCAATTAAAATTAAGTTACCCAACAATGATTTTTGAAAACAATATAGTGACAATGTAATGACATGACCAGATGCTTACCGCTGACATTACCAGCACATAGTTTCAAAATCCAAAGTTCAGTCAAACGTAAGCCAATTTTTAATTTTATTATTGCAAAGTCCAATTTTTGTTTGGGAAAAAAAAATTCAGTTACAAATTTCCCTGCAAGCAATTCACTTACTAACTAAACAAATTAACTAGCTTTGTTTTTTTTTATGCTTAATAAGAATTCAAAATCTTAGTCTAAAGAAACTTTGGATTGCATTTTTTATTCAAACTTCCAATTGAAATCAAGTTACCTAACGATAATTAAAAAAAAGCATCGCATGACCAGTGTTTGCCCTCAATAATACCAGCATAGAGTTTCAAAGTCCAAAGGTCAGTCAGGCATACGCTTATTTTTAATGTTATTGTAGCAATCTCTGATCTTTGTTTAGTCATAAAAATTCGATTTCATGTTCCCAGCAATTAGTTCATTTGGTCACAAGTGAGTTAACAAGCTCTCCCTGTTTATGCTTATAAAATAGTCAAAACTTTAGGCTAGCAAAAAAAAAACTAACTTTATATTTTTTTTCAATTTCCAATCAGTTGATAACTGATTTCCAATTTTACGTTAAATTTTTCATTCAAATCTTCAACTATCATCAAGTCAGTAGATAATTTTAAAAAAACATAAGTCACTTCTAATAGCAATGCTGAGCCTAACTAAACTACCTAGATTTTGTCCAGACACTAGCCATGAATCTAATACTTAATCCATATGAAAAGCCTAAGTGACCACCACCTCTAACACAGCCAGACCCAGAGTCTGACCAACTAATTGCAAACTCCAACTCAACAATTGCAACCAGTTCAAACATAGCTGTACCACCATCCCCTCTGGATATCAGGATAATCTACACATGGATCTTATTCTTAAACTTCATCAAAGCCTTACTCAGCTCCCATCTCTAGCACATGGCTAGACCCAGAGTGTAACCAGATTACCACAAAGTCCAACTTAACAATTGCAACCATTTCTAACATCTGTACCACAACCCATTTACAACACCCATCTATTCAAATGCACCAGAAAATAGGCATGTCAATCCCATCAGGCCTTCCATCCACACCAACATCCTCCCTAAGTCACATTGTCATTGAAATCAAGAGAAATCCTGGTCATCCAAAGAAGATATCTAAAAAATAAAAATACTGACATTGATCTCACACCAGGCAGACTTCACAGATAATTGTGACACTGTAATGGAAAATTTCTAGTCCTTACCTATATTACTAAGACAACTCAACCACATATAGAACTAAATCTGGATTTCATCTGCAGATAAAACAGTCCAGACCATGTAAAATTTTTGTAATTTGTGTAAACCAATAAAACAACTTTTATATATTCAAAACTACAACTACAGATTACTCATGTAACTACAGCAATATAAGCTATGTAAAACCCTTGTAACTAATCCACAGCATGTAAAAATTTCTGTAATTCTGTGTAAAACAATAAATCAACTTTTATATATATAAACCTACAACTACGGATTGCCCATGTAAACACAGAAATCCAATCTATGTAAGCTCTTGTAACCTGTTAAGATAAATAATTCTTATAATATCATAGAAATATAAGCATTTCCTATGATATTTCTAATATTATCGGAATATAAGCATTTTAAAGCATATTAAAATAAATATTAATGATTCTATCTGACAATTATTAAGTTGAGTCACTTAATTTGCATGCCAAAAGAGTAGCATTCTATTCTGACAGAATTGCCTAAACTTATTTCATAATATAAATCTTTATGACTTCAAGAATGTGAGACTGATAGTTTTTGATTAATAGTTAGACATACAAGTTTCAGTAAGGTTCTAAGATTGTCAATGTGGTAATTGAAGAGAACTTCATCTTTAACCAATTTACAAAATATTTCACACCTTACATTTGTAATAATATATGCATGCACAAATAGAAACAGTCCTCATATAACATGGCTATTTTATGAAATGTTTTCACTCTAACATGGTTTGAGAATTAGAAAAAAATCCCTCTATAACATGATCATTCTACAAACCTTTTTTATTCTAACATACTTTAAGGATTAAAGAAATTTTCTCTATAAAATGACATTCATACAACAAGTTTTGACAATTAAGAAAATTCCCATATACTGAGAGACATATGAGTTTTTAAAAGCAAATAACATCTCTGTCAATATTTGTCATTCAAGCATGTATGTTGTATTAGATGTTGTATAAAATTTTAAAATTAATTGAAATGTTAAATTTATTTTGTTCATTGAATGGTAATTAGTAATGATAATGAAGAAAGCAATATGTAATATTAATACTTAATTCTTTCATTCAATTAACTGTAAAACCCCTATTGGTCAATTGAATTAAAGTTTGAAAGTTTTGATTTGCCAATTACAGTATCATCAGTAAAATGTATTTGACTTTTAAATTTATATTTGTTTTATTTTAGTTTCTATAATGCAAATTAATAATTTATGAAAAGAATAAAGTAAATGAAAGTTTTTTAAAAATATAAATTTGTATTTATAATTGATAATAATAATCTACAGCAATCAGCATTAAATCTATTTTTGTAATCCAATTTTAAGTTGCAGCCATATATCTTAGATTTCTTTGACAATTTGTTTTCTTGTAAATGTAAATATTTTCTATTAAAATCTAAATTATTCTTCTGAAATTATTAATATTTTATAATTATTTTGTAAAAAAATAACAAATGTGTAAAAAATTATAGCAAATATGTTTTCATTTCAAAATCAAAATGAAATAGAACTGTCAAAATTATTGGCAGGCACTCTCCTGCAAAGAAAACAAGAAACTACAAATCAGCACATTTAGAGACATATACTTATATCATTGTAATAGCATTAAATTTAAATATTATTTGTTCAAAAAAATCCCAAAGATGGAAACTTTATTCAGAACAGTTTTTATTATAAGATGATTGTAAAATCAGCACAACAATAATAAAAGCAGAAGTTAGAGAGATAAAACTGCATACAAAAGTACTTATTATGTGCTGTTAAACCATTAATTAATAAACATATTTCACTCAGTTATCAAATGCAAATAATTATAGATTTTTTTTAACTTTTGGAACTTAATTTGTTTTTTGCACTAGTTCTTTGTTTCCTATAAAAATATTTTTTGTAACATGGATTTTTTTAGAAACCTCTTGACTGTGCTATACAGGGATTACTGGTACATACATATGTAAATATGTGTGCATTATTGTAGTTGAAAAAAATCAGATAGCTTTTAAATTACTCATTGCAGAGTAAATGTTTATACAATGTTTTTTTTTACATCAATGAACAAAAGTATTTCTTACTATGGTTGATAATTTGTGTGTGATGAAGTTTTCGTGTTTTATTCATCATTGTTTTATGTTCTAGACAAGAATAGATAGATACCCATTGACTAATAAATTTTAGATGGTTATCTAGATTTAATTTAGGCTGACTTTTATAACAAAAAGTCCTAAGAAGTCTAATTTAAAACTTCAAAAAATGTCAAATTTTAAACAGCTCTGATTCTGAGATTTTATGCTTGGTAGGCAGATGATATGTATACATTTACAAAAAAATCAAGTCAGATGTCAAATGACCTAATTAATATATGGTTATCTGAACTTAGTTCAATTCCATATGGTTATTTAAGTTAGATAGCTGGATTGGAAGACATATGGATGTCTGAAAATTTCAGATTTTCTACGTAATAGTTATACATTAGATAAAGGGCTGGGTTTGTTCTGGTATTTGTAATCTAATGCTTAAATATCCTAGCACCTCTCTGAGGAAGCCAATAGCAGAAACTGTTCTGGGGTTGGGGATATTCTGCAAAGCTTGTTAAGAGCTTATTTTGTGAGCTCTATATATAACATTTGTAAATACAAGCTTATTAAATTAGATCATGTAACATCCGACTTGATTTTTTTTTTTTTTGTAATTTTATTTTTTGCTATTAAGGCTTTGGCAATTTTATATTGCTAAAGCTACTAATATATGGCATATCTGAATTTAGTTCAGTCCCATATGGCTATTTAAGTTAGATAGCTGGATTGGATTCAGATTTTCTACTTAATATTTATACATTAGATAAAGTATTGGGCTTGTCCTGGTATTTTTAATCTAATGCGTGAATATCCTAGCACCTCATTGAGGAAGCCAGTAGCAGAAACTAGTCTGGGGTTGAAGATATTCTGAAAAGCTTGTTAAGAGCTTATTTTGTGACCTCTATATATAAGATATGTATACATATAGACATACAATGTACTCTCCCAATACAATTGCCTGTAAATAATTATCTTTCATAATATATACATTATTATCAGCATAAGAATTTTGGATCCATGTTTTTCCAGAATAATATTTTTTCCCAATATATATTTGATAATTAAAAAGTTGAAATGGAGTAGGATGAACTTGCTTCTGGAAAAAGATGATAAAAGAGTGTCAGTTGAAGTCTTAAATTCGATCTCAAATAATTGTAAAAATATAAAATCTACAGAATTGCCATGTTTGGCATGAATAAATGAAATATAAAGTTAGCTAGAATACTGTAGGGAAGTGAAGTTTTAGAATGAGTTCTCTAAATTAAATTTGAAGAGATCAGCAGTTAATCAATAATAGTGGAAAATTATTATAACGCATAATGAAATGAAAATTTATGATCTTTCCAGCTAATATCAAATCATCTATATATATAAGTGAATGTTGTTTTGGGTAGTTAATTTTTGTATTTTTCTTTTTTAGGAAGAACAATTTTATCAAGATATCATACAAGCTACATTCATTTTGGACTCTTTAAACAAAACAATTTTTAATTACCAGACAAACCAGTTCATTCAAATAAATTCTGAATTTTTAAAACAAATGGCCATAAATAAGGTATGTTTTGTCTTTTTTAAAAAAAAAATATTTAAATCTAAACAATATTAATAATGATTCATTGTTGTGTTGTTAGACCATATCGTTATTATCTTACTATTATAAATAAACTCTGATGTTTAGTTTTTGCTTTATAATAATAAAGACTTTTGCATCATTAAGATCTTTAAATTATTTATTAATTTTATATTAAGAATTTTAAATTATTTATCTTTAAATTATTTATTGATTATAAAAATTCTTTTATCCAGATAAAAAAATAACTTCATTGAATTCAGTTCAATCAAAAACAAAATGTATTTTCAAGAAAAAAAAAAACGCTTGTTTACTTACATAAGACAATATTTATCACTTTTTCAAGCTGATTAAATTATTTTTATATTTTTTTTGATAATGTATTATATGTGGTGTTTTTAAATAATGATTATGGCCCACATTGTAGTATCTTTTTATTGATCTATCATGCATACTAGCTCTTTCAATTGCATCTTTATCTAATTGTCTTATTATGTCATATTGCATCCTATTTATTATTAATGACATAATTCATTTTTACATTATATAAATATTTACTATTTTTCCATCCTATACTTTTTATTTTATCATTTAATGTGTATTTATTTTATATTATATGTACTTCTGAATATGTATTTGAAATTCACTAGCAAATTTTATTTTTTATTTTTCTATTTTACATAACTTTCAGATGGAATCTTTAAAACTTTCATAATTAGATTTCCATTATAATCAATTTTAATATATTTCTTCTCAATTTCTAATTTCTACATATATGTCTCTTTTTTATTTAAACTGAGTTTATCATTTTTAACTTTATATCGAGTTTTACATCAACAAGTTGTCTAGTAGTTTGATTTATTTATAACTTATTATTAATTAAAAGTTTATAATTTTTTGAAAACATCATGGTTATATAATTTAGTAAATAAATGACTATTAGAAATTATATATATATAATTTCTAATAGTCATTTATATATATATACATAGTATTATTTCTGGGAGCTCCCATATAATAAAAATATAGTAGCTAAATAGCTGATGTTTTAGTATAATAAGAAGTACTTTTCAAGGAGTAACTTCTTTCTCAAATCTGGAGAAAGTGGTTGTTACTGGACTAAAACATCTGTTATTTGGATATTATATTTTTATTAAATGGAAGCTCTCAAAAATAACACTATGAATAAATTTATCTGAGAATATATATATATATGTAATTATAGAACTGAATATTTGTAAATACTGTAACTAAATATTTAAAAATTGTATCCATTTGGAAGCACTTTTGATTATCCCAGTATTCTTTGTCAACTAGCTTTAGTTGACAAAGATTACTGGGATAATCGAAAGCGCTCCTAACTGGATAAAATTTTTAATTATTTATTTACTGTATTTACAAATTTCATTTATTAAATATGCAGTTATATAATTATGTATATTGCTTTAAAAATACAGACATCAAATAATATTATTGCACACACACACACGCACATATATATATATATATTGTAACCATATATTTTAGTATAAAATATATTAATTGATGTAACTAGTATAAAAATTTCTCTTTCTTCTTTTGGTGATTTGATTGGCTTGATTTGCACTTTGAACAGATTACTCTCTTATATTATTTTAATAAATTTAAATTTGCTTCTTCCCATATACTGACTCATATCAAAACGTTTAACTTTTTAAAAATTTGACAACACATTAAAATTTGGTAAAATATTATTAAAATAATATTTTATTTTTATTTGTTTAAAATGATCTTAAATTATTTCCATTGAATTAAAAAAAAACCATTTGTTCAATTAAAATTAATTATTAAAAAATAAATACAGTAATTACGTATGCGTCTCAATGTAATAAAAGAAAAGAGCGCGAATTTAGGAGAAGATCGTCTGTTAGTTTGCTTTTGGAGGGAGAAAGAAAAGAAAATGGTAAAGGCAAATGGTGTAAATTTGATAAGCTTATTTTAAAATAGTTAATAAGTAAACGGATTACCACAAAATTTGCTATAAACGTAAAAATAACCTAGTGGTATTTAATTAAGATGAATTGCTAAATTTAAAAAGTCTGTTCAAGTCGGCTGGCCAAGTGGATCAAATCACCGGTAACAATTTTCCAATATTACATTTTTAAAATGTCGGAGCTTCCCAGTTTAAAAGAATTAATTGCAAGAGTTTGGTATGTTTTAAAATGTTTATTATTCTACAATTTGGAAAAATTAAATAAGTATTTTAATTACAGAAGTTTTATGAAAATGAAAATTTGTTTTTTAAAAAAGAAGAAGTTTAAATTAAAGTAAAAGGTTAAAGTTGTCAACGTAGCTTAATATTTCCGTTTCTAATTCTAATAAAATATAGTATTAATTGATATTTAACTTTACAATGCCAATCATATATTTGCTAGATAATTTGTTTAACATTTGGATAATAAACCGTCTTCAAAATAGTTAATCAAAGCTATTTTCTAATTTTAACGTCAGTTTGAAATGATTAAATTAATTGCTATAATTAGTATTCCTAGATTTAAGCGTGGATAAATAAATATTAGCATGGATGTGATAAACTTGGAACATTTTGATAGAGAGATGTAGAAATTAATAACTTATGAGAAACATTTTCATTTAAGTTCTACATGTCATGTTTGAAATTGTTTCTTGTTTATGGAGCCACGTAAAATCGTTAATCTAATAGTGATTATAATAACTAACATAAATGGATAAAATTGCATGTATGGAATTTAACTATAATTATAGCTATTGCTTCGTGTATTTGTTGTTCGACACATCGTACATGGATTCCACGGATCATATTTGAAGTTATAAAATGCTATATAATCCAATTTGTGATACACACACCTGCTCTAATTCATGTGTTGAACTATAAGATGCGATACGTTTAATTTATATTATACACACACCTGTTAAATTTTATGTATTTGATGAATAATGCATTACTTTAATTTTATAGTTATATGAACTTGCATGTGAAGTTCAAAAGTTATATTTTATTAAGTTTAAATTAATAGGGGTTGAATAAAATATTATTCAAGAGAATAGCGGTTGCGAAAAAGCTTAAAAAGTTCTGAATGAATTCATGAGATGTATCAATCTATATGAGTTATTTGTTAGTCTTTCCAGATTTATATTCCTATACTAATATTATTTATATTATATTACACATGTTTTATTTTAAGAAAGATAAGTTAGTACATTAGTTGTCCTGATTAGCGTAACATTTATTATGCAAGAACCCACATTTGCTAAAGTGTTAGTGTATTCTGAATGGTCAGAATAACTGAGGGGGATGATTTTGCACTTTAATGTGAAGTAAATAGTAATGTTGTTTTAGAATGTAAAGGGCATTAATCTGTGCTGGTGGTTAATCCACAGATTACTTTATTGCCATTTTTGTATTTTACACTCATTCCTGCGCTGGTGGTTAATCCGCGGAATGGTGTACTTGTACTTATTGCTTTATGATGGTGTATAAATCCACAAAACGTTTAGTGTTATTTAATTCCTCCGTGTAGATGAATACATCCACAGGAATATGTTTTACTTCATAGATATAAGTTGGGCAAAGTATTTTAGTTAATCTGCTAAATCATCTTCTTTCATTTGTAAGCATAATTTATAAGTTAGATCATCAACTTGTAGCAGGACATTCTATTCAAGTTACTTCATAATAATTAACTGTTGGTTGATTATTATTTATCGGAGTGTAAGTTTAAATTATCACTTTATTTAATGATTGCATTGTAGCTAAATCCTACAGACATAATATTATTTATTATATTATTATAAGTTTACGGTATGGATTTATTGAATCTGGAAATGACGTTAAATATTTCATGAGTTGATGCTGAATTTAGTATAATTTTCTCAATATTCATTGTATCAAATTGAAATATAAGGTATGATTAGGTTCTTAAAAACTGTACCTATGAGATGTTATTGAAGAAAGTCGATGGAATTATAATTTATTTATTTTATTTGTTTATTTATGTCTTTAATTATAACATTGGAATTAATTACTTATTATTCATAATTTTGTAAATAAAAGTTGATTTATAATTAAACTTACTGTGCCGTTGCTATGTGTCATTTGTAAAATCAGAAATCATAAACCTTGGATAGAGCATACATTGAAATACATACTATCGTCAACATGATATAAAAGTTTATTGATATTTTTGAGAAATCATTTAGATGCTTTTGTCTTTGGTAATTTATGATATGTAAGGTACAATAAAATCCCATTTACCTTTTCCATCATTTTGGCTTTGCGTAGTTGATTCTAGTATACAAAATAAATTGATTATTAAACCTGTAAACAGATTTATCAGATAATAACATGATTGAATATTTACTTAACATTTTAAATTGTCATTTGTCAGTATAATAAGAGTCTCAGTAATATAGTAAACTATAAAAAGGAACCCAAGTATTTATGTTTATTTATTGCAAAGCTTTACCTGGACTAGCATCTGTATTAGAAATCATATAGATGGTTTAAAAATTCATAATCTTATGTAATTCCACAAATTATGCCATCTTGTACATGGTGGGCCATCGGGTCTCATACAATAAAAATCGCAAATTAAGGTTTGAAAATAATAACATTACACTTATAATTTGATTAAAGTATTTTATCATAATACTATGGTAGTTCTTCACGGTACACCCTGGCTGCGATCAAATTAAATCATAAAAAGTTTAGGTTAGATCATTAGTTTGGTCTGTGGTAAGTTGCCCCAGATGTTGATTGTGGTCTTTCGTGCATAAAATAGATAGCATGATATGCTTTTGGATACAGCTCTTAATAGCTGACAATGTGCAACGGGAATTGATCAGTGATAGAAGTTACGATTCTTAGTGCATTTGCGTTTCTGTAGTTGGGACCACACAATTTACGGTTACAATTTTGAGTGCCGCAGTGGGTTCGGCACGATGGGTAGTTGAGAGGGCGAGCGGATGGTTACAATTTTTGGTGCCACAACGTGATCGGCCCGATATGTTGAGGTTATACAGTCATTATAAGTGTGCAATTACAGTTTTTAGCACTTTATAAACATGCGACTTGATTAATTGATTGTTGCAGAGTACAATATGGTAATGTGTGAACTGAATTAATTAATGATTGTTGATTACAATTTTAATTTCCCATATTACAAGAATATTATCATGTGACAAATGCTCTATCATGGTGATAAAATATTGTATATTTTATTGCTATATATTTCTCCAAGTTACTTATATAGATTTCTGATGACCATAGCAATCGTATTCCAAGATATACCAATATTTATGATTGAATTGGGAGAAGTTGAAATTATCAAGGGTTTATAAAGTAGTTGTTGTAATACTGCAAATATTTAAAGTGGGGGTTCAGATTATTTTAGTGTGAATGTGATATATACCATCTGGGATAGATTATTGGTGGTGAGGATTTAGTGGTTGGTCGGCTTGAACAAGATTTTAATTGATCATTGTTATTAAAACACATATTTTAGGAAAGTAAAAATTTGGTTTCACAAAATATTGAAATAGTTGTTATAAAATACTCAAAATGAGTGATTCTGAAGAACTTAATTATCCTGAGAGAACTCAAGAAGTTCCTGATTTTGATTTCCAACAACGGTTTATGTTGATGCTTCAACGCATAGAGATTGGAATGAATGAACAGTCTCTAAAAATGAATGAACAGTCTCTAAAATTGAATGAACAATCTCTTTCCCAAAAAGAGATGTTAGAGTCTCACAAAGAGATGACTGTAAAAATGAATGAACAGTCTCTAAAAATGAATAAACAGTCTGAAAAATTGAATGAACAATCTCTTTCCCAAAAAGAGATGTTAGAGTCTCAAAAAGAGATGACTGAAAAATTAAAGGAACAGACTGAAAAGTTAGATAGTTTCGAGAATAAAATGGCTGAAGTTCAGGAATTTGTGAAAGAAAAAATAGAAGCTGCTAGAGTAAAAACAGTAGAGGAATTTAACCAAAAATTTCAATCCTTAGAGAGTAGTTGTAAGGCAGCTAAAGGGGAGTCCGATATTAAATTAGAAGAAATTAAAGCTAATTTCTTCGATTATAAAAAGCACTTAGAAGTTCAGATAGAAGAAATTGGAAATAAGTTTATAACCCACGAGGAGAATTTGGACACTAAACTGAAGGTGCTTGATGTGGCAATGGGAGACTCAAGGAGTCAATTGGCACAAATAGTTAGTGAAATGAACTATAAAGTTCAAGAAGTAGAATCTCAATCTGCTAAATCTATCGATAAAATTAAATCCATGAGTGAATCTGTAACAGAGAGCAGAGCAGAATTGGGTAGCATTAAAAAGATTTTGGAGGAAACTATCAATAGGTCTAAAGTAGAAAATAAAGAATTAAAAAAGACTAATGCTAAATTTAGTGGAAATTTAGAAATAATGCAGAAAGAGTGGAAGGAAATGAGGGATAAATGTCAAGAGTGGCCAAATGAGTCAAATGAGTTTAAAGAAGGACAGAAGCTAGAGGCAAAGATTGAAAATCTTCAGCTAAAAATGTTAGAAATTCAAAAGGCTCAAGAGAAAAATGATAATTTCATTGGTCAAAACACCAAGTATTATGTGGATGGGACAGAGACCTCTGTTAAAGAAGTAGTTGTATCTGATGGTAATTTTACTGGTATCCGCACAACTCCCATTCTCCAAAAACCATTAGGAATTGGATCTGTAGCCAATGATGTCAAGAACACAGATATGTCTATGGGTGGATCTACAGCTCTTAAATTTCTAAAGATTAAACCATTTAAAGGGGAGTATTTGGAAAACCCTCTAGAATTTCTTCAAAATTTGGAGGAATTGTTTACTTTATGTGCATTTTCAGAAAGAGAAAAACTGGCTATCTCCAGCAACCATCTTTATGCTGCTGCAAAAGATTGGTGGCAGTCTTTGTTTGATTGTCCTCAAACATATGGAGATTTTAAACATTTAATAATGTCAAGTTTCTGGGGTGAAGATCGTCAGGATAACATGCGTTATCAAATCACTCGAGAAAAGTACAATGCTAATAAAGGTAGCTATACTCAATTTTTTCGTGGACAGGCGGTCAAACTTAAAACTTTAACTGCTTTTCCATTATCTGAGCATCATATAGTCAGGATCTTAAGACATAACTTACCTCGACAGATTGAACAAGTTTTGATTGCTGCGGATAAGTATACAATTGATGAGGTGTCAGAGATCTTAGATGCACTGGAGACAAGTGAATGTGACCTGGAAAACAGATATAGAGGTGGAAAGGATGCTAGAGCTTCTCATAACTGTTCCATTGCTAATGTTAATGTTGCTCCAATAAGAAGTCCTTATCGTGATAACAGATATCAGAGTAGGAGTCGTAGTTATAAACGACCAAAATTTTATCATAGAGTTAATGGTCAACCTAGTCTAATTAATAAGACCCAAGATAGAGATCAACCTTCTGTTAGTGGAATTAAACCACTTCACACAAAGGATATTAAGACAAATGTTAAAAGTAGTACATTAAACTAGAGGGGGCCTCATAGAAAAGTTCCTCATGTTAGCAACTTAAAGAAAAACGAATTTAGAAAATTTTTAAGCCTATATAATGGACCTTTCATGATTGAAAGCCAGGTGGGAGAGAATGCATTTATGCTCTCAACCCCTGAGGGAATCCGAGGCACCTACAATGCACGTAGTTTGAAACCTGTACCTTCAATAAATTAGGGGGATTTATATTGTAAAATGTTATACCATATTCAGATTGATGATAAATTATAGATAGGATAATAAAAATAGTGACTTATGATGTACCTTAGTAGAATTTGATTAAATGGAATTCTAAAGAAAGATAATTTTTTTCCGTAGGGGGGTGTAAACTGTAACCATATATTTTAGTATAAAATATATTAATTGATGTAACTAGTATAAAAATTTCTCTTTCTTCTTTTGGTGATTTGATTGGCTTGATTTGCACTTTGAACAGATTACTCTCTTATATTATTTTAATAAATTTAAATTTGCTTCTTTCCATATACTAACTCATATCAAAATGTTTAACTTTTTAAAAATTTGACAACACATTAAAATTTGGTAAAATATTATTAAAAATAATATTTTATTTTTATTTGTTTAAAATGATCTTAAATTATTATTTCCATTGAATTAAAAAAAAACCATTTGTTCAATTAAAATTAATTATTAAAAATAAATACAGTAATTACGTATGCGTCTCAATGTAATAAAAGAAAAGAGCGCGAATTTAAGAGAAGATCGTCTGTTAGTTTGCTTTTGGAGGGAGAAAGAAAAGAAAATGGTAAAGGCAAATGGTGTAAATTTGATAAGCTTATTTTAAAATAGTTAATAAGTAAACGGATTACCACAAAATTTGCTATAAACGTAAAAATAACCTAGTGGTATTTAATTAAGATGAATTGCTAAATTTAAAAAGTCTGTTCAAGTCGGCTGGCCAAGTGGATCAAATCACCGGTAACAATTTTCCAATATTACATTTTTAAAATGTCGGAGCTTCCCAGTTTAAAAGAATTAATTGCAAGAGTTTGGTATGTTTTAAAATGTTTATTATTCTACAATTTGGAAAAATTAAATAAGTATTTTAATTACAGAAGTTTTATGAAAATGAAAATTTGCTTTTTAAAAAAGAAGAAGTTTAAATTAAAGTAAAATGTTAAAGTTGTCAACGTAGCTTAATATTTCCGTTTCTAATTCTAATAAAATATAGTATTAATTGATATTTAACTTTACAATGCCAATCATATATTTGCTAGTTAATTTGTTTAACATTTGGATAATAAACCGTCTTCAAAATAGTTAATCAAAGCTATTTTCTAATTTTAACGTCAGTTTGAAATGATTAAATTAATTGCTATAATTAGTATTCCTAGATTTAAGCGTGGATAAATAAATATTAGCATGGATGTGATAAACTTGGAACATTTTAATAGAGAAATGTAGAAATTAATAACTTATGAAAAACATTTTCATTTAAGTTCTGCGTGTCATGTTTTGAAATTGTTTCTTGTTTATGGAGCCACGTAAAATCGTTAATCTAATAGTGATTATAATAACTAACACAAATGGATAAAATTGCATGTATGGAATTTAACTATAATTATAGCTATTGCTTCGTGTATTTGTTGTTCGACACATCGTACATGGATTCCACGGATCATATTTGGAGTTATAAAATGCTATATAATCCAATTTGTGATACACACACCTGCTCTAATTCATGTGTTGAACTATAAAATGCGATACGTTTAATTTATATCATACACACACCTGTTAAATTTTATGTATTTGATGAATAATGCATTACTTTAATTTTATAGTTATATGAACTTGCATGTGAAGTTCATAAGTTATATTTTATTAAGTTTAAATTAATAGGGGTTGAATAAAATATTTATTCAAGAGAATAGCGCTTGCGAAAAAGCTTAAAAAGTACTGAATGAATTCATGAGATGTATCAATCTTTATGAGTTATTTTGTTAGTCTTTCCAGATTTATATTCCTATACTAATATTACTTATATTATATTACACATGTTTTATTTTAAGAAAGATAAGTTAGTACATTAGTTGTCCTGATTAGCGTAACATTTATTATGCAAGAACCCACATTTGCTAAAGTGTTAGTGTATTCTGAATGGTCAGAATAACTGAGGGGGATGATTTTGCACTTTAATGTGAAGTAAATAGTAATGTTGTTTTAGAATGTAAAGGGCATTAATCTGTGCTGGTGGTTAATCCGCAGATTACTTTATTGCCATTTTTGTATTTTACACTCATTCCTGCGCTGGTGGTTAATCCGCGGAATGGTGTACTTGTACTTATTGCTTTATGATGGTGTATAAATCCACAAAACGTTTAGTGTTATTTAATTCCTCCGTGTAGATGAATACATCCACAGGAATATGTTTTACTTCATAGATATAAGTTGGGCAAAGTATTTTAGTTAATCTGCTAAATCATCTTCTTTCATTTGTAAGCATAATTTATAAGTTAGATCATCAACTTGTAGCAGGACATTCTATTCAAGTTACTTCATAATAATTAACTGTTGGTTGATTATTATTTACCGGAGTGTAAGTTTAAATTATCACTTTATTTAATGATTGCATTGTAGCTAAATCCTACAGACATAATATTATTTATTATATTATTATAAGTTTACGGTATGGATTTATTGAATCTGGAAATGACGTTAAATATTTCATGAGTTGATGCTGAATTTAGTATAATTTTCTCAATATTCATTGTATCAAATTGAAATATAAGGTATGATTAGGTTCTTAAAAACTGTACCTATGAGATGTTATTGAAGAAAGTCGATGGAATTATAATTTATTTATTTTATTTGTTTATTTATGTCTTTAATTATAACATTGGAATTAATTACTTATTATTCATAATTTTGTAAATAAAAGTTGATTTATAATTAAACTTACTGTGCCGTTGCTATGTGTCATTTGTAAAATCAGAAATCATAAACCTTGGATAGAGCATACATTGAAATACATACTATCGTCAACATGATATAAGAGTTTATTGATATTTTTGAGAAATCATTTAGATGCTTTTCGTCTTTGGTAGTTTATGATGTGTAAGGTACAATAAAATCCCATTTACCTTTTCCATCATTTTGGCTTTGCGTAGTTGATTCTAGTATACAAAATAAATTGATTATTAAACCTGTAAACAGATTTATCAGATAATAACATGATTGAATATTTACTTAACGTTTTTAAATTGTCATTTGTCAGTATAATAAGAGTCTCAGTAATATAGTAAACTATAAAAAGGAACCCAAGTATTTATGTTTATTTATTGCAAAGCTTTACCTGGACTAGCATCTGTATTAGAAATCATATAGATGGTTTAAAATTTCATAATCTTATGTAATTCCACAAATTATGCCATCTTGTACATGGTCGGCCATCGGGTCTCATACAATAAAAATTGCAAATTAAGGTTTGAAAATAATAACATTACACTTATAATTTGATTAAAGTATTTTATCATAATACTATGGTAGTTCTTCACGGTACACCCTGGCTGCGATCAAATTAAATCATAAAAAGTTTAGGTTAGATCATTAGTTTGGTCTGTGGTAAGTTGCCCCAGATGTTGATTGTGGTCTTTCGTGCATAAAATAGATAGCATGATATGCTTTTGGATACAGCTCTTAATAGCTGACAATGTGCAACGGGAATTGATCAGTGATAGAAGTTACGATTCTTAGTGCATTTGCGTTTCTGTAGTTGGAACCACGCAATTTACGTTTACAATTTTGAGTGCCGCAGCGGGTTCGGCACGATGGGTAGTTGAGAGGGCGAGCAGTTGGTTACAATATTAAGCTACACATTTTCTTCACTACAAATTCTGAAGATTTCATCAACAAAGCAAAGGGGCAGACTGAATCTCATAAACTATATGTTTCATTAAGCTAAACATATTATTTATCTTCAACCTAATAAAAGTATGTAGTAATATAGGTAGACACGATGCCATATTCTTACACATATTGCATTTTATATATGTCAAAGTACACAATTTACCAACTTATAACATCTGATAAAAATAACTCAAATTATTGTATCTATTTGCAATATATTTGTTTGAAAATACAAGAATCTGTACTGGTATTCTTTCTGCCATCAAGCTTGAGTGTATATATATCTAGTTCTAGTGCAATTATGTGTTAAACATGATTTTATTATTTTTACACAGTTCACAATTTAAATTATTAATATATATATATTGAAATGAATTGTCTTATTCTGTTCATTGTCAGCCATGAGTACTTATGCATTGTTGCGAGTTGGTTCAGAGTTGTAAGGATTACTAAATATAACAATTAAAAGGGTATTAAATGCAATAATAATGTGTATTCAAATATTAGAATTATTAAATGTCATATTGAAAAATAATATTAAATAAAGTAATAGATTTGTCGAAAATATTTAAATTAGAGATAAACTTGTAAATTGTATAAATTTCATTAAAATTGTTGTTCTTATGAAAGAATGCAATATATGTATTGCAAAAAAAGTCATTTAATGAAATTAAAAATAACTTTTAAAAAGCTATTAAGTCTGTTTTGATATAAGAATTGAAAACAAGACAACATTTTTTGTAATTTAATAATTGCTATTTTAAGAGTTTGATCTATTAAATAATGAAAGCATTTTAAAATTCTTGTAATCAAAATAAAATATTAAAGGTGTTATAAATAAGATTATCAACACCAGTGAAAAACAAAATGAAAGGTATTAAAAACAAGATTAAGGTGTTTACAAACAAGATATAAACTTATATAAAGTGATTTTATTTATAAATATGGAATCTTGATTTATTTTTGAATCATGCTACCAAAATCTGGATTCTCACTTTATTCACATTGCATAAAAATTTAATTATGTCGACTGATACAAAGAGAAAAGCTGCTGACTGTTGAAATCTAATTTGGATTACTGACAGGTAGTCAAGTTATATTTTTGTACAAATCTCTAATTAATATGAATCACTGCTTAAATTTCAAATGACAAAAACAGAAGATTGTTAAAAGACAATATGATATCTTAAAAATCAAATCAATTAATATTTGCTATCTGATGAGGGTAGTTGTAACTTATGACACATGTGGCCACCGTGTGATGTGCAGTACCATCAACAACTGATAAGAAGCCTGCAAGTGATAAAAAAATTTTCAAAAATGGCTAAAATCGTCGATGGGAAAAAAAATTAAAAATCACACTAAAATCATTGATGGAAAAAAAACACTAAAATCATTTTAAAAAATGCCCAAGGCAATCAAACAAATATATCGAAAGTACAAATTATAAAAAAAAAATAATTAAAAAATGGAAAAAAAACACTCAAATCATAAAAAAAAAAATGCCCAAGGCAAACAAACAAATACATCGAAAGTACAAATTATAAAGAAAAAAACAAAGAAAATACTATAAAATGTGATGTAAGTTACAACTATCCAGATGAGTAATCAAATTTTTGCTTTAGAACTTTTGCTTTGTCTGCAATAAAAAGCATTTAGTCTGTTATTCTAGCATATTAACCATTTTTACTTTTTATTTTAGTATATAATTAATTCTAACAAACTGTACTTTATATTATGAATTGATTAAATCAGGCAAAATTAATTGAGTTTTAAAGCATCTGAGGTTAAAAAAAAAGATTTGTATAAAAAATTCATTTCATCTTGTATTTACTATAAATAACCTATTATTTGTTAACATTTAAAAAAGTTTGTTTAATGTGAAATTATCAGATAAATACTTAAAGCTGTACTATTCCCTTTAAAACAAATCTGAATGTTTGTAAATTTTTAAAACATGTCCAAGTGTTATAATAATAAATGTAATATAATTATTGGTATTTTATATTGTTTATTTTGAATGTCAATCAAGTCCATTTGTATGTGAATTAGTTCTCATTTTGATTGTTGTCAATTAAATTTTATGCATGTTATAACGTATTATGCATATGCAATTATTACATCATCATTAAATGTTTACTCCAAATAATATCCACATGGTTGATTTACTCATAGTTTTGTTCTATAAATATGGGATCAGATCCAATATAATTATTGCAATTTTATGTTAATTGTGTATTTTGAAGATTGTAGAAGTCCAATTGTATGTCAATTATCCCATATTTTGATTATTATTGTGAGTTAAATTTTATGCATGTTATGACTCATTATATATATATGCAATTATTAGATTACCTTCAAATGGTTACTCTACACTATATGTATATGATGGATTTACCCACAGATTTGTTGTACAAATGTGGGGTCAGATCAAAAGGACTACCTCAGTTAATTAAGGAGTATTACTAGTAAATTATGATCAGATGTAAAGAACCATTATTCATCATTAATTTGTGTTATTAGATGTCAGGAGTCAGATCTTAAGTGGCCACATTGTAGAGTTATCATTGTTAGAAAAACATATTAATTATAATTTTTATGTTATATATATATATATATATGTGTGTGTGTGTGATTATGCTATGAAGCTAATAATATACATAAATGTGTTATACTTGCGAGATGAGCCACATTTAGAGTTTGTTTGATTATACACAAATAATTTTTATTATAAAATTTAATTGAAAGATTAATGTATAAAATGTAAACCAGAATAAATCTGTGACACTTTACAACTAGTTATTGTTTTCAACCATGCATCCTAAAAAAAAAAAAAAAGATTGTCTGACAATTATATTTTGTAATAAATTATTATTTTGAGGTTAGTTTAAATAATGTAACTTCTTTTTTTTTTCATATTTCAATGCATTGATGTAATATTGTCTGGTTTGCATATTTATTCCATATTTATTTCATTGAGAGTAATTTATGATCTACTGAATCCAACCTGGTATTGCAAATAATGGCTGTATAGTGGTCATCATCATTATATTAAAGAAATTATTTTTAAAGCATGTTTACATATAAAAGTATGCATGTGTCAGTTTATTTCCTGATGGTTACTGTCAGGTGTCACCTGATCAAATAATATAAATTGAAATTATTCAAATATGTATTGACGGTCTATTACAATATATATATATTGTGACATGAACAATCATCATTCATTATTTTTCTATAGTCTACAGATTATATCAATTAAAAATCTTATGTTTAATAAATATATTTGAATTATGAGTAAATGGGGAATGAGTGAATGATTTATTTATTAAAATAAAATAAAAAAATGTTTTATATCATATCAAATAATAACAATGGACTTTATTAACATTAAAATAAACAAAAAATCATGCAACATGAACTTACTTTAAAATAATGTGTCAGTGTTATTATCAGGAAATAAAAAAGGCTCAGAAAAATAATATATACTTTTTTTTTGGAAAAATTTTGTTTTATTTTGTCTAGTTTTCATCAACAGTCTGTGGATTTGTGATAGAAACATAATCTACTATGAGTAGAGATGATGTAGGAGGGAATAACATAAAATCTCAGTTAATGTCCACAGAAATAAATAGCATGGATAACAACAAATACTATGCTAACTGTCTGAAGCCATCAAACCTTTAGATATGCCATGAATTGGGAATATTTGTTCATCTAATAATAACAATGCCTATTAAATCCTACATCATTGTATGACATTTGAAAATATTAATGAATACACTATAGGAGCATGGAACTGTAATATGAACATTTAACACTGAACTTAGCAACAAATGCTAATAAATATAACATTTAATAAAATTATCTATTCAAATAACTGTTATTTATCTTTAATAATCAAAGAAATAGCAGTAGTACACTAATATATATCTATTCAATTTTAATTTTTTAATAATTTAAATTATTAATGAAGCCCATATTATTCGGTATGCATTTAATTAATAAATCAAGTAAATAAGTCTTAAGCTGGTCATTGACATATTATTTTAAAGAACAAATCAAAATCAAAAACAGGATTAATATTTAATATTTGGTTTAAATATATAAAATGACCATTATAATAAAAATGTTATTCATTTAAGGTATAGAAAATATTAAAAGAAAAAAATTAAACAAAGACAGAATTTTCATATTGTGTAAAAGATTATGTATTTAATCCTTCTATGAACATGTATATTAATGATCTTTAGATATAGATCATATTTAGCATTTGCAAGCTGGCAGAGAAATGATTATAAGTATACAATAAATTATGAAAGATTACAGTTGTTAAAATTATAGTTGTGTTATTTATCTTAATTAACACACTCAGTGAGTTGATATTAACTTAATCTTATATTTTATTATTAATCTAGGCATCATTTGATTTATCTATTACACAAATTACTTGACTAGCAAAATACATAAATACTATCCATTTATTACAAAAAAACCCGTTTTATTTATTGAATTTTATTTTCTTTGCTAAACAAAATATTTATCAACACATATAGGTTCATTAGCACCTTATACATTCATAAATCTATTATAAGTTTAGATTATTATAAATTCATTTGTGGATCAGCTTATTTGTCTGTCTACCAGTTATAGTGTTGAATGCTCCTAGCACAGACCTTAATCCATTACAATATATTAGTTAGTTATTGTTGCAGAAAATAGAGAGTGGTATGATTGATTAATGACTACTAATGTCTATTAAGACACCACATAAAGGTAACCATTTATGATATAAATAATGGCTCTAAATGTTAGTGAAGTTAACTAAGTATAAGTAATAACTTCATACTCAATGCTCTCTTTTGAGATTAATGATGGTGATAAATCCTACACTTAATTTGTCAATATGAACTTGAAACACATGTTCTATTTTCTTATCATCACCATTTTTGTGGCAATCAGCCAAATGACAAATTTTAGGTTGTCATCTTTTCTTACAAAAGAGTTGTCAGTGCAGACAACCAAATAAAAACTTAATTCAACATTATAATCCATTTTCCTAGCATATACACATACCTATGCAAAAGTATTACACATATTCAAATGTGTTTTGACCTATATTTTGAATTAAATATTTAATATATTTGTGTATTTAATAATAGCATATGATAATAATTGCATAGTAATTAGATTCATAAAATTCAATTTGTGGTTTCATCACAATAATTTTGGACCACTGAAGAATGAAGTCTCTCCAAGTTCAGTCCATCTTCTTTTTTTTCTAGCTTCCCTTCAGCACATGAATACAGCATATTTCTTATTTCATTAATCCATCTCACATGTGGTCTCATTCTAGACATTTTACAATCTCTTGACAATTAGTTTAAGAGTTCAACTGTTAATATATTATCATATCATCAAAGAATATGTCCAGCCCAATTTTACTTCAGTCTCATAATTTTTTCAATGATTTTAGTAACACCCAGTTTGTTATCTCATCCCTGTATTTTATATCTGTTCTCATTTTGTTGTTCCTAACATACATCTCTATGTACTTGAATTGCATTTGAAGTCTGTTGATTTTTTGTTAAGTGTCCAAGTTTTAGATCTCTAAATAAGAACTGGTAATACACATTTATTAAAAACCTTTCCTTTTAAACAGATAGGCATAAGCTATTTCTACCAAAAACACTCAAACCAAGTTTAATTGTATTATTAATTTCATTTATTGTGTTTTCTTCTGTAGTAATAATGTGATCATCTTCATTGATATGAGTGTATATATGATGACCATGATTCTTCATACAAGTGAGCTTATTCTTTTTCAGTCCAATCCCAGGTAGCAACACTATGATTATGGAAGATCCTAAATATTAATTACTATTAATTTTATCCTAATTTTGGAAAAGGAATCATTGTTTAATTGTCCTTTTAATTAATATTTATTCTGGGTTATTTTTTTAGTCATGAATATTTCCTACAATGGAAAAGCTTCTCTTGTCAGAACATTTTTAATTTAATTAAAACATGCCACCTATGCAGAGATGTATTGTTCTCATCTTCTTTGTGATTTTTGATTATTTCTGTTAAGTCCAATTTATTCACATAATTTGGAATGTCTGGCACTATAGTACTTCTAAGTTTGATTAATTTCTTCTCTTCAACCATGACATGTTTTACACATTTTGTATATTTTTTCCTGTTTTTATTTCAACTGATATTTGGCTTGGTATATGTTCTTTGATTATGTTTTTCACCCAGAAATATCTGATAGCATCTCTGATCCAGACTTTTATTCTGTTGGCATATTACATTTCTGCTCTATTGTTTTGACACCCTGGTTTTTTTTTTACCTGTGTGAATTAATGATACTGTTTTGCAGATTTTTTTTGTCCAAACATCATTTTAATTGGAAATTTATTAATACTACATAATGGCATACTATGTTGATATAGTAGAGCAGAATACAAGATTTATTGTACATCCATAGTCCCGTCTTCATGTAACATTTGATTATTTGAATTGTTTTTTTTTCTGCAATGCCATTGGACTCAGAGTGGTATATGGGCATTAACATATGTCTAATATTACATTCTTTTAGGATTGATTTTGGTGCCTTTATCTGAAACCAATATTTTTGGGGAAATCATGGAAAATAAATATTTCCTTAAATTTTCCAATTGTTTCATTGGTACTAGTATTCTTAATACCTCTATACTCAGTCCATATTGAGTATGCATCAATCACCACCAAAATATATTGAAATGAAATCATCTAGCATGGTCAATATAAACATGGTTCTAAGATTTTTTGACAAAAAGCCAAAATGTGTAACTTTACTCTGGAAAATATGCCATCACTTGACATTTTTCACAGCTTTTCAGGAATTGCTATACCTCAGCACTGATTCCAAACTACCATATATAACCATGAGCAAGTGCTGTACACTATGATGACCCTGATAAATCAGCTGAAAAATCTGATGATGATCACTACTAGATATTTATGATCTTTCATTCATATAATCATGATTAGCTTTTGACCAGCACATTATTTCTTTCAACTTATTTTTTGAAGACTGATATTTATTTTTTGTTTTTATAAACACTCTGCCTTCATTATTATAACTAAAATTTCAGAACTCCTTAGATTTATTGAACATCTTTCGTGGGCTATCTTCATTTTGATTACTTTCTCATAAGTTAAATTGTTTGAGTCTACTATCTGCTACCTAAACCTATCGGACGTGTCCCACAATAATTGTTTGATCAAAGTGCCCTCTAAGGTGTCACCTTATTTACAAGTCTTAGCAAGCTTCCTTATTCCTTGATCATAATCATGTACTCATGATTGTATAGGCGATTCATGATTTCAATTATTTGCTAAAGTGGCATAAGATAGTATCATGGGAGCTTTAATGGGATCACTAACAGGTCAATTAATAAAAAAGTTTCTCAATCCTCTTCAGATAAATTAGCTAATCAAAAGATGTCATTAGAATCCAAATTAATAACTAATAATAAAAAAAATACATGATTGTCTAATTTTTAATAGAGTGATCTATCAAGCCATTTTCAACTTATTTTATTTAATCTTGTTAATACCTATAAAGTTCTAGCTACTGATTGAAATCTTATCACTGACTACTATCTTACAATTTACATTTCAAATTGTGCCAGTTTTCTGCTTTGTATAGCCACCACAAATAGAGAAGTCATTGTAAAGATGGTCAAACAAGCAGAATTATACCACAATAAATTTTGTAACTAAAAGTTGGCATTTATTGCCAACAAGATAATAATAAAGTAAAAATTAATAATGCTTCATAATAAATAATAATGGTTATATGGATTAGTATTAAAAATTAACTTACAACATGTGACCAAGGAGGCACACAAAATCATAATAAGGCCAGAATCACCTGAAAATTCCTAAGCCCAATTTTAAACACTCAGTGGTAGAATTCACAGTCCTATTTAACACTTAGCCTTGCCATTTCCTTGAGTTTAAGAATATCAGTTACATTTATAGAAATGTGTGTGTGCCGATATCGTTCTTATTACAATTGAACTTTTATCCTTTTTCAGTTCAATTTTATGTAACAACTCTATGAAACGTTTTAGAATATTAATTACTGTTAATGCTATTACATTTTTGAAACAGGAATTATTATTTAATTATCATTTTAATTGATTACTATTCTGGTCTATTCTTTTAGTTGCAAATATTTCCTAATCGCTTATCTTATCAGAATATTTTTAATTAAAACATATATAATTTTTTTTTATCCTTTCCTTCATAATAATTTTATTTTTTTATTTATTCTGAATATAACACATCATTTACACTATTCTACATACAGCAGTTACATAAATTTAAGTATGTTTTAGCATATGTCTTGGGTATATTATTTATGTATAAACGTATGATTAACAGTTTTTAAAGCAAAATAATTTTCTTTTATAAATCAATTTATTTCCATCCAGTAAATAATAATCAAAAATAAGAGCCAAAACCTCGTTTTATTTTTGAAATTTGGTATACTATATATGTAATTTGAGAAATATTTAAACACGAAAATATATAAATCTTTACACCACAAGGCAATCGCTTCCCCAAAACTCATTGGAAAGCAAAAAGGTTTTATAAAAAGCAAGGGATAAGCGGTTTTCTATGGGAAAAAAATAGTTTGTTCCTGTAGATAAAAATTATACCATAAATGTATAACAAACGACGTAATCTAATATAAATAGTAATTTAAAAAACCCTAATGCACAATATATGCTTGTGCAAACTATACTATTACATATTATGCAGGTATGCACTTAAAGTATGTATGTATGAAAGATATTGCAACTTAAATGTTTGTATAAAGAAATAAAGCTTAACTTAAAGTTGTTCTTTCTTATAATCTATGCATTCACTTTTCATCATCGAGTTATTTCAGTCATCAGTTGTTCATTCTAAGCATGTATCATTGTCTCATAAGTTCTTTGATACTCTTCCATTTTTGGAGGTACACCAATGTTGATCACTACTGATCTCCAGTAAAAAATAAGGGTCTATCATTGTACTGAAAGTCCTTTGATGATATTGCATTTTTTAAGTACATCAATTATGATGGCTAAGGATCTCTAATGAAAAAGTTTAGAACGAATGGTTGACTTGCTATTTTTGATGTTTTTTTATACATATGTATTATAATATCTCATTCATTGGCAAGGCATTTTTAAGTTTGATGAAACATTCTTAGTCAGGTCAAGTTCTTCAAAGATGCTATTTATGGATTCTGCATGGGCATGATGATTTTTATTACCTCATTATCTTCCTATTCTTTATCCAATTGCATTAAGACCTTGTATAGTTAATTGTTCATGTGTAATTGAAAAGCTCTTTCATGTTGTCATCATCAATTTCTTATCAGTATCTTTATCCAATATATCATAAAATGCTGCCTTACTTATTAAAGTTAATACATCTTGATAATTGTGATGCTTCTTTGATCCATAGACAGGAGAAGTGATATGGTGTCCAGTGGTATTAGTTGCTGCTATGATCCCAGTTGATAACATATGTAGCTGTAAACTTTAAGAAAAATAATATTGTAAAAAAAAGAATTGGATTCATTATGCAAGCTTACAACAAAATGGACTAAAAAGGAAGAGTAAGTTTACAGTTCACAATTGTTTGTGCTTCTTTTGCAAAAATTTTAATCATTGCACTCACAAAAACCCCTATTGAAGTTTCATTTTTTTTTAATTCATAGTCTTATATTATGTATGTGAACACATTTAGAATTAAAAAAAACAATGTTAGTAATATGTCATTAATTGTAGTGTTGTAACCATAGAAACTCATTATTTATCAATGATGTGAGGATAGCCAATGTAGAAAACTGCTGAGTACCACAACCTAATCATGCAGTTAACTTTGAAAAAAAAATAAAAATTTTAACATATTAAAAAAGAAATAAAAATGTGTCTAAGTTTTGTATATTGAGATAAATATTTAATAGTTTTTTATATATAGTATGTACTATGAAGATCTAAATAAACAGCACTTTATAAATATGTCATCTGTAGTCTTTTTTAATAGCATGAGATGTTACATTTTATTACAGGGAGTAGCTATTTTCTTAAAATATTATCACAATATTTTGAATTAATGGCAGAAATATGGGTCATTTAAATAAGATTAAAAGCATGAAAGTTTTTTAATTTATTTGTATTGCAATTACATCATATAAAATTTATTATTAAATGCATAATGATAAAAAAATTTCCCTTCATTTTTTATTATTAAATATGTGTTTTTGGTAATAAAGATTTTGATTTGATTGGATATGAGGAAAAAGCAGTCATGATTTGACTGAAATTATCATTTATAAAGGTTTTAATTGAAAACCGCTTTATTGAATATTTTAGCTAACACATAAGAGTACATAAATTAAAATTAATTATTATTACCAAAACACTAAAATTTATTTTTACATTTATGCTGAATGAAATTTGTATTGATACCAACCACTTTATAAAATATAATAGTAACATTTGTTAATTATTTGTTAAACTAGTGCTTATCTTTAGCCCAAGTAAACTCTTTAATTTTCATTTAATTAATAATATGTGTGGTCTTATAGAGATGTCAACACCTGAATTATCTTAACCTACATAATTCTCTTGCAAGACAAGAACCAGATTTTATTCCATTTTATTACCATGTAGATAGATGTGCCATTTTTATTATCACTGTAAAATAGAAAAGGTGGACCAATCTTTTAACTGCCTAGACTTATTAAAACAGTCAAAACTCTACATATAGTATTGCCACTGCCAGAAGGCTAGTGCATAAAATCCCCATCTAGTACCTACTCATCCAATATCTCCAGACTAGTTTATGGGTTGTGGTCTTTGTCAGTGAGGAACTTTGTAGCTGAAAGCACTGCACCCAGATCTTACGATCTAATGCAACCCTCCAGCAGCCATCTTTTATCTCTACTTAATTATAAAACTATGAGTCTTAAATTGAAAACACAATAATATTTTAAACCAAGCTCATTAGCTTATATAGTCATATAGATCTGAATTCAGTTCAATACATATACATTTTGGTGTCTTTGGTTATTTAATAACCATAGCCACCACTATCCTATTAGGCAGAATTGGTTTTAAGCCAATAACATCACATGATCACCATTTTTTATGCTTGCTCATAACTGTTATTAAAACAGGCAAAAACTCTCCATACAGTATTGCAAGCCAGAGTAGTCAATGGATGCCAGAAGGTATAGTTTTGTAATTAAGTAGAGATAAAAGATGGCTTCTGAAGGGTTGCATTAGATCCTAAGATCTAGGTGCAGTGCTCTCAGATCCAAGACTTCACACTGATGAAATCTGCAAGACAGAAACTAGTCTGGGGATATTGGATGAGTAGGCACTAGATTGGGATTTTATGCACTAGCGTTCTGGCATCCTTTGATTACTCTGGCTTGCACTGAGTGGCAGTACTGTATGAAAGTTTTTGCCTGTTTTAATAACAGTTATAAACAAGCATAAAAAATGGTGATCATGTGATGTTTATTGCCTAGACTTACACTGATTTTGAAAAAAAAACTATTGTGTTTATATATATATATATGTGTGTGTGTATGTATGTGTGTGTGTGTGTGGGTGGGTGCATTTGTGCATGGTACATTAAAGGTTTTGTGTTAAAAGATTAATTTCAAATAGGATTTGGAGTTAATGTCAGTTTTACAGACCATATAATAATTTTTGACAAAAGTAATTTCATTCAATGTTTTTATTAAATTTTATTCATGGTTTACAATACTGAAAAGTCATCAACCAAGATATAGGTTATGGGACAAAAGTTCTGAGATGTAAAATTTCTTACCTGTTCTATAGTCTGCCATTTGATAAAGATGTTTTATTTAGTTAATGTTAGTTGTAGACTACTTTTATCTAAAGAAGATTGCATCAGATAAATGAAGAACCATTATTATTATATTGAATAACTTTGGAAATAAAAAAAATGAATAATTTGTTTCATAAATAGTTATGGACTTTACTAAAAATTCATAAATATTGAAAACCCAAGTGAAACAAAATTTATTATAAATAAAATATATAAGAACAGAATTGTACATAGTAATTATATACCAGATGGAGTGAAAGATTTTTTGTTTAATTAAAATTGCAAAATGCTGATAATTAAGATTTATGTCTCTATAAGCTATTAAAACAGGCAAAACTCTCCATACAAAAATGCCACTCAGTGAAAGCCAGAGTAATCAATGGGTGCACTGAGTGGCACTAATGTATGGAGAATTTTTCCTGTTTTAATAACAGTTATGAGGAAGCATAAGAAATGGTGGTCATGTGATATCTCTATAAGTTCTCATAGAAGTATTTATTTAGATGCCCAGAATGAATAAGTCCAAACAATATTTTAAAATTAAGGAAAAATTTAATTTTAAAATTAAAAAAAAATATTAAAGGGTAAAACAAACAGTAATAATAGTTTTGTAAAATTTTAAAAAAAGTAAAATTGTAGATTATACTTTAAAAAAATTTTATGTATTAATACAAAAGTAGAGTCAAAAGTTATTAAAAAAATTGTAATAACACAAGATATTCCTAATATTAAGAAATGTAACATTGAATTTCAATTAAGAATTGAACTTCTTATTTTAATATTAACAGATTTGTGATGAAACATCCATGAAAATATAACTATTTTTATTAATAACTACTAAACAAATATCTGTTTTAAAATTACATCAAATCACTACTAAAAGAAAGCAATATATTTAAAAAAAAAAAAAAAGTACGAGGATATTTTCAAATGAACCATTTAGAAAAATTAAATATCTGGAATTCTATAAAATAATATGATGATGACTTAAATAAATATAATCTTGAAATAGAAGGAAAGATAATAAAAGTCTCAGAAGAATTAAACAATACTTTGGCATTGAAAAGAAGCTTGCTTCAGCAATAAAGAATGATCTATTATTATCAAAATCATCTTCAGAAGTGTATAAAACGGTCCAAAAAAAACTTTAGATTAATAAATAGCTAGCCTAATGATTATAATATATTTTGAAATTTCAAGTACGTTAAATGAAAAGAAAAGATATGCAATTAATTCTATGAAGAATCGAAAAACTTCAGAAGATAATAAAATTATTTTAAAAGTGTTAAAAGAGGCAGCTAAAAAATAAATTGTTTGTAAAATGTATAAAAATAAAATATATATATTATATGATTTAAAGCATTAATATTGATATGCAAGAAATACAAAAAAAGGAAATTAGAAATCAAAATCTATTTTAATTAATATTTTTGAATTAAAAGTAATCATAGCATTTTACTTCATCTATAAATTAGAGAAAGAAGCAATGAATACAAATTATTATTATTTATTGCATTTATAGTTTACGAAATAGTAACTGCACGAAATGGTAACTGCACTAAGTAAAACTTTAGAACATCAAAACATTATATATATATATATATATATATATATATAATCAAATTGTTATGATTTAGCAAACTATAACAGCAACTATATTAAGAAGTTTATCATTGATAAAACATATTCAGATAATAATTCCATATCTCCAAAACTTTATACATGTCAACTACACACATTTTGTGAAATAAAATGGAAAGTTACAAGAATAAGAGAAATTGAGACTTTTAATTAAGTTATTTTGATTTTATCAGCAATATGTTTATTTTTGAAAATATATTCTTTTATGTGTCAAAAAGTAATAATGATGTATATAAAAAATGCAACCTAATAGAATTTGACATAAATGCTAAAAAGAATAAAAGAGTAGTCAACAGTGTTTTTTTTTTTTAAAAATAATAATAATAAGACAAAGAAGAAAAGAATAACTGATTGCAGAGAATTAGATGTTGATAATCATAAATACATTTGTCAAATTATTAATACACATGAAAATATAATTGACCATAGCAACTATAAAATTAATCTTGGATGGACAGCTTTTGATAGAAATAATTTAATATTAAAAGTTATATCACCATATGATTGCAAATGATGTTTTTATAAAATTTAAATTTGAAGAATTCCACCTTAAAAAACAAATAATGCAGGAACTTCAAATAAAACTTTGTGAACTTGTAAAAAGAAGTCTCACTATCATCATTGAAAAGCTAAAATTGAACTGGTTTGGACATATTTCTAGAAGAGAAGACATAGGTAAACAAGGATATTCTTAAATTGCATCTCCGTGAATATAAAAGTACTAAAAAAACGTCTGATTTAAATGAATGAGATATTAAAGCTTGTTAGAAAAACTGGATTAAACTTAAATTTAATCCCGCAACATACTGAAGATAGTTGAAAGTGATGATAATACAAATGTGCAGCGTCTGAAGTAGCGAATTTCCATATGGATTTAGATATATATTTAATGTCATGTTTTTTTTTTCTCTTCAGTAAATTTTAATATGCATTTATATCTGTTTTAGGCATCAATTTTTTTCCGGTTACTGAGTTATCTTCTAGGACATGAAAAATTTAAAGAAGAATTACAGGTATGTATGTGTGTGTTTGTGCATATGTATTTTTAATACCAGTTTTTCGCGCGCTTAATCCCCCCCCCCCAAGCGATAAATGTCATTTTTGAAAAAAATGCTAATCATTTAATTTGAAGCGCACGAACCAATTAAAATGTGATATCAACAAACATTCACTATATATACTCTATATTTAATAAACAATTTTGTGAGTGTATATACTTATATTGTATGGCACAAATTTATTTAAAAATTTAATATTAGTAAAAAAATTAATACAATTTCTAAACGTGTAAATTTATAAAGTAAACAAAGCTATATGAATTTTAAAAAACAAATTGATCATAAGAAAGGTAACACTAAGAAGAATTCATCAGTTTTAAATTATTTGTATAACTTGGTCGTTTAAAAATTCTTTTGCCTATTTCTTGTGTTTGCAAAATCACTAATTACTTTGTACAGATTTATTTTGGCTGTCTAGTTAATGCTCAAGAATGAGCAATTGAAAGACTTTAAAGTCTGATTTGTTAATTGAATTTCTTTTAAAATTTTATCATTATTTTTTAATTTATTAAAAGATCTTTCAGTGTTAGTCACAATCACTGAAGTGCGAAAAGTAACTTGAAAACAATATTTATTTTATTAAATTTAATTTCAACATAACAGCTTTATAGTTTAATTGACCCCCCCCCCCCAGTAATACTGTTGTATGAATTAATTATTTATCAAATTGTTCTAAAAAACATTCGAATTATAATTATAATTTGAACATTTTTAAAGTTTATTATGTGCAATGTGTTTGGTAGTTTTTAGTAATATATGAAACCATGGTTTTCATTTACCATAGGAAAAAAAATGCTATAACATATTTTATAAGCTAATGTAATCAACTTTGTTAAATAATAATATAATTAAATACATACATATGTAAATTTAATATTTTTAACGGTGAATATAGATGTAAATTAATTAGTAAATGGGTTCTCAGTTATGTAAATGAAGTAAATCCATAGCCAAGATGTGCGGTTCGGCAAGCTGAAAGAAAACAATAGCAAACCTGGCCAAACTATTTCGAGGTTTGCTATTGCATTATTTCAACATGCAAAATCGCTCTTATTGGTTTCTGCATATAATGGAGATTCCATTTACTAATTTATATTTATATATTTAATGCACATTTTATTGATATTTTTGAAGATGATTTTAGATACCAGGAAATTTGAAGCGTTAAAAGACTTTGATTTATGGACACACATAAAACAGGTTCGTTAATAGATTAAAAATTTTAAGTTTCTTACAGATCTATAGAAGGATTTATTTAGATACATATATATCTATATTTTGTAACTGCATATGTAAGTATGTGTTTAAATTTTCAATCTATTAATTTATATACGCATGAACATGAACAAAATAATTAAAATAACATTATATTAGTAAGTGGTATCATGTATAAGCAAAATTGAAATACTTATTAACTAATGGAGGAATTACATAAAAATTGCATTAAAGCTTCTTGCTGGCACTGTTTTTGTACAGTGTAACTAAAAAGTACCAAGATATTTATAAAAAATAATATATATGAAGTTATAATATATATAAAGAAGATGTCTGTTAATTATAACAAAATTGTAATCATAATAACAACTATAAATATAACGGTAATAAACTATTATAAAGTCTTTCAATCGGCAGAAGTACTTTTTAACCGAAAGTTTTCTGCCGATTGAAAGACTGTTTATAATAGTTTATTATCGTTCTATTTATTATTTTTATTATATATATAATCAATAGATAAATTACAAATAAATCAAAATAAAAAGCAACTGGGTAAATCAATAGATAAATTACAAATAAATCAAAATAAAAAGCAACTGGGTAATAAATAATTTTATTTATCATCAGCAAGTCAATTTTCATTCTAATATGAATCTTTCCCAAATGCCATTTTTAAAATGTACCATATGACAAGATAAATTTGCATCTTGAGAAAGTTCATATTACAATGAAAATCGATTTATTATTAAAGTAGTCGTATATTAAAAAATTGTCTATTATTTCAACATAGAATTTATCAATTAATTAAAAGTTTATAATTATTTGACATTATGATACTATAATTTACTGAAAAATGGAAATAAGAAATGATATATATATACACCAATCTTTTTGCTCCTTTTATCATCAATATAAATTCCAATATCATGTAACATTTTTTGATTTTCAATATATATGTAAGCTCTACCTGGCAATACTTCTGATAAAAATCGGAATTTCTAATTAGATTAAAATCATTGCATCTCTGTCAGGAGTAAACTTATATTAATAATACATCATGAGCGATATTTGTATGAGAATCCTTTAAGGATTGATAAGCATATAATATTATGATAGTTATCAATATGTTATTTTTATTGATATATAAATTTCTTTTTTTTTTCTGTCATTTTTTGTCTATTTACATAAATATTTACAGTTTCAACTTGTGATTTATTAAAAGAACGTGTGTGAAAAAAACCAAAAAATTATTATATATATATATTTCAGTCTAGCAGCATCTTTGGAAATATTGATCCTATGAATGTATTGTTATCCTGGATTTCTTCTAAAGGTTTATCTTATATTGAGATTAAAAGAAATTTTTATATTGAACAAACGACATTTTATCAAAAACAAATCTTGAATTCAGGCAATGAAACTACCATCAGTACAAGGTAAAATAAATTATAGAATTATGATAATTTAAGTGATGATATTAATATTTTATTAATAAATAAATAGAAAATTAAATACATGGACATCAGGTAGACAAATTAGATAGATAGATAGATAGATAGATAGATAGATAGATAGATAGATAGATAGATAGATAGATAGATAGATAGATAGATAGATAGATAGATAGATAGATAGATAGATAGATAGATAGATAGATAGATAGATAGATAGGTAGGTAGGTAGGTAGGTAGGTAGGTAGGTAGGTAGGTAGGTAGGTAGGTAGGTAGGTAGGTAGGTAGGTAGGTAGGTAGGTAGGTAGGTAGGTAGACAGACAGACAGATAGATAGGAGATAGATAGATAGATAGATAGATAGATAGATAGATAGATAGATAGATAGATAGATAGATAGATAGATAGATAGATAGATAGACAGACAAACCAACAGATAGATAACATGTATATATGCAAATTGATAGATAGATAGATAGATAGATAGATAGATAGATAGATAGATAGATAGATAGATAGATAGATAGATAGATAGATAGATAGATAGATAGATAGATAGATAGATAGATTCACAGACAGATAGAAAAATAAATATATAAATAGATAGATAAGGAGAGAAAAATACAGATTACCTTGACAACAGATTAAGATTGTTGATTGTTATTGATATAGTATTTTGACTCTAATACATGTGCCAGTCGGATTTGTATGTTCACGTAACAAGATCTAGTATCTAGGCAAAAGTACCTTGAATCCACTCGTGCACAAGATACACAGGTCAGGAACACTCATGAATTCTGCCCTATTTGCCTATTTCCCAGATCTATAGCATTATGAGCAACAATCCCGATGGCATCGATTAATTTACTTCTCATCTGCCGGCATCGATCATCGGAGACACAAAAAGACTCTAAACTAAACTTACGTGATAGATTAACTTAATAACCAATTATATTTTATGAGCAATAGAGGCTCATGACCTAGCATATTAATTATGTATTGAGCGAAGATCATCTAGTCATATTTAGCATAAGTAATAACTTAATATATTATCTTAACTAAAAGAAAGCAATGGTTCGAGTTTGATATATATATATTTAAGATTTATTAATAACAAAAATTATGTCGGGTTATTTAGCCGACGTGAGCCTCGTAAGTTTATATATATATGTGTTTGATTCATATTTAACAATTTGCGGCTATGCCAATAATATATAAGTGTGATTTAATAAATTAGCACTATTGGGATACATTACTAGAATCCTATTACACCCCCAGAGACGAAAAAAGCAATTACTTAATTTAAAATGATAATAATTTTACAAGCAGATATTATATTTGGTTACATTCAATATTATGATTAATTTGAGTTATAGATAATTAATGCGCGAGATGGGTAATGAATAATTATATAAACGATACTAAATCTATCGCATTAATGCTTATATTAAACTAATGGAAATATGTTTGTTTAAAGAAATCATTTCATTACGGCTTATGAATACTTCTGGGTGACTAATAAGACACTGAAAGGTGATGCGTGCATGGCGGCTGATTGGGTCGGTCCAATTATGGATCCTGGAGTGTGCTTCATGAATTTTCAATAACGAAAGGGAGTGATTTCCTCTGCAAACGTAGGCAGGGTCGGTTTGACGAACGAAGGAGTCCAAGATTTCCTGGAATGAAGTACAGGTGAATCATGGATGACGAAGAGAGGTCGGCAACGACTTTATTGGGCTGGTTTCCCAGATCGCTCCCCATATAAAGCATGCACATAAGACCAACTATGTCCCCAGGGTGGTTTTACAGCCTGGTTTAAGGACATTGAGAATGACGATGGGGCTCAATTGCGCGAATATCTCCATGTGAGAAAGAAGCATGAACATATATATATAAACGAAATGGCCTTTATGCACAAAACGCTTAATAATATAATATAATTCTAAAATTAAAGATTATCGAAACGTATTTATTGCCCATAAATTATGAAATATTTGGCGTAATGACATGGCTTCACTAAGCAAACATGAATAATTATTGTACTTAAATATAAAGCTAAGATCTTAAGGTCCCCCTCCCTTTTACATTATGTTACTTAATATTATTCATTACTTTTTACACATTTAATAAATCTCAATTTTGGTTAATCAATGCCCTTGTGAAAATATATAAATGATTACAAAATAAGTGGGTGGTGATAATAGCTAAGATGGGTTTTACATATATAATATAATTTAAGAATAAAAAATAGCACATTATTTAGGAAAGAGAATGTGAAAAACAGATGTCAAATCTGTTTTTCTACAGTAAACATGAAAAATATAATTAGTTTATTTATCTAAAATCGCGAGCACCTGGGCAAGTCAAATAAGACTTGTTTTGATCAAATTATGAATTATTTACCCAGTAAATGATGGGTGGGGAAACAAAAATGTATTATATGCTGGCGATTTTAGCATACTATTGGCATTTATTTTAAGATATAACTACATAAATGTAAATAAATGTAAATGAAAATTGTTTGTTACTTGGAAATAAAAAAAAAGAAAAACATTATTTAGGAGGCTTAATATAGACTAGTTATATAGAGTTATAGAATACATATTTGAAGACATTTAGTATAGATGATTTAAAATATAACTATTACAGAGAAGGCAGGATTTAGGAATTATAAGTGGTCAAAGTTTTTTTACCTTGATTATTTGGAAGAGTGTTTCACTAGGAATCAGTCCATGGGTATTATTTCACTAGATCTAGGGTAGCACTATTGTTTGAGAGATAGTATTTCATTTTCACTGGAAAATATACATAAAGTTCAGTAGTACAAGATGCAGAGCTTCGTTCATGGGAACAGCATATTAGAACGGAGGGACAAGGCAAAATTTCCTACTCATGACCATTGAGTGAGAATTAAAACTGGCATGGAATATGTATAGCAACATAGCTATTTAATGATTTCCTCTCTTTGTGGATTCAAATCCAGCAGTATATATACTTTTATTTTGAAGCTGTAACTTAGCAACTACTGCTGGACCTGAGGCAGTTTAAGCACTTAAGGTTTCTCTGGAATAGTTTGACTGGACACTCTTATCTAGTAAGATGTTTGAAACAATGCAAGTTTGTTATCAGTTTCTCGAACGATTGTTTTAAAATATATCTTATGATTTTAAAACAAACTAGCATGGACAATTTCCACTAATGGGTTTATTTTATTATTACCAATTCGTAATCTTTTACTTTAATCTAAGGGGTCTTCTGGGTAATTGTTTTTCGATAGACTTCTTAACAAGATTGTATCATTTCTGGCTACAAAATTATATATGAAAAAATAATAAGTTTCATATATAATACCTTATATATATAATATAACTTTATTAATATATTCACAATCTCCTACACTGAAATATATAGATATTTATTATTTACGCCCGCATACACATGAGAATATTATTATTAAATAAAATATTTTTAAATTAAAATACATACGTATTAATGTGATTTGTTATAATACTAACCAAAAGAAATATATATATTATTAGCTATGTATATACATGCGTAAAGGTGGGTTTGAATACAGTTAGATGGTAGGATATTGGATGTGGGCTGTGAAGCAGGATCTGAGCATCACATCATCTGCTTCATTTTCCTGAACTTACCGGAAAAAAATGAAAACAATGTTTAAAAAAAGAAAAAAAAGCTTTTACTTGATGTCCGGGTAACTAAAGAACAACTTTGGATTGGCGATGTATCTAAAAGGAATTTTATGACTTTCATTTACGATAGAATCCTAACTCTCTGCTATATTAGAAATTTATGACTTTCATTTATGATAGAATACCCCAACTCTCTGCTATATTAGAAATTTATGACTTTCATTTATGATAAAATAGCTCTCTGCTATGTTAGAAATTTTATGACTTTTATTTATGCTAAAATACCCTCTCTGCTATATTAGAAATTTTTATGACTTTCATTTACGATTGATTATCCTAACTCTGTGTTATATTAGAAATTTATGACTTTCATTTATGATAGAGTATCCTCTCTGCTATGTTACTAAAAAATTTTTTTCACTGTCTTCAAAAAAACTGCTTGGTTAATTGTATACAATAAGATAATAATACAAAAAACTATGCTATATATACACAAATTATTCACTGTCTTCAAAAAAAATCTGCTTGGTTAACTGATTAACATAAAATGATAATAACAAACTATTATAATATATACAAATTATTCACTGTCTTAAATCATTTGCCATTGCATATCCATGTCGTCATGTTTTATCCGTCCAGCTTCTCCCCCCCCCCATTCTACACTTCCCCCCTTGCTCTACTCTCCCCATCCCATACTTAATTTTTATCTATTTAAATGATTATTGCTATCCTACCTTTTATTTAATATTAATTATTTCTAGATCTAGTTTTTACTGTGAAATATATATATCTATACTGATTATTTACTATTTAGCTCTTTGATGCAAAGTATATCATAAAAATTATTATAACCTCTACCTGGACTTCTTTATGTCTTATTTCATGGTCTGTTTTTGGAGTTGTTCTTCAGCACCTGTAACATCTTAACAAAATGATTGATTAACGATTGCATTGCTACATTTGATACACATATTTTGAACCCAAAAAAAAAAACTCTATATAACTTTTATTATGAATCATTGCTTTTAAACTTTTTATTCTAAATAACTCGATCACCTATTGGCAAATTTATAGTGGTATTGCTACTGGGCGCCAGCCAAAGGGATAGGGCTATATGTTCTGACAAGATGATCCGCTACTATTGGGTTGTATACTTTTCTAAGATCTATACTTAAATAGTTATACATTTACAGCTTTAACAGAAAAAAAATTATTATGGCTTTAGCACATATTTATATATATAAGAGACTGAAAGTGTAACAAAACTGTCATTATTTTATTTCTTTCATTGATTTACGACCGTTATATATGCATGAATATTATTAAAAACATTTAAAAAAAAATCTGCACATTTGCGAGTATTTAGAATCTTTATTTTATTATTTTTAACAGTGAAATCATTTTTAAAGCTGTCACTTATTTAACTCTTTCAGACTTGGACATATAAATTTAAAATACTTATTTAATAGATGTATTAACAAGGGAAAAAAATTATATTTAACATCATTATTTAAAACATTTATGAAAAAATTATTATATATTTTTATTATTTAGGGCACACACTACTTATCTATTTTCTTTAAATGCAAAAGCCCCTTAAAAGCTGACACTAATTTAATTCTCTCAGACTTGGAAATATTATTATTTGGGACATTTAAAAAAATTATATAGAACATCATTATTTAAAGCATTTATGAAAAAAAATTATTATATTATTATTATTTAGCACACAATTCAAAACTTGGGCATTATATTTATTTATTAAAATGGAGAAATTATTATATATCTCACTATTATTATTCTATATTGTACACATTTCTTTACCATCTTTCTATTTTAAATGTGAAAAAAAAAAAAAAAAACCTTAAAAGCTATCTCTATTTTATTACATTGTAAACTAGGAAATACTTGGTTATTTAAAATCATTTATGGAAACTTTTATATATATATAAACACTACTATTTAGAACACATACTTTATACTTTATTATTATAACTGTGGAGGCCCCTTAGAACTACTACTATTTTATTTACGGCATCCTGCATGTAATTTCACGTTTATGACCAAGAAAAAAAAACATTATACAACATCTTATTCACTTCTTTGAAAAAACACATTTTATTTTATAAAAATGAGAGCCCCTTAAAAGCTGTCACTCTTTTATATCACTGGAAACTTACATGTATACAAAAACTATAAACATTATTTGGGAAAACACTTCTCTATCTTTAATTAATATGAAAGTAAAAGCCCCTTAAAAGCTGTTACTTCTCTTTACTTCTTTTAAAAAAAACTCACGAGAATTATACATGTAATGAACATTTATGGACAAGGAATAAAACATTATATAGCACTATCATTATTCAAATCATACACGTGAAAGAAAACAAAACAAAATTGCCACTAATTTATTATAATGATCGAAATGCAAGTGAAGATCGAATCTAACTGCAAAAAAAATATCTGCACTACAGAGCGCCATCTAGGCATTTAAACCTAGAAAAATTTATAGAGTAGGCAGATACGCGCTGTTAAGATTCCACTTTATTTAAATATTCCGATCACACTAGCTCAGTGGAGACGCAGAGATAATAATCTATATCTTAATTTATATCTTAAATATCAATAAATAAAAGCCACTGCCAAAAATTAACACATAAAAATATTTATTTACGCACATATAAAATGTTTAAATTTTGAGGAATAAATTCAACATTTTAGATTTTTCTATTCATCTTTTAATTTTACATTTAACTAAGTTTCAATGAGTTTAATATTTTATTTAAATAGTCAAGTATGAATAGACTACATAGATCTGCATTTGAAAAGAAAATATTCTTCCCTGATTTAACCTTAGGCAACAAATTTCGCAATCAACTGGTGCCAATCCATCTGATACATTCATGTATTCAATGTAGCATGATACGACAACACAAAATACTATACTGTCAGGAATGGACATCTGAACAATAAGTAGAAATAGAGAAGACATTGACTCTCCACCAACAGGAATGTTACATCTGTTGGCAAGTAGAACAATAAACAAAAAACTCCATAGGAATGGTCTGCAGTCTTCTGCCGACTTACAAACCCATCCATAGGCAAACAGAGGGTGTGTGGCGTATATCTATAATCCTGCCCGCAGCAGACCTCATATTATATCTACAACTACACAAATATATCCAATCCATTGAACCAATTCAACTACGATATGAATAACCTAAGATTTCCCTCCCTTAATATAACTTTACAAAACTATATAGCCATTCACCCCCGACTTAAATTTAACATTTAGATACGTTCGCACAAATGCATTTTATACAATTTGTTTTAAAATGTTGAGTACAGATCAGCTGCACAGATTCCACGGTCAAAAACATTCCAAATTAAACACAACCGATCAAAATACAAAGTCATCGATAAACGTCACTTGCATAGGGAATATACAAATCCCATTAGCATTCATCGTAAGATGCTTGCAGTGATATCGTTGACATATATTCTAATCGAATGTGAAAACCACAACATTATCAACCGCTAACGAATCTATGCAACGTCTATACCCAACCTTAAATTCCCTCATTTAAAATGTAAACAACAAATAATTTATACAGTAAGAGAAAAAAAAATGGAAATGATTTCTATCAATCGGAAAACATATAAAATTAAACATTATTAATTTGATTTAAAAACTTACAAGAGTCAGATAAGAGTCCGTTTTAACATTTAAGTTGGCTTGTTTATCAATTTGTAAAACTTGACGAAAGTTCTTAATTGATTTTAACAATTGTTCATTTCATATAGCGTATGGTAGAAGAGTCCAGGTTTCTGCTTTTAATTCCCGCGACGCCTCCATTGGAAGATACTGTTCTGGAGATGGCAATAGCTGGTTCAAGGTATCACAGTCTTTTCATTTTTCCTTTTCTTTAAATAGAGAGTGTGGTATGTGCATCCTACCGCATCTCTCAAACACACAACGCTGGAACTGTCCGAAAAAACTGTATTTCCCTTTTTATATTATCCACAAGGATTCAATCAACAAAACGTCACTAATCCATCACTTTCGTTAGGGTCCAAGCCAAGGCTTAGTGCTTCCATTGGTCAAGCTAATTTCTCTTTATTTTCTTATCTACCTTTTATCAGATCATTTTAATTATACAAGAGCCCAAGGGCCAGTTTGGTTTTCGATAATTCATAAACAATCATTACCATTTACAGATTACAAGAATTAATTAATACCTGTTTTTATTTTTAAATCTTGTACTTTTTTTTTTATTATATAAAAAAGTACGTTCAAATACTTATTTATTTGTTTTTTTTAAAAAAAATATTTTTAAAGTTTGGCATCTGTGCGAATGTATATATGTTTAATAAACATTTTAATTTTAGAGTTTAGTTTTTAACTTTTACTTGCGAACTTTTAAGTTTTTATTTTAAATTAATGTAACAACATATTTATATATCGTTACATATCAGTAAACTTCCTCAAAAAACAAAAACATTAAAAAAAAAAAAAGACTTTACTTAGTGTTAGTAATTACATTACACAAATTGATTATATATGAAAATTTCAAAAGGACAAAACTTTTTTTTTTTTTACAAGACAAAACAGTAATTACACATAATGATGAGAAAAAAAAGTTGACTGATGATTCCTTACTACCAGCTAAATTTCTGCCCCCTCCCTTCCAAGTTTCATTTCTCCCACCTTTAACTATTACTTAGGCAAGTTGAACGATTAGATTTTAATTTAACTCCTACCTTTAACTATTACTTAGGCAAATTGAACGATTAGATTTTAATTTAACAAGACTTTTTAAAAAAAAAATTATGATTTATATTTATTATTACGTTTTATTTATTAGTTTTTATTCCTCAAATTTATCTCTACATATGTGCATTTTTTTTTACTGGCAGCACTTTTTAAACAAAACTTCAAACTGCAACTCCAAGTCAATACAACAAATATATTTATACTAATATCAGAAAAAATATTACGGGCATGATTTATTTTCAAAAGTACTAGTGGTTTATTAAACATCTGGCTATAACTTTATGTTAGTACAAAAATGTACTTATTTCACAAAAAACATGTTATTTGCATGATTCACTTTTAAAATTCTCAGGGCACTCGTGATTTATTAAAAATAGAAAATTTCATCATCATCAATTCCCCTTCTCAGGGTCAATCTCTGAGGTAAGGCCACACTTGGGATGCCAATTATAATGATCGAAATGAAAGTGAAGATCGAATCTAACTGCAAAAACAATATCTGCACTACAGAGTGCCATCTAGGCATTTAAACCTAGAAAAATTTATAGAGTAGGCAGATACGCGCTGTTAAGATTCCACTTTATTTAAATATTCCGATCATTAGCCCAAGTCACTAGCTCAGTGGAGACGCAGAGATAAAAATCTATATCTTAATTTATATCTTAAATATCAATAAATAAAAGCCACTGCCAGAAATTAACACATAAAAATATTTGTTTACGCACATATAAAATATTTAAATTTTGAGGAATAAATTCAACATTTTAGATTTTTCTATTCATCTTTTAATTTTACATTTAACTAAGTTTCAATGAGTTTAATATTTTATTTAAATAGTCAAGTATGAATAGACTACATAGATCTGCATTTGAAAAGAAAATATTCTTCCCTGATTTAACCTTAGGCAACAAATTTCGCAATCAACTGGCGCCAATCCATCTGATACATTCATGTATTCAATGTAGCATGATACGACAACACAAAATACTATACTGTCAGGAATGAACATCTGAACAATAAGTAGAAATAGAGAAGACATTGACTCTCCACCAACAGGAATGTTACATCTGTTGGCAAGTAGAACAATAAACAAAAAACTCCATAGGAATGGACTGCGGTCTTCTGCCGATTTACAAACCCATCCATAGGCAAACAGAGGGAGGGTGGCATATATCTATAATCCTGCCCATAGTGGACCTCATACTACATCTATAACTACACAAATATATCCAATCCATTGAACCAATTCAACTATGAAATGAATAACCTAAGATTTCCCTCCCTTAATATAACTTTACAAAACTATATAGCCATTCATGCCCGACTTAAATTTAACATTTAGATACGTTCACACAAATGCATTTTATACAATTTGTTTTAAAATGTTGAGTACAGATCAGCTGCACAGATTCCACGGTCAAAAACATTCCAAATTAAACACAACCGATCAAAATACAAAGTTATCGATAAACGTCACTTGCATAGGGAATATACAAATCCCATTAGCATTCATCGTAAGATGCTTGCAGTGATATCGTTGACATATATTCTAATCGAATGTGAAAACAACAACATTATCAACCGCTAACGAATCTATGCAACGTCTATACCCAACCTTAAATTCCCTCATTTAAAATTTAAACAACAAATAATTTATACAGTAAGAGAAAAAAAAAATGGAAATGATTTCTATCAATGGAAAACATATAAAATTAAACATTATTAATTTGATTTAAAAACTTTCAAGAGTCAGATAAGAGTCCGTTTTAACATTTAAGTTGGCTTGTTTATCAATTTGTAAAACTTGACGAAAGTTCTTAATTGATTTTAACAATTGTTTATTTCATATAGCTTATGGTAGAAGAGTCCAGGTTTCTGCTCCTAATTCCCGCGATGCCTCCATTGGAAGATAATGTTCTGGAGATGGCAATAGCTGGTTCAAGGTATCACAGTCTTTTCATTTTTCCTTTTTTTTAAATAGAGAGTGTGGTATGTGCATCCTACCGCATCTCTCAAACACACAACACTGGAACTGTCCGAAAAAACTGTATTTCCATTTTTATATTATCCACAAGGATTCAATCAACAAAATGTCACTAATCCATCACTTTCGTTAGGGTCTGAGCCAAGGCTTAGTGCTTCCATTGGTCAAGCTAATTCCTCTTTATTTTCTTATCTACCTTTTATCAGATCATTTTAATTATACAAGAGCCCAAGGGCCAGTTTGGTTTTCGATAATTCATAAACAATCATTTCCATTTACAGATTACAAGAATTAATTAATACCTGTTTTTATTTTTAAATCTTGTACTTTTTTTTTTTTTATAAAAAAGTACGTTCAAATACTTATTTCTTTGTTTTTTTAAAAAAAAATATTTTTAAAGTTTGGCATCTGTGCGAATGTATATACATTTAATAAACATTTTAATTTTAGCGTTTAGTTTTTAACTTTTACTTGCGAACTTTTAAGTCTTTATTTTAAATTAATGTAACAACATATTTATATATCGTTACATTATTTTATAGGCTTGTGAAAACGAAAAAACTTTTAAAACTTTTATGCCGAAAAATACTGAGTATATAACATACGATTTACTTGAAACATATTTATATATATATATATGTAATGAGAGAAAATTATTTATATTAACAATGACTCACAAAGAGTGTGTACTAATATTCAAAAAAAATTTTTACGCTGGGTGTCGGGAAAAAAAATTTTTTTTAATTTTTTTTTTTTTTTTAAAACATGTTATATCTATCACTAGCTACTACTATCTCAGGTGTATGGGTGTTTGTATTTGAAGCCCTATGTTGATGTGCCAAACCCGAAGAAAAGTTAAAAAAAAAATCTGTGCCGGTCAGATTTGTATGTTCACGTAACAAGATCTAGCATCTAGGCAAAAGTACCTTGAATCTACTCGTCACAAGATACACAGGTCAGGAACACTCATGAACTCTGCCCTATTTGCCTATTTCCCAGATCTATAACATTATGAGCAACAATCCCGATGACATTGATTAATTTACTTCTCATCCACCGGCATCGATCATCGAGACACAAAAAGACTCTAAACTAAACTTATATGATAGATTAACTTAATAACCAATTATATTTTATGAGCAATAGAGGCTCATGACCTAGCATATTAATTATGTATTGAGCGGAGATCATCGAGTCATATTTAGCATAAGTAATAACTTAATATATTATCTTAACTAAAAGAAAGCAATGGTTCGAGTTTGATATATATATATATATTTAAGATTTATTAATAACAAAAATTATGTCAGGTTATTTAGCCGACGTGAGCCTCGTAAGTTTATATATATATATGTGTTTGATTCATATTTAATGATAACATAAGATTTGCGGCTATGCCAATAATATATAAGTGTGATTTAATAAATTAGCACTATTGGGATACATTACTAGAATCCTATTACACCCCCAAAGACGAAAAGAGCAATTAATTAATTTAAAATGATAATAATTTTACAAGCAGATATTATATTTGGTTACATTCAATATTATGATTAATTTGAGTTATAGATAATTAATGTGCGAGATGGGTAATGAATAATTATATAAACGATACTAAATCTATCGCATTAATGCTTATATTAAACTAATGGAAATATGTTTGTTTAAAGAAATCATTTCATTACGGCTTATGAATACTTCTGGGTGACTAATAAGACACTGAAAGGCGGTGCGTGCATGGCGGCTGATTGGGTCGGTCCAATTGTGGATCCTGGAGTGTGCTTCACGAATTTTCAATAACGAAAGGAAGTGATTTCCTCTGCAAACGTAGGCAGGGTCAGTTTGACGAATGAAGGAATCCAAGATTTCCTGGAATAAAGTACAGGCAAATCATGGATGAGGATGAGAGGTCGGCAATGACTTTATTGGGCTGGTTTCCCAGATTGCTCCCCATATAAAGCATGCACATAAGACCAAGTATGTCCCCAAGGTGGTTTTACAGCCTGGTTTAAGGACATTGAGAACGACGATGGGGCTTGACTGCACGAATACTTCCATGTGAGAAAGAAGCACGAACATATATATATAAACAAAATGGCCTTTATGCACGAAATGCTTAATAATATAATATAATTCTAAAATTAAAGATTATCGAAACGTATTTATTGCCCATAAATTATGAAATATTCAGCGTAATGACATGGCTTCACTAAGCAAACATGGATAATTATTATACTTAAATATAAAGCTAAGATCTTAACGTCCCCCTCCCCCTAACATTATGTTAATTAATATTATTCATTACTTTTTACACATTTAATAAATCTCAATTTTGGTTAATCAATGCCCTTGTGAAAATATATAAATGATTACAAAATAAGTGGGTGGTGGTAATAGCTAAGATGGGTTTTACATATATAATATAAATTAAGAATAAAAGATAGCGCATTATTTAGGAAAGAGAATGTGAAAAACAGATGTCAAATCTGTTTTTCTACAGTAAACATGAAAAATATAATTAGTTTATTTATCTAAAATCGTGAGCACCTGGGCAAGTCGAATAAGACTTGTTTTGATCAAATTATGAATTATTTACCCAGTAAATGATGGGTGGGGAAACGAAAATGAATTATATGCTGGCGATTTTAGCATACTATTGGCATTTATTTTAAGATATAACTATATAAATGTAAATAAATGTAAATGAAAATTGTTTGACGCTTAAAAATAAAAGAAAAGAAAAATATTATTTAGGAGGCTTAATATAGACTAGTTATATAGAGTTATAGAATACATATTTGAAGACATTTACTATAGATGATTTAAAATATAACTATTACAGAGAAGGCAGGATTTAAGAATTATAAGCGGTCAAAGTTCTTTTACCTTGATTATTTGGAAAGAGCGTTTCACTAGGAATCAGTCCATCGATGTTATTTCACTAGATCTAGGGTAGCATTATTGTTTGAGAGATAGCATTTCATTTTCACTGGAAAATATACATAAAGTTCAGTAGTACAAGATGCAGAGCTTCGTTCATGGGAACAGCATATTAGAACGGAGGGACAAGGCAAAATTTCCTACTCACGACACATTGAGTGAGAATTAAAACTGGTATGGAATATGTATAGCAACATAGCTATTTAATGGTCTCCTCTCTTTGTGGATTCAAATCCAGCAGTATATATACTTTTATTTTGAAGCTGTAACTTAGCAACTATTGCTGGACCTGAGGCAGTTTAAGCACTTAAGGTTTCTCTGGAATAGTTTGACCGGATACTCTTATCTAGAAAGATGTTTGAAACAATGTAAGTTTGTTATCATTTTCTCGGACGATTGTTTTAAAATATATCTTATGATTTTAAAACAAGCTAGCATGGACAATTTCCACTAATCGGTTTATTTTATTATTACCAATTCGTAATCTTTTACTTTAATCTAAGGGGTCTTCTGGGTAATTATTTTTCGATAGACTTCTTAACAAGATTGTATCATTTCTGCCTACAAAATTATATATGAAAAAATAATAAGTTTCATATATAATACCTTATATATATATATATATATATATAATATTATATATATGATACCTTATATATATATATAATATAACTTTATTAATATATTCACAATCTCCTACGTTGAAATATATAGATATTTATTATTTACACCCGCATACATATGAGAATATTATTATTAAATAAAATATTTTTAAATTAAAATACATACGTATTAATGTGATTTGTTATAATACTAACCAAAAGAAATATATATATATATATTATTAGCTATGTATATACGTGCGTAAAGGTGGGTTTGAATACAGTTAGATGGTAGGAGATTGGATGTCGGCTGTGAAGCAGGATCTGAGCATCAGATCATCTGCTTCAATACATATATAAATAGATGGATTTAGACTCAACCTAATTGATAGATAACTAAATAGATATATCTGAAAATAGAAAATGATAAAAATAATGAGGGAAATAAGTGATGGGGCAAGTGGATGGATGAATGGAAATATATGAATAGATAAATAAATATAAAGCAGATACATAGGTATATATAAATATATATATATTATATATTATAATGGTCCGAAAAGAAAAAAAAAATCTTATTGTATCTGCTGTACAGAGTGCCACTAGGCTACTTAGAACCTAGAAAATTTATATAGTAGGCAGACACATAAGTTAAGATTCACATTTCACATCTTTTATTCAGACCATCAGCCCATTGCCACTAGCTCAGTGATTTGCAGAGATTTATAAAATATGAATTCTTATCTAAAAATATTTTCAATATTAAAAAAAACTAAAAGAAGCCACTGCCAGTAAGAACACACACAAACATTTATTTAATATATATAAAATTTAGCATTATTATTTTAGTCTAACTTTTATTTTTTACAAAACATTATAACTTATTTTACTTTAGATTTTAATTTACAATTTAACTGTTTTTATTTTATTTTAAAAGTTCACCCAGATGAGTTTAATATTTATTAGAGTGTCGAGTATGAATAGACTACATAGATTGCATTTGAAAAGAAAATATTCTATCCCTGACTTAACCTTAGGCCAAAGGTTCGCAGCCCAACCAATGTCAATCCATCTGATATATCGATGTATTCAATGTAGTATGAATATGACAGCATAAAATACCATACTGTCAGGAATATGCATCTGATCAGCATGGTTAGAAGACATTGACTCTCGTCCAGATAGGAATGCTACATCTGTCTGGCAAGAAGAACAATAAAAAAAGTCCATAGGAAGGGACTGTGTTTTCCGTCTTACTATCCCCTTCCATAGGCAAAAAAGGGGTGTGCTGAATATAATACGATCCTGCACATAGCAAACCTCATACTACATCTAATAACTACACCAAGATATCCAATCCATTGACCCAATTTAACTATGAAACAAATAACCTAAGATTTACCCTCCCTTAATTAAACTAATATAACTTTACGAATCTATGCAGCCATTTACACCCGACTTAAATTTAATATTTATATAATTTATTTTTTAAAAAATTCATAATAAAAACTTAAAAGCACAGAAAAAATAAATTAATGGAAATGATTTACAAATAAATAATACATTCAACAAAATAATTAATAAAAAATTTAGTCAGATAGGAAATTCTACTTCTATTTAAATATTGAGAAGTTTTTGGAATCAAAGTTCTTACTGTTTTGAGAAAAAGTCCGTAGTTTCTAATTGCTTGTAATTTGGAAGTTGTTAATTCCCACAAAGCCATGAGGAGATTGGTGTGCAGTTATCCATTGGTCCTTTATTGTAGCTGGTATTTAATTGCTGGGCCCAGATGTCCTATAGTCCGCAATATGGGAAAATGATGTTTCATTTTTTAGAACAACTGAAGGAATTGAAAGTGCATCTTTCAATCCCTTCTCCAACTCTCTCCAACTTAACACATATGACTATCCCTCTAATTCACATCTCTTTCCTTTTATAATAAACTTTCGGATCCAGTGGACATTACGTCATGATGATGATGACCTTTTTGTTCTGGTCCATTTCCTGAGGGATTTCTTTTATTGGCTATTAGTTTCTATTGTTTTTTCTCTCCTATCTGACCTTTTCTTATATATTTTGAAATGCCCAAGGGCTAGTTCACTTGGACTAATTAAAATAATCATTTCCATTTTACAATAACATTAATTAATTTATTGTACAAAATTAGATATATTTTTATCTTTAAATCTTTATTGAAAATTTAGTTTTAAAATACTTTTTTCTTCTTAATAAAGTTTTTGTTTAATAATTTTTTATCTGTGTGATTTTATATATTAGAGTTTAGATGATTTTTAATTTTCAATTTTTAATTCTTAAAAAAAAAAAATTATTTGCGAACTTTTATTTTTCATGTTTAATTTTTAAAAAAAAATAATATAATGGTGTATGTACATATATATACACACACTTAAATTTAAACAGTAAAATCATAAAGCTAAACTAGTCACTAAATAATTAAAATTACCTCAAATTCACCACTAAACCAGACTAGCCAAGAAAATAAACTCTAAAACACTGCCAATAGTTTCACAGCTACAAGCAGACTTCACAAGTGTAAAGAACTACAAAATAGTAACATATTTAAATTAAACATTATCCACATTTCCACTTATCTCCTATATACACGTAATATTAAAACAACTTTTAAATAAGTTAATTGCTTCAGAATTATACATTTATAATAATAAAGATTCTGTTAATTCTTTTTATTTCATTTTTCTCAAAGAAGACAACTTTAGCTTCTTCAAAATTAATGGTGTTATTTATATCTTTTTTCATGGATATATAAAACTGACACACACAACCACATAATGCAAAAAGATATGTCTTATATATATATATATATTTTAACAATCGGAAGTAAGTGGAGATCGAATCTAACCGCAAAAACAATATCTGCAACTACCAGGGCGCCATCTAGGCATTTGAGCTTAGAAAATTTTATAAAGTAGGCAGAAATGCGCTGTTAAGATTCCACTTTATTTAAACATTTCGATTGTTATAATTGGCGTCCCAAGTGTGGCCTTACCTCAGAGATTGACCCTGAGAAGGGGAATTGATGATGATGAAATTTTCTATCTTTAATAAATCACGAGTGCCCTGAGAATTTTAAAAGTGAATCATGCAAATAACATTTGTTGTTTTATCTGAAATAAGTACATTTTTGTACTAACGTAAAGTTATAGCCAGATGTTTAATAAACCACTAGTACTTTAGAAAATAAATCATGCCCATAATATTTTTTCTGAAATTAGTATAAATATATTTGTTGTATTGACGTGGAGTTACAGTTTGAAGTTTTGTTTAAAAAGTGCTGCCAGTAAGAAAAATTGCGCATATGTAAATATAAATGCGAGGAATAACGTAATAATAAATATAAATCTTTTTTTTTTTAAAAAAAGTCTTGTTAAATTAACATCTAATCGTTCAACTTGCCTAAGTAATAGTTAAAGGTAGGAGAAATGAAACTTGGAAGGGAGGGGGCAGAAATTTAGCTGGTAATAGGGAATCAACAGTCAATTATTTTTTTTGAAATCATTATATTTGTGTGTAATTACTGTTTTGTCTTGTAAAAAAAAAAAAGGTTTGTCCTTTTGAAATTTTCATATATAATCAATTTGTGTAACGTAATTACTAACACTAAGTAAATTCTTTTTTTTTTTTTTAATGTTTTTGTTTTTTGAGGAAGTTTACTGATATGTAACGATATATAAATATGTCGTTACATTAAATTGAAATAAAAACTTTTAAGTTCGCATATAAAAATAAGTGTATTAAAAAGAAAAAAAAACTAAACGCTAAAATTAAAATGTTTGTTAAACGTATATATTCGCACAGATGCTAAACTTTAAAAATATTTTTTTTAATAAATAAAAAAAGGTATTTGAATGTATTTTTTTTATAAAAAAAGATTTAAATATAAAAATAGTTTAAAAAAGAAATAACGTAAGTAAAGATAAAAACAGGTATTAATTAATTCCTGTAATCTGTAAATGGAAATGATTGTTTATTAATTATCCAAAAGCTGTCTAATTAAAAAGTCAGAGAGTAAAGTAGATAAGAGAATAAAGAGATTTTAGCTTGACCAATGGAAGCACCAAGCCTCAGCCCAGACCCAAACGAAAATTTGGATTAGTGACGTCTTTGTTCATTCAATCTGGAGATAGACTATAAAAAGAGAAATATTGAGTTCCAGAGAGTTTTTTTGGACTTGATTTGATGAGAACGGTAAGACGCACTTGCCGTTCTCTCTCATTTTTTTTTTGTTTTAAAAAAATTATAAAATGAAATCAATTAAGAACTTTCGTCAAGTTTTACAAATTGATAAACAAGCCAACTTAAATGTTAAAACGGACTCTTATCTGACTCTTGTAAGTTTTTAAATCAAATTAATAATGTTTAATTTTATATGTTTTCCGATTGATAAAAATCATTTCCATTTTTTTTCTTTCTTATTGTATAAGTTGTTTATTGTTTAAATTTTAAATGATGAAATTTAGGTTGGGTATAGATGTTGCATAGGTTCATTAGCGGTTGATTATGTTGAAGTTTTCACATTTGATTAGAATATATAGGTCAATGAGGTTAATGCGGGCATCTTATGATGAATGCCACAGATCCTTGTGTATTCCCTTTGCAATTGACGTGATCGATGATTTTGTATTTTGATCGATTGTGTTTAATTTGGATGTTTTTGACCATGGAATCTGCACAGCCGATCTATACTCAACATTTTAAAAGCAAATTTATAAAAATAATCTGTGCGAATGTATTTAAATGTTAAATTTAAGTCGGGCGTGAATGGCTATATAGTTTTGTAAAGTTATATTAAGGGAGGGTAATCTTAGGTTATTCATTTCGTAGTTGAATTGGTTCAATGGATTGGATATAATTGTGTAATTGTAGATGTAGTATGAGGTCTGCTACGGGCAGGATTATAGATATATGCCACACACCCTCTGTTTGCCTATGGATGGATTTGTAAGACGGCAAAGGACCGCAGTCCATTCCTATGGAGTTTTATGTTTATTGTTCTACTTGCCAACAGATGTCACATTCCTGTTGGTGGAGAGACAATGTTTTCTCTAATCTACTTACTGATCAGATGTACATTCCTGACAGTATAGTATTCCGTGTTGTCGTATCATGCTACATTGAATACATGAATGTATCAGATGGATTGGCGCCAGTTTGATTGCGAAATTTGTTGCCTAAGGTTAAATCAGGGAAGAATATTTTCTTTTCAAATGCAGGTCTATGTAGTCTATTCATACTTGACTATCTTAAATAAAATATTAAACTCATTGAAACTTAGTTAAATGTAAAATTAAAAGTTAATATAAAATCTAAAATGTTGAATTTATTCCTCAAAATTTAAATGTTATTTTATATGTGTGTAAATAAATATTTTTATGTGTTAATTTCTGGCAGTGGCTTTTATTTATTGATCTTTAAGATATAGATTTTTATCTCTGCGTCTCCACTGAGCTAGTGACTTGGGCTAACGATCGGAATATTTAAATAAAGTGGAATCTTAACAGCGCGTATCTGCCTACTTTATAAATTTTTCTAGGCTCAAATGCCTAGATGGCGCCCTGGTAGTTGCAGATATTGTTTTTGCGGTTAGATTCGATCTTCACTTACATTTCGATCATTATAATATATATATATAACAGTGCTTAGTTTATATTAAGATAGCATTATGTTCAATTGATGGCTGGAGAATTGGAGAGTAAAGAAGATTAATGATTGAAGATTTGCTATCATTATGTATTATGTGTGCCAGTTGTATAAGATGGAGTGGATAACTAAAAAAAGGGTTAAATGTCTGAGTTCAACTCCACTCTAATTATATATATATATATATATATATATATATATATATTATATATGGAGTTGAATATATATATATATATATATATATATATATATATATATAAGTTCCAACCAGAAACCACCTAAACATTCACAGTAAAATATAGTAATCATTATTTCTCACTGCTGTCAAGGCAACCTTCACACCTTTTAATAGCAAGAATGGAATCCATTCTTACTAATGGTCCATTGAATATATATGGACAATTAAAGCTTGCAACTTGACTACAGAGTATGAAATATTGATATATATATATATATATATATGTGTGTGTGTGTGTGTGTGCGTAGTATCATGAACCTATGCCCTTTCATTTTCTCTACATTATTCTACTTTGTAACCCAACACAATTAATTTAAGATCAACAAAGAGTATTCTAAAGTTTTATATTGATTTCCACCCTTATTTATTTACATTAGTTAATACAGGCCTTGTATGTGGAGAACACAATCTAACTTAATGGCATATCTACATTCACATATGTTATTATTTCAAAGCAATTAAATAAGTATCATGAATAATAATTTTCTGATTACCTATTTGGTATCAGGATCAGCAAAACTTGCTATTAATAAAGCATTTACATAATGTTGAAATTGCATGGACTTTATGCATTAATTTCTCAGAAAGAATACTCTACAAGGATCTCTAGAGAGAGAGACATACCTTCAGTTTACTTTAGCCTATGCTATGTTCAAGTTGAATAATACTCTTAAACTCTCATGGTAAATGGCAAACAGTGCAAAAAGCAGTCAAAATAAAATAATCTATATTTATTATAAAGTGAGATGAAGAGGTAAATTGAACACCATTTGCTGAGTCAACTTAATATATAATTTATTAAATAAAGAAAATAAAACCCACAACCACAATTTAACACAAAATAACATATTAAAGAAATGACGTCCACATAAAATATGTCAATACCCCCCTCCTTTCTTTCTTTATATGGATACATAAATTATAAGACAGTAATAAGATATTTATTTTATATTTTATATAGCACGATGTTTTTAAACTGTAATAATAATTAGCATTAAGCTAATGCACATGTGCTTTGTGGATTTAACTATAAATGAATACTCTCATTTTCCCCAAACACAAGATAAAGTCTAGTAATTACAGATAATTGAATTTAAAGAGGTTAAATGTTTGAAAAAAATAAAATAAAATAATACTTCACTTATGCATGTACATATACTTACATAAAGATTAAACTCATTAATTGTATTTACCATAAAAAATTCAATGTCATATATTTAATAGGTTTAAAATAAAATCATATTATTTCACATGTGCATATACATAATATATTTATATACTCCCAATGTATTTTTTAGATATCTGTCTACTGTAAACTTGTGATGGGTTCAATAATCATCATTCACATCACAATATATATATTTATATAAATATAGATAGATAGATTATATTGACAGAATATCTGAAACTGACAGCAAAAGAGATAAGTAATTAAACAGATAAGTAGATTAAAGGGGAGGGAAAGAAACATTAAAATAGTAAATAGGTAGATGGAAGAATGATCAGGTAAATATATAGTTAAATGGATACCTAAATAAGTAAACTTATACATAGATGAACAGTCAGACAATGAACAAATGAAAGTGACAATCAGACAGATGATTAAATAATTATGTACAAAGTAAAGGAATAAATGCATAGGTGTATAGTGATATAGTATAATTTATTATTTGATTTACAGGGAGAAAAAATATTTAACAGATAAATAAATGCATAAAATATGCATATACAATTTTCATCACTTCTCCAATGCTATATTTTTTTTAAGTAAATGCTATTTTGTGAGAAAAAATAAAAACCACATTGCATTGGCAGAGTCATGGAATATGTCATGATGTGAATTCTGTATGTCAATAACTTATTTTAAGTGTGGGATAAAAATATGAATTTTGAATCAAGTAAAAGCTTCTCAGAAATATGGTTCAAGGCAAATATCTAATTTAAAATCCCTTACACCATGGATTTATCTTTGAAAAAGATTGTTTTCCAAATTAATGTATAAAAAATTAAGATTTGCAAAAAATACATATTTTTTGGGAAAAAAATTAATTGGCAAAGGTTTGTTCAGTAATTTTTGTTGTTGTTATGTAATTGGATAAAGTTTGATATCATACTGCAGTCTTACAAAACAAAAGATAGTATGGGCAGTGGTATTCTGTAGCAATGAAAAAGAGAGCAGTCTAAAACTCAGTTTGATGATCTCAAATTGATCTCCTTATATGTTAAATGAAAGAAATGGTTTTGCTACTATGTATAACAGTACATAGTTTACATGAACAATGTGGCAAACTCTTGCAAAAAACTGAGTATTAGTGGCCGAATAATGTAACTAATTTCATTAAAAGGTATATAGAAGAAAAAATATTCCTGAGAGAAATTCTAATCAAGCCTAATATATTGTTCCAACCAAAATCATGGCTCTCTAAACCTCTGATAACCTAAAAGAAAAATTGTTAAACTGAAACTTGGAGCTATAAAAGAAAAAACATGATGGTTGATTTAAAATAAAAGTAATTGTTAAATTGGAAATCTATGTTACCTTGGAGTTTGGAACTTCGAAAGTAGATGAAAAGCTAAATGAAGAAAATGAAATGAAAATAACTATTAAATTAAAGCTTATAATTGCAAAAACAAAAGTCCTGAAACTAAAATGTTGACCCAACTACTATGTATGTAATTTGTATGAAAGTAACTACTAAGAAAGCTATAAATATACAGAGGCAAAGATTTGTCTAAAGTGTTAGCTGCAAGATTTATAAGAAACTCTGAACTAGGTAATGACACCAGAAGAACTAAATGAAAGATTAAAAATAAAAGTGAGTTATTACTTTTCCTCTTTTTTTATTAAATAATATTATTTTATAAAGAAAGTAATAATTAAAAATAGTGAAAAATTTTTTTAGTTGTTTGATTGAAAAAAAACATTTGTTTCAATTGGGGGGGGGGGGGATTTATGGGTTTTTTTTTTAGTGTGAAGTATCTTTTTTTTGAATAATTCATTTAGATTAAATGAGCTATTTAAAAAAATCAGAATTGAATAGGTTTGATATGTAAAACTTTGGATTTGTCACATTATCATTCTCTAATTTTTTATTCTTTTATTTATTAGTTAATTTTATTAAAAATATTTGCATAAAAATAATAAGTTTTTTATTTTTTTGTTGATGGCTTTATCCTTCTAGATTTTTGCTCTATGAATCATCAATGTGCATAACAGATTTTATTATAAAGTGATACATTAAAGAATTTGTAGATTATTCCAGTAAAAATATTTAATGTTAGAATACATCTAAGTATTATATATGCATATTTGCTTTTGTTCACAATCTAAGTCTCAGTTCATAATGTGTTTGTAATCCCAAACTTGTTTGAGCATAACAGTATTTTTAATACATATGCAAAAAACTGTATGGAAATTCATATAATTCTCTACAAAATATTGCATGGCACAAAGGTAAAAAATATCTTCAAAGACTATATGCTTTGTTTTATTTTATACATTTTACTATAATAACTAGTTTATTGATGGCCAGTATATAGAAGATTCCAAGTTTCCCAGAGAATGTATGGTGGTTAACATTGATAGCATGATCCTGGTATTTCAAGTACTTATTATAATAGATATATATGCACCTATGTGTGTGCATACAAAATTAATTTTAATGTTTGCTTTTATATTATGCTCTAAATTTGGCATTGGTTAGATGACAATTAGTCTGAAATTTCATAACATATCTTTAGTAAATCCAGTTAAAAAGATATATTGTTGACTCTAAAGTACTGATGATTAATTCTGGTGACATTATGTTCATCATTTATAATTAGTTATACTACTTTCAATGCTGATTTTTCTCATGCTCATTGGTTATAATATTTTTGAGATAATCAGCTCCATTATTTCCTGATATACATCATAATCATCCCACTACAATATATACGTTAAAAGGAAATGTACATGGAAGAATCCAAATGAAGGTACAGCAGAATTGGATTATATTTTGACTAACAGGAAATACATATTTCAAGATTGTAATGTTCTTAATAAATTTAACACAGGAAGTGATCACAGATTAGTAAGGTGTAAGTTACATGTTAATGTAAAACTAGAGAGAAAAATTATTAAGAAAAACAATATTTACAGTTGATATTCCTAATCTTCAGAAACATTCTAATGAATTTAAATTACAACTTACAAATAGGTTTCAAGTGTTAGGAGATTTTGAACATGATTCAGATTTGAATGAAATTAATATGAAAATAACTGATACACTTTTAAAAACTGCAACAAAGATAGCTGGTAGAAAAAAGCTGCAATTGACTAATAAAATTTCTACTGAGACTAGAGAATTTATGAAGAAAAAAAGGAATATGAAGATATACAAAAGTGATGTATTAAAAAGAATTGAATATCTCGAATTTTGTAAAATAGTACGGAAAAGAGTTGAAAATGATATAAGAAAGTATAACTGTGAAATAGCAAAAAAAGCTGTAGAAAAAAATAAAAGTCTCAAGAATGTTAAACAACATTTTGGTATTGGTAGAAAATTTATATCTGCAATAAAAAAAAAAGATGGAATTATTACTAAAAAGAGAGATATCATGAAATTGGTAGAAGATTTTTATCAAGAATTATATAGTAATAAAGAACAAGTACCTCCTATATCTATTACATCTTCTGAATTTTCCTGAATTTTAAATGAAGAAGTGAGACATGCAATTGAATGTATAAAGAAAGGAAAGGCTCCAGGAAATGTTGGAATTATAATTGATATATTAAAAGAAGCAGGTGAAGAAATAGAAACAATTTTAGCAAAGTTATATACCAAATGTCTAAATGATAAAGATGTACTGGAAGATTGGAAGAATGCAGTAATAATATTAATATTTTAAAAAGGTGATAAAAAAGATATTAGAAATGACAGACCTATCAGCTTTTTATCAGTTTTATATAAAAATTTTACCAAGATAATTACAACTCGTCTACAGAGAACTTTGGATTTCCACCAACCAAGGGAACAAGCTGGATTTAAAAGTGGTTTTAGTACAATAGATCATATCCAGGTATTGAGAGAAGTCATAGAAAGGACAAATGAATATGAGTTGTCATTATGTTTTGGATTTGTATATTATGAGTAAATAAGCAAATATTTTATCTAGCGCCATGTTTGCAATTATATTTCATTCCAATATCAGCCTTTCAAGCTAATTGATATTGGAATGAAATATAATTGCAAGCACGGTGCTAGATAAAATATTTGCTTATTTACTCATAATTAAGTTTCAGTAAGAATGACGTTAAGTAAATTCTAAGTAATTACACCGACATTATTCAGTCAAAAAAACAACAACAAAACATCGTAAATAGTAATTTAAAGTGAGAATCTACTCACGCTCTCTTCAACAGTTCTTCAGATTTGCTCATATAAAAGAATTTGACTCATAGGAATAAGAGATTATTTTTATTCCTGCATAAATACTATATCTTGGATTGAAGAGGAGAGTATTCATTTATTTAACACTCTCAAAGGCGCGTGCTCAATTAGCTTGAAAGGCTGATATTGGAATGAAATATAATTGCAGGCACGGCGCTAGATAAAATATTTGCTTATTTACTCATAATTAAGTTTCAGTAAGAATGATATTTAGTAAATTCTAGATAATTACACCGACGTCATTCAGTCAAAAAAAAAAAAAAACCATCGTAAATAGTAATTTAAAGTGAGAATCTACTCATGTTCTCTTCAACAGTTCTTCAGATTTGCTCATATAAAAAAATTTGAGTCGTAGGAATAAGAGATTCTGTTTATTCCTTCATAAATACTATATCTTGGATTGAAGAGGAGAGTATTCATTTATTTAACACTCTCAAAGGCGCATGCTCAATTAGCTTGAAAGGCTGATATTGGAATGAAATTTGTAGATTATGAAAAGGCATTCGATTCTATACATATTTCTTCAGTGATTAAAGCATTGGATCATCAAGGTATAGATCCAGGATATTGTCATATTTTAAAGAATATTTATAAAAATGCAACAGCAACAATTAGATTGCATAATGATACTAAAAAAATCAACATTGAGAAAGGTGTAAGACAAGGTGACTCCATATCACCAAAACTTTTTACAGCAGTGCTGCAAGAAGTATTTTGTGGATTAAAATGGGAAACTAAAGGAATGAAAGTAAATGGAGAGTATTTAAGTCATTTAGATTTTGCAGATGATGTAGTTGTTTTTGCAAATAATGCTTCAGAGCTGCAGGAAATGTTGCAGGGGTTAGCAGATGAAAGTAGAAAAGTAGGACTAAAGATAAATGTTAAAAAGACTAAAGTAATGTTTAATCGATTTGCTCAAAATATGAAAATAAAGATTGATTATGAAGAATTAGAAGAAGTTAACAGTTACAAATACCTTGGTCAGATTATTAATACAGATGGAAGCATAATGGAGGAAATTAATCATAGAATTAAACTTGGCTGGAGTGCTTTTGGTAGAAATAACTTGATACTAAAAGGAAATATGTCTATGTGTTTGAAAAGGATGTTTTTTAACAAATATGTTTTACCAGTTCTTACTTATGGATCTGAGACTTGGACTCTTAATAGAAGAGCACAGAGACTTCAGACCACTCAAAGGAGTATGGAGAGATGTATGTTGGGAGTAACAAGAAGAGATCGAAAATGCAATGTATGAGTAAGACAACAAACAGGTGTTACTGACCTTATTGAAAAAATTAAAAGATTGAAATGGAGTTGGGCTGGATATATTGCTAGAAGAAATGATAATAGATGGACAAATGAAATTTTAAACTAGATTCCAAGAGATTGTAAAACACCCAGAAAGAGACCACATGTGAGATGGATGGATGAAATAAGAAAATGTGTGCAATGGTGTTGTGGAAAAGAGAAGCTAAAGATCGGAGAAGATGGATTAAACTTGGAGAGACCTTCATCCTGCAGTGGATTGATAATGGTTGATGATATATATATATATATATAAAATACATATTTTGCGGGTTCATCCGTGTTAAAAACTTTTAATATCAATATACTGACGTTTCGACTTGGTCACACAAGCCATCCACAGAGTTATAAAAAGGTAGAAAGATGGTTGTAGAGGCGCTACAATCACTGGTTTGAATAAAACATTAAAAATCCCACCAATAGCAAAAATGTTAAATTTAAGAATGTTTTTAAAGAAATCTTTCCAAATAGGAGGAAGTTTGCACGATCATCTCGCTTATTGATACAATCTGGCCTTTTAAGTATCTCAATGGCTCTCTGATTTTGCATTGGTAGAGATTATCACATCTGGATATGATCCTGGTACTAGAAAAATCTATTTTATGACCTGAATCTATAGTATGGAGTGAGAGTGCTGATGATGATGAGTGTTGTTTAACTGCATTAGCATGCTCATCTCTCCTAACACTGATGCGACGATTACTCATACCTATGTAAGAAGCTTTACAATTTTTACATGAGATTTGATAGACACCATGAGATTCAAGAGGGATTGAATCCTTAGGCTTGGTTATTATTATGATAAGTCAGCTATTAGGATTTGTGTTCCATATGTAAAAGGAACTACAGACAGTTCGGACGTATTAAAACACTATAATATAGATACGTTTCTGCTCATCAAAAGATCAGCATTATAATAACCAGAAGGTTCATCCCTCTTGAATCTATGGTGTTCAAATCTCTGTAAATTGAGTTTTAGGTTGGTGTTACAGTATATATATATATATATATATATATATATATATATATATATATATATATATATATATATATATATATAAAAAAAATAGGAGAGTTTACAAATATAACATATATTATCAGACAGCTTAAACTAATTATAACTTTATTCAAATGGTTGCACATCCACGTTATGAATCAATTGTAATATTTCTTTATTTCAGCCCAGGCAACCACACTATGCATTAATTATAACATAGTTTAATCTATCTGGCATTCAAACTCTTGTGGCTAAGTTGCATGCCAATTGTGACATTTTAAGGATGGATGATGGATACTTCATCGTTCCCAGCTAACACTATTTCTAAAGCTTACTGGGATGATGATGATGGTGTAGAACATCCATAATCTTGTCAGAGTGCCAAATTGCAACTTTAATAAAATATTGAGGTTAAATCTGATTTCCATAACTTATCAATAACTTTCAGCAATAATACTTAATGAATAGGTTAACAAATAATCAATCGATTATGAGATCACTGAGAATGTATTAAAATAATATTAAAATTCTTGGAAATTCGTAGTTATTCTCAGCATGCCACCATTCACCATCATTAAAGCTACAATTAAATTTTTTTTCCGATTACAAATAGTTCTATATCCATCTCCATCTTCTTGATCCACTCCCCTATCATCCTCACATTCATAGGTCTATTACACTATTATCTGTTTTACTATTAAATTTTCCATTGTGCTAGCTCATTTCTCCCATTATAATCTCTTCTCCGGGTTTTTAGAACAATTAGGTGTGGAGATCAAACAAACTGTGATAGATTATTGATGATAAACACCCCTCTCATGATCACCTCCAACGTGATCTTGGATTGTCTTTAATTTAGTTTAATGTCTATTTAAATTAAAGCTGGAATAATTTAAGCTTATCAAATCTTTTAGAAAATAACAATATAAACATATTCACAATTATAGTAAAATCATAATATATATATATATAACAAAATAAATGTGTGTTATATATACAAATGTAAAACTATAAAGAAGTGCATCTAGAGAGGTGCTTGAATTCAACGGATGAGGAAAGGATTTTATGCCCACCTACTGCATCCACTATCACTCAATAACCACCCCTATTCATAATTTATACTTCAACTATATTAAATTATTTGGTAATTTTGAGTATTGCCATGCCATGTAAGCTCAGAAAATTAGTCATTTTAAATAAATTTTACCGGGTATTATTTACAAAAATGATGATTCAACTATTAATAATAATATATAGATGTATAATTGGATTTGAGATGTCTAGATTATAATAACCCACAAAACACTGAGACATACGCATATTTTATTTAAAACAAATAACAAATTTTATTAACATACTACAATTCAATACATAATATATACATTCACTTGATGACTCACATGGCTTTCCCTGTTCCACAACCGTATTGTGATATAAAAAACAAACTAAATAATAAATATCCTGACATCAATAGATAATATCAAGTGGTTTTAAAATATAAATACTCATTTTTAATTACTAGGGAATCACAATTACCATGGAGTAATATTAATATCAGACAAATAAAAATAATATTTATCTTCACATACATTATATTTTTGTTCTCATTTTTATTCCAGATATAGCGAACACTAAATTCCTCCCAGTGTTTAATGCTTTTAGTTACTGATTTGTTTCCAAGGGTAATGCTTCCAATAATAAAATTTAATAATTTTATTTAATTATTTCATTGAATATCCCTGGCCCTATGCTCAACAATAGAGATATTTTATGTATGGTGGGACTAAATTAATTTTGATTACATTCAAATGTCAATGAATCGGTATCTAGCTCAATCATCACTACACGTGCATACACGCTATATTCATGTTCTTATAACAATAATAATAATATTTTACTAATATTACCTTTCCAGTGAAGTTGTGGATATATTTATTAAATAATTTTAGATACGCATTGCTTACACTTTCCTACAATATTCCTAGGTTTTATTTAACCCTTAAATTTAATATTTATTGACTTTATTACTCTTGTCTCTTATTGATAAATTAAAATGTATCAACAAAAAAATGTTCAAGTACACCAATCACACATACAATATACCAGCACTCTTCCTGACATCAAATTGAGTTTGCGACTCTGTATCCAACATTTATAAGTAATGTTTAGTAATAGCTAGATTTCATACACCCGTAAAGAATATCAACATTAACATGAGGCAGGCAGTGACCCAAATAAGAGAAAACATTTTCACTAAGGTTGAGATATGCTAGGATTTTTATTGCTAGTCATATAAAGATACTTGGGTTTACCGATCAACTTCTGGCCATCAACAAAGAAATCATCTCACGGTGTAAAGAACAACAAAGTGGGAAAACTCTTACACTGTGTTTAAATACTTTATAAATATAGTATAAATATCTTAGGGAGTGACCTAAACTATGACTCCACTGGCTTGGTGGGGACTCATCCACCCATATATATACAGGTCTATCATCCATTTGTACAAGTAAAACTTTCATATCTACATTACTATTGTGAAATAGTACACTGGAACATGAACCAATAATATTTTCAAGCCTTAATTAGCTTGTATCTAGCTTTAATTTTATGATAACAATAATATTTCATTCCAATATCAGCCTTTCAAGCTAATTGAGCATGCACCTTTTGAGAGTGTTAAATAAATGAATACTCTCCTCTTCAATCCAAGATATGGCGCTAGATAAAATATTTGCTTATTTACTGATAACAATAATAAGAAATGTGCACCAAAATTCAAAACTACTTCTCTATACTTTTATAGGATAATAATGATATTTTAGTCCAACAATCATGCAACTTTCATAAAACATAGCATTAGGTCTAAGCACTCTACAACAGTTAGACAATCCTAATATTAGTAACAATCAACAATCTCAAACTGTTCTGAATCCAACCTCCTTTTAACAACACAATTTGTAAGGAATTCCACCTTTATTTTTAAAAGGAGGTTATCTTGACAACAGTTTGAAATTGTTGGTTGTTATTTATATTGGAATTATCTAAGTAATGACTTCTGTCTAATGTTTATGTTTATATATAACAATAAAAAATCATAATTAATGGGCATTTTATTTGTATTATATATATATAATATTTGGATTTCACTAAAGTGTTGCATGATTTTTTTTAATATTCAATACTCTTTCTTTATGTTTACATTGCTTATACAGAATATTGTTAGTTAAATTTTCCTTTTTAAAGTTTTCACAACTTTTTAATTATTTAAATAATGCTGTTAAAGGAAAGTTTTTAATAAATGTGTTTTATCAGATCATACTTATGGATCTGAGACTTGGACACTTAGAAGAAGAGCAATACAGAGACTTCAGATTACTCAAAGAATTATGATGTGATGCATGTTAGAAGTAACAAGAAGAGACCAAAAAAGCAAGGCATGGGTAAGAGAACAAACATATTTTCTGACATTATTAAAAGACTGAAGTGGAGTTGGGCATGACATATTGCTAGAAGAGATGATAATAGAAAAACATTTGAAACCTTAAAATATATTCCATGAGATTTTAAAAGACCCAGAAACAGACCACATGAGAAATAGATGGATGAAATAAGAAAGTGAGCAGTGGTAATGTGAAGAGAAACTAGAGATCAAAGAAGATGGATTGAAGTTGAAGAGATCTTTATCCTGCAGTGGATTGATAATAGTAAATAATAATGATGACTGTTAGTTAAAATGTACAGACCATTTAATGTAATAAATTGTAAAAGTGTAAAGAAAAATATCAGTACTTAACTAGAGAGTTAAACAAACAAAAAATCTGAAACTTTCTATAACTCCTTTCTTTAATGCCTTCTATTTTATGCTTCTAATAAATTATTCTTGGTGACATTGATAAATCAAAATATACTAATAGTTTTCTGTTATCTTTAGTCAATTAACTTAGATGGTCTCCAATAGTTTTTCAAATTTGACTATGTTTTATATTTTTGAAGATCAATATACAAATTTACCTTATCAATACTTATACTTTAGCAAATATTTATTCCTATCAATCATATTTTTTTAATAAAAATATTTAAATGATTATAAATCAGCCTTTAAAGAATTGCGTAAGTAAATGGTATCTGAGCTAAATGAAGAAATGTATTTCATGAAATTGTATCTTGGTGACTGCATCTATAATCTTAAATTTAAATCTGAGAATAAATACTAGGGTTTGTTTTTTTTTTAATTCAAAAGAATGGGCATGAGTTTGGATAACCTGATTATGATGCATTTATTTTTTTTTAAAAAAGTATTGTGAATAATTTTTGATATACTAAGTCGTCAATATATGTAACTGTTTTTACCATACTATAAGCTATTTTTTATATGCTTTGTAAAATAAATGTATATTTAGTAGTAACACTTATTATTCCTTCTCTGTGTAACCATTTTTATTATTTGAGCTGTCTAAAACTGTATTATATTATAAATTTATTTTTGAGAACGATTTATGTGTTGCAATTATTAATAACTTATTATTTTCTTCCTTTATTTTTAGTTTTAATAAATATTTACCAGTGACTTATGCGACTGAATCAGATTTTGTGCGGGATGCTGCAAAACTTACTTGGATGCGAAATAATGAAACAAAAAGTATAGCTTGTTTAATATTTAGTCTTTATAAAGTCAAAAGTCTTAAAATAAAATTTTCCATTTTATTATTTACTAATATTTTTATTTAATGAGTATTTTAATAAAATTAAAATTTATAAAAAGTTTACTATTGTAAATTATAAATTTCTAAAAACAATATTTTAAAATATTGTTTCTTTTTTAGAAAAATAATGTTACATGTTTCGTTTATATCTTTAGAAGTATTTGGAGACACCCCGACTTCTGAAGATGAATGGGCAATTTTTAATGTAGATCGTCTTGGCTATTTTAGAGTCAATTATGATAGAAATAACTGGGAATTACTAAAACGACAACTAAGAAAAAATCATACAGTAAGAACCTGCGTCAATATTTATATATACTGTCTTTTGTTTGTATTACATTTATTAAAAATTCTAACTTCTTTATATATATATATAAACTTCCTATAGATTTAAATTCATATCTGTTATAATTTTAATTAGATTATATCATAGTTTACTATACAAAAGAAGTGTAACAAATTCCTACTATAACGAAAATGATGTCGCCTGTATATCTAATCCATAATTCTCTATTTATTATGAAAGTGAGGAGAATTAATGAAAGATATTATGCCATCATTTTTTCTAAAAATCATAGTTAATGCATAAACTGTATGAGTATTTCTCCATATTTTGCCGAGTAGCAGGAAACATCTAATGTTTGTAGTTTCTCATTTACAAGTTTTTTAGCTTGTTGTAATAGTACAATCAGCATCCTGAAGGTGCTTATACAATTTATGTATTCTCTATTAATTCCTTGCTATATTAAACTTCTGGCTCTCTGTATATCACTGAAATTATCTAATAAGTGTGATAATTTGCTTTACAGGTTTTTTCCCCCTTGATGTGGTGATAGGAGTGTCTGGGCATCAGTCTTTAAGTTGATTTTCTGTTCTCAGTTATCTTCTATACAAGTTAGCTATAGCTCAAAATTATTTAATTTTTTCTTGGTGTAACATGTTATCACAATTATCATTTTAAATTTAATTAATCTAATGTAGGATGAATATCTATCTATTTTTAATCCAGTTCCTTCAATGTGTAACCTTTTTTCTCCATGTCAAATCAACAAACTTTTAGTTTCATTCACCTAACTTATATGTAGTCACTATTTATGTCTTTTACAATCATGTACTAACCATCTTTTTTAAGAATATATTCAGCCAAGTTTTATTTCATCTCTTAATTCTTTCAATGATGTTAATGGCAACAGTTTGTTCTCTCACCAGATATTTTATTTTTGATCTTGTTTTTATTACTTTCAACTTACATGTCCATACTTCAAACAATGATATGAAATCACTGTATTTAATTCTAAGATTTCAAGTGTCAGATTTATAAGTAAAATTAATAAAACATAACTATTAAAAACTATGCTGATTTTAGAAAAGATCACAAATAAGAACTGCAAATTTAGTAAACATGTCCCCATTATTGATTTTTTAATTTTCTATGTCAGATCTAATAATCATGAATGATAAGTGAAAAATTAAGGCATTTAAATATTTATCTCTAAAATAATTTATGTTGTGTATTTTGTCTTTATTTATAAGGCTTGGGATTCAAAGCTGGAAATAATCCACTTATGCATCTACAGATCACATATAATTTTTTTTTATCTAAGCAAAAAACCTGAAGTATGCAAAACCGTTTAAGATTTTAAAGCAAATCACTGTCTTAAAACGGTAATAAAATTGACACTGTGCTTGTAACTACATATTCTAATATTCTCAATTTATTATTAACTATAGGCAACTTTTTTAATATTGATAAGAATGTTAATAATGACAAATCACTTAAACGTTAAGCCTACACAATGTACATAAATTGTGAGCAGTTTTGTACTGTGGAACCATTTGTAGTAAACTTGATTAATTAGTGATTATCAAATGATAATGCCTTTAAATTGCCTATCCCAGGTCAGTTTTTGGGTTTTGTTTTTTCAATAATCCTCAGAATGGAGTTATGCATCTAAGAGTATTCACTTTTAGATCTACTTTATTATTCAAAATAAAAGACCAAACTTCCCACTGACATATTCAAGCAATAAATGACATTGATTGTCAATATGTGATTTCAAAAAAAGACAATTACAAAATCGCAAATTTCATCATTGATTAAAAAATCAAAATGCAAAGTTTGTAATTGTCATGAGAATTTAAAAATCAAAGTCCTAGTTTTGACAAATATTTAACATTTAATAAAAAATAAAAATCAAATAATGTGAGTAAATAGTTTGCATTGACATACGTTATCACAATTTACATAAATCTTTCAAAAATCAAAATGCAATTTAAATTTATTATAAGCCTATGAAAGAAATCAAAAGGTAATTTACGTTTTCGACTTTTAAATAAAAAACCTAATTAACATACTTTTCATTAATATGCCAAAAGATTATAATTTATAATATACGAAATACAGCATATTATTTTTACAAATAATAGAATTTTAGTTTGTTTTTTTATCAGAAATTTTTTGTTCACTACTGTTGATCATTTGAAGGTTTTTTATTTTTTTTTAAAGTAATATAAACTCCATAATCTTATTAATATTGTTTTTAGTAGTTATGTAATAGATTTTTTATTCAATGTATTTTGGTTCTTAACTAGAAGATAAAGAACACGGATTAATATAAATTGGCTAGATGATTACAAATATATTAAATTTAAAATTAAAGTACAATTGTTATATAATATGACCTTCATGATTAGTATGCTTGTTGATAATCGGTGTCATTTATCACTTGAATGTGTCAGCGGGAATTTTGGGAGAGTTATAAATTCAAAATGATGTCGAACACGTACTATATCCGCATCAATATAATATATTTGTTACCTTTTTTTTTTTTTATTAAACTAATTAAAATTAAAAATATTAATTATTCAAACAATGAAAAAAAAAATTACAAGTTAAAAAAAAACAAAATAATTATTTATTTATATATAAACGACTTTTTTGTTATTTCATTATAAAGAAGTAATGAAATAATCTCGACTAGCAATTTTTTTTTAGTGTCTTTCTCTAATAATTTATATATTTGGTTTACTTTTTACCGCAGAATAGCATGATACCATTATTGATTAATAAAAAGATTGTTAAATGCTATGTCTACAAACAAAAATCATAAAATCTTGGGTGGCTAAAAAACCTCCATTATTTACGTGTTATAAGTATATATTTCTATACATCTATAAAATTAAAGTTTTAATTGATGATACATTTCCTCCTTCCAATTAAAGACATCAAACTTGTTTACGATATTTAATATAATATATACTTTTCTAAAATTTACTGTAATATATACATTTTTTTTTTTAAAATTACCTAACAATTATAAATAATGAAACAATATTATTATCAATGGTATATAAATCAACCACATGTAAAATAAAATGTTTATTATTATTATGTAATCTAAACAGGCAAAACTCTCCATGCAGTAGTGCCACTCAGTGGCAACCAGAGTGATCAATGAATGCCAGAAGGATTAAAATTCTTATCTAGTACCTACTCATCAAATATCCCCAGACTAGTTTCTGGCTTGTGGCCTTCATCAGTGAGGAACTTTGGATCTGAGAGCACTGCACCTAGACCTTAGAATCTAATGCAACCTTCCAGCAGCACTTTTTTTATCTCTACTTAACTATAAAACTATGAGAATAAAATTGAAAACACGCTAATATTTTCAATATAAGTTCAATAGTTTATATATCCACATGGGTCTGAACCCTGTTTAGTACCCATACATTTTGGTGTCTTTGGCTCTTTTTTTTTCCACCACTATCCTATTAGGCAGGATTGGTGTTAAACCACTAAACATCACATGATCACCATTTCTTATGCTAGCACATTACTGTTTTAAAACAGGCAAAACTCTCCATACAGTAGTGCCACTCAGTGCTACTCAGTGGTTGACAGGCTGGCTAATAAATAGGGAGATATATAGATTGACAGGAAAGTTAGATAAATGGATTAAATGTTAGATAACAATCATAATGTAGATCGACAAATAGTAGTTAATTAGGGGGTTAAGAATGTATGTAAATTAGAAAGTATATTAATAGATAGGTATATGGATAGATAGAAAGATAGATGTAGGCAGATAAAAATAAATAGATTAATTTAGTTAAGATTTCTTGTTTACTCTCTTAGATTGACATTTGGTATGATGGAAAAAGGTGCTCCAAATTAAAAATTTTCCATTTACTAATAAGCATTTGTCTGAAACATTTTAAAACAAAAGTAAATTTGCTTTTAATATTTTTATCTTAGATTAAAATTAGACAGTAATACATTATACATGTAAGAATTTTAAATATAATTATTTTCTACATATTTTCACAATTAATTAAAAGTTGTACATTCTGAGTTGAGAAGTTTCATTACTTTTTAAATATTAATATTTTAATAGATTTTGTCTATTTTTACATATACATTTCAACTAAAGATATAATCAAAAAATTAGAAACAAGCATTGCAAACTGAAATTCTTTTATTTATTAACGCCATTTGTCTAAAACACATTAAATCAGAAAATAATTTATTTTAAATATATTACCCAATATTACATAAAAATTATAGATCGTATGCTAATTATTTATATATATAAAAACATGATATATAACAAATAAATAATCAAAATAATAGTCATAGATCACGTGACCCTATCTCTTAAGCTTGCAAGTTATAAACAATGAGGATTGCCAATTCCTCTACAAGCTTTATGAAAAATGCTTAGCCAGAGCCAGCACTTAAAATATCTCTGTCAGGAACCCTCCCCCAAATCCCTGACCATGGTGTCGTGCTTTGGCACTCCTCTGAGAGGTGTCAACTTTCTATATATTTTTACAATTAAACAAGAGTCTTCCATAAAGAGATATAGATTTTAATTGGTAAATTCAACATCTTTTTTCTATTTTTACATATATATTTATTCATCTATAATTTGTATAATATCCATATATACATAATTCTTTTAGATATTATCACAAATTACAAGAACAATGATACTTGAAGATGCATTTGAATTTACAAGGTAAATATAGTTATTTTTATTACTTTCTTCATTTTATATCTGTCTGTATATCTATTTATTTATAAATATGTATATAAATCCATATATATCTATATACATATCCATCTATCTATAATTCATCTATGCTTAAAATAACATTATCAATATATCTATCATCATCACATCTATTCCATCCATTCATCTACCAATTTGTTTATCCATAATTTATATATCCAGCTATCTATTTATCCTCTACTTATCTATCCATCCATCATTTTCTTTCTTACAATATTCATATATAATTTATGTTATTATGCATATAACTTTTTATTATCAATATGTAATTATATTATTTAATTCTATCTGCATATGAAAGCACAAATGAGTTGGATTTACTATAAATAAAAAGTGGAAAAAATATTGTTGATATTGATGATACACTAAGGTAGAAAGATAAGAACATTATATTATTAGAATTTACTCACCAATAATTTCTCATTGTTATAAAAAAAGATGATTTTTTATGGCTGTACAAAATACTTTGGGTCAGCCCAAATTTAATTATGGTAAAATTTAGAATAGATTATACCATTTTGTAGAGTTGTAAAAAACAAATAACTGCTTATTGTAAATTCATTGACTGAGAAGACTTGCTAAGTGGGAATGGATATGGAAGGATACAAATGAATGTAGAGCAAAATAGAATTATATTCTGACTCATATTTACTGTTTCAGTATATATTTATCTCACATTCACATAAAAAAATTATAAAGAAATTATTAGTAAGCTGTTTTATTTATGAAATTATAAACTATCATCTGAAAATATTTATTTTTTCATCACTATATTGCATAGCAGACTCAGGTAATCTGAATAAATAATTGCACCTTACTTTGAGCAGCTATGTTGCATCACATTTTTACAACTTACAGTTCATTAATGATTTGGACAATGATTTTTATTTTAAAAATATGGTAAATTGTTTGCATTATATGTCAGGTGCAACTTAGCTTTATCAGTTATAATAAAAATCTAAACAACTATTAACATTGTCATAAAAACAGCTAGATAATCTTGTATAAATTGGTTCATGTAATAGATCATATTTTAAAGTGTGAATATATTATAGCATATCATACAATTTTAGTTGTGCCCTTATTATGCAATATTTTGTTCCCACAGTGCAAAGTAAAAATAAGTAATATTCTTATTTCAGTTGTTACATGGATTGTGCTTAACATAAATGTTAAACTGAATAAATAAGATTAATAGCCATAACAAACATATATGCAAATGTTAGCACTTTCTCTAAAGTTTTATTGTTTAATATTGTAATTTTATAATCCAATGTCAGATAAATAATCCTGTATTACACATTATCTATGTTTTGATGATAGCCTAGCCTCATCAAATAAATTTTAATCTAGACATTTGACAATAATGTCAAAGTAATTGTAAGAACATTTTCTATAAATATATTTATGCAACATCTTTTATTTTGCAAGAATAATATTTTATGTTAAGTACCAATTACCAGCATTAAAAGTTAAATCTATATTAGAAATTCTCATCTCAATTTATTATATATATATAATATAAGCAATGTACTTATGAAAGCTTCATTCATTAAATATTATATATCTAATAAAATGTTTTGCAAGAGCTTACCATTTTAAGTATTTTGGTGAGACTAAAATAAATTTGTTTATAGAATTGTAAAACTGACAATTTTACAATATCCAGTCAGAACAAGCCATTCACATAGTTCTGCATTCCTTAAAATTGTGATTGAAATAGAACATCCTTTTACATCAATAAAATTCAAAATAATCTTTAAAGAACAAATTTCCTGAAAAGAAAAATAAAAGAGATTTGATTCATTGCCCATTTAAAATGCCCTAGCAGTATTATGTATGATTTTGTTTTAAAAAGATTTAAAAAAATAACATCTTTGAATTATGATATCATGAAATTTTGTTAATAAAATTTAATTTTCAATTAATATTTATATAAAATGTAAAACTTTATGGTATTTCATATATTGTAATCAACACAAATATTTTACATCCCATAAAAATGCAATGTTGCACCATACATTAAATAAAAAGAAAATCTCAAGACTGACGCAGAAAGAAAGCACTATCATTTCTTTCAGTTCTATTCCTTTAGGCATTGATCTATATATTTATATAATACCATTTATTCATCATCTTTAATCATTTTTTACAAAGCTGTCAAATAGAAAAATATTTTTTGATATTTTTTACAGTTTTGATTGACCAGCAATCATTATCAAAAGTTCTTTCAACTCTGAACAACTTTTAAGAAATCACTGTAAAGACTTCTGGTCAATTAAAATCACAAAGTAATTTCAAAGAATAATTTGTTATTTTATTGAATTATAAAAATCAATTAAGGAAGGTGTACAAGCTGTATTTATAGGAGTGAGAAAAAAATATTGAAGAACCTATATCATGATATAACATTGTTGCATGTGTTAGTAGTGTAATATATCAAAATCATAAAAGATGTATTATACCATTTTGTTAATATTTGTTGGTTACTATCTTTCAGTGTATATTAAGATTGTAGACTGACTTGTGGGTAATTATTTTATTTCAATTCATTTCAAAGTTAGCATATATTTAATATAACAATAGTACTTGCAGAAAAATACTAAATAATCATTATAATCAAGATATTGCAGTCATATGCTTTTATGCTAAAAAAATCAATTTATAAATTACTAGATAATGATAATATCAAAAGGACTATATGTTACAATTGTAAATGGTTGAAATGATAACAAAAATAGGTTATCTATCCAAATAATTAAAACCATAGGCTTGATATCTTGGATGTTAGCTTTGTTGCTCTCAAATCATGTCAAAGCTAGCAAAGTGTGATGGTATATATCTAAACAGCAATGTAGACTTTTGCCTTTTATAAGGCCTTAAGCTACTTTGGTGAAGAAATAATTACAGCACAGATATATTATGAATAAAACTCTGATCCATTAAAATAGTGTATTTATTAGTTATTAATTAGTGACATCTTGACATTACAAAATTGAAAATTGTTTTTTTTTTTAATTAGAAACCAATAAACATTATTTTTCTATTAGATAAAAATGGTGTCACATTTTGATATTTTTTTTAAAAGTTGCTTTAATTTATCTAGATAATTTGATTATTTCTTTATTTTATATTTCTTACAAATTAAGCATATATGCAAGCTTTCCAAATGCTATCTGCAAGCAACTGCTCAACAAAAGGATTTATGTTGAGAAATTATAAGATCAATATTACATACACTCTTTGGATTAGCATATTCCATTGAAAATTGAATGATTTGTGACTTGCTATAAAAATATTATTAAGACTTCTATCACAATATTAACTTGTCTTTATTTTTTTTGAATATTTATTGATTTCATGTTATTAGCTAATATTTTACAGTTGAGGCACTTTTTTATCACTATCAGAATTTATACAGTATATATATAATTTTATACTCAATAAAACAAATACAATAATATAAACTCAAACGTTTAATTCATATAGAAGCGTTTCAACTAACTATTTAAGTAGTTTTTGTCAACTAACTTGAAAGAAATTTTTTTTAATTAAAAATCTACACAAAATAATACTGAAAATAATGTTATATCAATATCAGTGTTTTATGATAATAATACAAAATGTGATTTTGGATTTGATTTTAATTATAAAAATGTAAAGATATTATGTATCGAAATAAATAATAACAAACGAAAGGTGAAGGAGAAAATGTTAATAAATAAATATCAAAAATGCATGATAAATTGATAAACAGCAACTGTAAAAATTAATGAATTATGAGAAAGCTACAAATAGATAGTGATTGTCTTTGAACATAACATACCTTATACGTTTGATTTAGAAAGATTTTTTAAAGTTATTTCACAAAGACTACTTTGATAGTTGAAAGCAAATTTAAATGAATTAAAAGTTTGAATTAAAATTATATATATATTATAACGATCTGGAGAAAGAAACTTAACGTAATCTGCACTACAAGGGCGCCATCTAGGCATTTGAACCTAGAAAAATTTATATAGTAGGCAGATACGTAAGTTCAAAAAAAAATTATTTATTTATTTTATATTGGTTGATTCCGGTCATTAGCCCATTGTCACTAGGTCAATGGAACAGCAGAGATTTATATTTTATAAATTCTTATCTAAGAATAATTTTTAAAAAAGAATAAAATAAGCCACTGCCAGTAATTATACACAAACATTTATTAACGCACATATAAATTTTAAATCATTTTAACATTACTTTACTTTATAATTTTAACTTGATTTTAGAATTTGATTTTACATTTTAATTTTTATAAGTTTACATTTTAAATTTATAAGTTCGCACAGATGGATTTATAAAATGTGTTTTTAATGTTGAGTATAGATCGGTTACATAGATTACACGGTCAAAAACATTTCAAAGTAAACATAAACGATCAAAATACAAAGTCATTGATACCATCAATTGCATAGGAAATACAAGAAACCCAATGGTATTCATCATAAGATTCTGCATTGACACCAATAACTTAAAAGACATCCGAATAAATACATTGTAGATACTCACCGTAAGGTATCATTATTTACTGAATGTCTATATATTTTGATCAAATATGAAAAACAAAAACATAATTAACCAGTAACGAACCCATGCAAGTGTCTATACCCAACTTATTTTTAATGCATTTTTATTTAGAGTGTCGAGTATGAATAGACTACATAGATTTGCATTTGAAAAGAAAATATTCTATTCTTGTTTAACCTTAGGCCAAAAGTTCGCAGTCAAACCAAACTTCAATCCATCTGATATATCGATGTATTCAATGTAATATGACTACAACAGCACAAATAGGTTAAGAGAAGAAATTGCCTTTCATCAGATAGGAATACTACATCTATCTAACGATAAGAGCAATAAAAAAAACTCCATAGGAAGGAACTGCGGTCTCCATCTTATAATTCCTCCCATAGGCAAAATGAGTGTGTGCAGCATATAATAGCGATTCTGCCCGTAGCAAATCTCGTACTACATCTACTAATTACACCAATATATCCGATCCATTGACCTAATTCAACTACTAAACAAATAACCTAAGATTACCCTCCCCTAACATAACTTTACAAATCTATATAGCCATCCACACCCGACTTAAGTTTAATATTATATACTTTAATTTATTGAAAAACAGAAATCATAATAAAAACTTAAAAGAACAAAAAAAAAAAATGGAAATGATTTTACAAAAGAAATACATCAAATAAAATTATACTAATTAATAAATAATTTAGTTTGGTCAGATAGGAATCTATTTCTATTTTTTTTTTAAATATGGAACAAGTTTTAGAAGTAAAGTTTTTATTGTTTAGAAACGTTCATTAATTATATATATTTAAAGCTGAGAGTTCAAAAAGTTCTTACCATTTTAAAATGTTCCTTTTATCCGTTGCTTGCCATTTGAACGTGAATTCCCACACTGTCCTAAAGAGATTGGTATTCTGTTGGTCGATTTATTTATTCATCCAGAGGTCTTTTGTTTTGGCTGGTCCTCAATGTAGAAAACGATGTCATTTCTTCTTTTTTTAACAAAACTGAAGGAATTGAAGAGTGCGTCTTTTCAATCCCTTCTCCCACAACTCCGCACTAATACATATCACCACTCTTAATAATAACTAACTAATAATTTCCAAACTTTTCCTTTTATATTAATTTTAAGGATTCAATTGACATTACGTCATCGATGTGATGGTCCTTTTGCTGAGGTCCGATTTCATTGTTTTTCTCTCCTATCTGACCATTGCTTATACATTTAAATGCCCAAGGTTAGTTTACATTGACTAATTAAAATAATCATTTCCATTTTTCAATAACATTAATTAATATGTTTTCAAACTTAAAGATATATTTTTATCTCTATATCTTTTTTAAGTTTTTGCTTTTACAATACCTTTTCTATTTTTAATAAAGTTTTATTTTAATAATTTTTTTCATCTGTGCGATTTTATATAGATTCGAGTTTAGTATAGAATTTTAATTTTCAATTTTTAATTCTTAAAAAAAAGAAGTTTTATTTGCGAGCTTTTATTTTTTTCATGTTTACTAATAAAAAAACAATGTAACGACGTATGTGCCCGTTACAATATATATATATATGGATCAAGTTAAATGAATACAGACATTGATTAATATTATTACATATATGTTATAAATAGATGTCACTTATTTTATTGTTTGCATCATAATTAATACATAAAAAATAATTTAATATACATACTATTCTAGGATAAATAAAAAGAATATAATAATATTTACAAAATATTTTTAAAAATGCAATTCTTATAAGTTCTCATACTGGAATTTCAATCGTATATAATCTTGCGTTAGAAATAAATGAGGAGCTTTTTTTTGTTGATAAGTTAACAAAGAAAAGAAGAACAATAATTAGACCAAATTAATTTAGCTTAATAGATGTCAGTACTAATTCATAATTATATTGTAACATCAGTGCAAACTTATTTGTCTAGATATTACATGGAATTACGCCACTTTTTCTCGGTTTAAATCATAATTTAACTTATCTAGTATATATGGTAATTTAATTAATCCATAAAAATATTATATGTATGTGTGTGTGTGTGTTTTATAGAACACTAGTAAGTGCATTTATTTGCTGTAATTCCAACTAGTTTATAATTAGTAATCAATAAATGGTTATCTAATTACTTTTATCTAAAGAATAAAACAAATATAAAAATTGGCGAACTATTCATTTTTAGCTAACCGTTTAAATAAACCTTTGTTGATAAGATTTAAAAATTTGAAACAGAATTTGATATATGATTGTGGAGTACATATTTAATGAAGATTCTTTTTTTTTTTTTTAACTTTATTAGTAACAAAATATTTACAAGAATATTTACATTAAGAGCTTTTTACATTTTTTTTTTATAATTTTTAATATCTTAGGATGTTTTTAGAATATAATGATTTGAAACAAGATGATTACTGTCATTGCATTATCAACACATTAATGAGCAACTAAGGAATACATTGCTTTGCCATATTTTTTGTGACATAACTAGGTATATATTTCTGAGCATAAAGATAAATGTTATACCATTCTTTGTTATTCTTTTTAAGTACATTGTATTTTTTGTTATCAAATATTACAGCACAATGGGCAAGCCATATTGTTCTCAGAGTGTGAATGGTTACAAGGCTATTGAATGGTTTTAATTTCTTTATATTATTTATTAGGATATTTTTAAAATTAATTGTGTCTTTGTGGAATACAAAGTGACATAAGGTTGAAAAATATGGACATGTCTCAAAGATATGTGATGAATTTTCCGGGAGCAAATTGCATAGTATACAAGCAGGATCAATGTTTAGTTTAAATTGATTTATGAGAAACAACTTTGTTGGTATTATGTCAAGTAGCAGATTATACAGGAATTTTAACCATGAGTGGGGCACATACAAATTTTGAAATTTAGTTAGTGTTCTTGCAGTAGATAGTGTTGACCAAAGTTGTCTATCGGGGTAATTAATTTTTTTTAGATTTTTGTATAACAAACCAATTAGAGTATTAACATTATAATTGTCCAGTAAATCAGGATGCTCAATGGCATGATCAGTGAAAAATTGGTGATTTGCATATGGAGTAATAGCAAGCAGAAGTAGAGGTGGAGGAGTTGTCTTTAAAAAGGGGTTAGTAGTGGTCACGATGTACATCTTAGCTCTAATATAAGATGTGAATAATTGAGGAGCTATTAAGTTAAGCCCACCCTTGCATATTGGAAAACAGGTATTTTCTATTGATAGAAGATGTGATGTTGATTCCCATATATATTTTTTTGCTATACTCATGAAATATTTAATAGTTTTTTTTGGAGATGCATCCAAGGGCTGTAATAGGCAAGAATATCTCCTAGAATGGCATTGATTATACAAACTTTCATTATAGGATATAGTAATTTTGAGTTGAAGCACTTTATTTTTGAATTAAATTTGTCTATGACAAGAAGATTTAAGTGATGACTTAGTTGTGTTTTTGAAAGATTAATAGGTATGCCAAGAAAGGAAGAAAATTAACCTGTAAAGAGTGAGGGAAGACTGCGACCAGTAGCAATTTGCCATAAGGATGATTTGTTTATTTGTATCGTGGATCCTGTTATAGTTTCAAATTTCTTCAGTTTATGAAGTATCATAGGTATATTTTGCAGGTCCCTGAATATTATCAAAACATCATCAACATATGATATGATATTAAGAGTTGTGCCTAGGTGTGGAAGAAAAATACCATTTATGCATTGTTCAATGTCCTTAATCATGGGATCAATGTATATTGCAAAAAGTAATGATGCAAGTGGGGAGCCTTGTGAAATGCCTCTGCTTGGCTTAAAGGGTTGGGAGAGTCTCATGTAATTTTTAAGTTTAATGATTCTATTGTTAAGATATTTTTTAATAGCTGTAACAAGATGTGTATGATTTGAAAGCATTTGATTTAGTACAAAGAATAAGAAATTCCAATTTACAATGTCAAAGGCAGACTTAAAGTCTACCTGGCATGCCACATAGTTTGTTAGTTTGTTCTGTTTGATATACAGTATTGCTTCTTGTGCTAATAATATTGCTCGAGATGCTTTTTGCCCTTTGACTGCAAAGTGTGAAGTGGAAATTTTAGGTAAAGCATAGATATTTAACTGTTTGAGTATGATTCTAGCAAACATTTTCTGATCAATGTCTTCTAATGTAATGAGACGCAAATCATTTACTGTTGGATGTGGATTTTTAGAGTTTTTTCTTATACAGAATACAATATTTGTAGATAAGTTACGGATGTGATATTCCTTCAAACAAAATTGATTATAATATTTCTGTAGGAATGGAGATATAATGTATTCTATTTGCTTATATATGTTAGCTGGAATGAGGTCATTTTCTAGTGAGATATGTTGTTTTAAATACACTATTTCATCAAAAACTTAGATATGTAGTAATTTTGTGTATAGTTTGTTTTATTTGTAAATAACTGTGAAGAGCTATGAGATTTTTTTAAGGGAAATATTCAAGTGGTGCAGAAGTGCCTTGTCAACATAAGTACCAGAGAGGAGTGAATTATCTTTTGATAGAATGGAAATGCCACAAGCATATGGGATTGAAAATTTTGCATAATTTATTGTGGTTTTCGTTAGTGCTGATAGATTTGGTAATTTTTTTCTCAGCCTAAAAACCATGTTGTTCTGGTTATATAACTGAGTTAAATGTTTGTTTTCACATTGGAGCTTATGGATAAGATCTTTTGCCTCATCAAACCTTGTTATAGCTTTAAGGGTTGAGTTTATGTCTTCAATACATTGCTTTATAAGGTTATTAGAGTTATAGTGTGATAGACGATCTGAACAGCACATGTTTAGTATTTTTTTGAGTTGAGACCATTTTTCAATTGGAGAGAGATTTTTCATCTGATGTAGGTGGTTGCTTACTATTAATATATTACAGAAATCATCTATGGTAAGTTTGAATTGTCTAGGGAGTTGTTTTTTATCTGAGAATTTATATATAGTTTGTTTGTTATGTGGGCATTTTTGCATGAGTGTTACACAGATGTGGTCAGAAAATGAGACTGCAGTGAGATGAATTGAGGTTTTTAGGTTTGTAGGAGAACTAAAAAATAGATCTATGAGAGAGGATCCTTGTGCACCAATGAATGTAACAGCATTTGTTGGATATAGGTTTGCTAATGGCAGCAGGGCAGCTTGTGAAAGTTTGGCTTTCAGGGAGAGTGGCAAACTATTGTAGCTGCAGTTAAAGTCACCACACACTATAACTGTACCGGGCTTATGTAATATTTTGTTATGTACAATCAGTAGGGTATCTACAACATCCCTTGTGTTTTGACATGAATATATTCCTATAATATAGTAAAGCTCATATAATATAGTAAAGCTCAGAATGGAACAAAAAAGAGATCAAATTTTAAGTTTTGTTACTGGAAATTGATTGTTTATTAAAATTGCAACACCTTGAGCTGGTCTAATATTTGGTTTGTATGTAAAAATGTATTTGCTATTCAGAGTGTTAATTATGTTTGGATTGGTTACTCTGCTAATTTTTGTTTCTGTTATGACAAAAATGTCAGCATCATGATTATTTAAGAATTGAGTCAGTTGTGAGAGTCTGTTATATAAGTTAAGACCTCATATATTTATTGTAGCTATTTTAATGTTAGACATGTTCAGTGTTTAATGAGTTTGATTTAAGCTTTTTGTTTGTGTGCTTAGTATCACAGTTAGATATTTTAATTTTTTTACTATTGTTATTTGTAAGATGGGTATCCGAATTAACTATTACACTATTTTGCTTTACTGTTATCTCAGGATAGTTTTTACTGTACAATGAGTCTTGGCTTTGGCTTAAATATGAACTTTGTGTCAAACTATTATTCAAATCAATTAATGGTTCCTGTGGATCATCAACAGAAATTGAGTTCTGTGATTGGAAACTATGCTGTGAATGCAAGTCAGGCAAACAGTTATTTGTACTAAATTTTTAGTTAGGGAGAGTTATGGTTGGTTCGTTATTGGGAAGATTAGAGAGTTGTATTGCAACTGTATTTGATGGGAGAGTGAAATTTTTTAAAACAACGCTGACCCATGATAACTTTTCCTTATCTTTACTGCAAAGGTGACCAAGTCTATCAATTTTGCCACAACTTAAACAGTTACCAATGTTGCATTGTGAAGCTATATGCCCTATTCTGGAGCATTTAAAACATAGAGATTGATGACCTTTGATACTAATTGTGATGGGGATAGATCTCATATAAATTCTGTGTGGAAGTTCATCTGGCTTATGATTATCTTTCATTTTTAGTGTAATTTTCCAGCAGTTTGTTGGAATCTCAAATCTTATGTTAAGCTTGAGTTCTCTTAAGATGTTTATTATCTGTGTAATTTCTGATTTGTTTTTTTTGTAGCACAACATCTGTAAAGTCAGGAGGTGCATGCATGATATGACCATGAACTATTGGATTAGGGTCTTTGGTGACGTAGTATTTTTTTTTTAAATTTAAATGTGTTACGGATTTTTCTGCATCTTCACGTTGTTGTTTTGAAAAATATTCTAAGCATATAAAAGATCTAGCTGGGAAAGTTGCTGTCGATTTGATATTTTTTATCATGTTATACTTTTGCAGTTTCTCTAGATAATCAGGTAGAGAAGGACGAGATAAAATTGGTTCATTGTCTGCTGGATCATAGTTTTCTATTATACTAATAATGGATGTGGAAGGAGAGAGACTATTTGCAAATATCTTTCGCCAGTAATCGTTAAGCTTGCTAAAAGAAGTATATTTAGTTTTATTTGTTTCTATATTATTTGCAATTGAGTTAATGTCTATAAATTTTGTTGCATTACTGGAAATTGATGTAGAATCGTTTTTAATTTTTGTTATAGCTTTTTGACTCTTTTGTTCAGATGATATAATTTCCGCTGTGTTAATAGCAACAGATACACTGCTATCACTAAAGAATGTTAGTGATTTAAATTTGAGCATTTTGGTGGAAGGACTAATATTTATATTATTACTATTATTATTACTTTCATTTAGTTCCATTTGTTCATCCCATGTATGAACGTTATTTGAGGATTGAAAACTATCAGTGTTTTCCGGGGTTCTTTTTTTCTTATTAGAAGCTTTTATATTATTTTTTTGCACTTTTTTTGTTTGGTTATTTGCATGACTATTTGTTTGGCTATTTGTTTTAAATTCATTAAGAGCAACAGAATTATTAGCTGTTTTACTGATATACGCATTAGATTTTACATTTTTTGATATTTCAGTTTTAACTGTTTTACTTTGGGATGTTGCCACGCAAGAATTCGTGTTAAACTTGTCAATATCTGGTAGACTGTTATACTTTTTTTTTCTTAACATTCATTAAAAGCAAATTATAATGAGATTTGCTTTTATAAAAATTATCTTTTATCTAAACTTACCTTCAAGTTAAGACAGCTACGAGTTTAAACTTTTAAACAGGCAGCCATTTTAGCGTTCAATTAATAATGAAGATTCTTGACGATCTTAATTACTGACACTTTTGTCCAAATGTACTGAATAATGATTATTTTTTTAAATCATTGTATTTAATGTTATTCAAACTATAAATTTAACTCATTCTGAAAGCTTTTATATGCTATAAATAAGTCACCATAAAATGATCTTCTGTATTGTTCAATTTTATTAATTAATTTACCAACTAATGAGAGTGAACCATAACTTTTGTCTTATATTATATTAATAAATGTTCATGTTCTTATATATGGAGCATATAATTTTGAATCAATAAAATTAAAACCTTCTTGATCAATTGATAATTGTAATATTGAAATTGATAATAAGAGGGATTTTCTACAAATATTGTTTTTGGCTATATAATTCAGTTTATTTACTGTTATATTAAAATACTCATCCCTGGTGCATAATAATGTAGGACTTCCATAGCAATAATATTAAAAATTCTTGTTTTAGAAATTTCATAAAGCTTAACTGATGAGGGACATTTAATTTTTTATTGATTTTTATCAGTTACCATCTTTCTTAAATTTTGATTCATACCTGGTTTTTTTCCATATAAAGTGGGATTTTTAAAAACAATTACAGAGGTGCCTGGAATTCAGATGGTATCTTTCTACTAGTACCTAATTGGCAAGCGTTAGATTTTAATAGTTGTATAGAGGATTCTGTTTATTTTTGACAACACTTTGGGATATTTATAAGAATTTGAATATTCTATACATTCTGAAAAAATATTTCATCATCACTAAAAACCATTGTCACTATCATTACACCTGTGCAATGAGAGGTGATGCATTGTGACTTCTCCATAGCCAATTTATCTTCCTGTTCCGGTCATGTCCTAAGTTTTCCTATATTCTTCTCTGTCTTGCTCCATCCCATTTCCACAATATAATCTTTGTCAACTCCATGGCTTTATATCTAAATCCCCTTTATCTTTTCCCAAACCCAGCATAAAATTCTTTGTTTATATTTATTATTCCACAACTTCATTATTTGTATCCTTTCTCCTTTCAGACATTTACATTCAATTAACAGATGACTAATATTTTCTATGCCTTCCTTATACAACTTGCTTACCATTAATTTTACAGACGCATTCCCTTTCCACATTTACATTTATATCTAAATCAGATGCCCTTTGATTATTTCTTACATCTTGTCCATTCTTCTTCTTTGTGGTTACACTACCACTTAAATCCCCCCTTATAAGTTTCCCAAACTATGTTCTTTACAAACTCCATAAAACTTCACTTCCAATTTTTCTAAGTGCAATCCATCTTTACTACATAACTCACTCTTTCCAATAAAAAAAATTTCACACATCCACAAACATGATATCATTTCTCTCACACATTTTTTTCAATATCTCATTTATAGAACATGCCATACCTAGCATAAACCTCTTGTCAAATCTTGGTAATAATCCAACTATTCCTACTATTCCTTTAATCTTACTCAAATTACTTAACAATTCTATGTACTCATCCATTACTCTCTCTGATGGTTATGACAAATTATTAGCCCCTACCATAACATACACATCTCTACTCCCTTGCTTCTTTACCTTATCTGTAACATCCTTAATTCTAGCTCCAGGCAAACATACACTTACATACCTGTTTCTATTTCCCCTTGCAATTATATCTCCATATCCTTAATTAGATAATTTTCTACCAGTACTGTCTCATAGTCTACTTTCCCTACTTCATCCATAACATTCTCTACCCTCTTCTGGACTTCCTTATCTATTTCTTCCTTGTCATTCCTACTTAATAATTTCTTTATCTGCTCACACTTCATTTCTAATAATTTTAATTTTGCTTCTATATCCTTTACCTCTTCCTCTGTCTTATTTATTTTTGACTAATTATCTCCATTGCACTAATTATTTTTCCAGCCGTATCTCTTGTCACTCTACTAAAACCATACTTTATCCTATCTTCCTCAATTACATTTTTCTCTATTTCTCCTACCTTTCTCTTTAAACTATCTATACTTAGAAATTATTTTTTACCTCTTTTATCATATTTACATATTGTCAACATAACCATAAATCTGTTACATCCTTACTAGTTTTATTTAAAAATTTGAAACCTCATGACATATGGAAACTCTACCATAGCATACCTAATTTCTTCCTGGCCATTATATATGCATTTTGGGATACAAATACACTCCATATTTCTTATTTTTCAAGTCGCCTACTCTATATTTAACTTTCTGTTTACACTCCTACTCTTCAGGATTGATATCTTGAATTGAATTTAGGATGACCTTACACTCCTACTCTTTAAACTCCTTTTACACAAAAAAGAGAAAAACTTTACTTTCTTTCAATGGCAATCAATAAACATGTGTTTCCTGACCTTAGGCTCAAAATATTATCTTTTTTTTTTTCAAAGAAATCACTTTTTTCTTAAATTAAAAAAATTTTAGTAGCAAACTTTTACATTAACACACACTCAACAAAATTATTTTTTTATCTCTATATTTATAATGGCAAAACAAAACATTTTCTATATTTTAAAAATTCCCAATCTTTCCAAATCCATTTATATCTATCTCTCCTCCCACTTTTACACAATAAGCAAACAGTCTTTATAGCAATGATCTCGGATGATTATTCACAAAAGAAATAAACTTTAACTTAATTTGCTGAACAAGATATTCATGTCAGCACACAAGGCAGTTGAAAATGAAGATAAAAACCTGATACCTAGATTTTAATAACTTGGAACATCTGATTTATGATACAAAAAATAGCAGAGCAGTTAATCCATATGGTATTCTTTTTTATGGAGTAAAAATTTCTGAGTATCTTATTTAGTTCTTAATTCAAATGCTACTATTTTTTTAATATAGTTTTCTATTATCTGAACTAAATATCTACATTCTGGTAATAATTTTGTCAACTGAAAAGAGCTTAAAGTCTGTGTTCAAGTTATTTATATACTTAATTGCATCTTGAATTTTCAAAACTACACTTATTGGTATTCTTTCTTTTATAGCATGATGTGCAGTTGATAGTGGTTTATTTATTGACTAATGTAATATTTTAATAATATTCTACCTAATATTTTGAAATCAATATCTTCAATTGAAATATGTCTTAGGATTTTTATGGTAGGTGTATGTCTAGCTCTTTTTTTATTAAACTAAACATTATTCTTTTATTAATCTCTGGACAATCAAACTTTTCAGTATACATTTGATTATAAAATCTCCATATTACTGGTATCAAGACATAATCTAAATGTTTATAAATAGATAAAGGGATTGTATCATTTGCAATAGTTGTTTTTATCTTTAGTTTATTAATCTTTTTCTGTATTTCATTAGTTATATATTCCTTATGTTCACCTGTAACAATGCTTTCATATGTTTTTATTTCACTTTCAGTTACAGTAAACTTGATTTCTAACAGTTTAAGAATATATTTATCAACATATAAATTAGTTACAAGATTATTTTGAGCTTCTAGCAGTATAAAAATGTCTTTTGTATAAGATATATTGGCATTGTTAATCTTTAGTTTTGATATAAATTATTAGTTAGGGATTAGCTTTTCTGCTTTTTTGGTTAGGTTTTCCTGCTGAATTCTTCTTGTAGATCATTAATTAGTTCATAATTTGAAGATGGTAATATTTGGAGCATATACTATATATCTAAAATACTTATTTTGTGATATAATGTATTTGGTTCTCTTTCTGCATAATTCTTATTGTTCCTTTTTTTTTATACTATGCTAGACAAGAAGATTAATTTGGAGCCTCTTGTATAATAATTAATTATAACTAAAGTATTAGATATTTGATCAAGTGTAAACATAATGTCATTTGTTACCCTTTTTTATAAGCCATATTTGAAAAAATTATATATTAAACATTATATACAACCTTTTTTTAAAAAAATTGTAAATGCTTGAATGCTATTAAAGTAAATAATACACACACCATTTCAATACTCAACAATCTTTTAATAAGAAAATAAAATCACTTTGGTTCTTATTGTATATAAAGTGCACATAGTGATTTCTAAATATTGTACTTTTACTGAAAGTTTTATTCATATTTAGCATGAGTTATTACAATAAATGATATAGTCTTTAGCTTTTTAATTGTTGGGTAATTATCAACTTTATTATATGTAATCTCTTTTAGAATTGGTGAACTTGCAATTGAAAATGCTTTAGATTTAACATTGTATCTGACTAAAGAAACCAATTATTTGCCATGGTCTATTGCACTTAATAATTTATACAATATTAGAAATCGTTTAGGAGATACAGAAGTTGCTGAACTTATAAAGGTAAGATTATATGAAATAAGATCACTAACAAGTGTATTAGTTTGCTTTAACAACAGATTATCTTACCCTTTTTTATCCCTTATTAAATTGTTGATTGACTTCCACCTATTTACAGAAATTTGATTTTTTGATAAGTTAAAAACTGTATTGTTCTTATAGAATCAAAAATAACTGAAGATTAATTTAAAGCTTAGATAACCTCTATAAAGCCAAAGTTCAAAGTAAAATATTTTTTTTTAAAGTCAATATTCTAAAATGTAACATTTATACTAAGAATTATTTTTTCAGATTTCAGTATACTTTGTATGCATCTGTTTTTTAATGTTATCTTAACAAATGAAGCAATAATTATCTTAACTTACTCTATTTAAAAAAAAGCCTTTATCAAAAAAAAGAAGGCATCACCAGAGATGTAAGAAAGTAGAAATGATTTATTTGCACTAGTAAAGTAAGTTAAAACTTTTGACAGATGCACCTTAAAAATGCTTATATGACAGGCAATCAGATGTAATAATGACTGCACATGGAACTCTCAATTCAAAAACACAAGGCAGATATTTTATGAGGAAAAGATGGTCCCAACCTTCTTCTCTACTTAAATTTATATATAAATAAGCCACACTCAAGCATTTTGAACTAAGGGTGTGAAGTTTAAACACCTTCATATTTAATTCACTAAATATTATAAATAAATAATGTGAAATCTTTTGATTTACTACAAAGTAATTTTGAAATCTAATGAAATGATAGTAATAAATGTAAATATATTAAATTATTCAGTACAAGAAGATGATTTAATAATAACATAAAAGGCTGAAACCTTTGACAGATATGCCTTAAAAATACTTAAATGACAGCCAATCAGATAGAAATAATGACTGCACAAGAAACTCTAAATTCAAAACACAAGGCAGAAATTTTATGAGAAAAAGATGGTCCCACATTTTCTCTACTTAAATTTATATATAAATAAGCCAGACTCTATCATTTTGAACTAAGAGCATGAAGCTTTAAACACCTTCACATTTAATTCACTAAATATTATATATAAACATTGAACAATAAACATATCAGATTGTCTTCCATATATAAAATGATGATCTGGATTTGTTTTTCTCATTCCTGCTAATATAACAAATTTGACAAGTAATATTACTTAGAATGAACTTTAAATCAAACAAAGGTGTAAATGTTCTTTTTTCAATACCTATAAACATTAAATTCAATAAATTTAATTTTTACTTATTTTTAAAATAAAATACTCTTAATATAAAATAGTGCAATCTTCTGTTTTCTAGGCAATCTGAAAAATATATTGGCATATCAATAGCAGTTTGATAATTTATCATTCCAGTCTTTATAAATGAGTGCATGTACATATGTTTGAGAAATTTAATGAATTGACAATATACATGTCTCAAAATCTATGATACTATAGTATTTTATACAAAATAATTTGGAAATGTGATACAAATTCATCTAAATATGGTTCCAATTTTCAGATTCTAGAATAAAATCAACATTTTTATGAAGATCTCAACCACTTATGTGAACAAAATGCTGATTCTTATTTTTCATCTATAATACATTACTGGCTGATTACATAACCATTTTCTTGCATATATAGATCTCCTCCTTGATTTATGGTTTATTATATTCAGCTTATTTATTTGACAAGTAGTAAATAACTTATTGTTTATGTTTCCTTTATTGCATATTTATTAAAATATTATTACATGTAAATGTAGATCTATTTTAAAACCGATCAAATAAGATTAAAACTAGCAAATTATTACATTATGTTAATAATCCAACTTATAAATTTGAAAAAAAAAATCATTCAAAAATAAGACAAATGATGACAACTCTTATGATAAAATTTATGATAATGTTATAATCTTAAAATAATCTTTTTTAAAAAAAAAGAAAATTAACATTGACTTTATGTAAGTTTCTGTTTACATATAAGATAAACAAGCAATTGCTAATTATCTTGTATTAAGTACAAATTTTCTTGAATATTATCTATTTTATATAAATCTAAAAGTGTACTAAAAATCATAAATAATTAACATTGTCATATTTTACATAATTGGTGCAATATATTTTGTTTATAAAATTAGTACTGATTAAAATTTTTATTCATTAGAAAAACAACTTGAAAAGTATTTATAATTAAAAAATTCCAGTACTTGAAATTATTCAATATTATTTCTCTTAAAGTTTTTACGTAAAAAATTACAGATATATTTTCTCATTTGATTGAAATTGGATAATTATAAAATATTAATATTAGTGTTGTCACTTATGTATTAACTTGTACTAATATATTTTATATGGATAAAATAGTTATGAGTTTAAATATATATTTTTATCTTGTTCACTTTAAATTATTTTCAAAAAATAGTAGGTTAAATGCTTCATAGCTTCGCTTGATTACCTCACTCCAGAAAACATTCACCATTAACTTGTTTGATAAAATAACTAAATAAATCAAACAAATAAGAGACTTCCCTAAATTTCAAACAAACTTTAACATATTTATTAACAAATGACAATTTGATAATAACGATAATTAAAAAAATTATGATAACACGTGTTTGCATATATTCCTATTATTTAAAATCTTAATTTAGCTATAACCTTCTCTTATTCCCATAATAGCAATATATTTCATAGTATGAAAACATTTCAATAATTTATAACATAATAACTGAAAAGTTAAAGTTTTAAAAATTATTATATAACTAACTAAGTATTAATCAAATTTTTTATATATCAAGAACAATTCAAATTATTAAATCTTTGTAAAATAATATCAATTTATATATATATAACCTCTCTATTAATCATCATATTATAAAATAAAGAAATTTCATGCAAGATGTTAATCTTTCTCACAATGAGTTATAACAAAATATCATTATGTTAATTATATTTGTAATAAAGAAAATTCTGTAATATCATGTAAGATTCAATGTGGAGAATGACAAATTCTTACCTCTGGATTGAAATAGTTTTAAATTTTACATTGGTCAATGTCATTTATATATATATATAGAAGACCTAAATTTTATTAAATAAAAAAAATGTTCAAATTAATGATCTTCTCTTTATCTTGATATAAATAACTTTATAAAATGGAGTATTCTCAACATAAACAATTTCAAACAACAAAGGAAATAAAGTTAAGATGTTGACATTATATAGCACATCAATATATTCCAAGAAATTGAATAGAATGAAAGTTTTGTGTTTACTTCCTAGATGAGATGAAAAATGTTTTTCAATAATAAAATTCCAAGTTCTTTGTTAATCATCCTTCGCAGAAGTTATCAAATTATTATATTCCTTAAGATTCTTTATATTGTGTATAATTGGCATTTTCTTTCTCCAAATTACTCCATTATCATCTTTATTAGAAATAATGATGATAAAATACATGTATATTTTAGGCAGTGTGTAGGAAATATAATTACATTTTTTGTTTAAAACATCAGCATTTCTTCCCATGACACTTGGTGTTTATCCACTATTTGTATTCATGAATTCTTGTCTTCTTAAATATTTAATTTTAATTTGAATAAACATTTGGAAGAAATTTGCTTCTGTTTAAATTTTGATTTAGAATGATCTTCTAATTTTCTATGGTTAATAAACAAAAATATCTTAATAATTGCACTTTAAAAGTATAAACTATAAAATTCATGAATAATTTATCTATTATCTTTACTGAGTGAATTTGGAATTCCTTTATAATATAATTTTTATTTTGAAGAAAATTCTTGGAGTTATTAATCCATTTTCTTTTAATGTATTCTTAATTTGAACACAGCCAGATTAACAAATGTAGTGATTAATTCATTAACAAACGATAGGATTAAATTATAAAAAATTGGCTTGGTTTTTATACTGGGATCAATTTCTAGTAGCATATATAATATTTGCTTTTCATGATTTAATATTCTTCTATTGTTGACATAATTATCATTTATAATTAAAATCTAAACTTTTATTTCCTTTGTTTTAATTGCTATGATATGGTGTTGATCTGAGGTTGTATCCATGTCTACATCTTAATTAGTAAAATTTAATTAGTTGTAATATATATATATATAAACTTTTTGTATAAACACTTGGAGTCAGTGTTTAGATCTAGCTTCTATCCTTCACTGATGATAGCAAATTAGCTTGAAATCAGCTGATCTGAGGTTGGGCAAAATAAAAGAGATAGTTAATTCTGACTCTTTTGTCATTTATGTAAACAAACATACGCTTGGTCAGTGTTTTTGGTAAAACACCATCTATTGAACATAAATACAAGCGACAGCAAGTTAACGTGATTAAAACTTGTTTTTGTTTTTCATAAATGTACCTTTAAAGGTTTTTGCAATGATATATATATATATATATTGCAAAGGCTTTGACTATGTGGTGAAAATGAACTGAGATCAGACCCATATATCTATCTAGTTTGTTAGGCTGAGTTTGAAGACTTTACCGGTCTGAAAAATTTCATGGTTGCAAACTTATAGAAACTTTTTGCATAAAAACTTGGAGTCAGTGTTTAGATCTAGTTTCTGGCTCTATCCTTTACTGATGATAACAAATTAGCTTGAAATCAGCTGATCTGAGGGTGGGCAAAATGAAAGAGATAGTTAATTCTGACTCTTTTGTCGTTTATGTAAACAAACATATGCTTGGTCAGTGTTTTTGGTAAAATGCCATCTATTGATCATAAATACAAGTGACAGCAAGTTAACGTGATTAAAACTTGTTTTTGTTTTTCATATATATATATGTAAATTTATAAATAATTTGAAAATACAGTAATTAAACGTTTATAAAAATTATATGTATAACTGTAACTTAGAATCGCTTTCAACTACCTTGTAGCGTAGTCAACTATCACTTTTAAAATGTCAGCTTTCCCATAATTCCATATCAACCTTCCCATAATTCTGTGATCTTAATGTTTGCTGCTTGCCTATTAATTAAATTCTGCTTGTGTTTATATATTAACATCACCTCTTTAATTTTTCTTTAATTATTTCTTTCAGTTTCCAATATTTTTATGTTGTTATAATCAAAATCAAAACCAAATATACATGATTTATTATGGTCATAAAAAACAGAAGCTGATAAATTATCACTATTTTTAAAATTTTGTTTTGTATTTTGAACCCTTTTAAATAACAATGTGTTCTTTTGTTCTTTTTTCCAATGTGCATCTCGATTCACCTATATATCCATTGCCACACCTACATGTCCATTTGTAAATGATACAATTTTTATTTGTCAATAAAATTTTATTTTTTGAATTGTTTATTAATTTATTTAATGTAGGTGGTGCATAAAATGCAATATTACATATTCCTTTATAAATTTTCTTAATGAAACTTGCCTGTTGATTCGAAATATATGGCATTGATATCCACAATTTTTTATCAGAAAAATTAACATTATTATTAATATTTTTATATTTGGAAGTAAAATTTTTAACTGTGTAATAAACACAATCATAATTGTATCCAATGTTTAACAACTCATTACAATAAATTTCAATATTTTTAGTTTTATCTGATGCATATTTACAAAGGTTATCATTTCTAAATAAAAAGGATTTCAAACCTGCCATTTTATGTGACATTGGCACTTTTGATTCATATGAAATATATCCTCTTTTTGCTATTGGTTTAAGAGTCATATAGTAATCCAGTTTATCCTTATTTCTAGTAATATTAAGATCTAAAAATTGAACACTCATTGAATTTTCATCTGTTTTAATCCACTTTAAGCCCTTTATATTATTTAATTCATTAAATAAATCATTAATAGCAATTGGCTTTCCACAAACAAAAACATCATTAATGATTTGTTTAATTAATTAAATAATATAAAGGGCTTAAAGTGGATTAAAATTGATGAAAATTCAATGAGTGTTCAATTTTTAGATCTTAAGATTACTAGAAATATGGATAAACTGGATTACTATATGACTCTTAAACCAATAGCAAAAAGAGGATGTATTCCATATGAATCAAAAGTGTCAATATCACATAAAATGGCAGGTTTGAAATCCTTTTTATTTAGAAATGATAACCTTTGTAAATATGCATCAGATAAAACTAAAAATATTGAAATTTATTGTAATGAGTTGTTAAACGTTGGATACAATTATGATTGAGTTTATTACACAGTTAAAAATTTTACTTCCAAATATAAAAATATTAATAATAATGTTAATTTTTCTGATAAAAAATTGTGGATATCAATGCCATATATTTCGAATCAACAGGCAAGTTTCATTAAGAAATTTTATAAAGGAATATGTGATATTGCATTTTATGCACCACCTACATTAAATAAATTAATAAACAATTCAAAAGATAAAATTTTATTGACAAATAAAAATTGTATCATTTACAAATGGACATGTAGGTGTGGCAATGGATATATAGGTGAATCGAGGTGCACATTGGAAAAAAAAAAAAAGAACACTTATTGTTATTTAAAAGGGTTCAAAATACAAAACAAAATTTTAAAAATAGTGATAATTTATCAGCTTCTGTTTTTTATGACCATAATAAATCATGTATATATGGTTTTGATTTTGATTATAACAACATAAAAATATTGGAAACTGAAAGAAATAATAAAAGAAAAATTAAAGAGATGATGTTAATATATAAACACAAGCAGAATTTAATTAATAGGCAAGCAGCAAACATTAAGATCACAGAATTATGGGAAGGTTGATATGGAATTATGGGAAAGCTGACATTTTAAAAGTGATAGTTGACAAAGCTACAAGGTAGTTGAAAGCACTTCTAAGTAACGGTTATACATATAATTTTTATAAACTTTTAATTACTGTATTTTCAAATATTTATTTATAAATTTATGTATATTATTTTGAAGAAATACAAACATCAATTTGTAATATTAATATATATATATGTGTGTGTGTGTATGTGTGAATAAAACAAGATACACATTTTAGAATTATTAATTTCACAGGTAATTATTTAATTAGATATTCATCTAATTTGATATTTTTAAAGTTTAAGTTAATTTATATGTGTATATCTATTTAAAAAAATAATAAGTCTACTATTTATAAACTTCTAATTATATATATATATATGTTTTAACAACTTATTTTCAATGTATTGTCGGTAACTCTTACTATATATATATATATATTGTTAAAAGGAGATTGCCTTGACAATAGTTTGAAATTGTTGATTGTTATTCACTAAGTGTTGAATAATTTTTAATTATATATATATTGTGCCCTTTTTATTGGTACACTCCATCATAAAACAAATTGGGAATAAATTTTAAGATGTATAATTTTAAATTTTATAAAATCAAAAATATTTGCTTATTAAGCCATGAAAAATAACAGACATTTGAGTTATTATGGAATTTGAACATGGGCTTGGTTAATTTAAAGTTGTATGTAAATGTTATAAATCCTGGCTAAAATATTTATTTTAATGGTAAATAGAAGATAAAATAATAAAAAATAAATTAATAATATTTGTTATTTTAAGTAATAATTTGATAATATTTGAAATTAGAGGGAAGTTCAAATCTAATCTTATAAATGAAAATATGTGTTATAGAGATAGATAATCATATCTTTACATATCTGAAAGGAATAATCACTTCCAGTGAAAGCTTAATTTATGTTCCAAAATAAATAATTACTATTTAGGTTATGAAATTTGGTGATAAAAACTTCACAAACATAATCTTGGATTTAGTCTGTATTGAAATAAAATCAAAATGACCTAAATCAATTTAAAGCAAACTATTTTTATTCAGTTCCTGAAAAGTATTTTAAAACAGATAATGTTTGTTTTTAAAAATAGTTAAACCACATGTAACTAATGAATAAAGGTATTAACCAATGGGAAAGTGCAATTTGGAATAAATTAACAGCATGCAGCCAATGATTTTTAAGAAGAAAGAAAATTGAGGCAAAAAAAATTGAATAAAAAAAAAAAGATTACAGATGGGAGAACAAGTAACTTGGTTTGTCTCCAAAAGTTTGCTTAAAAATCTTAAATCTTATTATTATTTTAAAAAAAACAACAAGTAATTGATTATGATCTATTTAAGAATTTAAAACTGTACATTATAAGGTTTTTTTTTTTTTTTTTTTTAACATGAAAGAATAAAACAAAAATATCTCTGCTGGCAAATTTAACAATTTAATAATTTTATCAAAATCTCTTGGAGTCTTTATATTAGAAACTGAAGAATGAAAGGAAAAAGTTGTATATTTGTGCCAAAGTGTTGTCAAATAATACCTGAACTGAAGCAATTTGATTAATAAGCAAGATAAAATATTTATGCATTTTGACTATCATAACAGTTATGCAATATTAAATTGGAATCGATGGATGATTAACAAAAAAATTATTCATGACAGAGTTAAGTGTACATTTTTAAAAATAATTAAAACTAAAGTAGAAATGAATAATAATGGAAGCACTAAAAGAGCATCTAAATAAAAATTTACATATTAGAAAAGATATCAACAGATTATTATTAGTTTTGTATAACTTTCATGCATAATGCAATTTTATGATGCAGTTATATATATATATGTTAATGAAGGATTAAAAGTTAGAAGGATATATGGATGTAATACAAGGCAAATGTAAAAGGAAAATGTTAAATGAAGATTATATTTATACTTGTAATAAATCATAGCAGTCGACTTGGAAAATGAAATTATTTATTAAAATTGTCAATGGAACTCCCTTCCCTGACAAATTGTTAATAATTTCTTTACATTGTAATTGTATAATTTTGTGTTATTCTTATGAGAACAAAAGGAGCAAAACTGTGAGGAATGTTGATGCTGTAATGAGTTTGAAGCATTGGGAATGATTGGAATACTATTAAAAAATTATTATTACAAACTTGTATTTTAAAAAAAAAAAACGTGTAACATAATGTTTGTATATAGTTTAATTTCATGCTTTAAATTAATCGTTATAAATATGGGGGGATAAGTGAATAGATAAATAAATTAATAATTAATTTGATTTGTTTATCTATGCAATTAATTGTTTAAAGTTTTATTTTATTAAATATTGTTAGATAATTCAAATAAATGTATATGAACAATGAACTAGTGAAATATACACATAAAAGTAGTTACAGATATGTATTATAAGAAGAGAGCAAATGTCTGTGTTCGAATATAATATTAAAAATGATAAATGGTGATATTTAAAGTTTGATATTATGTTTAATTATTAATGCTTTAATATAATTGTAATAGACTTATAGCTAATTTTAGTTTATAATTCTTTATAAGACATGTATGAAACAGGTATAAATTGGAAATAGAAAATTCAGATAAGGATTTTTTTTATTTAGGATGCACCAAATAGTGGTCTAACAATATTTAGCATGGTATCATAAATTGAATATTGAAGTTAGTTCATAAGGAGATAAGTTGTTACATTTGATAGGGTATAGTATAAAAGTTTAATTTGTTATGTTTTATTATAGAGTTACATATTAAGATCATAGGAAAATTGAGTGTGATATCAGGAAACAAATTAAAGATTTCATAATTATCATATTAATATCATTTTAGTGAAAAAGAAAAGAGAAAAAAAATCAAATGATAAATATCACAAAATCTAAAAATAAATAAAAATGTAGTATTTCATAGTATTACAATAAAATGATTGTATTTAAGAAAGAAAACAATCATCCATATTTTGAATTTCTTATATTTTAAATCGTAATCTTGAAGTGTAAAAGATTGAAAATCAAATCCATAAAAAGGGAATGATTATATATCAAATACAGTTGATTTTGTAATATAAGAAATAAAGTTAAAGACCACAACACCATATTGTATGAACAGGCAGTTATTTTTATTTTATTTTACATATCTCATTGTCATTAAGGGAAATAAAATGTTCAAATGTTTATACATGTTATTGTATTATATTGTTATATAATTTTATTAATATTGTTATTTATTAAGTTACTTAGTAGTTTAAAATACTTACTGAAAGACCCTGTAAATAATATAATTAAAGTTAATGTTTTAAAAGTTAAACTAAGTATCTAGAGTTGCATTTCTTTTGTTAGATTCATCATCACTACACCATCTTCAAAGAGTTTTAATTATAATGTACACATGAACCAAAGCATACAGTTTGAGAATTGAATAAGAAATTAATCCAGTTCCAGATAATTCATAACAATCATTTGAGAAAACAATTCTTAAAAGAGATCTTAAAACTGCCTTGATCACTTTGTCATTGATAAAATATATTGCAAATTTATTAAAGTATGTTTTTTATAAGAAATCAGAGTATGCATTAGTTATTATTTAAAGTTATAAATTTTGATTGCAAATTAGAGAACAATAGTTATTTGTTATTAAATAGTAGAGAACATAAATATAAAGCAGTAATATAATTTTAATTACAAATTAAGGCTATACGTCTTTTTTCATTAAGAAACTACCTATAAGTTAAGTAAAATCCCTCTTGATATCTTATAGGTGGAACAAATAGTTAATTAAAAATCAATGATAATACAGAGATCTTCTTAGTATAATATTATTATTATGGTCATTAGTAATTATAATCATATAAAAGTAATAATAATAAAAGATCAATATACAATGAAATGATAATATAACTTACTAATTAGGTTAACTTAAATTTAATAATTATAGATGTTTTATTTTATTTATTTAAGCATTCTTGTTAGTCATGGGAATATTTAGATATTTAATAAGCAGGAGTGTGTTATTATTCTTATGGCGTTGAGCAAATACTTTGATATTTGTTTAATGTTAAAGTGTATGTAATCTTGTTAATGGGATAAGTGAGTTTCACAATTGCTAATACTAATTAAACATAGTTTAGAAATAATTAAGAGTATCAAATTGTACCTAGATAAAATAACAATATAGTCTAAATTATGGTCTTGTCATGGTTTCTAGGGGTCGTTGTTCTATTGGCAGTGTACAGCTTATACATACACCCTTTAGGTGACCATATGCATAGCTTTATTAGTGAACTAATCATTGATTATAATCATTTAATTAAATAGAAAAATGCCTAATGTATTACTTAAATTATAAAACATAGTTTGCTGACTTGAGAACTTGTCTTTGATAAAATATTACTTAAAGCACAGTGTAAGATGGCTGTGTGATCATTGGGTAAATATTTAAAAATTGGTATAGTTTCTGCATGGGATGGGTATGATGATGGTGAAAAAAGAAAATATGCAACTTGGTTGGATGAGTTTTAACATTATTGTAAATAAATAATAGCAAACATTGTTTATAGAATTTAATAATAAATATGATAAGAGTGGAATATAATTGATTAATAAGATATTTTGGGGAATCATTGAGAGTTGAAAATTAGTAGACATTTTTTTATGAAATTGAATTTATTTGTGTTTCAAAAGTTAGTATAATGCTTTACTTTGAAAAAAAAAATTTAAAATGAGTGGAATTGAAAATCAAGATGAACAAGAAAATATTGGTTTTGTTCAAGAACAATATCTTAAGGAGATGTTGGAGGTAGTAATAATGATGGAAGAAAAAAGTTAGATTTTATGGAAGATAGGGAAGTAAGAAAAAGTCTTCAATGTAAAATGAGAGGAGAGAAGAAAAGTTTTGATGATATATTTGCATTGATAATGGAAATGAATAAGTCCTTAAAAAATATAATAAATCTTTAAGAGAAGATTATAAATCTTTAAGTGAAAAGTTAGAAGAAACTAATAAATCTTTGAATGAAAAATTAAAAGCAAATAATAAAAGGTTAGAAAAGTTAGATAAAAATGTGAGTAGGGTTATGATTGAAAATCAAGACACCATTAAGTTAATAAAAGGAGATTTAAAAAAAAACATTGAAGCATTAAATGAAAATTTCACTACAAAAGAAAAGGTTATAGATATATTAAAATAAGAAATGGATGAAAAATTAGAGGTATATATGCAAAAAAGTGGTCAAGTTTTCAAAACTCATACTTAAGACACATTAAAGATGTCAAGTTAATAAGGATGACATTTACCAGAAGATAGAGCAGTTGGATGAAGCTTTATTTAGTGATGTTAAAGGTATTAAGAATCAAATACATTTTTTTCCTCATATGTCATAGCATCGGCCGGGACGTTAACCCACACCCATCTGTAACCAACTATTTGCTTGCAAGGCAGGTGCGATGACCTCTCGGCTAACAATGCTTGATATATAAAGGAAGAAATTGACAAAAGTAATCTAGAAATTAAAAAAAATTGGAAATAGGAATAGAAATTACAAATGATAAGATCTAATAAAACTGAATATCAAAAGTATCGATCTAAAATTGGAGAAAAGTTTAAAAAATTAGAGAAAGAATTAATAGATTGATTAAAAAAAATAAAGATATCAGTGAAGAGAATAACAATTAAAAATAATTGAACAATATAAACATTGATTAATTGAGAGAGAAGCAAAAGGATTATATAGATAGTCTATTTGGTAAAATGAAGTTGTTAAAACAGGAAAAACTCTATACATATTGCCACTCAGTACAAGACAGAGTAATCAATGGATGTCAGAAGGCTTGTGCATAAAATCCCTATCTAGTGTCTACTCATCCAATATCCCCAGACTATTTTCTTGCATGTGGCCTCATTAGTGAGTAACCTTGGATCTGAGAGCACTGCACATAGATCTTAGGATCTAATGCAACCCTCCAATAGCCACCTTTTATCTCTACTTAACTACAAAACTATGAGTCTTAAATTGAAAACACCATATTATTAATTCATTGATTACTCTGGCTTGCACTGAGTGGCAATATGTATAGAGAGATTTGCCTGTTTTAATAACAGTTTTGAGCAAGCGTAAGAAATGGTGATCATGTGATGTTTATTGGCCTAAAACCAATCCTGCCTAATATGATAGTGGTAGCTATTGTTATTAAACAATCAAAGACACTGTAACAGTCAGAAAACATGTGACTCGTAAACATAGTGCAGAATTCGACCACCACACAGAACAGCAGCACCATCGAGGTAGCGAAGCCACCCGTGTTACTGAGTTCGAACATAGTTTATCGGTTCCACAATACAATCCATGAAACAACGCATCTGATGCGACATTAGTAAATATTTCTTTAGGCACGGTGGTCATGGATATGCAAGAGATTCATGATTTTATTCTCGAGTTAGCCAATAATAAAACTAATATTAATTAAACATTCATATTTACGTAATCGAGGAAATATTATATAGAATGGGTATCGAATAAATGAAATGTAACTGCAGACATATAGTTTAAAATTATTTATTCACACATTTTAATAAGAAAATCATTTACTAATAATATTTTATGGATTCAAAGCTTCATTAGTGGGATTTGCAATACTATTATATTTTAAAGAATACATTTATTTATTTAGACATTATTTTATATTGAGGACTTCAGTAGCAGTATTTCTGATACTGTAATGTTTACAAAAGGAATACATTTATTTGTTTCGACCTTATTTTATCTTGAGGACCTCAGGAATGGTATTTCCGATACTGTAATGTTTACAAAAGGAATTCATTTATTTGAAGGTTTAATCTAGCTACCTAAAATTCTCGAATAAGTATTTCTAATGCATGCCTTGGGGAATTTATACCTTTGCAATGCAAGAGTCTAAAGTAAGATTTAAGAGTAGCGGTGGACATATTTTTATTTAATTAAAATATTTATTTTATGACTAAGGGCAAACATTTATTTGAGAGTGAATTATGAAGATAATGCAGAGGCAGAGTGTTATATAGAATAATAAAATTAAGTAAAGGAACACGTGGTACGCTTTAGAAAGGCGATATGGAATGGCAGTATATCAAAACTGCAATGCCGCAAATGGGTTTATAAGAATGTCGGGCTGGTCTCTGCCATCGGCCCGATGAAGTAAGGTGTCACATAAGCATAACCATGGACAAGCGGTCCGTGTCGCAGTTTGCCGGCTGGCTGCGTGACTTTGTCAAGTCCTACGGAAGCACCCATTATGCCCGCTTGTGTAGGACGACTGGGTTTAATTTCAACCCTGAAGAATCCGGAAATTTCACGGCAGAATGGGTCATCGCATCTCTAAAATGTAACACATGTATACTGTAGAAAAGATTATGATGAGATTTAAATAGATTTCTGACTCAGCCCTACATTATCAACATTTACTAAAGAATGTTGGTGACTCTCAAAGAAATGTAATTTGATGGAATTATTCATTAAGATTTAATATATACAAAACATGTCTAAACTGGGAATGATTACAACTAATATGCCAGCCATTTGTGAAGTTGTAGACCCCTGCATTACAATAAATGAAGCATTGAATGCGTGTCGGTTTATATGAAAATTAAATTATTTATGAAAGTAATGTTAATGAAATCTGACACGCATTCACTATTTTAAGCGATCATAGATTTAAACTTTGAACATTGAGACAATTATTAGCATGCAATAATTAAATAATAAATATAGATAAAATGTAGATTTTAGAAATACGCACCCAAGAAAGATAGAATGAGGTAAGCTAGATTATTAGAGAAATTTACACATTAAGTTAATTATTCAATTTTAGTTATACAAATGGTAGTTTTTACATTTTACAATTTAGATAAGTAATATGAAGAATAGCTATAGCATGTTATTAGAGTACTCTAGAGTTTGAACACAGACAGGTACCTGTTTTATAAGAAGTTTTCTGATTCCATTAGTTTAGCAGCAAAAAGTTCATGAATGGCAATTCTTTCTTGAATTTAGATATTTCATTTTACTTTAATAGCAGCAGCAGCTTTCTCATTTATTTCAGGCAGCAGATCTTCATGGTGAATTTATGATGGCAATGGAAAGTTCGGCATCCGATAGGCCATCTCCCGATGGAGAATAATCTAGGTGCTTTTACTCGGTCATACCTTGGCAGGAACAATTTATTTTTATATTTTGGAGACTCTCAGTGATCAAGAGCAGAGCTAAAGTTTTAGTGAATGTCTCCAGCCAGTCTAAGATGGCCTCTTTTCTTATCTTGATCTTTCACATTTTTGTTAAGGTATTTTTAGGTTCTACTTAATCTGCCCTGAGGATAATCAATGCATTTTGTTGGTTTTAATTAAAGAAAGCTGCCGTTCTATTGTTTACATTTTACATTTACTAATTACATTTTGGGGAATTTTTCTTTAATTAATCTATTATCTATCACTGACTGATGCTTTTAAATTTCAAAGACAAAAAGGGAACATAAGATTATTTTAACTTTTAATTAAATATTACATCAGATTTTTTTAGAAATTATTATTAAACAAAATTTAAACAAAGCAATAAATACGAACTTTATAATCCAAAATAAATGATTAAAATTATACAAAATTATATAACTAAAAGAAATCTAAATTATATTATTTTATCCCTATTTATTGCCTTTAATTTGAGATCGAAATGTGTGCGTGTTTATGCTGAATTCTACATATATTTATACATTTTTAATATTGCTACACACACAATTCGATACCAAAAAGTTTAAATTTGGGCGGGATAGACCGGTCAGTGAGAGATGACAGAAAAAGGTGAAACATAAGATTCGAATACGAATCTTACTGTTTCAACACCAAATTGTATAGGAACTAAACTGAGTTCAGACCTATATGACTATATAAGCCAATGAGTTTGGATTGAAAATATTATGGTATTTTCAATTTAAGACTCAGAGTTTTGTAGTTAAGTAGAGATAAAAGGTGGCTGCTGGAGAGTTGCATTAGATCCTAAGATCTATTTGCAATGCTCTCTGATCTAAGGCTCCTCACTGATGAAGGCCACAAGCCAGAAACTAGTCTGGGGATATTGGGTGAATAGGCACTAGGTGGGGATTTTATGTACAAGCCTTCTGGCATCCATTGATTACCCTGGCTTGCACTGAGTGGCAATATATAGAAAGAGTTTTGCCTGTTTTAATAACAGTTAAGAGGAAGCATAAGAAATAATGATCATGTGATGTTTATTGGCTTAAAATATCTCATTTCATGTGAGACTGTTCCTATTCTAATTCTTGCAATCTTTCTTCACTTGAATATGAGTTGCAGTTGTAGATATTTAAATAAAATGTCATCACCAATGGGATTTTTAGCTCCTCCACCTTTGACCACCAATCACTGCTTTGGCTGATAAATAGCCTCATTGAAATAAGGGCTATGATTTTTTTTGTCCAACATGACTGTAAATATCTATTAGAAATAAAAGTTCATTCACACATACATTTATTCTGCATTGACACACATACATTTATTCTGCCTTTAAGAAAACTCAAATGAATATTCAGTTAAGAGCTATCAGGCACCTGAGAAGATAACTATGGTGCTTCTTGATCTTAAACTCAGTGGTAAAAAGTCAATAAACTCACCATGCTGACTAATGCATTTTGATGACAGCCAATCTATGTTTGTATCCTAAATGAATAATTGCATAGTAATAACAGCTGCAACAACAACAATCCACACTGCGGACATTAGGAATTTACTCTGCTTTGTTACTTTAAGGTCTTCAAGAGGAATCATAGTGTCTCCTTTGAGTTAACTGTAATTAAATTGTAATAAAATTTATATTAACTTAATTATATCGATATATATATGTTTACATCCTTGAATATATAAATGTTTACATCCTTTTCAACAGGAACTCAAGTGCATTCATTGCTTCTATATCTAATAAGTTTAAAATTGTGACTTATTTATGTTGATAATAATGTTTTATTAAATTAATTATCTTAAATTGACTAACTAAATAGCTTTGATACTTACTTTGTTTTATTTTTACTGTCTCCATTCAAAACATTCATTGAAGGTAATTTATTCATTATATCATCATTATCATCAACCATTATCAATCCACTGCAGGATGAAGGTCTCTCCAAGTTCAATCCATCTTTTCCAATCTTTAGCTTCTCTTCTCCACATTACCACGCAAACTTTCTTATTTCATCCATCCATCTCACATGTGGTCTCTTTCTGGGTCTTTTACAATCTCTTGGAACCCAGTTTAAAATTTCAATTGTCCATCTATTATCATCTCTTCTAGCAGTATGTCCAGCCCAACTCCACTTCAGTCTTTTAATTTTTTCAAGGAGATCAGTAACACCTGTTTGTTCTCTTAACCATACATTGCATTTTCGATCTCTTTTAGTTACTCCCAACATGCATCTCTCCATACTTCTTTGAGTGGTTAGAAGTCTCTGTATTGCTCTTCTATTGAGTGTTCAAGTCTCAGATCCATAAATAAGAACTGGCCAAACACATTTATTAAAAACTTTCCTTTTCAAACACATAGGCATATTTCCTTTTAGTATCAAGTTATTTCCACCAAAAGCACTCCAACCAAGTTTAATTCTATGATTAATTTCATCCATTATGTTTCCATCTGTATTAATAATCTGACCAAGGTATTTGTAACTGTTAACTTCTTCTAATTCATCATAATCAATCTTTATTTTCATATTTTGAGAAAATCTATTAAACATTACTTTAGTCTTTTCAACATTTATCTTTAGTCCTACTTTCCTACTTTCATCTGATAACTCCTGCAACATTTCCTGTAACTCTAAAGCATTATTTGCAAAAACAACTACATCATCTGCAAAATCTAAATGACTTAAATAATCTCCATTTACTTTCACTCCTTTAGCTTCCCATTTTAATCCACAAAATACTTCTTGCAGCACTGCTGTAAAAAGTTTTAAGGATATGGAGTCACTCTGTTTTACACCCTTCCCAATGTTGACTTTCCTACTATCATTATGTAATCTAATTGTTCCTGTTGCATTTTTATAAATATTCTTTAAAATATGACAATATTCTGGATCTATATCTTGATGATCCAATGCTTTAATCACTGAAGAAATATTTATAGAATCAAATGCCTTTTCATAATCTACAAATCCTAAGCACAATGGCAACTCATATTCATTTATCCTTTCTATAACTTCTCTCAATACCTGGATATGATCTACTGTATTAAAACCACTTTTAAATCCAGCTTGTTCTCTTGGTTGGTGGAAGACCAGTGTTCTCTGTAGACGAGTTGTAATTATCTTAGTAAAAATTTTGTATAAAACTGATAAAAGACTGATAGGTCTGTAATTCTAATATCTTCTTTATCACCTTTTTTAAATATTAATATTAATATTGCATTCTTCCAATCATCTCGTACATCTTTATCATTTAGACATTTAGAATATAACTTTGCTAAAAAAATTCTATTTCTTCACCTGCTTCTTTTAATATATCAATTATAATTCCATCATTACCTGGAACCTTCCCTTTCTTCATAAATTTAATTGCATGTCTCACCTCCTCATTCAAAATTCTGGGCAATTCAGAAGATATAATAGGTATAGGAGGTACTTGTTCTTTATTACTATATAATTCTTGATAGAAATCTTTTATAAATTTCATGATGTCATCTCTGTTTTTAGTAATAATGCCATCTTTTTTTCTTATTGCAGATATAAATTTCCTACCGATACCAAAATGTTGTTTTACACTCTTTAGACTTATTCTCTTCTACAGCTTTCCTTGCTAGTTCACAATTATACTTTCTTATATCATTTTCAACTCTTTTCCGCGCCATTTTACAAAATTTGAGATATTCAATCCTTTTTAATGCATCATTTTTGTATATCTTCATATTCCTTCTTTTCTTCATAAATTCTCTAGTCTCAGTAGAAATTTTATTGATCAATTCCTGCTTTTTTCTACCAACTATATTTGTGGCAGTTTTTAAAAGTGTATCAGTTATTTTCCTATTAATTTCATTCAAATCTGAATCTTCTTCAAAATCTAATACTTGAAACCGATTGGTAAGTTCTAATTTAAATTCATTAGAATGTTTCTGAAGATTAGGAATATAAACTGTAAATATTGTTTTTCTTAATAATTTTTGTCTCTCTAGTTTTGCATTAACATGTATCTTACATCTTACTAATCGATGATCACTTCCTGTGTTAAATTTATTAAGAACATTACAATCTTGAAATATGTATTTTCTGTTAGTCAAAATATAGTCCAATTTTGCTGTACCTTCATTTGGATGCTTCCAAGTCCATTTTCTTTTAACCTTTTTCTCAAAAAAAGAATTCATAATATAAAGTTTTTCTTTTTCTGCAAAATCCACAAGTCTATGTCCTCTCTCATTTCTATTAACATAACCAAAATTACCTGCAGCATTTTCATCTTTTATTTGTTTACCAATTCTAGCATTAAAGTCTCCCATAACAATTTTAAAATGTTGTTTACTCTGATCAAAAGCCTTTTGTACATCCATATAAAAATATTATACTACTTCATCACTATGAGAACTTGTTGGGGCATAAACCTGAATTATCTGCATTTGGTATCTGCTATTAAGTTGTAAAACTAATCTTGCCACCCTGTCCGAAACACCATCAATCTCTACAATGTTATTCTTCCATTTTTTATTTATAATGAATCCTACTCCACTTGTATTTCCAATATTTGTGCCTCTATAGTAAAGTACATGCCCCCTTTTTGAAAGAATTGTTTCTTCACCTTTTCTTCTAACTTCACAAAGTCCAATAATGTCCCATTTAATATAAGATAGTTTTTCTTCTAACTCTTGCAATCTTCCTTCACTTGAAAGTGATCTGCAGTTGTAAGTAACTAAATAAAAAGTCATCATCAAATGGTAGCCTGAGTCCACAATCAGGTGATTCTTAGCACTCTCTGCCTTCGGCCACCAACCGCTGCCTTGGTTGGTGACTTTAAAGCCTCCTGGGAATAAGGGCCATGTTTTATTTTTGTCTGTCATGACTGTATATATTGAAAAATATTCTTAATCTCAGAGGTAATGGTTCTTGCAATGACAGAATTGTTCATCATCAATAATTACCTCAGTCATTCATAAACAGATCTTCTAAAGTTGATAGATCAATGGAATTTTAATCATTAAAATGCTAAACTGAGTTAGCTGATAATTATCACACTAGTGATTGATGATTTTCCTACTCACTATCCAACAATTCAATTCTGTAAGGTCAATGGACCTTTGGTCTTATTATGAAGTGTTTTTGTCATTATCATTTCATTTTCCCTCAATAATTGTATTATATTGGATTTATCTACTTACCCTTTACCTTGTGCATACTACTCCTCTTGCAAAAAATGACTACAGATGTACTGTCTTCATTCTTGGAAACACCATCTTCATTTTCCGTAAACATTCTCACATCTACTTCATTTACATCATGTTTCTTTGGATTATATCAAATTTCTTTTATAATTGTTTTGGAATAAGACAAACAACACTGATTATATACATAACAAAAACAATTTATTTTTATTGAATACAGTAAGATAATTTTCAAGCTATGTATTTTATTACAATAGTTCATATATCTACTTTGGATACAACAAAAGGGTAAAGTTTGATTTTCTGAGTAATTTCTAATCCTCTTCATTTATTCTCAATATACATAGAAAAAAACAAAAATAAAATACTTTCCAAATAATAATTATTAATAAAATTATAAACCTACAAATTATTTGTAGACTACCATTATAATACAAATAATTAACTAAACATACAAATAAGAAATAAATTATTTTTTTAAAAAATAGTTAAGGCTTATTTTTTTTTTCAAATAAAATCTTATAACCATATTGGTCATAATATAGTAAGTGTACTATTAAAAATCCATAACAACATATAAATTAAGTTCTTCCATATACTGTTTTTTTTTCTTACATCATTCTTCTGTATATATATAATTAAAACAGCAGTAATGAGCTCATGCTTTTTATGAGCAAGGATAGGCAATAATTTACAACACCATTCTATTATTCTGGCCAGGAAAATTTTTTTAGGCTAGATATCCAACTAGTACATGAGAGCTCCCATTGTATAAATTATTGTCATATTTGCTTTGCATTGAGGAAGTTCATTAAATTACTTTATATTCCCAAGAACTGAAAAGTGATTTTATACATCAATAGATGAAAGTTTTGGTACAGATCCATTAAGCAAAACTGGTTCAATGTCTAAAAGTTGTCAAAGATTAAAGATTTTTAATGTGAAATCTTCTCTCTATATTCCCTAATGCTTTTCAACATTTGTCTGTTTTTCTCATTTTCTTCTAATATTTATATCATGACACTTATTTGAGACTTACTTCTTGTGGTTGTTTTTTGAGTGCATTAATTAAATGTTTTAAATCAACATATGTGTTTAGCTTTTAATTAATTCAATTAGGTGTTTAGCAATTTATTTATTTCAAGATATGTTCCAAACTAGAACTAGTAATAAATACTACACATAAACTATTCTTGACATAGATCTTTCTTTCCTTTTATATATTTTCTTCTGCTATCCATGTTGGTCTTTCCTCTTTTTCTTTTATTTATATTATGCCATCTATTAAGAACATCCATCACCTTTAATTTCATTTCCTATAGTTGTTTTTGTGATCACATTAATTAAATATTGTAAATCAATCTATACAACTTAATTAGTTATGTAATTTTTCACTGAATGTATTTGATTATGTTTTAATTAATTTATATGTTATCAATTAATTTGCTTCAAGGTATGTTCCAAATTTTAAACATTAACAAATACTATAATTGTAGTTATTTGTATAGAATTTTTAATTATATTATTTTTATTTTATTTTACACAGATCAAAAAAAAATATTAATGATTTCTCTTTCTGTTAAGAAAGAAAATTTATTATTGACTTCTGCAAATTGTTCTACACTTTATTTTTTTATATTTTAAAGTTTTTCCAGATATCTGCCCCCTAGACAATATTTTAATAATACTTTAATAAAAATTACTAAGATTTAAATACATTTTTATATTATAATTAAATTTTTATTTTTAAAAACGCCCTACTTTAGACTTAAAAAAAGTATTTTAAATAACATATTCTTTTTGGCCATGAAAAACATGACAAGTTGTTTAATTAACAAAAAAAAAAAAAAAAAAGATTTTAATGTTGTTATTTTATTTACAGACTGAAATACAAACAAACATTAAATGAGGAGAAAAACATTTACCTGAAATTTTTTAATATAAATTATTCTTTTTTGGAAACAGTCGAACAAATGAAAAACATAAATTATTATTATTTCAAATAAAAAATATTTTGTGATTATTTAATTTCTATAGTGAGTAAATGAGAAAAAAATATTTTAATGAAAAGACCATTTACCTTTTATTTATATTACGTGCATAAAAATAATATGCAAATGTTATTTTTCTTTTAAAAATGCATCATTTTTATAAAAAAAAAAAAATGTATCGTACTTTTTCATATAATAATTATATGCAAATATTAAACAAAATGCTTTGCTAGCTTATTATATTTAATAAATTATTTTTAAAAAAATTAATTAAATTTTATTTCTCTATATTTTTTCATTTCTTTTTATTTACATAGTCCTTTTTTATTTATTTGTCGTCGTCGTCCCCCCACCATAAATTTAAGATCTTTTTTTTTCCATGTGTATCCATGTTGTAATGTTATTCTTAAATTGATTCCCTCATTATTGAAATTAAAAAGTAAAATAGTTTTAGTTTTGATTTTAATTATATTTTATAATATAATACTATATTTATGCTCTAGAAATACATTTACCACCAAGTACTTCCAATTTATCAACGTTTGACTACTGAAGACTCTGAAAACGACACTGAAAGTATACGGTAAATCAATTCTTGTCTTATATGTTGTATAGGATAATAAGTTTAATATTGTGAACAATAAAATGACTCAAGCAGCAATCTTTAAAATATTTTTCTAATCCTTTCAATTTTGAACAACTTTCTAATTTTAGTAATGAGAAATGATGTTAAAACTATATTATAAACAAATGTTATGCATCTTTATGTTATATTATACATTAAATTTATTAGGGATTTGTTTTTTCATTAGTTTCAATTTTTAATCTAATTCCCAGAGCTGCTTTGAAAATAAAACAGATTATGCTTCATATATTTTCAAGAGTATCTTATTGCATTGTTTTCCAAACTCATTTTTCTGAATATATAACCAAGTTTAGAAATAATACTAATTTCTGTAATAATTTTAATTGATTTCTTTAAAGTAAAAATAATAATTTTAGCATAAAAATGACTGCTGTATCTTTTTTTTAATTTAAAGTGTACATAAATTGCTTGCAAAACTGATACCATATGACCCATTATATATATGTGTGTATGTCTGTGGCCAGTTATATATATATAGAGTTTATATGTTTATGAATTAAGTAATAAAATTTAATTTTCTGCAAGCACATTCATTTGAATAGCAATAAAAAAAAAAATCAAATACCCTTGGCAGGTCAATTGAAAGCCTTAATTAACACCTCAATATTTTATATTATCTTGAAACATTAATTTTGAATAATCGTTTTTTCCATATAATGACTTGAGCAGCTGGCTTAGAATTTCAACATTTTTCATCATTAACTATTAGTAATATTAGCGATAAAGCCAATGCACATGCGCTTTAAAGATAAATTATAAATGAATACTCAGTTTTTCCAGACACGAGATATAGTATTTTAGAAAGAATGGAATGAATCCACCCATTCTTTCGACCCAAACGTTTTATGTATTCATTTATAATTTATCTTTAAAGCGCATGTGCATTGGCTTAATCGCTAATATTACTATTACATAAAAAACAGCGCTATATAAAATAATATCTCATCATTAACTATTTTGAATGTCCATTTCTTTAATAATTTTGATAGGCCTTTAAGAAGACTATTGACAAAGAGTGGTTGGAATTGCCATAAAGTAGTCACTAGTTCTTCTTTAAAAAAATATGATTAAATATTTAAACTTGCAAAAAAATTAACTACTCTAATAGTTTACTTCAAAATTAATGAAGAAAGCTTAGAAATGTTGTTAGTTTTGCATCCTTGTATCGTCAATCAAAAGAAAGAGTTCATAAATCAATAATTTTATTATAGACAAACACAGGAAAATGTTGTAGTAAAATACCTAAAAACTGATATTAATATAAAGCAGAATACTTCTTTTAAATGACTCTGTAAGTTTGACTCTGTAGATGTGAACCAAGGACACTGAAGAGGAAGAACTAAAAAGTAATAGTATTTTTAAAGTGTAGTGCTGATAAAAACATTTAAGACTATTATGGGGTGTAAAAATTTTAACAACTGGACACTTGAACTGATCAGATTAAAATTTCTCTTGAAGCACAATATTGTTCATCATGAAATAATATTATTGCATTAGAATAATACTTGTAAAGAATGTTAGGGAATATATATATATATATGGTTGTTTTCTCTTAGCATGTTGAAACCACTTGAGGGCATAATTTCTATGCAAATGCACAGAAATATGCCATTTAAGTGGTCGTGACACTATATAATGTTCTATTCCAATGATTAAGCATAGAAATAGTCCATTTACTTGTCTGCAGCACCTATTTCTATGCTATAGCACAGAAATAGGACGTTTATTCTGCCACAGAAGGATGGCGTCATTTACGGTGAACTTTGTGTTACAGCGGTATCTATGTGTATGCTACAACACAAAATAGGATGTATTATTCTGCCACAGTTTATACGAACAATCCCATTATTAACATTTAACAGTAGATGTATTTACAGCAGAAGTATGATGTTTATTATCTGCCACAGCATCCGTTGTCGCTTATGGTAAACTTTGTGTTACACAGTTTATACGAACAATCCCATTTTAAATTTTGGTATGGTATTTTGTGAGGGTGTCTGTAATTGAGACTCAAAAGTTTTCAAATTCTCATGTCCAAGTCATTATTTTTCAAATCCAATGATGTAGTAGTAATAAAAATTGTGGAAACTTTGCCCTGCTTCTCTAGACAAGGGTGACACTAATCAATCATCAAGGGGAAGGTGTAAGCGTGATTTCATAAAAATCACGCTAAAATTCACATTTGCATGAGATAAATCATGAGACAAATCAAAAATATCAGTTTTATTTTTGCCCACGATGTTGTTTTGAATAAATTCTTTCTTTTTATTCTTGTTAAAATTACAAATTTTATTTGCATGGCCACGATATTTTTTGGGGGAAAATTATTTCTTTTTATTCTTGCTAAAATTAACAATTTTATTTGCATGGCCACAATGTTGTTTTGAAGAAATTATTTATTTTTCTTCATGTTAAAATTTGATTTACATCACCACTATATTGTTTTGATTTGTTTTTATTCTTGTTAAAATTACAAATTTCATTTTAGAAAAATAAAATAAAAAAGGTTTATCCAATGTATTTTTTATTTCTTTTAGATATATTTCATTATTTATGATTTTATTGTAAATCAAAAAAAGCACTTTAAAGTTGAAAAAAAGAACAATGGGCCAGTAACATTATAATTCGGTTTGTTTACATCAAAATTATGCCCTCAAGCGGTTTCAACATGCTAAGAGGAAAGAGCCATATATATATAGAGAGGTAGTTATGTAGGTAGATAGGTGAGTGGGTAGGTAGTTAAGTAGATAGATAGGTAGGTAGGTAAGTGGGAAGGGAGGGAGGCAGGCAGACATGTAGGTAATAAAGAATTTTTATCCATGTAAATAGAAATAACTTTTAACCTTTGATGTTAACAAGAAGTTATCAAATACTACTAATTGACAATCCCTGAGACAAAATTAGTTTATTCATTAAACCTATATAATAGCTCATTTGTTTGAGTTTTTTTATTGAAGTAGAAGGGATACTTTTACTTGAACAAAAACTCAAACAAAAGAGTTATTATAGAGGTTAATTGAAAAACTGGTTTGGCCTCAGAATTTGTCAATTAGCAATAATTGATATTTTTTGGTAAGATGAAAGGTTGATTATTTCAATTTACATAAATCTTATCCCCTCTTCTCATTTTCATTCTTTATTATAATAGTAATCCATGAAAATATTTAAATCATCATATGTATTGTAGCCATGTGGCTACATTGCTGTATTAAAGTAAATAGGTACTTGACATGTTCACTTAATTTAGAATAATTTAATTCAAGGGAAAATAAAATTGGTACTTACATATTAGACACCATGTGTCTTTTCACATATGTGTCATTCCACCAATAAATTTTTAACCTTGTGACCCCATCAAATAAACCATGTGGTTTCATCAAATAATATAAACAGCAAAACTTCTGACAAGCTTAAGTAATAAATTTGTTTGCAAAAATAATAAAAACACATTATGATACTGTAACAGTCACATTTGTACACTCATGCAACAAAATCCAGAGTTTTGGCAAATTCCTCAAAGCTGATTTAGATGAGGGGCAGAGATCTTGAATCAGATTACACCTCAGCTCCACCAACACTCTATGATTTACTACTCTATGAATGACATATATGAGGCTACACTCGGTCTTCTTTAATTCACATGGTGGCAGTAGCAAAGGGTAAACATGAGACTCAGGGACAAATTAACTCTTATAGCTATGACTCAACTAAACACACACATCTATAGCTTATGAGATAATTAATAATTGGATAAACCAACCCACAATGATAATGCATAGTTATATAATTCACTTAAACTATAATTAATGATTTGAATGGATTAAAAATTATGCTAAACAATATTGAATTTTATATCTTTAATAAAATAAATCAATTATTAAGACAGCTATCCCTCTGTGCATTGGAATTTACCACACGTGTTACAATTAGATGAGCAAGTGAGTTACAGAATCTCATCTTATGCACTGGATAATTAAATCAGAACTTATTCCTTTAACAACTTTATTACATTATAATATATTGTTTTAATTATGCCTAATTCATGCTATGAGATGCCCATAAGGTTTGTGAACAGTTAACGTGCAAGAGAAACAATTAATAATTATAATTACTCTAGGTACCTTGAAGCTAGCCAAAATTAGATCTCTATACAGATTATTATTTCATAACTAGATCATGCATTCAAATCAAAGTTGAATTTATTAACATTAATGGAGGAATGAACTGGGATCTGTTATAGCAAAGTTTTTGATAAGATGGCACTATCTTAATCAAAATAAAATGGTATCTCAAAGATGTGTTTACTCATGGGATCTATAAACTCAATGTTCAGTTCTTGTCGATTGTATGACTTGCTATGATAAGAGAACATTTTGTTCTGGGGGTCTGATTAGCTTGAAACATGAACAATCTGGACCATTGTGTTCTAGTTCTAAGGAAAGTTATAAAAGCAAGAATATTGAATGGTCTCAAACTAAATTCCATTTAATACAATATATGTATATAGCAAGGCGCATATGCACATATGTATGTTTTATAAAGAACACATTTGCCACGCTAATGATCATCAATTATTAAATCTAAAATGTTCTAAATCTATTGCTTCTTTCCACTAAACCATTGTGTAGAAGTTCATAAGTTAGCATACCTGAGCATGCTAAAAAGGGTTTATTAAGTAATCTAGCTTATAATTAATCCTTATAGTTCATACTATAATTCTAGGGAGAAATAAAGCATAATAAGTACTTGCTTATTTAATTCAAATATGCTTTAAAATATCTCTATTGCATTAATCAACTAGGTATTCTTTTAATAATGAGCAAACCTAATTAGTCAGTTAATACATAGTAGCTATTTTATTATATATAATAGGTTTTCAGACTGGAGATTGTATGTGCATGTTTGGATGTATGTAAGTTATTTATGGAGAGCTTCTAATCATCTCTCTCACTCCTCCTCTACAGAATCTGAGTATCAATCTCCACTCCAAATAAGTCATAGCATGAATTCATAAAAAAATAATAAATTAAAAAAAAGGCATAACCACAGATAGAAATATCTTTAGAGTATAATTTAAATTTAACAAAAGTTACATTATTAAGTTATTTTACTTTAAAGAGTTAGGTAACTTTTACAAAGTAGTTATTCTTAAAATATTTTAGAAAATTAGTTACAATTTAGCTTGATTACAGAATTTATTCAATAGAGAAATTTTAAATGATAAGTTTGTGCACATTTATATACATCTAGCTTAGAACTATTTAAGAAATTCATAATGAGCATTTATTACAGAACTCTGCAGATTATCTTTGATATTCTCTGCTATACTTGCCTGGTCTATTTCATCTTTACTTTCCAGGCAGGCTGTTGGTTCAAACTGCTCCTATCACCGCTGACATGTCTCCTGCAAGAGCATATGGCAATGGCTCTCCTTTCTATCCTTGACTCATCATTGTACAGGCAGGCATTGCTTCCAACAGAATTACAAGTTACAATTATATAGAGCAACCTCTTTCTAATTCAAATCAGGGTTTTTTATAAGAACATACCCTCCCCCCTTGCAAAACGTCAGGATTTGTTTACAAGTTGAGACAAATTTTTAATCTTTATTTTACATATCTGTTATAAGCTTTACAAACAAAACTATTACCTGGTATTTGAAAAAAATAAGTAATTGAGAAAAATAGCATCAGTTATCTAGCTTTCTCTTTGTTACAAAACTAAATTTAATGTCTTTTAAGTTAACTCTTGTTTTTACATATTTTAAAATGCAGGTGTGGTTGGTTAATTTCCAAGAAATAAACTATTTTAGTTAACTTGGTAAACATTCTAATATATATGTAAATCTATCATCTTAGAAGCTATAACTTTTAGGCAAAGGGGGCTAATTAGTTTAAGAGATTTATCATCTATAATAAATAAATAAAATTTAAAAAAATAACAAGGTTTGAAATCTATAACCTTGCAAGCTTCTTTCACATACAAGTATATGTGTAAATTCATATACTAGCAACCTTTAAATTTATTATCTTCAAATTTAGAATTATGTTTGTCTTATTTATAGAGATTAGTTAACATTATTTGAAATATGCATTTATAAGATATATGCACATACATTACTATACCTTTTATTAAGTTATTTTGGTTAATCATGGAAGTATGCATTTATAAAATATATGCACGTACATGCATATACGTACTATTATACTTTTTATTACGCTCTTTTAGTTAATATATGCCAACTTGGGGGGTTTAAACTAGGAAAAATATACTACTATCAAACATAGTAGGTAAACTATATGATAGATAAAGAATACAATTTGAATACTAAACAAAAACAGGTATGGGAAGGGAGAACATTGACTGTTTCATCATAGCAATTGAGGATAGAACAGTGGAAATTCTAATTGAAGTGATCAAACAAAATGTGGAAGGGGGTTCAACAAATTATTCAGATTGCTGTAAAGTGTATAAAACTGAGTAATTATGATCTGCTAAATACAAACATTATTGTGTCAACCATAGATGATGTTTTCTTTTGCATTCTGCTGACATCAAAACAATCAATCCACCATAGTGGTTCCATTTTGATAAAAGTTTATTAATTTTGCTTTTTAAGAAAATAAGTGTAGTTAGAAACATTTCTTGATCAAGATTCTGTGCAGGTGTCACAAAAATATATGTGCTTTAACACTCTATTTTGTTACAGCCTGAACCAGATATAGGTGTTTCTTTTCGATGTATCCATTTTATAATTTTTTTTGCCATAGTTGATAGACATAATTTTTTTTTTACTTTTTTATTTGCTTTACTGTCCATTTTTGTTGTTAATACATGATAAGAATGTTTTGATTTTAAGTGAGTGAATAAAGCTAGCTAGTAGTAAATTCACTTTTTTATATTTGCTTATGTAGTACATTTTTTTTGTTAATTTTGCTTTAGATTCTGTTCGCACTAGTGCTTTTTAATTTTAAGTAAAACTTGGTACATTATTGCCTGTATTTGTGATGTCAGAATGCTACACCTTTCTCCAGTGAAGGTGAGAGGATGTTTGCAATGGCACAATGTGCTGTATTAAAAATTCCCAACTACTTGTAAATTTAACAATATTAAAAGTATAAATTTGTATGCAAAAATAATAAAAACATGTTATGATACTAAAAACACAGATAGTTATAAGTTTTTAATATGCCACATCATGCCATCAAAAACATCATCTCCCCCCACCCCCACTAGAGAAAACTATGGCATTCTGCTGTCACAAATACTGCTAGCATTTCCAAAATCTTACTAAAATTTAAAAATATTATGTTTAATAACAATAAAAAATACTACATAGACAAAATTTACATTTTGACAAATTTATACTTTTTGTAGTGTTAAAATGTACTTTTTCAGGTTTACACATTAGTCTAGAAAATTAGTGTAAGGATTAGATTTGCTGTGACATTTGACATATATATCAACCTTCTGATGACTTCCTAAACCTTGTGAAAGTGTCATAAGATAACATATGAATGGGGTCTGTTTTTTTACAAATTTATCATTATATTTGTTAGAAGTAAATGTTATTGTATGAAACCACAAGATTAGAAAGTTATCGGCAGACTGATACATATGTGAGAGCAGGTGTAATAAATAAGTATCATAATATTTAATTTTCCCATATGTTTGTTTAATAATAATAATGGGCATTCAGTTTATTTAATTTTTTTTCTTATCACATAATAATATGAGAATTTTCAGATTTGTTAAATATAAGTATAATATTTAAAATGTATAATAAATTACAAAAGTTTCTATGAAATCAAATGAATAATTTCTTTTATTCTTTCTCTTCAATAATTTTTTAGTTTTAAAAATTATTGAAAGAAAAAACTTTCTCTTCAGTAAATTAATTAATAACTTTAATTTTAACATTTCATAGAGGTAAATTTGTATGTTTCATAATGTTTTAAAAGAAAGAAAAAAAAAATAGATGTGATTTTAACATTTTGTAAAAATTTTATTTTAATTAATCAGTGTTATTGTTTTTCTTGCTTTATTCTTTATCTCTTTCCAAAAAAGTCAGTGTAATTAATATGGTTATCTTGTTGTTGTTTTTTGGCAAGAAAACACATTTTAATTAAAATGGAATGTTAAAAAATATGATCTTAATTTAAGTTTTTGATTTGGTTTCCAGTGTCAGTATTGAAGAATTGTTTGTCAAAATTGATCTAATTAGTTATTATTAAATTTTGTCATGTAGGAGACAGAATTTGATTTGTTGAAGAGAAGTTTGTTTCAAAAATAGGGGTGCAATTAATCCATTGATCTCAGTGTCTTGTAAAAAGATTTCATTCCTAATCCAGCTGTTGAAGAAGACAGTCAGTTCTAAGCTAGCTGCTAAAGAAGATAGTGGGATAAAAAAAGTCATAACCAAGCTGTTAAAGAGGACAATATGTAGGAGGAGTATTTAATAATGTAGAGCATAAGTTTAGCTGTAAATGTTATCTAAAATAAAGGCAACCATATGTTAAATTTAGCTAACTCTAAACATCATCCATCTCTATGTAACCTGCTTTATTAAAAAAATGTGAAAGAGAAAATGTCCCAGAAATAATCTGCAACGACCTTCACTTCAACCAGCATGAATGTCTTTATGTGTTACTCTAAGATAAAAAAAAATATTAGAAAGAAAATATAAAAAAATATTTATGTATGTGAGCCTGAAATATTCTATTGGAACACAGAGTAAATTAACTGAGTACATTAAATGTAAAAATATAAAACAGCCTGTTCAATCCCAGAAAGAAATTAAACCATGGATGGTTTAGCCATACATTCATAAACAAATAAAAAAGATAAAAAAGATCTATGCTCCATCATTTAACATCATTTTCACCCCCTTCCTAATATTAAGAACCTTAATTAACAATGCTTAAGATAAATTCCACCAGAAGACATGCTGCAGATTATATATAAAATCCAATGCAGCAATGCTGCCTGTATAGCTGGATATTATGGAGATTGAGAGCAAATATTCCCCCAAGAGAGGCCCAACACAAATACCTCTATAACTGTGCAAAAATTAATAATGAATATAAATCTGTCTTTTGGATACATGAACATTAACTCAATCACATTTTACATAAAACAAGAGGACAAGAAGAGAAAAGTTATTGAGGTGTAGTTTATCACTAAGAATAATCATATCAGTAATAATAAAGACAACCATATTTAAATTTTTACCGAATGGAATATGTAAAGTATAATTTAAATAATTATCACAATTATTCCTTAATGAATAGAGAATGCATAATCAATCAGTGAAAGCTATGATTTTGGTATACCATACCAAAAGCGCATTTATCTGTGACAAAGAAAAAGAGAGTGATTCTTATAAAGTAAATAATAAAAGCTTTTCATTTATGGATGTTAAAATTTTTTTTGCTAATTTATTATTAAAATTACTCATATTAAAACAGCCAAAAACGTTTGTGAGACATGGAGTCAACTCGTTGTTATACACCTTTCTTAATATTAATATTTTTAGTCTAACTATATAATTTAATCATGGCTGTTTCATTTTGATAAATATTTTTCAGAATAAATACAGCATATTCTGGGTCTGTATCTTGATGATCCAATGTTTACTCACTGAAAAAATGCTTATGGAATCAAATGCCTTTTCATAGTCCAAAAATCCAAAACATAATTGCTACTCATATTTATTTGCATTATCTATAACTTCTCTGAATACTTGAATATGAATCAATGTTCTAAATCTATTTATAAATTCTGCTTGTTCTTTTGTTTGATAAAATTCAAAATTTGCTGCAGGTAAGTTGTATTTATCTTGGTGAAATTTTTGTGTAGAACTGATAAATGGCTGATAGATTTGAAATTTATAACATCTTCTTTTATCAACTTTTTTTAATTATCAAATTTACTTCTCAATTCTTCTAATTATCTGGTATATCTCTATCATTTAAAAATATGATATATAATTTTGTCAACATTTTCTAGTTTCTTTACCTGTTTCTTTTAAGATATTGATTATAATTCCATAATTATATGAATCTTTTCTTTTTGTCATACATTTAATTGGATGTCTTACTTCTTCACTTAAAATACTGGGCAATTCAGAAGTTGTAGCAATTATAGAGGATACTTTGTTTTAAACCACTAAACATCACATGATCACCTTCTCTATACTAGCACAGGGTGGCACTACTGTATGGAGAGTTTTGCCTTTGTTATACTTTGTTTTCTTGTTATTTATTATTATACAATTCTTCATAAAATTCTTGCTCACATTTCATGATGACATATCTCTCTTTTGTAATAGTTCAATTTTTTCTTCCTATTGCAGAAATAAGTTTTCCACCAATTCCAAAATGTTGTTTTACACTTTTGAAATGTTGATTATCTTCATATAGCTTTTTTTTTTGCTATTTCAAAATTATATATTTTTATATTGTTATTAATTATTTTTCCTTATTATTTTACATAACTCTAAATATTCAATTTTTTTTTTTTACGAATCATTTTTAAATATTTTCACATTCTATCTTTTTTAAAAAAAATTGTCTTGTTTCAGTAAAATATTGGGAAACTCCTGTTTTTTTTTTTCTGCCAGTTATCTTTGTTGCAGTTCTTAATATTGTATCAGTTATTTTTTATTGATTTCATTCAAATCATGTTAGTTAAAATATAATAAAATTCTGTGATTCCCTCATTTGGATGTGTCTATGTACATTTCCAATTTAAAAAAATTTTAAATGAAAAATTCATAATTTTTATTTTTACCTTTAACTTCACAATGTTAAACTTTCAATTCAAGATATCTTCCTTCATTTGACAGTGTATTGCAACTGTAAGTACCTAAATAAAAAAGTCACTATCAAATGCCAGCCTGAATCCACAATTAAAAGATTCTTAGCACTCTACACCCTCAGCCAGCAACTGATGCCTTGTCTGGTGACTTTACTGCCTCTTGAGAATGAGATTATGATTTAGTTTTATCTGAGATGATTGTAAATATCTATTTAAAGAAATGTTCATTCACACACACCCATTCTGCTCTCAAGAAAATTCAACTATATTTCAATTAAAAACTAATAGACTCGAGAAGACAGACCATAGGGATCCTGATCTTAAACTCAAAGATAAAATGCCAATAAATACACCATGCTGATATATGAGTGTTTTTGAGCAGCCCATTCATGTTATTATACTATATTTATTATCATATAGTAATAACAGTTGTAACAACAAGAACGTATGGAATGGACTTTAGGAATTTGCCCTGCTTGTTTTTATTCTTAAGATCTCAAAAAAGAATCAAAGTGTCTTATTTCCATTAATGGAAACTCCTTTCTGTAGCCAGGTTTGTGTTATATATATATGATAACAGATGGCGTTCTACCAAAAACACCGTCAAGCATAGTTTTCTGTTTACATAAATGTCAGAGTGAGCATTCACTATCTCTAACTTTAATTTCACTTTCAGATCATGATTTCAAGCTATTTGCTATCGTCAGTGAAAGACAGGAATAAGAAACTAGATCTAAACACAAACTCTGAGCATTTATGAAACAGTTTCTATTCAGCTTGCAAGCGTGAATCTTTTAGACATGTTAATGTCTTCAAACTCAGCATAGCAAGCCAGATAGCTACATAGCTTGCTATGCTGAGTTTGAAGACATTAATGTGTCTAAAAGATTCACGCTTGCAAGCTGAATAGAAACTGTTTCATAAATGCTCAGAGTTTGTGTTTAGATCTAGTTTCTTATTCCTGTCTTTCACTGACGATAGCAAATAGCTTGAAATCATGATCTGAAAGTGAAATTAAAGTTAGAGATAGTGAATGCTCACTCTGACATTTATGTAAACAGAAAACTACGCTTGACGGTGTTTTTGGTAGAACGCCATCTGTTATCATAAATACAAGCATTAGCAAGTTTTTTAACTTGTGTTTTTTTGTTTTTCATATATATATATATTACATTTTCCTTGGATATATAATATTTCTAACATCACATATTTAAAATCAGCCCTTTAATAAATTTATAATTGAATTTAAATATAATCTCTAAGTATATATATATATATTACATTTTATATATGTTTATAAAGATTACTGAGAGAACTATCCATGACGGAAGTATGTAAGCAACAGAATACCAATTGTTTACAAGACGTAAAGACAAAATTCCAAACATGGATGAATAATGCTTTCTTATACAGGTAAAGTATATTTTGCTTTATTAGTTTTATATTTTAATAAAAGTTTTACATATATGACTGTGTATATACATTAATGATGCATTAATGTATATATGATATGTATGTATAATAAACGAGATTGCTTCATCACGCCATACTTTTTTGAGTTCGAATCTAGGCTGATAAAATTTGAAAATAAAAAAATTAAATCGCTTAATATTTTTTGTCTAGATAGCCAGCTCATTAACAACCCAGATAACTATCTAATATTAGACATTAAATGAACATTTACTCGTAAAATTATCAACTAATGGATAAATTGTAGATGGAAATAGCTTTCAAACTCTCACAAATTAGCGAACCTGGTATATGCTGTTTACTCCTTTACTGTTTTTTTACTAGATAGGTATTTTCATTATAAACAATATTCATCAAAATATAAAATCACAAACCAATTTTCTTTAAAAAACTTGTTTTTTTTTATTATTATTATGACTATATGAATTTTAATTTCAAGAGCAACGTTTCGACTATTTACTTCCTTATAGTCTTTTTCAAGCCACTAAAATATACAAAAAATAATAAAACAAATAAAATAAAACATTATATAATCATTAAACTCTACATATATTTCAAATCTTCTCAAAATAAAAAATTATTTTTTAAAAAAAAATATTTTTTCCCTTTAAAGACATAAATTTAATATAAAACATTAGAACATTACCTTCCTCTATTTAAAACAACCTACAATTTAAACTTCTATTTAAAACACTCTGTTTAAATTATATTTAGATAAAATACCTCAAAACCAGTCCCATCACCCACAACAATCAATTAGTTTTTTTTCTTTTATTCCTATATTGTTTAAATTCCCTACTATAAAAAAATTTTCCTTTTTTAAACTTACTTTATAATTAATTATTGTTTCTAAAAGTTCTATTTTTTTGCAAATGATGTGACTAGTTTTTATTTTTTATAAAATCAATTAGTTTTTTATTCATATATGGTTTAAATTCCCTAATATAAAAATTTTCCTTTAAAAATCTTTCTTTATAATTAATTACTGTTTCTAAAAGTTCTATTTTGTAATTGATGTGACCAGATTTACATTTATGAAAAAAAATTGCAGATTTTTTATCAGATAAATGTTGTTTTAATCTTGTTCTTAACTTATTTTTTGTATTTCCAATATAAGAAACACTTTTACCAACATTCCAGCAGTCTAAACATTTTATCATATATACACCTTTCATAGCTTCAAGCATATCATTTTTTTCATTAACATTAATCAACTTTTTTAAATCTTTCTTTTTTTTATATACTGGGAGTAATTTAATGTTAAATTTATTATTAATTTTTTTACAAATATTTTTAATCCTAATAAAAATATTTTTTGATACTTTAAATCCTATGTAAATTTTATTAATATTATTAACTTTATTATTAATTTTATTTTCCCCTTTAATCTTCTTTTTAATTAAATTCAAATTATAATCTGAAAAAATTTTTTCAATAATCTTATTTGGATATTCATTTAAATAACATTCCTTTTTTATCACTTCTAATTCTTTGTCCAATAATAAATCACTAGAACATATCGATATTGCTCTTCTAATTCTGTTTTTTATAATATTCATTTTACAATGTTTATCAATGTCTGAAAACCAGTTAGTAATCAGACCATGAAATGTTTTTTTTCTAAAAACAGATGTATTAATGCTTATTTTATTATTTTCTATAATTTTTCCAATTTTTACATCCATATATTCAATTTTATTATCCACTTCTTTTTCCATGGTAAATTTAATTCATATAGTCATAATAATAATAAAAAAAACAAGTTTTTTAAAGAAAATTGGTTTGTGATTTTATATTTTGATTAATATTGTTTATACTGACTATTTTTAAAAGAAAAAAGAAGTTCAAGATTAAAGGTTATGCTATTTTCATTATAGTAGGCGACTCTCTATGTTTATCATCAATTATTTTTCATCAAACATTAAGCAGTGTTATAATTTTATAACTTTATGATTCGTTTATAATTTTATGATTCGTACGCCTTTAAACTTTATAATGATTATCTAACTTCAAAAATAGCAGAAATATTTATGGTTTTATTAGATCCTATAGATTTATTGAACGCCTTCTATTTCAGTGTTTGCTTGGAAGATTAAAAACACGTTGCTTCTAAAATGATTTATCTTTAAGCTCTTGTTAATTAGTAAACACTTTTACATTTCTATATTTTAATAAATAAATAATGATGATACTTCGATTTTTTAAATATTGAGATCTAATTGACTGCTAAAGTCTCTTTTAACAAATAAATTACTTTTAAATTGTTGAAAAGATTAACCCTATTTTATATTTGAAGAATAGCATTAATAACTTTCTTGAAAAGTTCTTTCCAACAAATTTATTTGACGTTGTTATATTGACAGTGAAAATAGATTTTAAGTGTTAAATATAATGTAAACAAAATTATAAACGTAAAAGAAATATGTAAGCATGTTAATAATGTTTAATAACAATATCAAAACGTACTGTTTAGTATATCTACCTGCCATATCAACTAATAGAGTTTAAATCTGAGCCGAATAAAATTTGATTTTTTTTTTTACTTAAATTAATAGCAAATTTTAAATTTTGTATTTTACATCTGCAATTTTAATAGGTCTCATGAAATCAATTACTTACTGCTCAATAGGTAGTATCTCCCTATTTTTTCCCCAGAGAGTAAAACAAGAGTGGGGGGGATCTTTACTGATTAGAAATTGAAAAAATGTGTATAGTAATGCTTTCTCAATCACCATTTCTCTTTTTTTTTTAATTTTTGAAAAGCTTTATATGCAGTTCGCTAAAATACTTCAACATATTATGTATATATTGTTACAATTTAATCAACAAGCGTCTTGTAGATTAATTAAAGTAATTTGATATTGATAAATACTGAACCAAGATACTGACGACATGTGATAATTGGTGCCCAAGGTCAGAAATGCATTTTGGGGATTCATTTGATTTCCTCAAATGTCTTTATTCGCGTATTTAAAGTGTGTATGGCAAAATAATAGTTATATATAGTGAAATTAAATTTGTGAATTTTATTGTACCATATTCATAACAAATCGCGATAAGATGATGTTTGTTTAATAATTAATTTTATGAGTTTAGCACTAGTTTATTTTTATAAGATATAATCTCATTTATATATGTGTGTGTGTGCGTATTTGTAGTACAAGCTTAATGATGGCAGCTGTTCTAGATATGATATTTAATCATATCTTTTGTATAAAAATATCTTACAATATAAATACAAAAAAGGACTATTATTGTTTTAAAGTCCTTACAGATATTTAAATCTGAAACACACCTGATAAGATAATATTTATTAAACTTAATTATATAATGTAAAAAAATAATCTGTGACTAACTTAAGTAACGTTTTTAATTTTTTTATAAGTTTTATACAAAATTGTTTACAGAGAATTGGATTTCTACCAATCAAGAGAACAAGTTGGATTTAAAAGTGATTTTAGTGCTGTTGAGAGTCGTTATTGGAAGAACAAATGAATATGAGTTGCCATTATGCTTTGGATTTGTAGATTATGAAAAGACATTTGACTCTATAAACATTTCTTGAGTGATTAAAACATTGGATCATCAAGGTATAGATCGAGGATATCATCATATTTTAAAGAATATTTATAAAAATGTAACAACAACAATTAGATTACATAATGATACTAGAAAAGTCAACATTGAGAAGAGTGTAAGACAGGATGACTCCATAAACAATGAGGATTGCCAATTCATCAACAAGCTTTGTGATAAATGCTTAGCCAGAGCCAGCACTTAAAATATCTCTATCAGGAACGCCCCCCAAACCCCTGACCATGGTTTCTTACTTTGGCATTCTATCTCCAAAACTTTTTACAGCAGTGATGCAAGAAGTATTTTGTGGATTAAAATGGGAATCTAAAGGAGAAAAAGTAAATGGAGATTATTTAAGTCATTTAGATTTTGCAAATGATGTAGCTGCTTTTGCAAATAATGCTTTAGAGCTGCAGGAAATGTTGCAGGAATTATCAGATGAAAGTATGAAAGTATGACTAAAAATAAATGTTAAAAACTGTTCAATGAATTTTCTCAAAATATAAAAATAAAGATTGATTATGATGAGTTAGAAGAAGTTAACATCTACAAATATCTTGGTCAGATTGTTAATACAGATGGAAACATGATGGATGAAATTAATCATAAAATTAATCTTGGTTGAAGTGCTCTTGGTAGAAATAACTTGATACTAAAAGGAAATATGCCCATGTGTTTGAAAAGAGTGTTTTTTAATAAATATTTTTTACCAGTTCTTACTTATAGATCTGAGACTTGGACACTTAATAGAAGAACAATACAGAGACTTCAGATCACTCAAAGAACTATGGAGAGATGCATGTTAGGAGTAACAAGAAGAGATCGAAAATGCAATATATGGGTAAGAGAACAAACAGGTGTTATTGATCTCATTGAAAAAATTGAAAGACTGAAATGGAGTTGGGTTTAACATATTGCTAGAAGAGATGATAATAGATGGACAATTGAAATTTTAAACTGGATTCCAAGAGATTCTAAAACACCCAGAAATAGATCACATATGAGATGGATGGATGAAATAAGAAAGTGTGCAGGGGTGATGTGAAGATAAGCTAAAGATTGGAGAAGATGGTTTGAACTAGGAGAGAACTTCATTCTGCAGTTGATTGATAATGGTTGATAATGATGATGATGATGAAGATAGGATTGATATAAGCCTACATATAAAGTTCAACTCAAAGATTAATATTTCCAATTAAATCTAAAAGCATGGAATATTTTTAAGTTTATTATCTTTTAAGATGTACTTAAAACTTCCATTTAAACACATACTCTTAAAACATGAATGGTACTAAGAGATATTTCATGCTTAACTAGCATTCTTTTGTTAGCCTGGGTTACCATTTTTTTTATATTTATTATTTATTTGTTCACAATTTATTAAAGTCAAATGATTATTCTTTGATTTACATGTATTAAATTTATTGCTCTCATATGATAACACCAACCTATTCAGATAAATAAATTAATGGTTGCAGTTATAAGTTTAACTATTTGCATCATTTAATATTAAATATTGAACATCTTTAGACTAAAATCTGACTTTATTTAAGCTTTCCAAATGCATTCAACTGTTAACAATAGCTCATAGGTTAGAATATAATACAATGTTTTGAATGATACTATTCTTCTCTCTTCTTCAATTATTATTAGTCTGACTTGGAACAGTACTAGCATAGCCTATCCATTGAAACTATTTTGCCAAAAGCAACAACTGTAGAAATTTTACACATTTGTCCATGAGGGTCTTCCTAATTTCTCCATTTTTTCCCTAAGAGTAAGAATAATTAGTGGCTTTTAGACATTGTATATTGTCACATCATGTTGACACATGAAGTTTTTGTCATTAGCAGATGAGTAGCATTTTTGAATATTCTTTTTATAATTTTTTCCCTCTATCCAATTTTTGTATTTTCTCAATTGTGCATATGTTTATTAAATGTGTATATGATCTGCTACTAAAATAAATACATCTGTTTTCTATTTTCTAATCATCTGTTTGTGCATTTTCAGTCACTTGTAAATGGGATGAATGGTTTCCTTAATACATATTATGAATGCAGTTTATGTTTTTCAACATTTCCAAAGCTATGAAAAATTTTAATATCTACAAACTCTAAACATAAAAATATTTTTTAAAAAACTTTTTTTATGAAATACAATGTATCTGTAGAAGAATAGATAATGATGAAACCAGTTGCTCCATTTAAAAGTGATAGAAAGAGCAAAAATAGATGATTACAAAAGTGAAAAAAGATGTAACTAAAGTAGCAGACCATATATATTTAACAAAAGAAAAAGTATAAAAACAAAATTCAAAGATGTCATTCATATGGAAATGGCAAATAACCTCATTAGTCAAATTAGTGTTATAATACATAATGTATAGAAGCTACTAATTAATCTTGTTTTGAACCACTAAGCATCACATGATCACCATTCCTTATGCTTGCACATACCTGTTATTGCCTGTTCTAATCTTGTTTTGGGGGAACATGGAGAAATTATGAGAATTTCATAGATATGTATGCAAAATTTCTACTGACTGCTACTTTTGGCAAAATAACTTAGTTGGATATATCATTAGAATTTTAAAATTCATGAATCTAAAGGTCTATATTCAATTTCCAAGCATGTACTCATCCTGTTCAGACTAGTAAAATAATAACATTCAAATCATTGTATTATATCCTAATGTGTGTGCTATTGTTAACAGTCAAATGTATTTGAAAAATTTAAATGAAGGCTGATTTTTTTCCAAAAAACATTCACTATTTAATCTTCAGACAAACATTAATGTTTGTTATTCATCATTTATTAAACTAAAGATTATCTTTAGCCCAAATGTAAAGTTTAAATCTGAGTTAAAGATTAATATATCTGTTTTAATTGAACATAAATAAATAATCCATTTAAAAGATTTAAAACTATCTTGATTACATTTACCACAATGTCTGAAAGAAATGTTGATAAACATAAGCTCTATTTTTAGAAATTGACTTAATAAAACTTTTATCAATCCATACGTTGACAGTCAAATAAACAAATTTTATAGAAAAAAATAATTATAAAGTAGTTAATGTTTACATTCCTACTTTTTTAACTTTTTATTTTATTTTTATAAAATTGTTTAGTTGATTACCAAATAAACTTCAGTGCAAAAAATTCATGTCAGGCTCATATGAAAAGCAAATAAACAGACTATCCTCATGCATGCTGTAAATTAAACAATATAGTTTTGAACAATATATGGAATTTTTCCATTAGATAATTATATTTTTCTGTAAGAAAATACTTATATTTATTGATATGTGTTTGTTTGGAAGTGTTTAAGATGGCACTTTACTTGTAGTTATATATTGGATTGTTTTTATCATCTAATTTAAGTGTTAAATAATAATAAAAAAAACTTGAATTATTAGTTTCCAAATACATTTTACTGTTAGTAATGACACAGGTTACTATAAAACACAATATTTCAAGTGGTAGTACTCTTTTTATTTACATTAAACTGATCAATGAGAGCCTAAGCATGCATTAAAATTATGATTTCTAGATGCATAAATACTGAATATGAAATTACGTTCTAAATAACTACACTTTATTGCCAAAGTCAACAGAAAGTATGTATTTTTTATACTTTTTCTATATGGATCCTTCTATTGTTTTTTTTTATAAAGAAGATTTTTAAAAATATTTTAAACCATGTCAATTATCACACAAGTTTTGTTTATGGGTATACATATCTTTCCCATACAAAAATCTTTTTTAGCTTTATTTTTCTCTCTTTGTTTCTATTTTCTCTGTCAATGTGTATATTTATTAACAAATATATAGTCTTTTATGTTGGATATATCTGCTTTTTTTTAAATATTTGTGTTCATTTAATTCATGATGGAAAATTTTACCATTACAGGCTCTTTAATACTTAGATGTTATTTCATAAATGCAATTTTTATTTTTCAACATTTCATGTTTTAGTTTTTTACATTCTAGTTGGATTTTTATTAGTATTCTATGGCTTTGAAAAGCTGTTCTAACTTTATTGGTAGCAGACTTTGATTGCTAACCCATTTTTTTCAGAAACACGATAGTATCTCTCAAGGCCTATACTAATATGTGTATTATAATAATATTTTAAAGTATTTGAGAAATTATAAATAAAACACGAGTTATTCAGTTAATTCTATTTATTTATTCATTCGGAGGTTTTTTAGTTTAATTGGTCCTCAATGTAGAAAACGATAGTTCATTTCTCTTTTCTTTAACAGCTGAAAGAATTGACAGGGCGTCTATCAATTCCTCCACCTCCAACTCCGTACTACTACATATCTGTCACATCGTAATAATCATAACCACTCACTAATAATTTTCAACCTTGTCCTTTTATATTCATTTGAAGGATTGCATTTACATTATGCGATGATCCTTTTCGTTGAGGTCCGATTTCCCAATGGATTTCTTTCATTGGCTATTTGTTTCTATTGTTTTCCTATCTGACCCATGTTTTTACATTTAAATGCCCAAGGCTGGTTTACATTTGACTAATTAAATTTATCATTTCCATTTCTGATTAATTAACCTGTTTTCCAAATCAAAGATATATTTAAAGATAAATTTAAAGATATAATTTTATCTCCAAATCTTTTTAAGTTTTTGTTTTTAAAATACCTTTTCTATTTTTAATACAGTTTTATTTTAATAATTTTTTATATCTGTGCGATTTAATATATACGAGTTTAAGATGATATTTAATTTCAATTTTTAATTCTAAAAGAAAATTTTTAAATGCGAACTTTTTAATTTACTTTCATGTTTAATAAATAAAAAAAAAACAACAATGTAACGAACGTCTGTGTTCATTACAATATATATATATATACACATAAATGGAAATCTTTAATGGGTGGAGTTATTAATTTAAAAGTACTTAATTAGAAAACAGTTAACCTAGAAAAACGTGTTCCAGGCCAAGAGTTTATGTGACACTGACAGTTTTATTGCACTTTTATCCATTTATATAGTACTTAATTTAAAAACCCTTAACCTAGAACAAACTGGCCCAGGATAAAAGCTTACGTAACACTGACAGTCTTATTGGATGGTTTAGGAATTGGAAGGTGGAGAAGATTGAAGCTTGTCCATTAACATTTGACGATTTGCTATTTTAATATAAACAAGCACTGATTGTATATATAAATGGTAGATGGTAATTTGGACCAACTGATGTGTATTGATTCAACAAAAATATGTATATTGGAGGTCATTTTCTTTTTTATATGTATGTGGCACATGTGTATTAGTTGGATAAGATGGATTGAATAGCTGTAAGGAGCTTGAAAGTCTGAGTTTAAGTTCCTTCTAATTACATTAAGTTTAGGATAGACGATATGTATGTATTTAAATATTATATATATATATATATGAGTGGGTGTGTTTGTGTGTATCCAATCAATGTTGCAATATTTATATCTTATAGTATGTGGAAATAATTAATATTCATTTTATACCACCGAATGGAAGGACAGTATGACCCTATACATAATAATACAGAGACATATATATATATATATAAGTAATAAATTGATTAATGCCTTCATTTATATTTAAGAATTAATCCATATAATTTCAAAATATTTTAAGAAAATGTTTACATTCATTTCATTACAAAAACTTTTAAAATGTTGTTTATGCAACAATTTAAGTTGGAATATAAAACAAAATTAAAAGTAATGAAAAAAGACAGCCAGAAAAAAATTAATTGTTACCTGTTAATGAAGTTATTAAAAGAATTATGAAGCAGAAAATTCTAATTCTTGAATATATATGCTATATTTAAAGTTTATTTCCAGTTTTTTTATTTTTCCTCTGCTCAGAATTAATTTGCAATAAATCATTTCATTACACTTTTTTCTTGATGGATTATCTACTAAGACAAGAAACTTTCACTATCATAATAATAGATATAATAAACATCTCCAATCATAAACTAACCATTTCATTTTTATAATTAATCTTGGAATGTCTAATTGCACCTAAGTAATAATATCATCTAGATATCTAAGAATGTTGATGAATTTTCCACAGATTTGAATTATCTTTTATCCTAATCTAATCTGGCTTTTATTTCAGTAAACATGCAAAATAAAAACTAAACACACAAATTATATTTCCTGTGTAAAGATTTTGGTTAATGTAAATCCAGCTCAATTCCACTATATCTACTAGCATCATATAAGGATTATCTGTAAAAATGATAAAATAATTACTACATTCTATTGTACTAAAAATGTTTCAGTAATAGAAGTAATTGAATGGCTTAATTCCCAGGAAATTACATGATGTTTAGACATTGCAAATGATGATGTTGATCTTTGGTCCAGATAAATTATAGCTTAATCATTTTCAACCCAATTTCATTTACATATGCTATGAGCTGTTTACAAATTTAACAATTGTTTTTGTTTGCATAGTAATAAAATTTTCACTATTTTTTTTACAAATGTGATAAATTACAATTTGGAAATTTTTGGCAATGATCTTAAAAACCTTCTAACATCTTTTTACCACAGATACTTTTTTTTGTAGGTTTGTAATAAAAAGGATTCCTTGATAATATAAAAATATTACGCACATCCATTATATCTTTTATGATTTTTGCTTTGTTAGAATTTATCCATATATTTTTTTTGCCTCAAATATACAACTGTAAAGAAAATGGGATAGTTTATTTAATATATTTAGAGGGATTTAGCTTTTTTCAATTCTATTTTATATTTATTAAATCACTACTTATTTGATTTCTGTTTTTAATATGTTAAGTAGGACATAAAAATGATATTTTTCCAATTTATATGTATAGTGCTCAATTTGATCTGTTTGGATGCAAAATAAATTCCCAAGCTGGGTTTAATTTTCATGGAATAAAGATAATAAAATAATCATAAATATTTCATACAAAACATCTTATTTAAAAATTTATTATATGTATTATGCATATTCATTAGTTTCAAAAATTAATAAGATTTACCATTTCAAAACTACTAATGATTTTTTTGTTATAATTATATTTATATAAAAAATAAATAATCATACACCCATAATTATATATTAATTTTTAACATCCAAGGCATAATAAAACAAGTACATATATAAATATATTGATAGATAGAATGGTAAAGATAGTTAGACAAATATATAGATAGTGAGACAGTTGTGTGTCTTATCAATGCAGTAATGTGCATGCACGCACACACACACACACACACACACACATATATATATATAAGTTGAAAGGAAAAGCAGTAACAAGCACAAACAAAAATTTTTGTAGCTATTTACTATTATAATGATCGAAACGAAGTAGGAGATCGCATCGCACCGCACTACCAAAGGGCGCCATCTAGGCATTTGAGCCTAGAAAAATTTATAAAGTAGGCAGATACGCGCTGTTAGGATTCCACTTTATTTACATATTTAGATCGTTAGCCCATTGTCACTAGCTCAGTGGAGACGCAGAGATAAAAATCTATAAATTTTATATCTTAAATATAAAAGAATAAAAGCCACTGCCAGAAATTAACACATAAAAATATTTATTTACGCACATATAAAATAATATTTAAATTTTGAGGAATAAATTTCCTTTATAATTTTATATTGATCTTTAATTCTAAATTTAAGTAGATTTCAAATAATGAGTTTACTATTTATTTAGAGGGTCGAGTATGAATGGACTACATAGGTCTGCATTTGAAAGGAAAATATTCTTCCCTGCTTTAACCTTAGGCAACAAATTTCGCAATCAACTGGCGCCAATCCATCTGATACATTCATGTATTCAATGTAGCATGATACGACAACACAAAATACCATATTGTCAGGAATGTGCATCTGAACAATAAGTAGAAATAGAGAAGATATTGACTCTCCACCAACAGGAATGTGACATCTGTTGGCAAGTAGATCAATAAACTAAAAACTCCATAGGAATGGACTGCGGTCTTCTGCCGACTTACAAACCCATCCATAGGCAAACAGAGGGTGTGTGGCGTATATCTATAATCCTGCCCGTAGCGGATCTCATACTAACATCTACTAATTACACAAATATATCCAATCCATTGAACCAATTCAACTATGAAATGAATAACCCAAGATTACCCTCCCTTAATACAACTTTACAAAACTATATAGCCACTCGCGCCCAACTTAATTTTAACATTTATATACGTTCGCACAGATTTATTTAAAAATGTTGGGTATAGATCGATTACACAGATTCCACGGTCAAAAAATTTCAAAATAAACATAAACGATCAAAATACAAAATTATTGATACCGACAATCGCAGAGGGAAACTTATAAGTAACCCAATAGTATTCACCATAAGATACTTGCGTTGTCACCAATAACTTAAAAGACATCCGAATAAATACATTTTAGATACTCACCGTAAGGTATCATTATTTATCGAATGTCTATATATTTTGATCAAATATGAAAACCAAAATCTAATTAACCGCAAACGAATCCATGCAAGCGTCTATAGACAACTTAAATGTAATGCATTTAATAATTTCTCCAATAAAATATTACTACACATAAAAATATTAAAAGGGAAATGATTCTTTTCACAATCGGGAAAGATATAAAATTAACCATTATTAATTTGATTTAAACTTACAAAAAGTCAGATAAGAGTCCATTTTAAATAAGTCGGCTTGTTTATTAATTTGTTCAACTTGACGAAAGTTCTTGATTATTTAAAAAAATTTTTAAGTTCATTGTTAACAGCTTACGGAAGAAGAGTCCAGGTTCTTGTTTTTCCACGGAGTCCTTGTTTGAAACCCGGTCAGATGTTCCGGAGGTAGCATTAGCTGGTTCCTTTCGGTATCACAATCAGTTCATTTTTTAAAATAGAGAGAGAGTGTGTGATATTGCGTCTCTATCACCACTCTCAAAACAAACAGCTGGAACTGCCCAATACTCAATATTTCTCCTTTTTATATTATCCACAAGGATTCACTGAACAAAACGTCACTAATCTGTTTTTTCGTTATGGTCCGGGCCAAGGCTTAGTGCTTCCATTTGTCAAGCTAAAATCTCTTTCTTCTCTTATCTAACTTTCCATCTGACTTTTTAATTAAACATCTTTTAGATAATTAATAAACAATCATTTCCTTTTATAGATTACAGGAATTAATTAATACCTGCTTTTATTTTAACTTACGTTTTTTTTTTTTTTTTTATTAAAATATTTTTATATTTCAATCTTGTATTTTTTTTATTTAAAAAAAGTACATTCAAATACTTTTTTTTTTTTTGTTTATGGAAAAAAATATTTTTAAAGTTTAACATCTGTGCGAATGTATACACGTTTAACAATGTTTTAATTTTAGCGTTTAGTTTTTTCCTTTTATTTGCGAACTTTTAAGTTTTTATTTTAAATTAATGTAACGACATATTTATATATCGTTACATATCAGTAAACTTCCTCAAAAACAAAAAACATTTAAAAAAAAAAAAAAAGACTTTACTTAGTGTTAGTAATTACGTTATACAAATTTGTTATATATGAAATTTCAAAAGGACAAAACTTTTTTTTTTTTTTTTAAGACAAAACAGTAATTACAAATATAATGATAAAAAAAAAAGTTGACTGATGATTCCTTACTACCAGCTAAATTTCTGCCCCCTCCCAAGTTTCTTTTCTTCTACCTTTAACTATTACTTAGGCAAGTTTGAACGATTAGATTTTAATTTAACAAGACTCTTTTTTTTTTAAAAAAAATATGATTTAGATTTATTATTATGTTTTATTTATTAGTTTTTATTCCTCGAATTTATCTCTACATGTGCGCAATTTTTCTTACTGGCAGCACTTTTTAAACAAAACTTCAAACTGCAACTCCACGTCAATACAAACAAATATATTTATACAATTTCAGAAAAAAAAATTTACGGGTATCGATTTATTTTTAAAATTCTCAGGGCACTCGTGATTTATTAAAGATAGAAAATTTCATCAACATCAATTCCCCTTCTCAGGGTCAATCTCTGAGGTAAGGCCACACTTGGGACGCCAATTATAACGATCGAAATGAAGTAGGAGATCGCATCGCACCGCACTACCAAAGGGCGCCATCTAGGCATTTGAGCCTAGAAAAATTTATAAAGTAGGCAGATACGCGCTGTTAGGATTCCACTTTATTTACATATTTAGATCGTTAGCCCATTGTCACTAGCTCAGTGGAGACGCAGAGATAAAAAATCTATAAATTTTATATCTTAGATATAAAAGAATAAAAGCCACTGCCAGAAATTAACACATAAAAATATTTATTTACGCACATATAAAATAATATTTAAATTTTGAGGAATAAATTTCCTTTATAATTTTATATTGATCTTTAATTCTAAATTTAAGTAGATTTCAAATAATGAGTTTACTATTTATTTAGAGGGTCGAGTATGAATGGACTACATAGGTCTGCATTTGAAAGGAAAATATTCTTCCCTGCTTTAACCTTAGGCAACAAATTTCGCAATCAACGGCGCCAATCCATCTGATACATTCATGTATTCAATGTAGCAGATACAACAACACAAAATACCATATTGTCAGGAAGTGCATCTGAACAATAAGTAGAAATAGAGAAGATATTGACCCCACCAACAGGAATGTGACATCTGTTGGCAAGTAGATCAATAAACTAAAAACTCCATAGGAATGGACTGTCTTCGCCGACTACAAACCCATCCATAGGCAAACAGAGGGGTGTGGCGTATATCTATAACGCCCGTAGGGATCTCATACTAACATCTACTAATTACACAAATATATCCAATCCATTGAACCAATTCAACTATGAAATGAATAACCCAAGATTACCCTCCCTTAATACAACTTTACAAAACTATATAGCCACTCGCCCAACTTAATTTTAACATTTATATACGTTCGCACAGATTTATTTAAAAATGTTGGGTATAGATCGATTACAAGTTCCTCAAAAACATTTCAAAATAAACATAAACTCAAAATACAAAATTATTGATACCACAATCGCAGAGAAACTTATAAGTAACCCAATAGTATTCACCATAAGATACTTGCGTTGTCACCAATAACAAAAGACATCCAATAAATACTTTTAGATATCACCGTAAGGTATCATTATTTATCGAATGTCATATATTTTGATCAAATATGAAAACAAAATCTAATTAACAAAAATCTATGAGCGTCTATAGACAACTTAAATGTAATGCATTTAATAATTTCTCCAATAAAATATTACTACACATAAAAATATTAAAAGGGAAATGATTCTTTTCACAATTGGGAAAGATATAAAATTAACCATTATTAATTTGATTTAAACTTACAAAAAGTCAGATAAGAGTCCATTTTAAATAAGTCGGCTTGTTTATTAATTTGTTCAACTTGACGAAAGTTCTTGATTATTTAAAAAAAAAATTTTAAGTTCATTGTTAACAGCTTAGGAAGAAGAGTCCAGGTTCTTGTTTTTCCACGAGTCCTTGTTTGAAACCCGTCAGTGTTCGGAGTAGCTTAGTGGTTCCTTTCGGTATCACAATGTTCATTTTTTAAAATAGAGAGAGAGTGTGTGATATTGGTCTCTATCACCACTCTCAAAACAAACAGCTGGAACTGCCCAATACTCAATATTTCTCCTTTTTATATTATCCACAAGGATTCACTGAACAAAACGTCACTAATCTGTTTTTTTGTTATGGTCCGGGCCAAGGCTTAGTGCTTCCATTTGTCAAGCTAAAATCTCTTTCTTCTCTTATCTAACTTTCCATCTGACTTTTTAATTAAACAGCTTTTAGATAATTAATAAACAATCATTTCCTTTTATAGATTACAGGAATTAATTAATACCTGCTTTTATTTTAACTTACGTTTTTTTTTTTTTTTTTATTAAAATATTTTTATATTTCAATCTTGTATTTTTTTTATTTAAAAAAAGTACATTCCAATACTTTTTTTTTTTTGTTTATGGAAAAAAATATTTTTAAAGTTTAACATCTGTGCGAATGTATACACGTTTAACAATGTTTTAATTTTAGCGTTTAGTTTTTTCCTTTTATTTGCGAACTTTTAAGTTTTTATTTTAAATTAATGTAACGACATATTTATATATCGTTACACTATATTATACCAGAATAACTGTTAAAAGCTAAATAATAATTTTGAATTTTAAAAAAATATGAATTAAACATTTAAAAGGTCTATTTAATGTTTTACTTTGATTTTGATAATTGAAACAAGCATGTTTTTATGTTACAGTAGAGATACTGGTAATTATAAAATTTGACTATCCATTTTAATTAGATTAAGAATTTTTTTTTAAATTAAAGCTTTTATAAAATATTTTGATAAAAATTCTACAAAGTTGTTCTTGAAAGGATTAAGAAATACCTTAAGATAAAAATTTGGTTTTTAATTAAGGTGAATTTTAAAAAAAAAGTCATTAACTTTTTTTAAATCAAGATAAAGACAACCTACTTTTAATTACTGTGTTTGAAATTTCACTTTATACTATAAAAACATGGATGTGAATCATTCATGACACTCACAACAGTTTTATAGCATTATTATTATGAAGTTATAACAGAAGGTAAGAAATAGAGCTACTGCTAATATCACAGTGGTAGAGTTTAAATTCATATGAAGGCAAAGACCTGCTTTTTTATGTTTCATATGTATTAGATGGCATGCCTAAAGTCTACCAGATTATAGAGACTGAATGCTAACAGTTACTGATTTTTATCTTTTTCAAAGTTGTCAATAAACCAGTCTACTGTTTTAGAATGGACTAGCTTACCAATGGAGTAGTTAATGGGTAGATAGGTAGATGGATGTGAAGTAGGTGAGTAAATAAATGAGTAGGTAAATAGGTAGATGGGGAGATAGGTGGTTGGGTAGATAGGTGAATAGATAATTGGGTGCATAGGTTGATGTTTAAATAGATATTTATGTAGGTAGGTGGATGCACTGGTAATTAGGTAAGTAGGAAAATGGGTAGTATAAGTAGATAAGTAGACAATTGGGAAGTTAGGTGGGTGGGTAGATAGGTGGATGGAAAAGTAGCTAGGTACATGTATGCATTGGGAAGTAGGGAAGTATGTATGGTGGTTATTAATTTAGATAATGGTAGGTATGTAGAGATATGTAGCTCTGCATAATTTAATGGTGTGATAGAATGGAATACTTTGAAATTTCATTCATCTCAGCAGCATCAACTATTTTCAGTTTTCTAACATTTTATATACTCTTGACTAATAAATCATTTGATTATTTTGTTTAATAGAGTAGTATAAGTATTCACTGTCATCTATATCATAGCAAAACTGCTACTTGATATGTAACCAATTATATAGACCACAGATATACTAATATACAATTAAAACAATGCTAGATAAGGAAAGATTTCCTAAAATCAATACTTACTTTTCATGGGTGGCCCCAATTACAATAGCAAACTAAGCTCATCATATGATTCATAACATCAAATAATTTTATAGTCCTATTAGACTAATAAATAATATTATTACAACTATGATCAGATGTGACAAATATAACTAGGAAAATAGAGAAAAAAACAAATACCTCTCATATGAATAATCATGTAGTCTTTCATTATTAACTCATAAATATTCTACTTGAATAAAATATAATATCTCCACACATTATTATTATTATTATCTACAATACATTTTTTTTAAGAAATAAAATTAATATACATTTAACAGTGTAATATTTTAACTCTGTATCTAAGAAATCTGATGTTACCATTAAGTTCTACTTGCAAGTATTTAATTCTATGAGATATAAATAATAATAATTATGCCATTTGTGTGCCAGCTAGGAAAATTAAATAAATAATAATAATCCTACGCTTTTCCTAGTTAATCCACTATTCTTTGTGTAATCTGTCAATAAATGTAATTATATAACATCATGAATAGGGTACAATTTAATTGTAAAATTAAATATTTGGATCATAAAACCTCAGAAAGCACTAATTAAACATAAATCTATTTTTAAGTGTAAATTCTTTTAATAGATAATTAGTTCAATTGATTAAAAAATAACCTACAACTGATAAAAAGAATTCCACAACTACAATTTCCAATAATATAAAACACATAGCAAAATTATTCATATATTAAATAATAAAATTAGCGACAGCAATAATCATAATCTGGAAGAAATTATTTTATTCTTTCTTAGAAATAAATAGCTAAAACAAATGAATAAACTTTCAATTTGTTCACAAATATGAATTATTTTTTCTAAAGGTATATTCTATGAATATTACAATCTCATATACACATGTATATTTTAATATATAACCTTTGCATTCAGTATTCATCTTTTACAATATATATAATATATAAAATGCGCTAACACGCACAAGCACACAAAGCTAAAAACAAATAAAGAAAAGTATATATTATTTTATTTTAATATATTTATTTAATTAAATGGTTAAGCGCATTCAAGGGACAAAGCCCTCATATTCATAGCCGTTTTGTAAAAATATAAGAAATTGATTAGGAACGAATGTAAATTTATGCAAATGAAATGATTACGCATTCCATTTCTTGGATATTTTGTAGCAAGAGTCTTTTCTATTTATGGTGTCGCCATCTCTAGAGATAAAGTAAGCCTCTTTTATCTTTTTTTTAAGATCGTGTCGCTCTCTGCAAACCACTGCTGGATTTCCAGGTTGGCAATTGTGACCAGCTGAAGTGCGGTGCTGTGCAAAAACTGAACTATACATTTCTTTATTTGTTTTTAGCTTTGTGTGCTTGTGCGTGTTAGGGCATTTTATATATTTTGATTTAGAACAATTAGCCACAAAGTGTAAACTGTTTGCTTATTTTAATATATATAATATTTTTCACAATATAATGTTATTGTTATTAATACCAAGGTAAAATATAATACACCTATACATGCCAAAGTAATATTATTATTCAAAAATTATATATAAAAATATCAAACTTTATTTATGTAATTAATATCTCTTTAATAAATGTTCATTAGACTAAAACATTTTAAATATAGACAACTTTATTAAAAAATTATTTAAGTAAAATTACTTTCATATCTTTATTTCAGTTATTTTTATTTATTTTTTTTCATAAGTCAAAGCATTGGCCGAGAGCGAACATGGGACAATTGCTTGTAAGGCGGCTGTGCTGACCATTCTTAGACTGAAATATTATTTTAAAAAAAATACTGGAAAACTATATATAATTTCATTATTTTTATTCATAGTATTGCAATGCAAGATTTATTAGTATATATTCTTATTATATTTGAAGATCACCTTATTTAAATATTTTATTTTGAGCAAGAGGGACTTATTTGCACTATTATAAAATGATATACATCAGTTGATTTGAAGACAAAGATGATAAAAGTAAGAGACTACTTTATAAGTTATCATTTTTCTTCTAAAAAATCTTTCTAACATATTTCTGATTTTATTAAATAAATATAACTGAATAATCTATTTTCCAAAAAAAAAGTGATATATCAATCAAAACCTTTAATTATTATATGTGCAATATTTGAAACTTAATATTTCTGATAGTATTTCAAAGAAAGAAAAAATATTGTTAATAAAAATATTAATGAACCATTTCTGTTAAATACCAGATTTTTACAAAATATATTAAAGGCAAAAAACGAAAAGATAAAAAATAATAATTCAAATTGTGGGTGGATGCTTATAAATAATCATTGGTCTTATTTATACACATTGAAAGAGCATTAATATTGTTAAGCAACAATAATTTGTAAAGGGAAGCTGTAAATTAAACGGCAAAGAAAATAAATGTGGGTTTTTGTTTAATTAACTATTATTTAATTTTTTATAGGTATTAGTATTAATTTAGTATGAATAAATATTTATATGCATACTTAACTTCTATTTTTAGATATACTTTCGTTTTGTTCTTTTAAAAAATAAATCTATATCCTGCTATATTATACATATATATATATATCCAAAGGAGAAAAAAAACTACTAATGCCTTACCTAATAAAAAAATTAAATAAATAAGAACCAAATTACTTCAATCTAAATGTCAATTCCGTTAATATGTAAAACTTTTTAACTGAATATATATATATATCATTTTTTAAATCTAATAAACTGTAGGTACTAATATATTATGCACTCTATCCTCACGTTTTATTGCAATTTTTGTTTTTATATACCATATAGCACAATTTCAAAAGACAAATTGCAGAATGTACTCAATGTTTGAATGCAACATATTGTACCAGGTCGAACCGCTGAAACCTTTTACTTATACGTATATATAAGTTTTGGCCGGTTTCAAACTCCTTCATAATACATTTATAATCTTATAAAGGTTACATGAACGAACCAGCACGTTCGAGCAAAATGGGAGATCTTATTGATAGCTTTAACTATCAACAATGGCCCATCTCGGCTGCTAGATTCAAACCCCTACTATCCAAACACTTTATTTGTTTCGGAGTAAACTCCAGGTGCCAGCTATCTATTCAAAAGAATAAACAACGTCTTTGGTCAGTAGGCTCATAATCCAGCACTCAAAACCATCCCATAAACTAGCCCAGTCTAATTTTAATCAGTAATAAATTATACAAAATTGGTGGTGGAAAGAATTAATAAAAGGTTGGTAAAAAGAATTGACCGACAAATAAAGTTTAAGTTTTAAAGACAATTTATTAACTAACATTAAATCATTTTAAACATTCTATAAATTTAATATAATACACACACATTTTAAATTAACATTTCTAGACTAGTTTAAATATTCTTGTAGATTTTAATAATAGAACACTGGTATTTATCTGATTTAACTAATAACACTGGTATAATGATCACGCACATATTAACTCATAATAATAAAGCATTAATAGCATTTGAAACTTAAACACACATATCAATAGTTCATTTTATGTATGATAAGAGTTCATATAATTTGAATCTTGAATATTTACGAATTACAGCGGCTACTACGTATAAATGATAATAAATAAATGTTTACCTAGGATTTTGAATGTAGACGTAGAATTTTGTTCTCTTTGGTTGCTGCTTTCAGTGAGGATATTTCCATTACAAATACTTCCAGCCGGCTGGGACGTTTCCTTGTTGAGTTTCATTATTCTTCATGATTATTATTATTGGAGACAATTAGATACTGATGGAGATTTTCTAAGATGTTATGCTGACATTATTTCACGGGTAGATCTTGGTGTTTTCATCGGACATCAGGGTGTGGAGAAAAACGTGCGTTCCCAAAATCTTCTCAGCACTGCATCTTGTTTCTGAATACCATTAACTTAACTGATTGAAATTAACTGACTCAATTGATTTGTGAACTCAACTGAACTGTCTCAACTGATTGTCCGATAAAATATTCAGTATTTATACCAACGAAGTGTTTTCTTTTCGATATCCTCTGGCAAATATCTGTTGTCGAAATTCTTTAGCAATTAATCCTTTGACAACGTGTTTTTTGATTGATTGTTTAATTAGTAGTAGTTATTTCAAAACGTGTTGTTTTCATATCTTTAATTAGTAGCGCACCGCTGTGGTTTTTTAAATATATTTTTCATTTATTTATAATATTTAATACTGATACATTTATTTTACATTTGCACACACATATATAATTTTATTCTACACATCAAAACTAGTTTTAATACTTTTTCTTTTTTAATTTAAATGAAGAGATTTATATATATTTTTTAAAGCTTCTAAATTGTATTTCACCAATAATAATAAACTCTTTACTTCCTTTTTATAAAACCTTCAGTTTAACTTTAAGAAAACCTTCTTCCCACTTTAAATCAATGATTTTTCAACTTTTATTTCAAACTCTTTTGCGAAAGATTTTTTTTGTTTTAATAATTTTTTTACGACAAAATTATTTTATATACATGTGCCAATTTGGCCTTGGCACAATATAAATCCTTTGATTCATTATATAATATTGTAAAACACTTTATAATTTTTATTGGGCCATTTATGGATAAAAATTCTCTATATTTTTTTAAATTTGGATGGTTATCACCTTGAGAATACAAACCATTTTAAATAATATCTTAGTAGAAAGATGAACTTTGATATTAAGATATAACACAGACTCCAATGTTTTGTTGATGCCTGTTAACAAGTTAAATTATAGAATATTGCATCACAGGGAAATAATAGCTTCAACTAAGTTATCAATATATAGAACTATTGTTTTACATAATTTATTGTATAGAAGTTAGAATTGGGTACACTGTTATTATGATATATATTCATTAGCAAAGTTACATTTAAGGATGATTTGTTAAATTTTAAAAATACCCAGTCAATAAGTTTTTTTTTTCTTCTTGGATGTCATATTATAGACAACTGTTATAAAATTATGTTTGTTAGTTAGGATCTGTAAAATTAGTGAACAATGCAAAACTTTTCTGAAAGGGTCTTTTGCAGAGAAACTGAACATAGTTTTCATATAAAATATATGTCATCTTTGTCATACGGATTACCTGAAAGATATTCTTAAAAAATGCAATGTCTATTGAAAGATATAGCAGAAACTAGAATATATCAGAGAGCCATAGTTAGACATGGTTTTTAAGTATTTTAAAAAAAAAAAAACATTTTACTGCTCAAGAAATTAAAATAAAATTTTAAAATAACAAGTAATTAAAAAAATGGATTAGCATCTTTTAATATTTGTGATTTACCAATTAGTTTGTATGGTGTTGGTAAAATTCATTTCTAAAGCATTTCTCTCTTTTTCCATCTTTCTTTTTTTTTTTTTGTAGTTAAAATAGTCATAATCATTTACAATTGGTTGTGTTAATATTATTTGAATATAAATAAGCTCCCTCAAAATTATTAAAATAATATTGCCAAATGGCAATTTATTATTAAAATGTCACTCATCACCTTATACAATTCATAGTTGTTTATTTAGAATGTAATTTTATTTCATTTACACCAAGGGTCAGCAAACTATGGCTTGTGAGTCATATGTGGCTCTTTGGGTATATAATATGACTCTTCAGTAATGTCTATATTTTTCCACAGAGCCTAATCAGAACACACATTCAAAAAAAAAAAAAACATTGCAAATATGAAATAAAAAAATTATGAGATAAAAATAAAACAAGGACAAATCTGGGACATATAAAGCTTCTACTTTGTAGTAAAATTGAAAGTAAATCTACCATAGTTTCAATTTATAAAATTTTTCAAATATTTTGTTAATGTAATCATGATTTTATTTGTTTATAAGTCTAGAAAAACTGCAATTAATATGTGAGCACATGATTGCCCTCTAGTGGAAAAAACAATGTCTGCAATGGTGGAATGTGAATACATATAATTTAGAAGAGAAACATTACTTTTTGTGTGTTTGTGTAAATGTGGATATAACATGTTAAATAAAATACAATATTTGAAGTGTTTTTTTAACATGACTATAAAGAAAAGACTTAAGAAAAACATTATGTGAGCATTGTGGTTTTAAAACCAATTGGACTGAATCTTTCATGTTTATTGCAAACTTGCAGGGCCCTCTAATATGTCTTATTTGCCAAGAAACACTGGCACAAAACCAGACATCTAATTTGGAAAGACACTTCATGATAAAACATTTGCCATAAAATATCCTGTCAGTGACACAAGAAAAATAGCAATTGAAAAACTCTGAAAAATATTGAAAAATCAAGTTCTGTATTTGATTATTGAAAACAGTCTGCCAATAATGTTACAATTGCAAGCTTTGTAGTAAATCAGGAAATGGCATGCCAAGGGAGGAAAACCATTCACAGATGGTGAGTACATAAAATGATGTTTAGTTAAAGTATCTGAAGAACTTTTTCATGATTTCAAAAATAAAACAGCAATCTTAAATAAATTTATAAACATGCCATTATCTGCAAAACATTAGCAAATAGGACAGTTAAAATGGTCTTAAATGTGACCAATTAACAAGTTGAGGACATTAAATTATCTTCAGCTTTATAAATTTCAGTGGATAAGTCTTGCAACATAAGTGACACAGTTCAGAGTTTCCTTTCTGTGCAGGGTATATCATCTAAAGGTCAAAGAGAAGAATTTTAGGATTATTGCCACTCAACAGCCAAACATGAAGTGAGGACATAGCAAATTCTGTCATTGAATGCATGAAAAAAAAACATATTCTACTTGAGAAAATTGTGTCAATAGCAACTGATAGTGCAAAAAGTATGATGGGATTGAAAAGGGGGTTTGTTTTAATTTTAAAGGAAAACATTAATCATGAAGTGTTAACTTTTCATTGTATACTTCACCATGAAGCACTCTGAACATAAACATTTCTAGATGACATCAGTAAAGTTATGAACTTGGTAATTAAGATTATTAATTTTATTGCAGCAAGAGGACTTAACCATTGACAATTTAAAGAGCTGCTATGTGAAATGGGGAGTCAGTATTAAGATGTTCTCCAATATAACAGGGTTTGATGGCTTTTCTGAAGCAACATGTTAAAATGTTTTACATTTTGTATAAATAAAATCAAACTATTTTTTGACAACAAGGGTTTTCAATAGTTAGAATTAACAAAAGATCAATGGTTGCAAAAACTATGTTTCATGGTAGATGTTACATCACAACTGAATCAGCTCAATCATAAATTGCAAGGTAAAAGAAATACTGCTTTTTCAATAGTAGAATAAATTATTTTGTTTGAAAAAAAATTGATTCTATTTGCTGAAGGTTTAGAGAGGGGAACTTTAGTTCATTTCCCAAACTTGTCTCAATATCATTGAGAAAACAATGCCCTCATTAACAAAGATTATTTTATGACAACAATTTTCAACATGAGAGAATCTCTTCTTCAAAGATTTCAGGAATTTAGAAATGATACAGCAACTCCAGCTTTTATTATGAATCCTCTTAATGCCAATGTGTAAGAATTAAAATTTTCACCATTTAATATTGATGCAGATAATTTTGACGTACAACTGCTGGACTTGACAAGCAAAGATTTATCGAGTTCCAAATTTGTTTGTCTTGATACTGAAATGGAAAAACTGGAAAAATAAAAATGTTATCTGCTTTCGCAGAACCAGCAGAGTATTATAAAAAACCTACAGAAGGTAGGCTCTATGGTTTTTACTATTTGAAATAGTCTTCCAGATTCATATTATGAACTGAAAAATTTGCATTTGGTATTCTCACTATCTTTGGATCTACGTACTTGTGTGAACAATCATTTTCTAATACATGAATTTTATTAAACATAAATTGAGGAACAAAATTACTGATGCCAACTTGGTGCCTTAAATTAAAAACCACTAGTTAGCAACCTGACATACATAAACTTCTAAGGAAATGCAACCTCATTGTTCACACTGATTAAAACCAATGCTAGCAATTTTCCATGTTATTTAATCTACATTTAGTATTTCTTTAAATTTTCTTTATTTATAAATATATATTCATGGCTCTTGAATAATTTTTTAAATTGTTGCATCAAAATTTGCCTCTTCCATCTCAAAATTTTGCAGACCCCTGGTCTACACTATGCTATCTTTGTCTTAATTTTTACTTTTGTGTTCTTATCTTTGAAGTCTTTAGATTAATAAAATTCAAATACCGACTGAAATTTTCGAAGATTATTAAATAAAATATTTGTCGTTATTATTTCACTATCTATATTTTTATTACGCTTTATATTATTATTTTTATAGAGTATATATATATTTAAGTCATTAAAAAGGTTATTTTCCAACGGCCTATGCATATTTTGTAATGCATGATTACTTTCATTTATATAGAATACAGATTTATATTTTTAAAGAATCAAATAAAGAATGAAACAAGTATATATATTTTTATTTTTTTTAATTTTCGTCTTTTTAAATCAGCCTCATTTTCTTTTATTTGTTTTGTATTTTGATAGCATTAAACCTAATCATAGGAATTTTATCCTCTGCACAGCTGTTAGAGAGGGAGGCAATCAACAGTGGGATTTTATTACAGAGATTTATCAGCTAACATCTTCAATCACCGAAGAAGAAGGATCGCTTCTGGCTTTAGCTTGTACTAAGAATAAAATCAATAGAGAAAGGTCTGTTAAAGTTCATATATCTACATTTATAATCTGTAGAATGTTCATTTTTAATTAAAACACACTAACATATATAAATTTAAATACTTCACTTACCCATTGATAAATGGAAAATGTATAGCGTTAACAGACATTTGTATCTTGCCTAGCATATTTTTACATTTTCACAACTGTGTTTTTTTTTTTGGTGTATTTATATACATAATTGTGTTAAATTATAATAACCGTAGAAATAAATAATAATATATAAATCATGCAGAAATATTTTTGATCACGTAGGTAATTATCAACTGATTTTTTTATATATGGATTGAAAATAAACATTTTCACAGGCAATAAATAAAAAAGACGTATTGTTCAGGCTCATTCATGCATACTTAACTATACTATTTCATAATTTTTAGACTGGAACACACCTGTCAACTGGATAGGACATTATTTTACAAAAACATTGTAGAGGCACATCAATTAACAACAAGAGAATATACATGTAAATGGAAAAAATATGGGTGATTTATTCTGTAAATTATGTAAGAAAAGAATAGAAAATATTAGGCATCTGTTAATTGAATGTAAATGAAACCAGAAAGGGCACATATAATGAAGTTATGGAAGAATAAATATGAAAAATGATTATACAGAAAGTGGATTATTGGTTTTTATGTTGGGTTTGGGAAAAGATAAGGGGGATTTAGATATAAAGCCATAGAGTTGACAAAGATTATGTTGTGGAAATAGGATGGAGCAGAATATGGGAAAACTTAGATTTGGGAATGTAAAATAAAGTAGCTAACAGGTTTCTTTGGGCATAATTGCTGAGAGATTATTTACTTCATTTAAGGAGAATCTACAGTACATCACATCAACAAAAAATTGTTTAAGGAAGGCATAAAAAATATTAGGCATCTGTTAATTGAATGTAAATGCTTAAAAGCAGAAAGGTTACAAATAATGAAGTTATGGAAGAATAAATGATTATACAGAAAGTGGGTTATTGTTTTTTTATGCTGGGTTTGGGAAAAGATAAGAGGGATTTAGATATAAAGGCCATAGAATTGACAAAGATTATGTTGTGGAAATGAGATGGAGCAGATTATGAGAAAACTTATGGTGGGAAATTGAAAGGGAAGGTAAAGTGGCTAACAGGTTTCCCTGGGCATAGTTTCTGAGAGATTCCTGCCTCCATTTAAAGAGAAGTCACAGTGCATCACATAACATCAACAAAATTAAAATTTCATATAATAAAAGCAAAAAAATAAAGAAATCTTAAAATATGAAAGTGAGAATGACAATAAATGAAATAATCAATATAAAAACATCAGATATTTTTATTTTTCTGAAAAAAAAGCATTAGAGTTTAAATATTGAACATATAAGAAATTTATGTACAACTACTCAAAAAATTAATAATCTTCTATCCAATCTTAAAATACTCATAAACCCCTTGAAGTCGAAACATTTTATAAAATTTCATTGTGGAGTTTGTGAAGTCTATTATGTGTTTATGAATAATTGTCACATCAGTTTCGAAGAGAACATACTAATGCAATAAAGCAACACTCACCATTATCAGCACTTTACTTCCATGATATTGTTCATGATATAGATATTTTAAACATTAGAATACTATCTAAATGTAACAATCTACATCAAGGAAATATCATTAAGATCATTAACATCCATGGAAAACTTGGCTGCATTTTCCATATAAATTGTTTTTTATAAAACCCATTGATTAGAATATATGTTAATTTTATATTGATTGTTTCATTTATTATTATTTATTACTTTAAAATTTTAATAATTTCTATTTTTTTTATATTTGATGAAATATTTTTTCTGTAAGATGTATTATTGCTTGCAGTGCCTCTACAATAATTTTTTTCTCAGTTGAAGTCAAGGGCAATTCTATCAAAAATTGATGTACATATAGTGTTATGGCTATATTTGTTATTTAAAAGTCTATATCTAATTCAAAAAGAAATTTAATTATTTTTGATTTAGTAAAAAATAATTAAATAAGAATTGATTAGAAGCAACAATAAATTTTATTAATTTTTTCTCTTGCACAATATATTTTAAAATTGTTTTATTATTGAATAATAGGTGATATATATATCATACCCAAATCTTAGACTGTTTTTTTTTTTGGCAATTAGATGATTTTATTTAAAAGCATAATTGTACTCACATATCTTGTTGAAACTTTTAGTTGTTCTTTTATACTACTCAAGCTAATAATTTCTGTTCAAGAACACATCAGTGTTTGAAAATATGCAAATTCCCTTTTATATTTATATCAATCAATCAATAGTAGTTTGTCCAATAGACAGGTCCAAAGAGTAGTCACTACATCAGTTCATCTATTCTTCCATTCCATTCTCTTCCTTGCTCATCTCCTCAATTCCACATAAGCCTTTCCATCTCTTATATATCCAATAATGTCAATCTCTTCCGTCCCCTCTTTTTAATTCCACTCACCATTCCCTCCAAAACATCTTTCACTAAACTATAATCTCTTCTTAATATATGTCCAATCCAGTTTCTCTTTCTCTCTCTGATATTTTCAATCAATCTTCTTTCCTCATTAACTCTTTTCAAAACTTCTTCATTTGTTACCCTACTCATCCAACTGATGTTTTCCATTTTTCTCCATGTCCACATCTCAAAGGCTTCCAAATGTTTCTTAATTCTATTACTCAATGTCCATGTCTCACAACCATACAGTAATACACTCCACACATAACATTTAATTAATCTCTTTCTTAATTCTTTTTCCATAGGCCCACAAAATATCTTCTTTCTCTTTCAAAATGTCACCTTTGCCAATGCTATTCTTTTTTTAACTTTGTCTTCACTTCTTCCATCTTCACTCAACCAATTACCCAAATATCTAAATCCCTTCACCTGTTGAACCATGTCATCATGGATTCCAATTTGCAGTCTTTTTGCATCTCTCCTATCCATAAACACTTAGTCTTTTCAATATTAATCTTCATTCCATATGCGATACATCCTTCTTCCAATTTATTCAACATATTCTGAAGATCCTTTTCCTCCTCAGCAATAAGAGCCATATCATCTGCAAATCTTATATACTTTATTACTCTCCCTCCAACATTTGCTCCTCCACAGTCCAAATAATTATTTAGCATATCTTCTAAATAAATATTAAACAAAACAGGTGACATACTACACTCTTCCCTAACTCCACTTTCTATATTCACTTCATCAGTCTCATTACACCCAAATCTAACTCTTATCCTTTGACCATTATACATAGTCCATATCAATCATCTTTTTTTCCAAAATACTCCTTTATCTCTTAAGATAGATATCAGTTTATTCCAGCTTACTCTATCAAATGCCTTTTCTAAATCCATAAAACATATAGCAATTCCTTTATCTCTTTCAATATATCTTTCTGCAATTATCCTAACAATACCAATAGCATCTCTTGTGCTTTTCCCTTTCCGAAAACCAAACTGTTCTTCACCAATATAATAATCAACCTTCCCATAAATTCTTTGAGTTAAAATCCTCAGTAACACTTTAGAAACATGAGACAACAAACTTATTGTCCTATACTCTTCACATTTAACAGCATTCTTCTTTTTAGCAATTGGAATCACTAGTTCTTAAAAAATCTTCAGGCCATACTCCACTATTATTTATCAAATTGCAAAGTCTAACTATTTCCTTCATAGTAAATTCTCCCATTTCTCTCAAAAATTCTATAGGTACTGCAATTCAGTAACTATATATTTTAATGATCTTGCTATCTGTATATTTATTTGATTTTTTTTAGCAAAGCAAATTAAATAGATAAATATATTTTTTATAGCAGTACTTTGTCTTATAGTTAATATTATGACATGACACTCTTTTTTTACTATTAGCAGCTGCATAAGAAACAGTAATTTATTTTATTTAATTGATAACAGATTTATCAATTATAAATTAAATAATCAATATACATTACATGATGATGCTACATATAAATACTCTCATCAAAGGGGTTTATAATTTGCTTCTAAATTCGATTACTTAATTATACATTTACTGTTTTATTATCAAATATATAATTATACAAGAAGTATATTTTGCATTCAAAACTTAGGAGTTTGTTTGTGTCAATAATGTAATAGAAATTAAGTATTGTTGAATATGTGATTTTAAATTTTGTTTCTTATTGAAGATTTTGATACCCACAAAATAGTCTAAAATTTGCATTTTCTCTAACATCCATAAATAATCCAAGCATGAAAAGTGAATTATTGTTCTTAATGAAGCTATTAATAATAATTTAAGAATGTTAATGGACTCTTTGTCAAATGGGGTCATTTTTATTAAAATTAAATTTACAAAATTGAGAAAAATATATTGTAGAAATTAGACAGGATTTGCTTTCACAAAGTCATCAACATATCTTCAAAAATTTGATTAGAGTTTAAATGAAACTATGTCAGTAATGATGGTTATAAAAAGATAAAATGTTCATATTCTGTTAAAGAAATACTTCCATTGGTCTCTTATGTCCAGATAGCTTTAGCCTCAGTTCAATAGAAAGAATGACTTTATAAACTTTACTATGCTTCAATGTGCGAATTTGGGGAATGTATTAAAAGAATTCACATTACATTTTTCAAAATATTAGTGTGATAAATGAGATTGTGATTAAATCTGTTTTTAAAAGAGTGTTTAGATACTGAGTAATACAAATCTTGATTGCTCTATACACATGTATGCATAGATTTGTTTATTTATGCTATGCCTAATTATACTGAACAAAAGACTCTATAATCAATAAAATGCTACTTAATGTGTTAAATTTCACAATAATTATCTGCGACTTGCTGAGACATCAGATTATTAATTTTCACATTCAACTTAATGTTTTATAATTTATATTTTTTTTGAAAATGGATAATAATAAATTTTTTAGGTAATTGGATCATGCAGAAAATGTATGGAAATGAATTATAGAGGTTTCAGAAAGTTTAAAATATTTTCAACATATAATCTGATTAATTGAATATTGGTTATCGATTTTGGCACTTGCAGGTATTGCACTCAAGCTTCTTATGAATTCCTGAGCAATAAAGTTATATTCCTGTTTTTAGTGACACATTTTATTATAAACAAAATAATATCCACACATACCATTGTTCTATTTTATTGACAATAATTATAGAAAAATATTAGGGATAAGAGATTTAATTTAAATCAATATCAGATTGATTTCTGTAGCTCACAACTCTAGAAAAATCAAAGAAATGTGGAATGATGCTTTCCTTTAACAAGAAAATATGAGCAACAGTTATGATATATTTTTGCCAATATTTAACTGTAATTGATGCAGTCTATAAAAGCCATGAATATATGATGTAAGATATACCATGTGTTTTGTTATTATTTAATGACTAACTAAATAAGGGCATTTTTAAAATTTGATTTGAATTTTTATTATAACAGAAAGACTAGTTTGCAATAATAATACCATATCTTAATATAATGTCTAAAAGTTTAAATATTAAAAAAGTATTATGTTTGCTAGAAAATATTTACTATTTCCATAAACTAAATTTCCCTGCTAAATTGAGATGTAATAACATATTGCTCTCATGACTAACACTTATTTGTAATATCTACTTATAATTAAAATATTTTTCAGATTCAACAAGGCAAATTACTAATTTGAATTTAAGACATTTTTTTTTTCTAAGACTGATATTCAGATTCAGAGAAAATTAAAGTCATCAAATCATGCTAGAAGTTTATACTGCCAAGAATTAGAATTCTGTAGTAATTACAAATCTGTATATAACATGCTTACCTTGGCAGCATGGGTGTCATTTTACACCTTGTTTTTCAATATAGTTTTGTTAATCATTTTGGAACAACTGAATTTATAAAACTATTTAGGACAATTTCTAAGCTAATTTTATAAATTTTTAATTATAGAAAATTTTAGAATGTTCATCATTTTTATAAGATTATTTATTTGGTGAGGTGAAACAAAGTAGATGAATATTTTGCATTTATGTGAATAAAGTATTAAATGTAAATAAAATAATTTTGTAAGAGATTAATTTAAGTTTGTATTTCAGAATAAAATTTATAGCAAAAATTGCTGAGAAAAAACATTATTGATACTATTTTTTTTTTCTTTAATACATATCTGATGCTATTATTTAATAGAGACAGTAACCATAAAACATAACTGCTTACTAGATTACCATCAGCAAAGAAATTATTTAAAGTAATCAAAAGTGGAAATCAGATTGTAGATGAAGTTTTATGAAAATAATATCATTGTTTGGTAATTAAATGTCAGTAAGAGCTGTCTTTAAATATATAAGTTTTTTTTAAAAAACAGTATTGACAATTAAAATGTTTTATATCTTTCAGCTGCTAATATTGCAATTAATTCATTATATTACAATATTTTATTCCTTTGTAATAAAAATAAACTTGAAATATAAATAATTTATGATTTAAAACAACACAGAGTATAATGAAATAGGAATTCCAATGAATTTTCTATTGCTATTAAATATTTTAATTTTATTGATTTGAATAGTAATCATTATTGTAGAATATATTGAGAAATGGAATGATGAATAAGATATTGAAAATTTTAAATATGGTTGAATCAATATTAAAAATCATTAAAACACATACATTTTAGTGTTGTAAACTTATTACCATAGAAAACCATTAAAATATTCACATTATTCTTATACAAAAATTGTGTTTTTGTAAAAAAATTTTTTTCCTTTTCATTATTTTATCATTGATGACCTTTTCATTTCTTTTAACATAATACCTTCAAATAATAATTTACTAGTGATATTCCAAGCAGATTTTTAAGCAGGGGTGCTTTTCACCATCAAATAGTGAGCAAAAATAAATAAATCAGAGGATATCTAATTTTGCAAATACACAATCATTTTGTTTTTTCCATATCAATAATTATTAAAATATCTAATGTATTTGTTGTTTTTGCTAACTTATGTTTGACAAATACTAATATCTGGGGTAAACCATTAAACATTACATAATCATCATTTCTTATGCTTGCTTATAGCTGCTATTAAAACAGGCAAAACTCTCCATACAGTAGTGTCACTCAGTGCAAACCAGAATAATTAATGGATGCCAGAAGGCTTGTGTATAAAATCCCTATCTATGGTGCAGTGCTCTCAAATCCAAGCCTCCACACTGACGAAAGCCAAAAGCTAGAAACTAGTTTGGGAATATTTGATGATTAGGCACTAGATAGAGATTTTATGCACAAGCCTTTTGGCATCCATTGATTACTCTGGCTTGCAATGAGTGGCACTACTGTATGGAGAGTCTGGAGTAGATTGACCTTTTTTCCAGTTTTTCAAGTAATGACAATTTGGACAATATATATATTTAACACTAACACCAATATTGAGAAAGGTGTAAGACAAGGTGACTCCATATCTCCAAAACTTTTTACAGCAGTGCTGCAAGAAATATTTTGTGGATTAAAATGGGAAACTAAAGGAGTGAAAGTAAATGGAGATTATTTAAGTCATTTAGATTTCGCAGATGATTGCTTCAGAGCTGCAGGAAATGTTGCAGGAGTTATCAGATGAAAGTAGGACTAAAGATAAATGTTAAAAAGACTAAAGTAATGTTTAATCGATTTGCTCAAAATATGAAAATAAAGATTGATTATGATGACTTAGAAGAAGTTAACAGTTACAAATACCTTGGTCAGATTATTAATACAGATGGATACATAATGGAGGAAATTAATCATAGAATTAAACTTGGTTGGAGTGCTTTTGGTAAAAATAACTTGATAATAAAAGGAAATATGCCTATGTGTTTGAAAAGGAAGGTTTTTAACAAATGTGTTTTACCAGTTCTTACTTATGGATCTGAGACTTGGACACTCAATAGAAGAGCAATACAGAGACACAGACCACTCAAAGAAGTATGGAGAGATGTATGTTGGGAATAACAAGAAGAGATCGAAAACGCAATGTATGGGTAAGAGAACAAGCAGGTGTTACTGACCTCATTGAAAAAATTAAAAGATTGAAGTGGAGTTGGGCTGGAAATATTGCTAGAAGAGTAGAAGAGATGATAGTAGATGGACAATTGAAGTTTTAAACTGGATTCCAAGAGATTGTAAAAGACCCAAAAAGAGACCACATGTGAGATGGATGGATGAAATAAGAAAGTGTGCAGGGGTGATGTGGAGAAGAGAAGCTAAAGATCAAAGAAGATGGATTAAACTTGGAGAGACCTTTATCCTGCAGTGGATTGATAATGGTTGATAATGATGATGATGATGAACACCAATATTTTAAATATTTTTTTTTATATTTAATTTTGTTATATTTTTTGTAATAAGTATTTCTATGTTAATTTATAAATATTATACAAGAAAAAATTAAATCTTTTATTGCTCATCCTAAATGAAAACAAAGTGTATTCAGTCTGAAGAAAAACCAGAATAGATAAGCATACAATGTTTAAATAATTATTGATGCTGCTGCAGTGAGCAGCTCTAATGGTTCTAATTATGCACATTGATAAAATCAAATGAATCTCAGTAAAACTTGCTGATATTTATTGAACATGAGGTTTCTTTCATTGCCATAATGAGCAGCATTTTTGAATAGAATTTTAAGCATTACTTAAAGTAATTTTTATAAACAGTTTAATTACTTGTATTTACATAATAATTATGCAAAATATTGAATGATTGTTATATTATTGATATTTTCAAGCACAAAATTTATTTATTTTTTCTATGATTGCTGTAGCACTGAGATGCCTATGGGCCATCCATTATGGCTCTTTCCTCTTAATTTTAATTGAATATGGGATAGCTAATAGAATATATATTTTGATATAGATTTAATCAGAGATCCTATCAAGTGAAGTAAAGATTAAACCTGTTTTGAAAATTTTATTTTATGAGATTTTGAGCTTATCCACAATATGTTGGTAAACATTAACCTACTTATTATCTTATCTTTAGTACTAAAATTCAGTAATGTATTTCACATTTTTTATTATCAGGTTAGATCAGTCAATTGTAAGATTTTGCTTGCATTAAACCTTCTCTTTAATACAGGGCATAGGAAGAAAACATAACTATGGTTAGTGCAACAAGAACATTTATTGATCAGACAATCAGTAGTATGACCTAATCTGAAACATATAAATATACCACATTGTCTTTCATAGATGTAAAATTCATAAAAAATAATCAAGCATAAGTTTATGTGAAACAGTATTTAATCATCTTTCATTTATAGGTTGAATACACAGTGCATTAAAGTTAAGATTTTTTCATGCTTTTCTCAACTACTTTAAAATTTGGTTATGTCCATTCTAATATTACTACTATTTTATATAATCTTAGACAAACATGTACTAATAATTTTATTATCATATGTATAAGTCATTATATATAATAAAATTTGAATAATTAGAAGTACCATGTGAAAGTAGAAATGTTATTTTCTAAGTTTACTGAAAATAATCTTATTAATATTAGTCTAATGAACACATTATTTACAGTGTCTACCAAGTCTATACTCAGTAGTTTTTTAATATGTTCTACATAGAAAAATCTTTTATAAAGACTGTGTTCAGAGAGTATAATTATAAACTGAATATAGAAAATGGAGATATTTTCATATTCTGCAAAATTAAAAGCATTTCACCAAATATTTATTTGGTTTTGCACAAATATATCATGTTTTTTTATCAAATGAATTAAAAAATCAAGCATTCACTTTATTTTTTCTGTTTCAGAACCATCTTTTATCACTACATAATAATATTATCTCAAAAATAATTTTAAGCCATTGGATGCCTTCTATAAAGATCAGAATTTGCATTCATTTATCTGGAAGTTTAAACTTTATGAATAATATAAAAGATGTAAAAATGACTGCTTAATATAGAAATATAAATGATATTGGAGAATTTAGGATGAACAATAGTCAAACAATAATCTGAAGAAATTTAATATATTGTTAGTATCTAGTGACCATTGATATTAATTGTTGCATAAGTTAGATCTAAAGTAGAAATATTACAATTGTGCCAAAGAAAGCCATTAAGTGTTTTTGTTATATTCTATTTTTTCCAAAGACTTAAAGATTTCTACATTTGATTTAAATCTGAAATCAAATAATTACTGATGTTGAATACAAATCTATATAACATTATATGCAAGTTACCTTGTAGTAAAAAACCTTAAGATGTTTTTGAAATCAAGTTATTAGCTGGAATTATTACTCCAAATACATAAGTTTATAACTTTTCAAAATGATTTTAAGATAAATATTGATCAATTATATCCAATTAAAGAGAGGCCAGAAATGAAATTTACTATTTTTTGTCTTAGAACTAAATTGATCATCTTTATCATTCTATTCTAATTTTATAAATTCTAAACCAATGAAATTTTTACCATTAGAATTTTATACTAAATTATCTATCTTCACCATTACAAAAATGTTTTTATTTAGTTCACTCTAATCATTTTTATGTCTAGGTCTAACATAATGTTTTTTTCTTCTAAAGATACATATCAATTGTTTTTGGTAGTATTACACTCATACACAATGAGTCCATTCCATTACTAAAAGTTATTACAATAATTTAATATTTTTTAACCTTTTATATATTGTAAAAAAACTTACTTGATATTAAAATTTCTAAAGACTATGTGTTTTTATATGGTATGTGCTTTAGCTTACAATAAACATTAGACATATTTTATATAATGAATGTTGATAGTTCTTAACAAGCTCATTATGTAACATTTGTAATACAAGCATATTAAATTAAGTCATGTGATGTATGACTTGATTTACTTGCAATTAGATCATATTACAATAAAAAAAACATGCATCATGTGATCCAAATTAGAAATGCTTTTTCAGGAGCAAATTATAATTTTCCAATGCTTGTTTCCATCTAAATATTTAATAATATGCATTACCAATTGGAATCTATTGATTATTGAAGTTTGCAGTAAATGGCAGAACTGAAGTATAATAATTAGTCTTTGCCCTGAAAAATTTTAAATATTGCTTCTCCTACAGAAGAATGTTTGTTTGTAAAGCTTTAAATTGTAAAAAAAAATCCAATTGTGTTTCTAATTCTAAAGTAAAATTAATTGTGGCATTTTTTAATTGTCAGAGTAACTTTAGTTGGACTTCAATAAATCATGCCAATCCTAAACTCTTTTGTCAAAGAAATCATGAGTAATTTGAAAATCTGGAGATTAAGAGAAAATCCATAAATAAAAAAGTAATTAATAGAAGTGAATAATTTTTATTTGAGAAAGTGGTAATGCACATAATGGAGTAAAAAATAAATTATGAATGTTTTATCAAAAAAATTGTGAGCGATGATAATTAAATTGAATACATTTTTTTGAAATCTTTCAATCAAATTGTAATATTATCTTAGAAATTCTATATTAATTCAGAGTATAGAAAACAAAATAGAAGTTATCACTTTTTCTTTGAAAATAATTGAACTAGAACAGAATGAAATCTTGTTGAATGAAACTCTTTTATATTAAATAATATATTTTTTGTTATTGTATAACCTTTAACTTTATGCAATTTTATGTATTGCTTTAATGATAAATAAGGAAAAAAGTAATATAAATTGTTAGCAATAGATGTTTTGTCAATATAGATAAATCACAAAAAAATTGAATATCACAACTGATAGTCATGTTGCCGTCAAATACTTTTGCATCTCAATGTACACACTTTATCACATCTAATAATAATAATAATAATAAAACAGAAATTAATAATGGTGATAAATTTGAAATTAAATATAATTGAAAAATTGTAGACAATTCTGGGAATATGCAAAGTAGAAAAGAAATCTATTTAGTCATGTGAGGATATTTAAAAGTCTTTAAAAATGTAATGTAACTAAGTCAACAATTTCCATAAGAACAAATGAAATCTTTCCCAAATACAATCATATTTTTTTATTATGTAATAAGAAAATAATGTACTAGTTAGAAATTATTATAATTATGCATATTTTCTAACGTATGCCTGTATTTATATTTATTTTCTGATTACTTTTTCATACATTTGATGTTCCAATCAGTAAATGTTTTATATGACCTAAATCTGAACTGCAAATTAAAAATGAAAATTTGAAAGACTAATACAGTTTTGTCAAGCATTGGTAGTCGAGAGGTCATTACCGTCGCTTTACAAGCAGTTGTCCCGGGTTAGCGGGTTCGCTTCCCGGCTGATGCTATGACACATGAGGAAAAAAATATATAACATTTTCTATCATTACTATGCTTTTAAACATAATTAAAAATATATAAACAAATAATTAAATGTAAATTATGTATTCCAATGACAATTTCATCAATAATAAAAGTGTATCCATCTTGAATTATTTGCCTGTAAATAAGTTTGCCATTTCATTTCTGGTGACGTAAAAATAACTTTATTATAAAATTATATTGTGCTTTTGTCTTATAATTGTTTGTTGTTTTTCTGCATTCAAGCATATTGTGTTAAATTCATTCATATTAAATTCTGATTTTATTATCATTTCAGACTTCTGAATTTTACTTTGACAGACCTCATTAGACCAAAACATCGCTTGCCAGTTTTATTACAAATTTTAAAAGAAAACGATGATGGTTTTGAAAGCACCAGTCAATTTCTAATGAAAAATTTAAAAGAAGTTACTGAATTGTAAGTATACTTTGTAAAAATTTTTGCTTTTATACTTATAAAGAAAAACAAGTAACTATTTTTTTTGCAATTGGACATTTAAAATTTTAACCAGGAAAATATGGTTTATCTCAGAAAGTACTTAAATCGCAGAGATTTTTCAAATGTAAAATAAAAAAATAAATTTAAAGCAGAGGAATAAATCAAGTATAATGAATTTTGATTAGTGAATAAAAAATAAATTTAAAAACTTTATTTGATTATCTATTTCATTAATTATACCAATTGTTTATTAAAATGATTTTATTATATTACACTCTAAGATTAAAATAAAAGTAATATTAAAAATAAGTTTTTATTTTGATTACATTCATAAAAAAATTAGTGTTCATTCTTTGCCTACTAATTTTTTTTTTTATATGTCAAAGCGTTGACCGGGAAGCAAATCTACGCCAGCTGCTTGGAAGGCAGCTACATAGCCACTAGACCATCAACGCTTGACTACCAAATTTTAACAGTTATTAAACACTAAAATTGCTTATTTGGATTTTAAGCATTGGCATATTATTCATGGAAAGGGCTTAAGAAGTGTGACAAGAGTACAAGTAAATCTATTGATAGTTCACTAAAAAAAAAAAAAATATGACTGGTTTTCTGAAAATATATCTTATTAGTAGTAATTTGATTGAAGGATGGGTGACATTCAGTGTTTAGCAAAATAATAAAATAAAAATGGAACTTCAGATCTGAAAAAAGAAGTTCAATGACTAACAAAAAGGCTTAAAATGAATAGTGGAATGAAACTGAAAAACAAATATGGATAGTTGCTGATCATGATCTAAATCCTTTTTGATGCATTGAAAGCAATATATAAACTGAGAAACAGAATTGCTATTTTATAAAATTCAGTAAGGTTATTCTTTCACTAATGAGAATGAAATTTTGACTAATGGAAGGGAAATTTTGCTCATTATTTTGAATAATGACACAAAATTCAAGGTGATGCTTTTTAATGATATCCAGCTCAATGAAATAAAAGCATCTCTTTATAATCATAAAAATGAAAAGGCTGATGATCTTGATAAAATAACTGGAGAAATTTTAAAATATTGTTGTGATTTGTTGGTTTCAAAAAAATAGGATTTTTTTTAAATATATGGACCCATAAAGATGTATCACTTAATCTTAAGGATGGCATTATTCTTTGAATTTTTAAAAATACAATAAATAGATAAGATTTTAATCATTATCATGGAATATCAATATTATTTACTATAGAAAAGGTAATTTTAAACATCTTTTTGAATATATTGCCTTCAGTAATACATAAATGGTTAGTTATCAGATATCATTGTGTTTTTAGAGAATTAGTAACCACTAAAGTTGTGATTTTTGTAACCAGGCTAATGCAAGATAAATATTGGGTGGAAAAGATGAATTGGTCAAAACATTTGATTCAGTTAATAAAATATCTGTCATATTGTTTGAAATAAGTTGAAATTTATTCATATTGCACAGAATCTGCATAAAAAGAAAGGGATGTAATGTTATTACTACAAATAAAAGTGTGAGTGTTGAAATTAAAATTGATATTAAGTAAAAATGTATTCCTGCTCCAAATTGTTTTCAATTTGTATGATAGTTGAAGAACTACTTATAGGCATCTTAATGTAACAGAAATGGTGGTATTTTTAATATGAATTATTTAAAAGTACAAACAAGAACTTCACTTTCTTGGTATCTGGATTTTCAGTAAGACAATGGTTATATTATTTTTACTCAATCAAATAATAATTTACTGTGTGTGTTTAAATGTTTTGAATTTGATTGTAGCAGACAAAGTCTTTAATATTTCATGTTCAAAAAATTCAATTCTTTATCAGCCAGTGAATCTTCAGCAATAATTAGCTTTGATGATTATCAACTTGAAAAGATAAACCAATTTAAATTTCATAGTAGTGCACTGCTGTTACTTTTAACAAGTTAAAAACAGAATTTCACAACAGGTAAATGGAAGTGAGACTTGAACACCATATTGTTGCTATATGTAATGTCATTAGAATATATCATTCAAAGATGTTCAAATAAGACTTTAAAAGTGTAATGGCATAATCAAAAAATTAATCAATATAGTTTTCAACCTGCTGAATGTGATATTATAAACATCATTGTAATAAAATCACATTTTAATTTTAGCTGACATGTGAAGTAAATAAACAATTCATGATTCTAAAATGGTGTTTTATCATTGAAAATGAGCATAGTTTTTGTAAAACATATAGATCATAAAATCTCAAAAACATTCTAATGAGATGCAATATCAACTTTTTCTTCTGGTAACATATGACAAAAAAATAGAATATATTGAAGAGCTACAATTATACATGGTATTGTACAAAAAAATTAAAAAAACAGCATTGCAAAATATCATATAAACAGAATAAATGAAGCAGCATCTCTATATGTAAATGTATTTGTGTTTCACAGTTTGATTTGTATAGTTATCACAAAATGCAGTTCTAAAGCAATGTTTTCATTTCTCTTTCTTTCCTGCAGTCATAATGAGATACTCATCTTACAAGTGACTACTTTATGTATATTTTTATTACATTTAATTATTAAAATGTAAATCGCATTCCGATTGATAAATACTAATTTTTGCAAAATATAAAATATTAAACTTTTTTAGTGTTAAAATCTTTGAATGTTTTTAAATTGTTGGGTTTTAATTATTTAGCATAAAAAATTCTGCATTTAACAGAATATGGCTATTTGTTGTTTCTTAAAAATTTTACAATAAATAGTTCTGGCATAAAGGAAATAGGTTGAATTATTGGTTTTAATTGTAATAGTCAAATACATCCATAAATTTTAATAAAAGTGATAAAATAATATTTGTTTAGACACTTTTTGGCAATTTATGGAACACATACTCCATCTAATTTGTGGTAATGATTCATTTATGGCAGCAAAAAATTTATTTGTGATTCCATATAATTCTAAAAAGTTACCATAGTTTTGAAGCTTCTATAGCAGTATAATCTAAAATTCTTCCAGTTATTTCAGCATCATTTGTATCAGTTCAATTTTAAGATTTTAAATAATTATGTGAATTTCATGAATATGATTTTTCTGTGCAAATCTAAATGGAATTTCTAGATAATAATGACAATGATTAAATCATTTTTTAAACTGTTAAATCATTTTATTATGATACAAAAGAGTATCATTTATTTATTTACATGTTCATTTGGAGGGCTACTGAAAAGGCCTTTAGCTTGCAAAAGAATATTTTAATTTTTTTTTATCTTTGCAATACTTAAACTATAATCTATCCAACAGTTTTTACACAAAATTGCCTTTATGTTTTTTGTATAATGTTGTCTTATATATGCTAATACTTAATTATGTCATAAATCATATGAATCATTGTTTTATATTTACGTTGTTTAATTGCAGTTTTTTTGTCTAAATAAAGTATGTGTGGTAATGAGTAAAATTCAACAGCAAAATAAATTTAATGAAAATACCATTATTAACACTAATGTGAATAATGATGAAAGCTTGCTGGGGAATAAAGTATAATTATCGGAATTTGATGTCTTCTATTAATTTGAATAACAAATCTTGCTTTCTGCTTGATATATTGGCAAATTTCTACAATGTTATTTACTTTTTATTCATAATAAATTCCACTCTACTTGTATTTCCAGCATTTATGACTTTCTAAAAAAAGTATAAGCCCACTTTTAAAATTAATTATTTAATCTTTTTCTATCTTCACAAAATCCTTCAGTATTCTATTTAATATTAGACAGTTTTCCTTCCAGTTGTTACAATTTTTTTACTTGAAAGAGATTAAATTGTAGGTAAATAAATAACATTATATCATCATATGCAAGCCTGGAGCCATAATCAGGGAATTCTCAGCATTATTTGCCTTCATCCATTAGCCACTGTCTTAGATGGTGACTTTGCAGACTCCTCCTGGCAAACAAGTTATTCTGCCATGATTGTCAATATATACACACAACAATCCTAGTATTTAAATCCAATATATTAAAATAAATGAATCCACTTTAATTTTACTAAGATGATAAATAAGATGAATTTCATATCAATTAAGATACATCTTACTAAGATAAAAATTGATTCATTTTATATTTGCTTTTAATGGACTTTGAAACTAGAAGATATGGTATTTGTATAGTTGTTTTTCTTTCCAAGAGTTTACATATTTATCAATTACATAATATTTTGGTATTTGGTATTTTGTTATTTATTTATAAAAGTATTAAAATGAATGTAAAACAACTCTAACATGTGAATATAAATATAATTTCTAATAAACTTTTGAGAACATATTGACTTACAATTTATATTTGTAATTATCATTGTCTAATCTATGTGTCTATATAAGATCTTAGATGGCACGATGAAAGTGGAATCATTTTTATTTGAGCATAGTTGACTTTGATATTAGACGGTGTTGCAGTTATATAGTTAGGGCTTCAAATATTTATCTTTCTGAGAGTTTCTCTCTCTATATATAAATATATAGTGTGTACATGCATACATAAGCATGTATGTAAATTATTTTGCAAAATTCATTTATATAATGATAATTTTTTCCATTCTATTCTGAAGTAATTTAACCACAGGAATATATATATACCAAATTCACAACTCAAACAGACTAGCCAAAAAAATATACTCTAAATCAATACCAATGATTTCACTGCTACAACCACACTCTCAAGTGTAAAGAACTACCAAATAACAACATATTTAAACTAAACATTACACACAATTGCACTTACTTTCCATGCACCCTTAATATTAAAAGAACTTTTAAATAAGTTTATTTTTTCAGAATCATACATTTTTAATACTAAAGATTCTTTAATTCTTTTTATTTCATTTCTCTCAAAGAAGATAATTTTACTGCCCTTCCCTCATCAAAATCAATAGTGTGGCCTGTAACTTTTTCCTGGATATATAAAGCAGAAATAAAATATTTATTTCTAACCCTACTTTTATATACCTTTTATTCTGTCATTTAAGCTCAAAGTACTCTGACCTATATATACCTTTTTATAAAATCAAGGGATAATATACAATACTCCAACAATAGTCTTTCTATCAAAAATCTCCTTTGTATTAATGAATAGATTATTCAAAGTAATACCCCTTTTCCAAGCAATTTTTTTCTTTCCAAACAAATTACTTTATGCTTTCAAAAAACATCAATTATTTATTTTTTAACTTCTAACCAACTTTTCAATTACTATCCACCATCAATTGGTTTTATTATTTTATACAAATTTTGTAAGTCAAACAATTTGTTTTCAAAAATATAATAATCCAGTTAATATCTAAATTATCAGCACATATTATCCTGTATTTAAACAATTTTTATACAATTGGTATTAAGTAATAATTTAAAATTATGTTCTTTCAATAGTGGATGATGTTTTTCATTTTTTAAGATTAGTATACTTTAATAAGAATGCTCTACATGAAAACCCTTGTCTTAGCAATTTTTTGTGATTTATTATTGCATTATTTATTTATCTCCACACTTTCCTATGAAATATACAATTTTACATTTCATTACAGTTTAATTTTTTTTTTAAATATATAAATGTTTTAAAGTTTTTAATGAAGGTATTTAATTGCAGTTATACATTGAACTACTTTTATCATCAACTTGATTTATTTACTATTTTTAGAATAATGCAAACTTTATGTTTTTAAATAATATTTATTTTATAAAGTGCAGACGGTATTGAAATTAAACTGAGAGAGTGCAAACCTCTCAAGTGCTTATAACTATTAACAGCCAATCAGATCGTAAGCACTGAGACAGAGAATTTAACAAGAAAAGGGTGGTTCCACCCTCTTCTTTTCTTGTCTTTCTATATATCCAAGCCACTCTAAGTATTCTGTACTGACTTATATGTTATTATTTAACCTCAAATGTATTTGGAAAAATATGAATAGAGTTTGAAATGTTCTAAAAGATGTTAACAATTTAAATAGATGATGGCATTAGTCCAACTTATAACTATATACATACATTTATTTTTATGCACAATACAACTAGATATCCTGAAAAAGATGATGTTATTACTCGATTCTTAATTGAGGCAGTGGCAGTTATGTCCAGTGATAAGAAAATTCAACAGGTAATCAAATATTTATATAATATTTTTAACAGCTTAATATAGATGTAAATTATTTACTAAATAGAAACTCCATTATATAAGTGATTGCTGTTATTTATTACTCTTTGGCTGTGATTTTAACTTCATTTATATAACAGAGTTTCATTTATTAAATAATTTATATATATATATATATATATATATATATATATATATATATATATAATACAAATAAAATATCCATTAATTAAAAAGCTATTGTAATAACAATAAAAATAATGGTAATAAAGTATTATATACAATCTTTCAATCCGCAGAAGTAAGGATTTGAGGAAAATACTATTGCTTCATCTTTTGACTTTGTAGTTAGAATTAAAAATATAGTGATTAATGAGAATGATGTTATTGCTTCATTAGATGTAACAGAAATGTATGATTCTATTGATATAGTGGATTCCAAAAAATAATTGAACATGCACTAAAAAGTAAAGATGTTTGTAAATATGTGATAAAATTTATTACTGATTCTTTAAAAATTTTGATGATAACATTGTTGCTTCTTTTTGAAGGTGGATATTATAAAATGTCTAAAGATTGGCGTACAGATCTGCCTGTTATTGCACAAGTTTGCAATTTTGTTTTATCTTTATATGAGAATAGTATTTTAAATATGTGTTCTTTTAAAGATATTTGGATCATGTTTTTGTGTGCAGGAATACCAATATTATAAATTTTCTTGTAGAGAAATTAAATAATTTAAATGGTTTGAAATGGACTATAAAGGAACAGGACAACAGTATTAAGTATTTGGATTTAATTATTACAAGAGATAATAGTATGTTAAGTTATAAATTAATAATCAAACAATTGCAAAAAAGGGAATATATACATTGTAAATCAAAAGTACCAATTATACATAAGATGAAAAATTTTAGATCTTTTTTGTTTTGTGATTAAAAATTATGTTATTACCAGTGTGATAAATTAAAAAATATTGTGATATTTCCCAAGAAATTTCTTAAAGTTTGTTATAAGTTGGAACAGATTAACAATACTTTATGCCGATTTAAAAAGAGTTATAATGGTTTAAAGCAGTTGAAGATTGATAGTAAAAAATGGATATCTATTTCATTTATTTCAAATGCTCAAGTGAATTTTTTTTAAGAATATATATATAAATGTGCTTAATGTTTTATTCTGTGTACCAAATAATGTTAATAAATTAGTGAAGAATTCTAAAAATGTCATACTTGTCAAGCAGAAAAGTAATGTTGTATATGAATTTTTTTTATGGATCTATGTTATCATATAGGTGAATCGAGATGTAGTGTTAAAAAAAAATTAAAGGAGCATGTGAAAAGTAAAAATAATAGTGAGTTAATGACTGCTTCAGTTTTCTTGGATATAAAAGGACATGCAAATATAAAATTAAGTTTGATATTGAAAGTGTAAACATTCTTCATGAAGAGAGAAACCATAATAAAAGAAAAATTAAAGAGGCAATTTTAATAAATAAGAATAAAATAAATTTAGTTAATAGACAAGAATTAGGGATTTATGGGATTTGAGTTGATGCTGTTTGCTTTCATTTTGTTATTTGAATTTGGCGGCAGCTGAGGTAGGATAAGGAATTAACTGAAAGTGCTTCTGCTGATTGAAAGACTGTATACAATAGTTTATTATATATAATATTAAGCATTACTACACTTATTATTTAAGTAATATTTTGTTTGCAATTTTACAAGCTCATAAAAGTAATGTCATGTTATATATGACTTGCTTTATTAATTATTATAATTTGAAAATTATAATTGCAGTTGTAATGTTATAATTAACGATTTATTATTCTGTATTCAGGACAGATTATATTTACATCTTTAAAGAAGTTAATTTAAATTTTTTGTATCAATTATTTCAATCTCTATGGTCAATTTGCAATATTTAGTGTCTATATAAATATATGAGACCATTTCACCTTTATTGTTAAAAGAATTTGCCTTGACAACAATTGAGTTTGTTGATTGTTATTGTCCAAATATTTGCTGATGTTTTTAGAATCATATATATATATGTGTGTGTGTGTGTATGTGTAAAATATTTTATTGTCTTATGTTATTTTATAAATTCAGTTCTGATGAGGTAAAAGAGACTTATGGGTATCTAAATTGTCAGACAAATTTTGTAATTATATAAATTTTTTATTTCACCAAAAAAAAAAAAATAATGCATACAAAATTTACATTTAGAACATTAATATTTTAATCCACTTTACTGAAACTTATTCAAATTGTTAGGTTGTCGTTATAAGAAGAAAAAAATTAAAATGCTGGTCTTTACCTTCAAGATATTTTTATAAATGTATAATTTATCAATAATATTGAAAAAAGCTACTTTTATATTAAAACCTTTGAAGTAAAAACACTAAACAGAAATGCGCCACGTTAAATACTGATAAATTTGTTGCACACACAATATTTTGTTAAATATTTAAGAACATCATGGAAAACAATTCTTAAAAATTTGTTTGGGGACACTTTTTAGTTGCCTTGTCATTTGCTAGGTTTGATCAAAGAATTAAATTTATTCTGAACAAATCTCATCCAGTATAGAAGCTGTAGTATAAAATTACAAATGTACTAATTTGATGGACAGTATAATTGAAAAAAAAAAGTAGATTGAAAAAATAACATTCAATTAATTTTGTTATCAGATTAAAAACAATGTAACCACTAAAATAACAAAAATATTACAAGAAGCAGATGTGAAGTTCTTTTTTAACAAGGGTTGCAATTCTTATATTTATAAAGTTTATCTCCTGAACAAGAATTATCCTGTTATTACTTCACCTATAAAACAATATATCAAATGAAATGCCAAAATCTTTTTCTACCCATTTTAACTCCTGCTTAAACTTACTTATGATGAATTTTACAAAGTAAAGTTAAGAAGCTTAAACATTAAAGTAAGTTCTGATTTTAATAAATTAAAGAATCTAAAGTTTTATATATCTGAATTGTGCTATTGTTGATTCATAAAATATAATAAAGCATATTTGTATATTTACTATCTGCCCACAAATACAATATTTGTGTCGTGGTGATAATTTAAGTGATTAAAAGCTAACCATTAAATGTCACTAGCGTTATCTTACGACATTATTTTTTTTTCATATGAAGCTATATTTAAGTCGCATTTTAGCATAGACATATCAATTTTGAGATTTTGCATTTATATATAATATAGAGCAAAACTCTCCATACAGTATTGCCACCTGCACTAAACAGAGTAATCAATGGATGCCAGAAGGCTTGTGCATAAAATCCCTATCTAATGCCTACTCATCCAATATCCCCAGACAAATTTCTGGTTTGTGGCCTTCTTCAGTGAGGATCTTTGGATCTGAGAGCACTGCATCTAGATCTTAGGATCTAATGCAACCCTCTAGCAACTGCCTTTTATCTCTACTTCACTACAAAACTATGAGAATGAAATTGAAAACACAAAAAAATATTTTCAATCTAAGCTTAATAGCTTATATTGTCATACGGGTCTGAACTCAGTTCAGCACTCATACATTTTGGTGTCTTTGGCTCTTTTACAACCATAGCCACCACTATCCTATTAGGCAGGATTGGTGTTAAACCATTAATCATCACAAAGCTCCTCACTGACGAAGGCCACAAGCCAGAAACTAGTCTGGGGATATTGGATGAGTAGGCATTAGATAGGGATTTTATGCACAAGCCTTCTGGCATCCATTGATTACTCTGTTTAGCACAGATGGCAATACTGTATGGAGAGTTTTGCTCTGTTTATCAACAATTAATGTGCTAGTATAGAAAATGTGATCATGTGATGCTTATATATAATATAATTGAAATATATATATATATATAATTTTACAATCATGAAAAAAAAATTCTTACATCAAAATGCACTCAAAGTAAACATGGGGCAAACAGTTTTGATTACTATAGCTTTGATTGAACTTAGCCAAATTATTATGCCAGTATGGAGAGATAATATGCTTTAAATTTACCTTCCAGGTAAAAAAAAATATATAGGTCTCCATGTGAATAAATATTTGAGACAGTCATTAATTGATGGGCAAATCAAGAAACATTAGATAGAAATAAGTTACAATTAGTATGAAGCAGATATTTGTATATAACAATAATTTGTCAAGAATTCAAGATCTTCTTGGAAAAATGTTCTTTATTGATATTAGTAGTTATAAAAAAGATCATCATAATGCTTTTGCAGGATTGTTATTCAACATAGAAACTTTCTAATTAGAACTCATCTGTGAATTAACAAGCCACAATAGTGAACCATGAATATAGCTGGCATAGATTTATCTTTTAAAAAATCATAAATTTCCCACTATACATAACTGTTATTATGCTAGATAGTTCTAATTTACATGAAGAGTATGTGCATTTGTGCTAAAATTTAAAAATGTTTACAATATAAGTATACCTAAGTATTATATAACAGTTATACTCCACAATTGTAAAACTTAATTCATTTATGCATTATATATGATAATCTGTCTTTATTAATAAGCAAAATTTTTTGTCACATCACAAAATTGTCTTACAGAAGCTAATATACCAACTAGAATTTATATATTAAATATTTTTATAGACTTTGGATATAAATTTATATAATAAATTGTTTTTCTCTTCACTAGTGAAAATTGTAATTATAAATAATGGCAGTATTCATTCACAAAGCTATAAGTATGAGATTCCAACATTAAATCTCGAAAGCACTAAGCAGACTGCTTACACATTATTTTAAGTATAATTATAGCTTCACTAACGAATGTGAAAAAATTTGCATATTTATAATTATAAATTTATAATGGAAATTTCAGCTATAATATATTCATGTAATCATCAATTAAAAATGATAGTCCAAGCTAAACTAAGTGAACCTGTAATTAAAATAGCATTATATTACTGAAGACCACAAAATAGCCACTTTTAGATTATAATTTTATATGAATAGTCAATCAGATGAGATGAATTTTATTTGTTACATTTTGATTTAGGAGTGTCAAATTTACTCCACTTACAACTTTGATACAATTCATTCTAGGTAAATACATTAATATTGTCACTAATTATTTATTACAGTAATGCATCTTAATAGTTATTTATCTTTTATGAAATCTTTATTCTCGTGTTTCAAAAAATATATGGTGGCTTGAATGCTATTAGGTAAATCTAAAACAGATATTACACATGAAAAAAAAAGAAATGAAGTTGAATTTTTCCATGTATTTTGTTTAATTAATTGAGGTTTAAATTTTATATTTGGGCTTGAGATAATCTCTAATAAATGATTACTGATAATCATCTATACATTTATCTAGAATGAATTAAGTCAAAGTTGTTGATGAAGTAAGTTTTATACTTTTAAATCAAAATATAGCCATTTACTATTGATAATTGCTGAACATATGATAAAGATATATATTATAAATTGAAATCTGGGTCAACTAACAAGTGCTTGTTCAGTATGAAATGCATCATGGGATCACTTGTCTTTTATTATGTCTTAATTTATGTATTTCAAAAATGTATCTGTGGAATGGAGGCTATTAAGTATATCTATATACTGTTTTATGTGTGATAATTTGAAAATTGACAACTTTCTTGAATTATTAACAGAAACTAAGCTTTTTGCATGAAAGTTAAAAGTTATATTTATATAAATTTATTCACAAAAATTTAACGCAAAATGCTATGATATTCATGTCAGATTTTCAAAAAAAGTATGCAAATGATCATTCTTGTAATGCTCACTTCTCTATTTAAATAGAAATTTATTGGTCAGATGAAAGATGATCACTTTTATGTGATATCCATATTGTTATATTTAATAAATCAAGCATTCATATTTTAAAAAGAGTAAAACTTTTTTTAATAAGAAGTGTTTCTATTTTTATTAGTCATAAGAATTTACAGTTTCAACTAACAGTGCACATGATATTCTAATAATTTTAACAAGTCAATAAATAAACAGTTGTCACTGACAACATATACTTATTTATCAATAACTATAACTACTTTATTACGATAATTCACAAATCAGCTTTCCGACAAATTCTTTAAATGAACTTGCAAATAATACCCACTACTTTGTATCAATGCCAATTTATTGATAAGCTAAAAGATAATCTTTCTTATTTGACATCTGATTTGTGAATTTTTATAGTAACATATTCAAAAACTTAGTTTGTCATAAATAGGTTTATATTATCAGCATTATTATACTTGATAACCATAAATTTATTTTTAGACTAAACACAAAAACACATGTTTATATTAAATAAAATATGATATATGTATATTGTAACCTTTTGATTGGTTATCCATGGTCAGAATGGCATATAAACGTAAATTATAATTCAAATTTTAAATTTATAATCAAGATTTATAAACAAGACATATTGAAAAAAGCAAAAAATTAAAAATTGCTGAAAAGAGCTTTTATATGTTATGATTATATTACAGCTATTGTCATATATTATTTCATTTTGTTATATAAAGATATTTTATTCCATTATTATTATAATCAAGATATTAAATCTATAAACTTGGATATTATAGCAATAAATAATTTAATACGTATAATTTTAAAAAGATAATTCTATAGAGATTAATAATTGTTATTATTTATAATCAGTAATATTAATATGGATTTTAATATCTAATATAAACTTTAATAATTATATCTATATGGTTTAAAGGAGTGGTAAATCTAAATAAACATTGTTGCCTATCAGTCTGATTCCGAATTATTTAACGCGAAGTTTCTTCAAAAGTTAAAAATAGAATTGTATTCAACAAAAGAAAGAGCAATTATTTACCACAAGATGATAATTAATTTTAAAATATTATTTTAATAATATATTTATTATAAAGTTTATGGTTAAATTTATTAATCATATCACAGAGTCAGAATACAATCTGAAATAAAACTTAGTTTGTAAGTTTTGATTTAAATCAATTTCATTTATTAAATGTTTTTATATTTCGATATTATTTTAAACAGAAACACCTGAAACATTTGTTTAAAAAACTTGGACAAAATGATGGGAAAGTCAACCAATCAGATTTCAGTAAACGACTTTCTAATGTTACATTTCCTGGTTTTCTTTTTAAAGAGAAAACTATCTGATGATTTTTTTTTTAAAAAAAAAAAAGATTATAAAAATCAGATAATAGTGTTAAGTTTTTTTTCGTGTTATAAAAGTTAAAATATTGAAGTCTTAATTAATTAAAAAAATGTATTTACAAAGCTTTCTAAAAATATGAAATATATATTTTTAAAAAGTTATTTTTACTAAGGAGTGAATAAACCAATTTCTTCCTAGCGGTCTAATTTCCAGTTTTTTTTTTCATATGTCATGGCATCGGCCGGGACGCGAACCCACAACCGTCTGCAACCAACTACTTGCTTGCGAAGCAGCTGCGATGACATCTCGGCTAACAACGCTTGACTAATTTCCCGTCTTGACAATCTACTTATAATCAAAATGCTAGCTAGGATCAATTTAAGAAAGAAAACAAAAGTTGCTATTCTTGCCAGAATAATCAAGAGAAAGGAAAAACAACGCTATAGTTTAAAAGAAAAGACTAACTGCATTAATGCGAGGAGACATTTGTTTTATCTATGGAAAGGCATGTACTTTAGTCATTATAAATTAAACAAAAAAGACATATTTTAAGAGAAAAAAAAATTTTAAGCCTATGGAAGATACTTAATCAAATGTTAAAAATGATTCAGGAGTTAATAATGACAAAATGAGGAAAACAAATATTTGGAGCCCAAGGACTAGACAAACTTCTTAAATATATGTTTACAAACCTTTCAAGTATAGTAAATAACCAGAGAAGGGAGAACTGCTGGAAAAAAATTTTTTTTTTGCTTAAATCTTAAGTTATAATTATAATGTGAAGATTTACTAAGGAGAAGTAGGAAACATTTGCTCATGTTTTTTGGGGGAGAGCCAGATTCTGCACATAGAACAATAAACCAACAGAAAGAAGATTTGTCCAGTTAATTGTACTTGTATGGTTAATGTTTTGTTTATATTTTCATATATAGAGCAAGATAAAGCGAAGAAAGACACTTAGCACACAGGGTAATGACAGCAATGTTAAAAATAAAATAAATGTTTTTGGAAAAAAATAAGGTAAAAGAGATTTTAATTTTACATTTATTAGTGATAGTGTAAGAAATACTAATGCTAATATTTGCATATGAATGGGGAAAAAAAGGAAAGGGTTTTTTTTATGTTTATAACTAGCTATACAATGTATACTCATAAATTATAATGTGAAAGAGTATGTGTGCGGGAAATAATATTTAAGTTATATATATTCTGATCGGATTATAAAAAAAAAAGAAAGAAAAACAAACATTATAGAATATAATGAGTGTGATGTAAGACCATATTAGAATCTCATTTATTAAGAAAAATAAACATTATCTAAAACATCTGAGTAATAATAAACAAATAGATTATTTGTTTCGGGACATGATGGTAGATATACGTAGGGGAATATTGCATGAAAAGGGTAGATTATAAAAAGGGTCTAGAAATAGAATATTAATTACTGCCTACACTGAAGTAGAATATGAGTCAAATTTCTGGGATGGGCTCTATATAATAGAGGAATTGATGAAGAGTTAGCAGAGTTAAATCTTTGTAATGCTCTGGTAACTTATAGGATGAAATGGGAGGATTTTCAATAAAGAAATGATTCTGCAAATAATGTAAGTGCTTATTAAAGAAACCAGGGTAGAATTGGGATAAGTCCATTAATAAAATGGTTACCTAATGAAATAACATATAATAAATGAAACTCCTATCCCTCTATTAAAGTAATAACCAAATAAATCAATGGCTCACCTTTCTAAAGTTAAAATAAATATTAATCCAGTGTGCATTGATAAAGATCATATATAGTGGAATAATTGCTCTAATAAATGATCCTCTGAATGAAATACTGAGATCTAATATCAAAATGGAAAATGAGTGTAAGAGATAGAATGAAGAGATAAAATGATTGTCATAACATAATAAAAAATCCTAACCATATTTTTATTTGACATATTATAAATATTGTACTTATTTATATTTGTTTTTATCACATCAATAATAACAATGTAAATTTTCAAACTCAATTTAAATGTAAATGACTATGATTCAGGAATGATGTATGTAGCAGTCTAATATAAAATCATAAATAATAATAAAGCAATAACTAATAATTTTAAAAGAGAAATATAAACTAGGAAAAGGGTAATTGGATATCAGAAACACTAAGATTATCTGTATAAAATGTAAATAAGTTATCATTGCATAAATAGTTTGGTCCATGTTAATTTTTTTTTGTTATTGTTAATGAAATATTTAACTCAGTATATATATATATTGTTATTGTTTATCATTCTTATTGTAAATAAAAGAACATAATAATTTAACTGTAATATTAGTCTCATTGTGTCTGAGAGTCATTCCTACCACAAGGTCACATCAAGAAAACACATTATTTACATAGAATGATACCTATTATATTATAACTGCAGACCTTATCCCAGAACTTCTATTCAATACTGCAAAATGGAGATTATATGATAGAATCAATAGTGCATTGGAGAGTCACATTATAATTTTATAACTTAAATTGAAATATCTGTAAGATCATAAATTTAAAGTAGTATAATATTTAAGTACTGTCAATTACTAACTAAATGCATCTGAAAGTCTGTAACTCTGGATGGTTTACTGATAGTAGGTTAAGGCTAAGTAATTGAAGAGAATATTTAAGTAAGTTAGACTTGGTAGATAATAATAGTGTAATGAAGCTTGGTCTATACTAAAACAAGTGTTCTGTAGTAATTATTGTTGGTATTGGTATGTATTTCTTAAATGGTTGGATCCCAGTAAAATCCCTCTTGTGATACAATCATTTAAGTATCAATCCAATGGATAGATTGGATTTTAATGCAGAATACTTATAATTCCTGAGATTATAATAGGATAGCATTAATTGTGTGAAATTAATGTAATTTCATTAATTTATATTAATTTAAGATTTTTAAAATGTATAATGGTAATTTAAGTTATCAGTTAAAGGAAATATTATGGTAGTCATTGTTGTTGTGGGGATTTCCCCAATGATCATAATAAGATGGTAGTGGGAGAGTCTTCACAATAACAATGCCATTGCAGAAGTGTATTTTTCTTTATAGTTCTCAATGTTAAAACCACTCTCTTGTAATCGTCCCTAGAGTCTATCTTTATAAAACTATGTGTTGAATGTTTCAAGCCCCATAAAGAATTGTATACCTTTTTGCAGTGATATTGTATGTTTAATATTGAGCTAGTGTAGTATAAAGTAAATAAGTAGGCAAATAAAGATGGTCAGAAGAAAACCAAAGAGATGGAAAGGTTACAATATATACACATTATACCCTTACCAAAGTGACTCAAACTTCCAGCTAAACTCCAAAGAATTACTACTTAATCATTAAGTTGCTTCAACAACTAAATCTAAATTTCTATGTAACCTATGACTAGCTCATTTACATCTCTAAATAATACATCTAGGAAAATTAATACCTATTAATTTAAATAATTTATTTAATAAATTAATAAGTCAAAACAATAAATTAAATATCAAGTAAATAAAAATTCAAATTAAATACCCCACCTAATTCATCATTACATTAATTTAAAATATGACTAGTTCACTTTACTAAAAAAATACTAAAAAAAATTATGACACTCAATGTAAAGCATTTAGCAAAGTACACAGTTAGTTTAACATTAAGAACATAACCCAAAAGATACATTCTCAATGGCATAAGTATATCACCCCTATCTATCTTCTTAAAACTATCTCTACTATTCCCATGACTCACATATTACATCAAATAAATTCTAATTAATAATTACAAAATTACATTAATTCACTAAAATACTTAATACTCTTTTATGAAATATAATAATAATACACCACTAAATAAAATTATTAATGCATTAGCATCTTAATCTAGCTCTTAATCATAATTAGCATCTTAGGTTCATATATTACTCTAACAATTATACATCAAATAATATAGCTAAATATAGTGAGGGATTTTACATATACCATAACAAGAATAAACAAAGTAAAATATCCCAAAACTCTTATTATAAAATAAATCTACTCAATTTTGTCCATCAATAAAACCCAATTAAAATTATAGACTCTTATAAACATAATATTCATTATCTTAAATAAATTCATAATATTTTCATGTTATATTATGCTTTAAAATTCGGTATTAATCCTTTAGCCATGCATGCCACTTGATGACATTGTTTATGTGTAAAATCACATAAAAATGATGTTTAAGTGGCCGAAGACATGTGTTACATTTAATACAGGACATTGCACGCCACCCTGTAGGTGATGCTTATAAAGATTATGACCTGCTTTGTGCTTCACGATTTACTTTATGCCAAATCTCACACATAACATTTTGCTGTTGTCTTATGTGAGAGTGTGTGTATTTGAAGGGTTTGAATTTTTTTTTTTTGGGGGGGGGATAAAAATCATGCAATTTGACTAAGATGAAATTGTCCCAAAGTCAAATCTCACTTAATAAATTTACAATGACATAAGGGGAATTGATTTTGCATGATTTATAGTAATTTTTGTTAACCTTTACAGATTAAAGATTATTTTTTATATCTAATGTTACATATAAACCTTGCAAAATATAATCTTAAGAAGCTTTGTAGAATATCCCCAACCTCAGACCAGTTTCTGCTACTGGCATCTGAGGTAGGGGATATTCTACAAAGCTTGTTAAGAGTTTATTTTGTGAACTTTATACATAACATTTGTAAAGACAAGCTTACTAAATTAGGTCATGTGATATCTGACTTGATTTTTTTTTTGTAATTTTATATCTAAATATCATAGCAATTTGGTTATAAAAACTGTTAGCTGATTAACCATTTTTCAGTTTATAGACCCATCACTAAATTATATAATGGTTTAAAGAGTTGAATTGATCTCATGAATCCATCATCTTGTTAAGTTATTTGATCTATAGTCTGTTAATTGATTAGAACAACAATTATTATATTTTTAGTAGTATCTCTATTTCAGTGGAAATTACAGTTTAATGAATGTAATTATATCACTATAATAAATTATTTTTAATTTAAGCTCAAGAAATGCAATAACAGCATAGCATAATCTGTGTTGCATATAAATATTCAAGTCTGTTATTTTATCTAAAATGCTACTAAGATCTGTAATATGATTCATATTTTCAGATTAGTAATCATTCAAGCTATAAATTGCTGAAAGTTTAGTTTTATATCAGTGGATGATAATATATTTGTCCCTATTTAACTTGTTTGCACTAAAAATCCAATAATATTTTAGAGTTGATATTATGAATTGGCAAGGATAGCAAATATAAAGCTAAGAAGACAAAGCTATTGTGTAATTTATCAGCAATTCAAATTAAAGAGTTCATTATCAGTCCAACAGCACATCTTGCAGCTTATTTAAGAAATTATTTTCAACTACTTTATTGTACAATACACAACCATAAAATTTAAAGACTAAATTGGAACACTGATTCTATTTAATTCTAATTTTAATTTTAAATACTTCAAATTTTTTGTTACATAGTGCATCATTATAAATATGATCATGTAGAAATTGCCATATATAATATAAAGAAACTTATTAAGCAACCAGATTTCAAAACACTATAAACTTGATTTATCACTAAACTGAATTTGAATTTTGATAAAATATTACACAAAATTGTATTATTTAATTGACTTGTGCTTACTTATATAGATGAATAAATACAAAGATAGATGAATAAATTAATAGACAGATAAACAGAAAATGGTTTGATAGATTGATAATTAATAAATTGGATATGTAGATGGATATAAAAACTTTTGTATGGATCATAAAAATCAGTCAACACTTAGACAATTCCAATAATACTCACAATCAACAACCTCCTTTTAACAATAAAGGTGGAATCCACATTTATTGTTAAAAAGAAATTGCATTGACAACTAGTTGAGATCGTTGATTATTAATGATATTGAAATTGTCTAAGTGTTGATGGATTTTAATGATTACTTATAAACTCATTTAGCTGTGAGCATTATTACATATATATATATATTTGTAGTTTCATAAATTTTTGGAAGAAAATTTTACTGCTAAATTTTGGAATTTGGATGACGTTAAAGAAATTCTCACTATTATTCAAGAAAACAAAGATTGGTTGGAAAAAAATAAAGCAAGAGCTATTGCATGGTTTAAGGAAAATGTACCTGATTTATTAGAAGATTTGCCACCATCTTCAAGATCATTGTCATAATCATTATAATATATTTACCCCTTATTTTTTTTAAAAAAATGTAATATACTTTACATTTTCTTCTGTAAATAAATTAAACTTATTTATTATAAAAGTATCAAATAATTTATCTCTCTTTTTACAAAAATACATTACAATAATACATAATACTAAAATTGAAATATTTATTATAATCCCAGTGCTTACGCTAAAGTGAAATAACTGTCAACTATTTTATCACTCCACATGGCTAAGAAATCCAATACCACCCTCTTGTTAAATAAATATATGGCTATTTTGAAATATGGACTATTTATTTAATAAGAGGGCGGATACATTTTGAGACTGGCTATTTTAAAATACGGATTCTATTGGGCGGTGCTGGAATTTTGAAGCTGGCTATTTTTAAAATACGAATTCCATTTTATTAATAAGAGACAGTACACATGATTTCTTAAATATTTGGGGTGATTTAATAACTATATAATATGTATATACTATACATTGTATGCAAAAATATATTCTACCAGAGAAAACTATTACGGTAATAAGTCTCAACTATATTGACTATTCTAGTCTTGCTTTGCCACAGATATTTTGTATCAAAAGTTTGACTCAGCAAAATAATAAATATTAAGACCTATTAGCGTAATAATTGGCAATTATCTATATACTCTGGTAATATATATATATATGTGTGTGTGTGTGTAAACTCTGAAATGTAATGTGCTTTATTTCCGTGTAATAATCTGGAAAAAAAATAGGAAGTAATCAGGCAACAATCAAATAAAATTAGCAACGCAATCTGAAATCACAGCTTATAGTAGAAATGTTTCACTTTAATAGTCCGGTTAATATAAGAGTTATAAATCAGGCATATTTACTTTACATGCATAACAATTTAAAGTGCAGCAACTTCTTTGAACTTTTATAAAGAACCAATTGCTGTTTGTAAAAGTTTATATATATAAAGAGTTTCATGATCTTAAAAAAAAGCAACATATATATTATAAAATATTCATTCGGTTCTTTTATTCTATCCAGCTAATAGTTAATATATATCGGGTGGAAGTAGTGTGGAAAAGATTGTGTTTACGTCTAAATATGATTGGAAATTAAACTGTAATAATGTCACTTATAAAATTGGCTTTTTTATAAGAATGGACATAGTATATATAATATTCATCTTACATTTGCACCTTCTCTCTAGCAACCACAATTTACCTCTCTGATATATTATCAAGTTATTAGCCCAAACTGAAAAATACATCAATGTTTTCTAGCCTAATAAACTTCCCTGTATAGTCATATATCTCAAACTAGTTTAGTTTTTATATATTACAGAGTTCTTCATTTTTAATAACTATAACTCCGTCCCGTCACTAACAATTGATATAAACCAATATAACATCATAATTCCAGCTTACATATTGCTGTTTGAGCAGTATATATATATATATATAATCTTTGTATCACTAATAAAGTTGGTTAATACTGAAAACATATTTTTAGTTTGGCCCAAGAGAAAGTGTATTAGATTCTAAAAATCCTTGTGCATTGTTCCAAGATCCAATTCTCTGTCCCATCACCAACAATTGAAATAAATCAATAAAATATCATAATTCCAGCTTACATATTTCTGTTTGAGCAGTATATATTTTTGTTTTTTTTCATCTTTGTATCACTAATAAAGTTGGTTAATACTGAAAACATCTTTTTAGTTTGGACCAAGAGAGGTGTATTAGATTTTAAAAATTCTTGTGCATTGTTCCAAGATCCAATTTTTTTCACTGATGAAAGCTTGAATTTAATATAAAGATATTGGTTAGGGCAGCTCAGGATAAAGATTTATTAAGCAAAAACATTGGGCATTTATAAATTACTAAGGTTTATAATAAGTGACATAGATATGGTAAAGAAAAATATGATGTATATATATTTTTATTGATTGATCACAATTTGATTTATGATTGCCAAAACACCCTGATTTTTATTATAAAGCCTTGTTGAATTTTTTCCACTTGCTTTTACATTAATCAAATAGAACTATGATATCTAAATTACATATATCAATGATTACACGTCATTTAAATGAAAGCTCAGTTTTCACTGCATAACTGTTTATCATAAAATTTATAAAAGATAGCTCTTCATATGTTGTGAAGTACTTTTTTTAGTCAACTAATTTCTCAAATGCTGGCAAATAATAGATTTTAACACAACTATAAGAAAATTTTGGTTGATAATTTAGCAATAAAAATATACAAGACTATTAATATTATATTCAATTGTAATCTATAGAAATATTTAGGATATTTAAGTAGCTTTATTTTATGAAAAAAAAATCAAATAATTTTTTTGCCAGGTGTGTATTTATGTCAGTAAAACGCATTATTACCAGTAACATAGAAAACAAGTTGAAACTCCAGAAAACATATCAACATAAAGATTAATATCATAAAGAATATTTTGAACAATTGTGTTGCTATGCTTGATGAGGTCTCAACTGGTTATATGATTTTTGTTCATCAAGTATGGCCACATAAATATCTACTACTTGAAATATAGTACATTTGAAAAAGGACTTCATAAAATGAAAGGTTATATGTTATACATATTATGATAAATCAGTAGTTTAGTTTAACTTTCAAAGTTGAGCCACCATTTAAATGAACTATTGTCATCAATATATACAATACAAAAATCATAGTTCTATATAAAACTGACTATTTATTGGAAAAATTGTGGAATAAATATAGTAAGTTCTTTATAGCAAAATTAATGTTTGAGGCAATCATAAAGCATATATGCTCAATCAACTACATCACTTCTCTCTCTTTCACACACACACACACATATATATATATATAATGCAAATTTGGATACATTTGTTTGTCTGAGTAATGTATTTCTTTATAATCAAAAGTTGAGTTCACTTTTGGTGAAGTCATCAGATGAATAAACATATATAAATTTAAATTACAAATACAAATAAAGGAGATAAAAGTAATAATAATAATAATAATAATATATATATATGTATAATATTTAAATACAAGTACATTGTCTATAGTGAAATTAATGTAATTAAAAGGGATTTGAACACAAACTTTCAAGCTCCTTATATCTGCTTCATCTTTATAACTGATACACATGATCACATACATGTGAAAAAGATAAATGATTTCCCATACAGATTTTTTTCTTGCTGAATCAGCACTCATCAATTGTTCCAGATCATTATCTCCCCCACACATATACAATTAGTGCTCAGTTTATATAGAGATAGCAAATTTTCAAACTTTAATGGGTAGGTTTTAATATTCTCCACTTTCCAACTCTTCAGCTATTGATATTGAAAATTTAATGATGGAACACTCAAATCCTTTATTGATGTTAATATTATTGTCAACCCATGTTGACAATAAATAGTCTAATCCATCAAGTATAAAACCTTAATATATCCATTCCAATACACAGAAGAGAGATGGATGGAATACAGCCTGAATATGAAATATTTAATTACAATATATCTGTGCTAAACTTAATGTAATTAGAAGAGATTTGAACACAGACTGTCAAGCTCCCTATCTCTATCCATTCTATCTTATTCAACCTATACATATAGCCATATATATATATATTGTAACATAAATTTCGATCGGAAAGATGTTCAAAAGATCCAAGTATATTAAATAATTAAGAAATGATTCAAATATAAATATTTAGCTTAATAAATGAAAAAAAATTGTAATAGAATTTTTATATCAAAGAGAAAAGAATTATTTAACCCGAGTAGTGGCTATTAAACAAAGATCAGACTGAATCATCAATCATATTAAGGGTCATTGGATTAAATGAAACATACTTTTATAATTAGATTTCTCAAGATATCACAATATCAATAATTATAAACAAATTATTAATAACAACTATTATAACTCAGATATATGGAAATCAAGTGAGGTGAGTACACTAGTAACTCAATAAAATATCTTCTCAGATATACAGACTGTAGATTTTATCCACTTTCATTTCTTGGTTTGATGTTAAGTGCATGTCTAAGTGAACAACAAGTGAATATGGTCTATCAGGGCACCACTAGATTACCTGAATCTAGACACAGTTATATCTAATAACCTTTTCACATGTACCGGGTTTGAATCCCTTTTTGGTACTTTATTTCTAATAAACATGGAAGATTTTGATTTTTAGAGCCATATCATTGTATGCACTAATATCTAAGTAAACATAAAACATCTTTAAACTAAAGTGGAATTCATTAGACAGAAATCATTTCTTAGATCTTAACATAACAAATGTGTTTCAATATTTTTATAAGTTTTACTAGCTCAGATTACTATTAATTTAGGATGGCAATTCACTCATCCTTGCATGAAATAGATGATGGACGGCGGTTATAATAATACTAAGAAATCACTAAATACTATGAAATCAATATTTATTTATGGCCTTTAAACAGTTCATTAATTAAAACGTTGATGATGATGATAATGATAACGATAATGACAATGGGTTCAACCACAGCTTTAGGACTAAGCTTAATCATAAACCTATTTTTTATAAAGAAATTTATAATCATTGCTTAATTTTAGTATATCTAATTGGAACTTAAATAACTAATATTCACCTTGATAATGAATGATCACACTTAATAAAGACTACACTTAATGAAATATATATGCCTCGTTTAATAATAATAAACTAATATTTATTGCTGCATTTCTAACATATACATAAAAATTTCTATATCTACATGAAAATTTATATTAACAACAACAATAATCATAATCGACTGTTTTAAAATCATAACATTAATTTTTAAATTCTTCCCCCTGTCCAGTAAATGTATTTCAAATTGGATGTCACATTGACCATGATTTTCATACCACGAGAAAATGTCTCAAAAAAAAAAAATAAACACTTTTTTCTCTCTCTTTTCTCTTTCGCACACATACCCTTATAAATCTAACATGTAAGTAGAATGACAAAAATAAATGTTAGTAAAATTGGAAAGAGCAAGTTTTAGAAACAAGTTTTAAACCATTTTCTCCCCCTCCCTTCTAAGCTGAAACCTATATTTTCTTAAAACAAAATAATTTAATATTTTAATACTGCTTATTACTTCACATTCGCACACAATTATACACATGTAAAAATATTATTATGTAGGTGTGTGTTTACCCCATAAAAACCAAAATATTATTTAAAACCAAAATAATAATACAAAAAATTATTTTACACATTAATATTTCATAACTGTAAATCAATAAACAAATAATTTTGATACATTTTAATCGATCTGAATAGTCTTTAAAAGTTCTTTAAATAAACTATACCACTTTATTGCTAAAATTTTATTAAGACTCTGATATCATAAAAAAAATAGATATAAAAAGTCATATTACCGATCTTTTGTTTTGTGGGGAACTTCCAAGGGCTCAAACTTATCTTGTATAATGTCTATATTTCTGCAGCTACCATTTCCATTTTACTTTGGAACAATCTCTTTCTTGAGGTGTATTCTTATTTGATGATGATGATTCTATTGAGGTTATTTGCTTTAGTGGACAATTTGGAAATCATTATATTAATTTTTCTTCTCTTCCTGTCAAGCATGATTCTTTTAGTGGATGAAATACAGCAGTTGTTTTCACATTTATAAATTTTCTGGGTTTAAACTCAGTTACTGGAACAATTAATTGGACTTGATGATTTAATATTTATCAGAAGATTTTTCTGATCGCCTTCAAATGCAGGTGGATGCTTTCTTCTTTCTATTTAAAAACATTATTTCTCTCAGTTAGTTGAAAGGTGTAGAATATTATTTCTCAGACAAGACATCTTTTTTTTCCTATATGATGTGCTAGTTGATGGTGAGTCTGGTAGACAGACCAGACATATATTAATTTTCTTACCCTGCCATTCTTATATTTTCAACATTCAAAACTTGATATAAAAAAATGATTTTAAAAAAAAAGGTTATCTAGCAGAATTAAAAATGTTTGTCTGCTTTAGTTTCAGTAATTTTTAAAAAGTCTCTATCACAAATATTATAATAATAAATCAACTGATTTTCCAGACTGGATTTATATCTGATTTTTGAGTCAACTCACCCAATTAGAGTGATAGTGTGACTTGCTATTTTTGACCAATTCAAAAAATCACACACCTGGTTTTTGTTTCGAAGGAAAAAAAATAGTCTTAATCCCTTCTCCTCACATATATCTGTAATATCTAAAATTGGAGCTTCTTTCTTTTGATCTTAAGATGAGACAATTTCAAAATTAGAGTTCCCACCAAGCTTAAGCTCCAAAATGACAAACAATAATTTATAAAAGCAAAATTGCTACAAAAATATATATCTGATTCAACAGATTTTCTCCCTTAACACAAAATTGTAAAAAAAAAATAATTTGACAGATTTAACCCTTCTTCCTTTCAATATATAATAAATGTAAATTTCTGTATGTAATGTACACACATGCTTTATCATTTCAAATCATTCATAAACCATCCATTAAAATAATATGAATGCTAGTTTATAAATTATAACCCTAATATTTTAAAATTAAATCCTTAGCTTTTAAATCCCAATTACAATTATAGAAAAGCAAGAATAGAAACAGAATAAGACATTAAAATTGATCAAGCATAGGTTAGTTTTAAAGAAAGTCTAACATCTGAAATATAAAACAATTTAATAGCTTACACATACATTGCCTATATATGTGTAACTTTGCTTTTTAACAGAAAAATTAAATATTGAATAGTTTAAATGTGTGTATTACCTTTCTATTGTACCGGTATAAATCCACCACGCTTACTCATACACAGTACCCGAGTTCAAACCCAGTCCACGTTTAAGAATAAATTCCCAAACGCCAACTGAATTCAAACCCAAACCCCGGCATGACCAACCGATGATGACTTTACACCAGCACAGGGTTATCCCTTTTCTAGCTCAGCTCAGAACATAGACTAAATTCTTACAGTTAATGATATATATATTTATTAGACTCTAGATACTGGAACGGTCATTTATGTAACGTATATATTTAAGTTGCCAATACAGACAGTAAGTGGCTAAATAGACTTAGAGAGTAATAAAGTGGAGGACACAAAAATTTAGATTAAATAAAGTGTTTAATAAGCAAAATATAAAGCATATAAATATAGTGTTAAATAAGACAAATAGAAAGCACATGAATATAATGTTATATAATAGAAATATACAGCATATAAATATAATGTTAACAGTACGGTAAGACTTCCATGAATCCTCTTGTATTTGGCTACTAGTCTTTAGTAAACGTTTCATTTAGTTGGTGAACAAACTCATGCCAATAGCTGTGTAATTAAATGATTGACGGGTGGTTAAGAGAATCAGAGTATTTGAACGCTGGAAAAATATTTATCTAAAGATTTTTATTAACTTATTTTATTAGAATAGGCTCGAGCCGTTACGTAGACGAACAGTTGGAGAATGGTTTTATAGAAAGACGACATAAAAGATAGATGTACTGGTGGTTTTATATAAATACGACATGGAAGATAGATGAACTGGTGGTTTTATATAAATACGACATGGAAGATAGATGAACTGGTGGTTTTATATAAATACGACATGGAAGATAGATGAACTGGTGGTTGCCTATATTCAAAAGCCCTACAGTAATCAATTGCGGTGCATTAACGGAATACCGGGCGGCTTGTACTTTGACAAGGCTTAATGCCCCCAAGTAGCTCCGGGACACGACAACCAGCCGGGATCATTTCGAACCCCGGTGATCCAAGAGATTACCGGGAAAGAAACTGCTTTCATTCCCCAATGGTAGAATGGCGAGACGCTAACTTCAGCGAAGGGAAGGCATTGCCACAGACGTGAAGGACGAATACTTGAAGCGGATTTTTAAAAGAAATTATATAAAACCTGGAATCTATTAGTCTGTTTCTACGCCACAGGCTGAGATCCTTACCCCAATAAAACGTAGCGGACTTAAACTGACGGTGACAACAATAATTAGTTAAATTTACTCTGAAACTCTAACCCTTCGGGTTGACAGGTGGTAGCGATAGTATCAAATTATGCAATGAATTATTTCTCATATTATACATAACATTAATGAACACTTTGAAACTATTATATATATATTTAAGATTGAAACTTAGATTGTAATTTTATAACAACTTAACATAGAATAATAAAGTGATTTAACATTTACTAACTCGGAATGTGAAAGAATATTTAATTCAGAACATGAAATTACTTTTAAATTAAATTGATCATTATTACACACTCTTTTACACAGATTTGGAAATATTACTATTGGCAATGTTTGTTTATGAAATAAGCAACATAAGAAAATATAAATGCATTCAGTTGAAATATTATTACTATTAATTACAATTTTATAAATGATTTCTAAAGACTAGAGCAGAGGGTTAAAAAAAGAAAAGAAAATTTACTGACAGGTTAAATAATAGCATTATAAATGACATAAAACTTACATGTGATTTGTTTGATTGATAACATTAAGCACGGAAGAAAGTTAAAGTTCGTGTTACACAGTTACTCTTCTTTCTTCATCCTGCTTGGCTTGTGACGAACGTAGGCGCGCATTTTTGAAAGTTATTTGTAAGGCATAGCTAATTTAGAGGTTGGAAGTTGGAAATTGTGAGTTACATGAAACATGATCAAACAGCGGCACGAAGATCCATATTGGCGGGCAGAGACCAGCTCCTGGCACTTAGCCCATCAACATTGCGATTCACTGGTAAACTTCTTAATATAAAATGTTTGAATTACTCAACTGCTGTGTTGTCTCAAGACTACCTCTCTCAAACACGACCAAAGTTAGAATCCAAGTTTTTTCTCGAATTTGCCACTGCTGACCTTCCTGACTTGTTTTTGTTTTAGGCTCCGCCTACTTTCTCTAGCCTCTAGCGATGCAGCTTGACCAACAATCAATTATCTGTTTTTAGCAATCTTTTAATTTAATACGCTATTTTTAAATTGACATAGTAATTACATATAAAAATTCCTTACTAATTTTGAATACAACTTAATTGCTCTGTACATTTGTGCAATTAGATTTTAATTAAAAACACTGATCAAAGGAATGTGATTTTTGATCAGTATTTTTAAACGACTTTATACAATTTTAAAACTAAAATTTAAAACAAATACGCCCGCACTGAAACTTTAAATTAATTTACAAATTCGCAAACCACGCACACACAAATATTATTTCATGGTTTGCGACATTTATATATGGCATCTTTACATATTGATTGATAAACTATAGAATATATAACTAATTTTTATTATAAATTAAAATAGACAAAATCTCACTGCGGGCGAACAGTCGTTTGAATTACCGTACATGAAAACACCTGAAACGAAGATCAGTTCTCCGATCTGTCTGTTTCACTATCAACACACAAACAAATAAAAAATATAATTGTTGACCCACTCTCTTTCTGTCTAAAGCTTTTAGAACTTGATCTTGTAGAGTTTAAACTTGGGCGCCCTACAGCTTCCTTTTTAGATAAAAATGTGATGATGATTTTTGTTCAGCATTTTGTTTTCATGCACATAACGATAAATTTAACTAATGACTAAATTGTAATGGCACAAAATATATATATATATGAATATAAATCATTTGATTAATGTTTGCAATATTTTACTTTGGTAATTAAATCTTCATTTTATACTGTGTTTCTATAATTATTAATTTATTTATTAATAACTGAAACACACAGGCTTATTATATAGCTGTGTCTATATATGTAATATATAGGGTATATGAGCACAGACTTTCACACAACCCACCACTCTCCGCACTATTTCATAACACTGATACACTTGAACACATATATGTCAAAAAGATAATCACCAATATATGTATTTCATGCTAAACCAGCAATCATCAGTTGGTCCGGATTACCATCTCTATACATATATACTATAAGTGCTCAGATATATATTAAGATAGCCAATCTTCATACTTTAATGAACAGGCTTCAATCTACTCCAACTCTTCAACTGCCTATCCAATTGATTTATTAATTATAAATACAATTTACAAATAAAAAAAGATCTTAAAAATAATAATGGTTTAAAATTTTTTTTTTTTTTAATTTGAGCTCAATTCTAAAATATGAATGAATTAATGTTAACACACCATAAAACAACATTTGTTTTAAATTTAAAATTCTACTTATAATACTTAAAATATCATTAAGAAATGGGTGCTACAGTCATAGTAGAGGGGTTTCTTTTTTAGCCTATCATAATTTACTGCTAACAGTTATTAAATTTCATTGGACTTGTCTTGATTTAAATTATATATTTTTGAATAAAAAGTGAAATTATTCATAATTATTATTTCTTTAAAATAAATATTTCAAAAATGTTTTGGAAATATAATCATCAATATATTAAAAAACTAAGAAAAATATACATTTTTGAAGTAATACAAAAATGACATTCTCAAAAATTCTCATATATCTTCTCAGGACCTGAAAACAAAAATTATTGCAATTGACACCATTATCAATTTATTTGTATTATGATCTCCATGTGATTCTAACATATTTAGATTTATTTAAATTAATAAATCAAGACATATTTTACTTTGGGTTTTTATCATTAAATGGATGCAAAATTTGGTAAATGAAAGTTATAAATAGCTGCAAGTAAGTGAAGATATGTCATAGATGACCAAACTGCAGCAAAAAGACAGCTACTACTGAATAAAAGTCATAGATCAATTCATAGATCACATGACCCTATCTCTTAAGCTTGTAAGTTATAAACAGTGAGGATTGCCAATTCCTCTACAAGCTTTATGATAAATGCTTAACCAATGCCAGCACTTAAAATATCTCTGTCAGGAACCCCTCCCCAAACCCCTGACCATGGTTTCGTGCTTTGGCACTCCTCAGAGAGGTGTCAGGGTAGGTTCAGACACTAGATCTAAAAATACCAACCCAAAGCTAAGCACTTAGCTAAAAGTTATCTATTGAGTGGAAAATCTGAAATTTTCAGACATGTACATGTCTTCAAACCCAGCTATCCAACTCAAATAGCTATATGGGGCTGATAGATCTTCAGCCATGCCATATAGTAGTAGTCATAGCAATATAAAATTGCATAAGACTTTTTGGCAGAGACTATAAATAGTCAAAATAAAAGTCATAGATCAATTCATAGATCACATGACCCTATCTCTTAAGCTTGTAAGTTATAAACAGTGAGGATTGCCAATTCCTCTATAAGCTTTATGATAAATGCTTAATCAGAGCCAGCACTTAAAATATCTCTGTCAGGAACCCCTTCCCAAACCCCTGACCATGGTTTCGTGCTTTGGCACTCCTCAGAGAAGTGTCAGGGTAGGTTCAGACACTAGATCTAAAAATACCAACCCAAAGCTAAGCACTTAGCTAAAAGTTATCTATTGAGTGGAAAATCTGAAATTTTCAGACATGTACATGTCTTCAAACCCAGCTCTCCAACTCAAATAGCTATATGGGGCTGACAGATCTTCAGCCATGCCATATAGTAGTAGTCATAGCAATATAAAATTGCATAAGACTTTTTGGCAGAGACTATAAATAGTCAAAATAAAAGTCATAGATCAATTCATAGATCACATGACCCTATCTCTTAAGCTTGTAAGTTATAAACAGTGAGGATTTCCAATTCCTCTACAAGCTTTATGATAAATGCTTAACCAGAGCCAGCACTTAAAATATCTCTGTCAGGAACCCCTCCCCAAACCCCTGACCTAGGTTTCGTGCTTTGGCACTTCTCAGAGAGGTGTCAGGGTAGGTTCAGACACTAGATCTAAAAATACCAACCCAAAGCTAAGCACTTAGCTAAAAGTTATCTATTGAGTGGAAAATCTGAAATTTTCAGACATGTACATGTCTTCAAACCCAGCTATCCAACTCAAATAGCTATATGGGGCTGATAGATCTTCAGCCATGCCATATAGTAGTAGTCATAGCAATATAAAATTGCATAAGACTTTTTGGCAATTTTATATTGCTATGACTACTACTATATGGCATGGCTGAAGATCTATCAGCCCCATATAGCTATTTGAGTTGGATAGCTGGGTTTGAAGACATGTACATGTCTGAAAATTTCAGATTTTCCACTCAATAGATAACTTTTAGCTAAGTGCTTAGCTTTGGGTTGGTATTTTTAGATCTAGTGTCTGAACCTACCCTGACACCTCTCTGAGGAGTGCCAAAGCACAAAACCATGGTCAGGGGTTTGGGGAGGGGTTCCTGACAGAGATATTTTAAGTGCTGGCTCTGGTTAAGCATTTATCATAAAGCTTGTAGAGGAATTGGCAATCCTCACTGTTTACAGCTAGTACTGGGTTTGTTATTTATATATGAACACACTCTCACACACATATATATTCGGTAATGGTATAGAGTCACTGGGGGTGGTCCTGGATTGATTTCACTCATTATCCTCAACCCAGCTTATACAAAATTTAAAATTTAATATCAAAGAAATGCAAATGAATATAAGCAATAAGCATGGGAAGATCAACACAGAATTAACTATAAGTTCACCAGCATTATAAATAAGTATAAGTAATAATCATTCATCATAATGATTAATCAGTAATAAAAATAAATCAACAGTCCATCTTGAGAACTGGATTTAAAATGGATGTGTAATAGATCAGGCTAATCATTTAGCCATTGCCATATTGGGGCAGATTATTTAAATATTAATTTGAATGCATAAACTTAAGTGCTAATCCATAAGAATATAACAGTAAAAAAATAGTGCTACTTTTCTAAAACATGCTGATCATCTTCTATGTTCTGGTCATTTAGTAGCATTAATATACTGATCAACTATAAAATTAATTTTCAATAAATACTAAACTAAATCAAATGTTGTGCATGAATTTAAAAGAATATTGCCTTTGTACCAATACAAGATCAATATCAACTGGAAGTCTATAAATACAAAATATAAACCCCTTTTATATAACAGTCCACCTTGCACAAATCTAGCTTAGAGAATAAAATGTCTATAACTGTTACTGAGAGCAAGAGATAATACAACATAATATATAACTATTTAGGATTGAGTAAGTTTTTAGGAATAGCTTTAACAATGAAATATCAATTTATTAGTAACAATAAAAATGAAATTAAGGTATTCAGAATATGACTATACATTTAAATTAAGCCTCCCAATTTTGATAAATAGAAAAAAATCTATTCCATTATAATTTACAAATTTCTTTCAATAGGTTTACATAAAACACTTATGAACATCTTTAAATTGTCATATATTAATTAAAAATATATGATTAATTTTGACATATATGTGTCTACCAGACACAATCTATATAAGCACACACACAGCCATAACATATGATAATTGTCATATAATAAAAAATAAGATATCACATTTTACTGATATGTAAATAATGACTGTTTTCACATATATATGTGGGTACCCATGGAAATGTGAGTGCACAGTAACATTTATATATGACATTTTAATTAGTCAACATAATAAAATTATTAAAACATATTTTTTACAATTAATTCCATCTTGAAAGTATACATAACATTCACACATTTGAGTGTATATATAAAAAGTAATATGAATCAGTTATTAATTCATTCATTATCTACTAGTAAACAAAAAAATGTTTGTGTTTTACTTTTTTTAAAAGAATAATTCTTTGACAGTCTTTCATAGTTTTTTTTTCTTTTTTTAAAACAAAAAATAATGTCACACCTTTGACAGGTTACTCTTGATTAATTATAGCCATCTTTTAAAAGAAATATTCCAGCAAGTCTTTTGTTTTTCAACCTAGAAAGTTTTTTGTGTATTTTTTTTTATAAAATAAAACTATAAATCAATCATATTTTTTTACACTTTTAATTCAAGCAAAAATTGTTTTAATTTTAAATTATAGATTTTAAATGTCATTTCTAAGGAATTGTTTAAAATACTATCATTCTCAATACATGTAACAGTATTCACCCACTGTACTCTTTTTCTCTCAACATATATATAAAATGCAGTACCTTTATGTCTTTCTGCATGTAGATAAAACAGTATACATATAAACTAATTTTTCAGCAAGCTGGTGTACTTTCATTGTACTTTCTAAATGGTAAGCAAGTTTATTGTCATTTTTGGGAAAGATGTAATCAAAGTAACTGTTTACCTGCAGTCAGCCCCCTTTAGTCTCTATGCTGTTTAATACATACATATATATGATCCAATGAACCACAGAAATCCTGATCCTGATCTTCATGTAAATCAAAACTACTTTGGTTAATTAGTAGCAGCAGCTGGACTTACTTTCAGTTATCTTTTCATAGTCTCTATTTTGATATAATCTGTAAAAAACTATAAGAACTCTTTTTTCCAATATTTTTATAGTCAGGCTAAAAAAAAAAATAATTAAAAATAAAATTTTCCTATCTTGAGTCAGAAAAGTTAATAACTCTTTTTTCAATTCAACTTAATCCTTTGAAAAACAACTTTGTGGAATTTTACCAAAATATGTTATACAAGCATTAATTACAAAAAAAAAAATTCTAATCAAAATAGATAGTGGAATTTTATAATTACCAAAATATCTATGTAACATAATTGTTTTAATTTTAAAATCAGAATTAATAAAATATTAATCACAGCTTTTTAAATGTTTAATTTATTTATTTTTTTAATTTAAAATTATTTAATCCATAACTATCATTCCAGTATTATATAGAAAATTATATAAAAAATAATAATTTTGTCACTTTATTTCTACTTTTCCTTTCAACCTCATATATATTTACATATGCACACACTATTATGTTGTATATGTCATGAGACACATCGTATATATATATACATACATACATACAATCATGTTGTGCCTATTATCTTTGTAGCTGATTTATCAAACTTACTTTAAGATTGCCTCAGAACACCAACATTATCATAAAGTGTTGTCAAATATATTCCACATTTATTACCATAAAGTGTTTTTTGTCTTCAAATAGAACTACAATTTTTATGTAGCACATATAAATAATTACATTTTATTTAAATAAAGTCTCAGTTTTAAAAAATATAGAGAACTGTTTATTTATCATAAAATAATTAATAAATAGCATTTCATGATATAAAGTAATTTCTTGAGTACACGCAAATAACATATTTTAGCACAATTATAAATGACAAAGTCAAACTAATATATATATAACTAAACAGGAAGTAACTGAAACATCCAATAAGTTATATAATGTAAATAAAGTTTTCAAAAGTTAGATGATACCACCTGTCTCCTTATCATTTATCTTATATATGCTTAGTGTATTTACATAATTTTATATGAGAAATTGAATTTGATCTATTGATTGTATATATTTATAAAATAAATAATAAGAATTATCATTTAAATTCTCAGAGAATCTAAGCAGACCTTTAATTTAAACAACCTCCAAACATAAAATAAAAATGCAGTTTTAATATCTGTATAAATAATCTCAGATTATAGGTAACTAGCTAGGAAGTACATAAAGCTTCTAATGAGTTATATAATGTAAATAAACTTTTCAAACGACAGATAATAATACATATCACTTTATCATTTGTCTTTATATATGCTTAGATTTCCTATGTAATTTTAAATGAGAGAATGACTTTGATCTATTGATTGTAAATATTTATAGAACTAAGTTTCAGTTATTTCCTGTTCAGTTACATATAATGGGAATTATTTATTATTTAAAGATATTAAAACTGATTGTTCATTATATGTTTAAAGGTTGTTTAAACTAAAGTTTTGCTTGGATTCTCTGAATACTTAAATGTTCCTTTTTATTATTTATTCTATAAATATATACAAGCAATAAATTGAATTTATTCTCATTTAAAATTACGTAAATAAAATAAGCATATATAAGAACAAATGTTAAAGTGACTGGTATTACTATCTATCTTTTGATAAGTCTATTTATATTATACAACTCATTGAAACCTTCAGTTACATCCTGCTCAGTTACATACCATATGACCTATTCATTATTTATATATTGTGAAACTTAATGGAATAAGAATCGTTTTTAAGGGTCATGAGAACATTATTATAAAATATGTGCAAACATGTAAAGAAATTATCAGATTTACATTATTTTTGGACAATAATGAAAATGATTTTGTTAAAGCAGTTTTCCAAAAATTTAAAGATAGATTCAATCACAAGTGAATGTACATTTTATTTATATATCTCTTGATAATTAAAACTAACTGTATGCAATAATTTTTAATTCAAAGAGAGACTAGTAATTTTAGCTGGAATTTTTTAAAGATATGAAGAATGCAAATGCTAAAACTTATATTTAAAAAAATTAAAAGTTTAATAATATTATCAGTGCTAATCATTATTTTGGAAGAAACTCATGCTAATACAAATAAACCCATACTTCATTATTATCCTGGAGGTGCAAATTAGAAATATTAGTATTTAATAAAAAATATTTTTAAAGAATTAATATTTATATTTTTTTAAACATAAATAGAATAAGATCTTAATTTTAATGTCTCTATCATTCTAATGTCGATCAATACCAATCTATAATCTGTCCAGCAATCTAGACTTATAAGTGTTCATGTAACAATAATTTTCTTTGTATTCTGATTTCTAGTTATAACATTTTTTATTAAATGTCATTATTTTGACTGTGGGTTCATATATGTTCCTCTACAGCAGTATCTCTGATTAAAGAAAATGTTTATGTCCATGTTTTGTATAAAGATTTAGTAGCAGAAGATTTAAATTTATAGCATGACAATCATTATTTTCACTAACATTTGCCTAAAGTCTAATATGTGTATCAACATTTTTATAAAGTATCTGAGAAGAAAAATGCATTTTTTATTGTTTGTTTTTTTTTTAAAAAAAATTGTTATTTATATATGGTATTAATTTTGATTGTTTATCCAGCAAGGAATAAAGACTTTCCTTCTTTGAATATAAAGAATACTAATAAAAAGAGCATTAGAAGTGAATTATTTTCTACTACATATAAAGCAAGCCTGCATAAAGAAGTTTGCTGACAAATAGAAACAGAACCTTTGATTCTCTTTAAGGCTTTAAATTAATCAAAGTGGGAAAATTCCTAATGTTTTCTAAAATATAAATTCATACATTACAATATTAGCAAAAAAAAAAATGTTAACATTTTTCCACAACCATTGTTCCATCTATTAACAAATAGACTTTTTAAAGTGAAATTTAGCAAAACATATAATATATATTGAAACAGATATACTGTTTCACATATATATTTTGAAGATTCCCCCCCCCCCAAATTTAAAAGATTAATAATATTTATTTTTTAAAAAAGAAAGAAGTAATAAAATTTGACCGCAATTGAAAATGATAATTTGGTCAAATTAAAAAAAAAATCAAACTTTTTAAAATAAAAAAAAAAGAAAAGCAAATACGTCTATATTTGTAGTTAAAGAAAGTGTAAATCTTTCTTTATTAAAATTAATAAATTCAAGTGAGAAAAACAAAATCATTTAAATAAAAATCTCTACTACTTTTCAACTCATTCTATATTTCAGAAGAATAATTTGAGAAGCAGAATAACTGTAGGTGTCAAGTCATTGTCACAGGCAATAAAAAATTAAGATTCAAAAACACATGAAGGCAGAGATAATCAAAAATAGTCACTAATTAAAAGTCTACCTGCCAAAGAGAAACTGACCAATGATCTAGGGGATTAAAAACATGGACATGGATGAAATAGCTGCTACCAATGGGGAAAAAGGAACATGTAAGCTTAATCCATTCACCAGAGAGAAAAAATACAAATAGTGTGGAAAATCAGAAGATATTGTTATTATAGTTAATTGATTCAGAGATACGAGATTCAGCTACAAGACTACTAAAAAATTGACTTAATGGAACCATCAAACAATCTAATAAAAAATCATCATAATATGATCTTCAGCTAGAGACTGCTTGTCCTCTCTCCATCTGCAAAACATATGAACTCCAAGCTTTGCCTAGAAGTTTTAATGTGTTGTTCAAGACAGACCCCCAGTTATTTAATAATGCAGTAATAAATGAAGACATGAAATTTAGAGGTAAGCAATTAGAAATGAATAAATTACAATAAAATATGAAATTGTAATTATAAATATGTGACGTTTTTTCTAATGCATCAGTGAAGCTATGATTATATTATAATGTGTAATAGGTCTGCTTAGCGCTTTCGAGTTTTAATGTTTGAATCTCATACTCATACACATTATAATATAATTATAGCTTCACTAACGCATGTGAAAAAAGTTGCATATTTATAATTACAATTTTTACTAGTGAAGAGAAAAACAATTTATTACATAAATAAAATATGAATTAAAATTAATAGCTATTAATTTTTATTAAACAAAAGAGAGAAAATATTATATTATTAGTCTTAAGAAGAGTTTTCACAATCATTTATTAACTTTAGTCAAAAGTTGATGATAGTTTTTTATCTTTATTTAAAAATGAAAACAAGAAATGAAAATTGTTATTATTTAATTAAGAACACTCACACACATATGTATGTGTTATATATTTCATTAGTTAACCCTTTCACCACTGATTATATTATTGGCCACAAGAAGTAAAAATCAAAAGTTTTAATTGGCCAATTCACAAACTGAAGTGTCAATTAACAAAGTCAATTGTCAAAATATATTCACCTTTTATTAATATATTCACTTTAGTTTCATTTGTAAAAAGTATATTAATAATTTGTCAGATTATGAAAGTGAATGAAAGTTTGTTCAAAAATAAATTTTGATTTATAATTTTAAAAATATTCGATAGCGGCTGAAATAAAAAGAAACGTCAATCTCCAATTGCACGTTATGATTTCTTCTTCCCACTTTGCAATAAATAAATAATTCTTGCTAAAATCTTAAATATTTTTGTAAAATAATATTTATTTTTAGCATATTTTATGAAAATAATTTATAATTCATCAAAAAATACTGTTAAAATGCTCTAAAACATTTATTTATCATTTTCAAAATAAAACAAAAATCGTTCGTAACTTTTTACTTTTTGGCACCCATTTTCTTTGTTGACAAAATTTAAACAGCCAATAAGATTCAAGAAAAGATGGTGAGAAGGCAGTGCTTTGGTTTTGTTTGACATATATGGTCATTTTTATTGATTTTTTACTTGTAAAATAATTCAAGAGAGGGCAGTATCTTACAGAACTTTTTTCTTTTAAAAAATGACATCAGAACCGTAAACGTAGTACAAAAACTGAGCGATTTACAGTGACATCAAGTTACCTCATTTTTAAATGAATCGATCAGGTGAAAGATATGCCAATTATTTCATAAAATTTAAGATATGCTCAAATAATAGAAATACTTCTACTAATAATTGTAATAATTATTTTAAATGAACCAGTTAAATGGAAATGTCAATCAAAGATATGGTAAAAATAATAAATTGCTATATGAATCACAAATACTTATATGCATGATAGCTATATATTAATAAAATAAAAAATGTATGTGTATAAATATTACATCTATACTGGATTGGATTATAAATGCTCCAGAAACATGGATTTGTTGATATTACCTGCTTACCTACCTTAATAATTCTTACAAATAATAAAATGAAAGGCTCCACAAACCTAGAATTGCTGATATTATCCATTTACCTATCTAAAAGCACATACAGACAAGGAACAAATAATTAAAAGCATTCATGCATTAATTGTATATGTATATTTATGTGAAAGGCTTCTAGATTTCTTCTCATATATAAATTAAAATGAGTTTTCATGTGGATATGAATAATGAGCTATATTAGAAGGACTTGCTAATGACTTCTCATAATTGAACAAAAATGAGTTTTCACATAGATACCAATAATGAACTATATTAGAAGAACTTGCTAATGAATTGTTGTTAATAAGGTCATTGTTATTAAAAATGTAATCTAATCATTTAGTTTTATTTTTGCATCACTAGATATTCATTGCATCTTGCTCACAAGAATCTCATGCCTCCTGAGCTATGCTCAGCCTAATCATATGATGGTAAGGTTGTAGTGAGATACATAAATTTCTAGATGCTTCCAGTTTCTATGGTTATATATCCTCTGATGAGCAGGAAATATTGTTGTAGGTGAGGTGATATGTGCATTGGGGAATGCCAATCAATAATTGCTTCCTGCAAGATGATCATCAGAAAATAAAACCAACAAAGAGTGGGTGGGGGTGGTTTTGTCTGGATGAAAAAGCTGCTATCAATGTGGAAAATGAACATGTAAGCTGAATCTGTTTGTCAGAAAGAAAAAAATATAAATAGTGTGGAAAATCGGTAGAAGATATTATTATTATTATTATTATTATTATTATTATTATTATTATTATTATTATTATTATTATTATTATTATTATTATTATTATTATTATTATTATTATTATTATTATTATTATTATTATTATTATTATTATTATTATTATTATTATTATTATTATTATTATTATTATTATTATTATTATTATTATTATTATTATTATTATTATTATTATTATTATTATTATTATTATTATTATTATTATTATTATTATTATTATAGTTTATTGATTCAGAGATACAAGATTTAGCTACAAGACTACTAAAAAAGTGTCTTAATGGAACCATCAAACAGCCTAATGAAAAATCATCATAATATGATCTTCAGCTAGAGATCACTTGTACTCTCTCCATCTGCAAAACATGTGAACTGCAAGCCTTGCCTAGAAGTTTTAATGTGTCATTCAAGACACCCCCAGTTATTAAATAATGCAGTAATAAATAAAGACATGAAATTTACAGGTAAGCAATTAGAAATGATTCAATTACAATAAAATATGAATTAAAATTATAGCTATTAAATTTTATAAAACAAAAGAGAGAAAATGTTATATTATTAGTCGTAAGAAAAGTTTGCCCAATCAATTATTAACATCAGTTAAAAGTTGATGATAGTTTTTTTATCTTTATTTAAAAATGAAAACAAGAAATGAAAATCATTATTATTTAATTAAAAACACTCACACACACACACACACACATATATATATATATTTCATTAGTTAAATGCCAATTATTTTATAAAATTTAAGATATGTTCAAATAATAGAAATACTTCTAATAATAATTGTATTAATTATTTCAAATGAATCAGCTAAATGAAAATATCAATCAAAGATATGGTAAAAATAATAAAATGCTATATGAATCATAAATGCTTATATGCATGTTAGCTATATCTTAATAAAATAACAAAATGTATGTATATAAATATAGATCTATACTGGATTGGATTATAAATGTACCACAAACTTGGAATTGCTGATAATACCTGTTTACCTATCTAAAAGAAAATACAGACCTGGAACAAATAATTAAAAACATTCATGCATTAATTGTATATGTATATTTATATGAAAGGCTTCTAGATTTCTTCTCATAAATGAACTAAAATGAGTATTCGTGTGGATATGAATAATGAGCTATATTAGAAGGCCTTGCTAATGACTTCTCATAATTGAACTAAAATGAGTTTTCACATGGATACCAATAATGAACTATATTAAAAGAAGAACTTGCTAACGTCTTCTTCTCATAATTGAACTAAAATGAGCTTTCACATGGATACAAACTGAATATTATCAATAATAAAAAATATTAATACTAAAAAATAGAAAAGTCATAAATCCCAAACTGCACAAAGTTCTTCTTTGCTGTAATTCCTCCAGCACTGAGCTTCCCCTGCTGCTATTGACAATGAAAAAGTTTGAACAAAACTTTTTTCTCACCACATCAGACTGAAAAAAACTTCATAAATCATAAAGTTTAATCATTAAAAATCTCAACAAAATACTGTTCATTCACACTGGATAAAATAATCTAAGTCCATTTCTTAACATTTTCCAGAAAAACTAGTGTTTCAGATAAAAAACATTCATTAATATAATTTTTCATATTAGGCATTAATTTTCACATACATATATTTTTTATCATGCTAGTCCAGACTATGACAAAATGTAACAACATTAATATTCCTTCATTAGAAGTCATTTATAAAAAACATCTTAAGAATAATATTATTTATCAGTTATTTTTTTCAGCAGACAACTTTCATTCTTAATTTCTACAAAACATATATGCTTGTATTCCAATGGCAATAATTTGCCATAGAGTGTTTCTTAAAAAATTGTATTTTTTATCTTTTTAAATACACACAGGTTAATTAATAACAATTTTTATTTCACCTTCACTTGCTCCATATTCATAGTCTTTTCAGATTATTAATGTTATATGCAAATGTATGCAAATTGCCTCTGATACTATCCATTTTTTGGGCAATGCAGTATAGGAGGCAATTTGCATACATTTGCATATACCATGAATAATCTGAAAATACTATGAATATGGAGCAACAAGGGTTCTAAAAGTGCTAAGTTTGCAAATAAGAATATATAAAAAAAAGCCTACAAATTATTACATAAAAAAGTTTCACCGCATCAGCGTATTATTAATTACAGATTAATTAAATAATTTATTGTAATTTTTGTACAGATTCTTCATATGGATAGTATTTCATAGAAGACGTAATGATAATCTTAAAATAATATCATAATTCATCTCTCTTTTCATAAAGAAAATTTTTTTAAATGTATAGTTCATTCATCTTTCTTTTAAACAAAAAAAATATTTTTAAAATGCAAAGTTCAAAAGATATTTTCTCTTAATCTTGACATGCATAAATTTAAAATATATAATATCCATCCAGACTGTTCTGTTTTAAAAAAAACTAGTAGTAAAACAAATTCACATACGCATTCATAAATAATATAAAATATGTCCACATTTATAAAATTTCTTCATACATATTTAATTCACTTGAATGACATCATTTGTTTTTCCATTTCTTCCTTTTAAAGTACATGTAGTTTACTAAATAGCTTTCAATAAATATCATCAGCATACTTATAAGATATATCTTCCTTGGCAGTTTATATTTATAAGAGTTTATTAAAATTGTTAAATATAAATGTTTTTTCACTTCACACAATAAAAATATTAAATATAAAGTTCATACAAATAGTTAAGTTTTCCTCAGTTATATGGTTATAATTCTCAAGACTTCTGAGAGGCATTAGGCTAATGATTCAATTGTAACTATTGGTTCACATAAAATTATTGTAGTTTTACTAAGCTTCAATATAAAAATTTTACTGACAGGGAATGAATTAGTTTACCCAAACATGGAATACATTAAAACAATTATTTAAAATTATATTTTTAACTTTACTAAAAAAATATATATATATTTTATAAAAAATTAAAAAATTTAAAACGAGATCAGATTAGGCAAACAAAACAAGACAATAGAGAAAAACAATTAGAACTGTCTAGAATGATTGAACACCTATATTTGTACCTACTTTATCCAGTGATTTCATTGGTTGATGCAAGTTCTTCTTATGAAATATAAATTAATTTTTTTGCTTACAAAATAATTTCTTAATAATATGATTCATCCTTTTTACATTATATAAAATTTATTTAATATTTTATAGCATAAAATATCTTTATTTAAACAATTAAAATATTTTTAAATAACCTGAATGGTAATTTTAAAATAGAAAATATTATTTAGACAACATAATAAAATTAATTGTTACTTTTAAAATTAACTTCACAATATTATTTTACAACCTTTTAATGTTTCTAATTTTATTGACAAAAACCTAAAAATTAATAATATTGCTTAACATATGAAAGCTCAAAGACAAATACATACACTTTTAAAGACATGTGACACTTTTAGAACATTCTAGATCAATTTAATTACTAATTATATAAAATAATAACTTAAATAAAATTATCTAAAATATAATAGAAATATTATATAATATTTTATATTGCAATTAGATTATCGTTTTTACATTATATCCTTTAAATATAATAAACATTAATATATTTTATCTTTCAAATAACATATAATATATTACTCTTATCATTTAAATTATATTAAAATAACTTTAAAATACTCTAAATATCTTTATAAACTTCCTCCCTAATAAATTTAAACATATTTTACTTACAAAATTAATATAAAATTATATAGACTAATAAAAATTATTATTTTTTTTTTTACAAAAAGTAACCATTTTTTAAATTCTACTTAAAATGACTGTGACAAAATAGCATGAACAATAAAAATGAGTCAACCCTGGAGAATCTCAATAACAATCAATAATTTCAAACTGTTATCAAGGCAACCTTTTTTAACAATAAAGGTAGTTTGTATAATATACAAAAAATAGCTTTTCCTTGATTCACTTCAAAACTAACCTCCTTTAACATTAAAGGATTTGTTCATAGATTGGTGGGTCAGATTCAAAAAAACTCACCATCAAAGTTTTTTTTTATTTCTCTTTTCAATTCACTTTTTTCATTAAAAATAACATCTGTATTATCAAGTATTATTTTATAACCTGTATTCAATTTATAAATATACAAAGCTGAGTTATGATATCTATTTTTAACTCTACTCTTATGAAATTTAATTCTTTTATTAAGACTTAATTAACCTTGACCTATATAAATTTTATGTCATCTGCAAGGAATCTTTATAAAGTATCCAAGGAATAGCTTTAATATCAATCTTCCTGTAAAAGAATAATAAATTTAAAAAATATTTTGATAGATTCAATGATTGTGATCCTAAAATTAAATTTACTATTAATGGGGATACTTTTGAAATTGTTAAGTTAAAATGTCTAGATTTTAAGTATTTATAAAGTTAGTTATCAACATTTTGCTCATAAGAAACTTTTTTATTTAATTATTGTCACAGGAATACAAGGCTTAATCATTTTGAAAATAATAGTTATATTCAGAGAAGTCAATCTGCTTTTGACTATAATGAGATAGGATAAAATCATGAATTTATTAGAAATATTATATTTAATTAAAATTTTGATAAATTTGTTAATAATAAAGATTTAATAAAAGTAAATAATAAAGAGTTTATTTCATTATCATATAAGTCATCAATTTGCAAGTTGATTTATAAGTTAGGATAATTTTTTATTGGGTGGTTTGTCAGTGATGTGGAAACAAGGCCTGATTTTAAATTCATTATTAAATAGTTCAAAACAGTCAAGTGATAGAATATCTATTCCAGGGGTAGTTTATAAGATTCTTAATGAAAGAATCAAAGTTCATAAGAGTAGAATTAAAAATAGATATCATAACTCAGTTTTCATGTCTTCATAACTAAATACACAGTGTAGAGGTTGTTTTTTATGAAAAAAGTGAATTGAAGATAAGAGTTGATCATAAAATTGTATGACTGTAAAAGAATTTTAGTATTTTTTGGCTAGTATTGTAATTTTATATGAAATTGCATTTTACTGATATATACTAGGCTAGTCTGAGGCAGTATTTAATTTCTAATGTTCCCTGTCTATACCCTTGCCATTACAGTGTTTATTATAATATGATTATTCACATGATAAAAACATATTTGGGTAAAATACTAACATGCATCATCCAGAAGAGGTGATATCTAACTTTTTAACTTGAGTTTAAAACTAAAAAATATCATAGTCTTCCTGTTATATATAGTTATGGCAAGCAAAACAAAAGTATATTATGGTCCTTATTTTACTGTAATCTGCAAAATCTTTAGCCAAGTAGCATTTAGCAATCAAAGGCAACATGTGCTAAAAATATTTTCGTTATGAACTCAGGAGCTACAATTGATGGTAATATGTTATTTAAGAACCTACAATATCAGGCCACTTGCAAAAGAATAAAGATCTCACAAAATGAAAAAAAAAACAACATTCTAACAGTAAATGATACACTGTTATCCTTAGCGAAGTTACAAGAAAAATTGAAGACAACTGATTTAAAAAATGGATATTTACATTATTACAAATAAATAAATATTGGAATTAGAATTGGAATGGCATTTATCATAAATAAAAAAGTGAAGAATAACATTGTAGAAATTGGCAATATATTGTTCAAATTAACACATCAAACAATTACAATTTATATTCAAATTAACATTTGAAATTACTGTAATACAAAAATGATGTATTTATTAGACTCTATATCCAGAGATTGATCACTATTAAAACAAACTGTTAAAATTACAAATAAAAGCATTCATAAATATTTTAATTTACAACAATGTTCCAAAAATACTAATGATAAACTTAAAATTTCTGCAAATTAAAACAATTGTCAAGTCATATTTCTACTCAATCTGATGAATATATTTAAGCTAGATGCTGCACTAAAATTTGTATCCACCCCACACTGACTCAAATATTTGGTAACTTTGGATATAATATAATTACAAGCAAGTCATAACTGAGAATAAAATTAAAGTAATTAAATAATGCACTATCATTTCGTCTATAAATCATAATTTCTATAAGTACAAACATTGTTTCCACAAAATAAAACTTGATAATCATTTAGTGGTGAACACTATTCCACTAAAGTGTAGTAGCGATTAACCATGAAAAAAAAAAAATGATGTTGATGGTATAGTAATATATAAATATCCATCTTATATATGTATGGAAGATGTATATTTTATTCAAATTGAAGTATATTTTTTATTACAAAACTTTAAAAATCGTCATATAAAAAAGGCAATAATTCGTTGCGTAGCACCCCCCCTAACCTAGTATAAAAAGTAATAAAACAAATAATGCTTAACAAATCTACGATATTAAAACAGTATGTATACTTCGTGGGTTCGTCTGTTTACGTATGCTTATTTTTAATAACAATAAACGTTATCCCAATCATTGTATTTGATACAATTTGCTATCATTCAAGTAAGGTCATTTAGACAATTGTTAAAAAATGCATTTTCAAATGTTTATATTTTTTATCCACGAAATCCATTCACCAGATACAAGTTTATATATGTGTGTGCATGTGTATGCCTGAGATATTTAATTTGCATTTGTAAATGCTCCTAAGTTTAAATAAAATTGAATCACTTTTTTGAATGTTTGTAATTGTTAATTTTTAAGTTACAACTTGATATGTTACAATGTGGAATCTCACTTTTGTTAAGAACTCAAAGCTCTTTACTTGACAGCTGGAAGCGGATTAAATTTTCACAACTTCTAAGCCGCAAATCTCTCAGCATCTTAAACAGCCATGCTATTTAGTTTATTCATACTTTTAACTATAATAATTGAAAAGTGCTCCAGTGAACTGCTGTCACACTCATCAATCAACGAGCCATCAATCCGCCTATCTCGAGATTTACTTCCTATTCATTATAAGGTGGAAATACAATCGGAAATTAACCCGCCATTTTCATATTCTGGAAAAGTAGAAATAAAAATTATTTGTAATCAAACTACGAATAAGATTATTTTGCATTCAAAAGCTATTAAAATTAACCTTTCCGAAATTATAGTCACGGCAGTAACTGGGAGAAAAACGCCAATAAAAGTTATCTCTCTAAAATCGAACGAAAATGATAAACTGGGGAATTTTCTTTCCTTCAACTTGAAAGATAAACTCCACGCCAGAAGGACGTATTTATTATCTTTTTCTTTTAATAAAAGTTTACCTCAGGATTCTTTAGGACTTTTTTTACAAAGCTACAAAGATGATGAAAATAAATTAAGGTAAGTTAATAGATGTTTAAAATTAGGCTTAGTGTAATTTATTGAAATATGCGCGAGCGTTCACTCGTAGAAAGTTGTTTAGCTTTTAGTTTAATTAGGTATGCATTCAGTAGCAAATTTACATTTTAAATAATAAAACTTCATTAAAATTTTAAACAATTGCATATATAATAAATTTTATTAATTCTCTCGTTTTACTTGAACGCTTTAAAAAGTACAATAATCTGTTTTGCATTAAAGATAAAGTTTGACATTTATTATTACTATGTTTGATAATTAAAACAAATGTTATCCCTGATATACTTCATTAAAGTTCTAATTCTCCAATTTCTAATAATATCTTTTCCTAAGAATTTATTTATCTCTTGAAATCTAATTGAAAATACTTTATTATAAACTAGAATATGTTTCCGTTTTTATTATTATTACACGCATTATTGAGTACATACATGTAATAGAAATTTATATAACATTACAATACTAGCCAAAAATCAAAATTAATTGTTAGTATAGGGTTAGACAGTATTTAATAATATTACATATTTATAACGAACAGAACTTTGGATTAAATATCATATATAATTCAAATAAGGTGGGAGTTTTTCTCTATTCATCAAATATATTCTCTTGGCACAGAAGCTAAATGAGATGTATCCTAATTTGCAAACTATGGATTTTTCCATCCACTATAAGAACTACAGTAGATGAGGCAAAATTTCATTAAATCAATATTTCTGATATAAAAACTAAAACACTATAATGCTAGTCGTAATGCCGAACTCAGTTTATTGCCAAATAATTAATATCAATTACAATTCTAAAAAAAAGCCATATGATATCAATGAGCAACAACACACACACACACATATATATATATGGCTGTAACCAATATAATAATTAAGAATGAAAATAGAGAATGGTTCCATTGTTGTCTGATCATGAGAATGTAATGACGACTTGTCCAGGATTAGAATATATACTATCCTTTTGAATTAGATTAAATATCTCTATACTTGATTTTTGACTACAAATTCGTTTTTATGAATAAATTAAATACATATATTGAATGTATATTTTAAATGATCTAGTGCCTTAGAAATTCCACTTGCAAAATATTTAAATCTGCAATGCATACACAATAAAAATTATATTACTTTACCAAAACATCAGCAAAGTAAATTAATTAGATAGATAAAGATGTTAAGCCTTCACTAGATAACAATTTGATGCATTCATTCTATGAGAAATATCAGTTAATAGCTTAGATGAGATACAATTTGGACATAAAACTAAATATTTGGATCATGAAAATGCTGAAAGTATGTTTATAACACAAATAAATATAAAAAAGAGGTCAGGTATAAATCCATTTTCAAATACAAATTATTTTAATAGACAAATATTCTAAATGTTTAAGAAAATAATAGATAATATATAAGTGGTGAAAATAATTTTATAGCTATAATTTCAAAGAATAGACCTTATATAATAATGTTATTCTAATTTTAACTAACAAAATTAATGACAATAATAATCATAATCTGATGGAAATTAGTTTATTTGTTCATAGATATAAATGAATAAAACAAAAAATTAGAGCTTGGACAAATATATAAAATTTAATTTTTTTGTAAATATTTTGAAAAAGGAAAAAAAAAATTGGTAAAATAAGTTACAAGAAAATATATTTTTGTAATAATTGATTTTTAAAATTTATTGAACTAATAAGATAAAATTAACATTATTATTTTAATTAACAAAATTATAATATAATTGGAGAATTAAAAATTGCTAAAATACAGTTGTATGTGATCTATTTTTATAATCTACATGCTTTCCATATATATACATAAAATAAGCATTTATATTGTTAGGTAGTTAAAGATTAATATCCCAATGTTAAAAATGAAAATACTACATAAATGTTTCAATTTTAATGCTGGGGATTGTAATTAAAAGAAGTGAATAGTTACTTAATTTTTCTTTGGATTATTTAATCCATTTTTCGGACTGCACATTATTTTATATATATTATCAATAAAAAGTACACTAATTAAACTTAATTATTTTAATTGTGTTGTTGATGGGTAATAGAAAGATATAAAAGGTATCCTTTCTTTTTATTATTTTGAGTGTCATCCTGGGTAAAAGACAATGATTTTGTAGTTTTTTTATTCAATTGTTAAACAGATCAAACACTTCTTTACATCATCATCATCATCATCATCATCATCATCATTATTATTATTATTATTATTATTATTATTATTATTATTATTGTTGTTGTTGTTGTTGTTGATGTTATTATTATTATTATTATTATTATTATTATTATTATTGTTGTTGTTGTTGTTGTTGATGTTATTATTATTATTATTATTATTATTATTATTATTATTATTATTATTATTATTATTATTAGCTTATAAAAGAAATGTGTCTCCTATAGTCTACTAGGATGACATTCATTTGTTTAGCAATACCATATTATAGTATATTTTCCAAAGTTAAAAATAAAAACCCTGAGATCATTATTTATTACATCATTGATTATTAATCTATTAATTATGGTGGTGACATAAGAAATTCATTATTGTTTATAGTACTATTAGAAAGATACATTCCATTTCACTCTACACGAGTAGAGTAGATTAGATTGTGTCAATAAAACAATTATTAGATGATAAATATTTGCTACATAAGATATTTAAGAAAATACAGAATGATTCTATTAGAAGATGTTATCTCAAGTATAAAATATTTATTGCTCAGAGAATGTATTTTGACAGAGGGAAAATACATGTTCCAAAAGTGTTGCATAGGAATGCATGAAGATTTTCCTCTTTCTAGTTTATTTATTTACATTATAGTAATAAATAATATTATTTTCCTTTTATTTTAATTTAGTAGCGCTCTTTCTCCCTCTCTCTCTTAGAATTAGCTATGTTTTATTCATGAACCCCCCCCCCTAGTTAGAATATATACATATATGAAAATAATAAATATATGAACTAATTCAAGGAAATATAAAAAATATTAATAAAAGAGAAAAACATATATACTTCTCTATAAAGCTACTTTAATATTTCAACCTGCAGACTGGTTTTCATCAGAAACCACAGCAAAATGGCTACTTCAAGAATTTAAACATTAAAACATTAAAAAAAAAATTACAAACATACGCATATCAGATAACAAAATTAATTCTTATAGGTTAAAATTCTTTCTTTATCATTTTTTCTTTTAAAAAAAACTTCCCTTACACAATTTTCTTTTCTTACAACACATTCCTTATACAACAATTTTGTAAGGAAAATTAAAAAAAAAAAATAATAAAGAATTTTAACAAATAGGAATTCATTTTATTTGATATGGAATGTTTGTAATTTTTTTAATTTTTTAGTGTTTACATTCTGGAAGTAGCCATTTTGCTGTGCTTTCTGATAGCACCCAGTCTGCTGGTTGAAATATTAAAGCAGCTTTATAGAAAAATATTTGTATGTTTTTTTAGTTTATTAATATATATATGAATATGTGTCTTTATAAGTATATTAATTTTTGAAATAAGAAATTAAATAAGAATTTCTTAAATTCTTTGGAATAAGATGTCAGCCAAAATTTTGGAAGCTGATTTTCATCTGTCACTTGCAAAAAAAAAAAATGTTTAAATTTTAATGTAATTTGTTACAAAAATATGTACGGTGGCTTAAACCTTTTTATATTGATTAAAGATTTTGAAAAGTCATTAACCTATAATAATTTTAGAAATTATATTTAATTTATTCACTTCATGTCTTGAGTCATAATTCTTTAATGTATTTCCTAATTAATAATAAGATAATAAGTCAATCATCTTTTATTTTGAATATGCAGATTATTAAAATTGATTTATGTTTTGTTAACTCAATAAGTGAATAAATATTGAAATATTTAAAATACTTGTCATTATCAGTCACAATTTTAGGGTTGTTATATCTAATATATAAACTGGCTGTAAATGTGGTTTAGGATTTTATATACAATAGAAAAATCTACTGATGATTTATTTTTGAATCTGTCTTATAATTTTTGTAAGTCTTGTAAAATGTGTATACTAAAAACATTCATAATTATATTGGAGAATTATTTTAAGCTGAGGTAGATTTTATGTCTATTTTTTTAAATATCATTTATTTTATTATATAAGATTGTTCATTTAATGGTAGTATACATATTACTAACTAAGAATAAACTCTTAGTAGATGAAACTATTAATAGAACTTTTCTTAATTCTGGATAAAAAGATTTTAATCACAGAAAATAATTATTATGGAGCAATGTAAAACTAAAATTATTTAGCTATTTTCTCAGCCAAAGCCTTTATTGTTTAAAAATTTAAAAAAGTCATTGGAAACAATTTTGCAATAAGATCATACAACAACTGTGCCATCTACACAAATATTTCTTCAATATTAATCACCAATAAAACCACTCAAAGAAGTATGGAAAAATACATGTTAGGAATAACAAGAAGAGATCAAAAACACAATATATGGGTAAGAGAACAAACAGATGTTACTGACCTCATTGAAAACATTAATAGACTGAAGTGGAGTTGGGCTGGACATATTGCCAAAAGAAAAGATAATAGATGGACAATTGAAATTTTAAACTGGATTCCAAAAGATTGTAAAAGACCCAGAAAGAGACCACATGTGAGATGGATGGATGAAATAAGAAAGTGGGCAGGGGTGATGTGGAGAAGAGAAGCTAAAGATTGGAGAAGATGGATTGAACTTGAAGAGACCTTCATCCTGCAGTGAATTGATAATATTTGATGATGATAATGAATTAACAGTAAAGACAAAACAATTACCAAGGTTTATTTTTAGATATATTAACTTAAAAATAATGGACATAATTTATTATCTTGACATTTATCATGCATAATAACTAAGCACACAGCAAACAAACAACTTTTTTGCTTACTACATTCTATCTCATTTATTTTTTAAAAAGAAAAACACTTTATACATGGAATTAAAATATTTTCTAATAAGGGTTTTATTTTCCAACAGTTTACATGTAATACTTATAAATTACATTTTTATCTTAAAAGCCTAGCAAATTCAATCTCTACATATGTTTAGAACAAACATTGTTTATCAGTATTATGTTAGATGCTTGGCTGTTGCTCAAGTAAGTTGAAGTTTGTTTTGTAAAATATCAACTGTAAAAGCAGATCAGTTAATTTTAATGTAATTTTTAGTTTTCTATTTATTGACTAATTGGCAATAAAAATATTAATATATATATATTAATTCTAATATTCTTATGCATAAATAAAATCGTAATATTATTTTTAGGAACTTTTGTGTAATAAAAATATCATAGTTAAAAAGCTGACATTTCAGTACAATAACAAGTATTTTCCTCAGAGCTTCTTCTTTCTCAAATCATAAGAATATGTGTGGTGAGATATTAAATCACTATTTTTTTTTTTCATTCTCAAATTCTATTGTTTGAGAAGTTTTAAAAAATATTTTTTCCTTCACTAGTTTTTTTCAAATATTGTTAATTTTCTTTAATTCACATTTTTCATTTATGCTCGTAGGTCTTTTAAAAATCTCTATAGATTTCCTTAGCAGTCTATAGTCATATCATTCAATTTTTGCCAGAATACATGTTTTATTAAAATTCAGATCAAGTTAATTTAATACATGAATAAATGGCTGATGAATTAGATTTTTTTCTATCTGCCAATGTGTTATTCCTTTGCTATGATTATTCTATAATTGATCTGTCCAATGTATGAATGTAAACAAACTTCACATGGAATTTCATATAAATCATGAGATTCCAAAGGAATTTTATTTTTTAGGGAGTGGAAATACATCATTATGTTTTTAAAATATAGTATAAATTGTGTTGATATTATTTATCTTTAAAATATTACCAATTTTATCAGTTACTCCCTTTATATATGGCAGAACTGTTTTAAATTTTAAAGTATCAAAATCATTTTTTTACTGTATAAAAAAACCCTATTAATAATCCCGTGATCGAAACCATTATGAAAAAGCATGTTTTTAGTATCATAAATATTTTGGTGAAAATGGCTGTCATTAGAAAATTTCTTAATTCTATCTAACAATATCTTTACCACTAAAAGTAGTTGTGCTGAATGGTGATGAGAAGAAAAATGTAAACATCTCCTAGTGTGTGTTTAAATAAAGAACCATTGATCTTTCTTTTAATTAAAACATTTAAGAATGGAAGTTGGTAGAATAAACATATGATAGGAAAAACACATTTTGGCAGTTAAAGAAAAATCTAATTCATCACACATTAAATTAACTAACCATGATGCATCATTTAAAAAAAAAAAACATATTCTGGCAAAAATTGAACAATATGAAAGAGATTGCTAAGAGAAACTATAGAGAATTTTAAGTGCTTAAGACCATAAATAAAAAATGTGAATTAAAGAAAATTAACAATATTTAGAAAAGCTATTGGAGGATAAAATTTTTTTTTTAAAACTTCTCAACCAATAGATTATTAGAATGAGGAAAAATAACAAAAGAAAAAAATTAAGATTTTACATCCCACCACATACATTCTTATGTTTGAGAAAGAAGAAACTCTGATGAAACTACTTGTTAATGTACTGAAATGTCAGCTTTTTAGCTATTATATTTTTATTACATAGAAGATCCAGAGATAATTCTATGAATAATACATAAATAACAAAGCTTCTATTTTCTCAAAGCTATATTATTGTAAACATAAATAAGTGAAAGTGGCCTGCACCAATTCACTACCAATAATCTGTAATTGTCTGCCAAAACAATCATCTATTATTAAAAACAATCACTTCCCATCTTTCTCTATGGTTTAAAATTATTATATAGACAACCATAAAATAAATGAAGCATTTTAATCTTCTATAAACAGCTTTTTAAAAAGCAAAATAGAATAGAAAGATGATGTACGTAATTATTTATAACTTCTAGATATAAAATAGCATTTTAATCATACATATGATTCCAGAGATGCCCATGGTATCAGCCATGAGTTGGGTGATATATCAAATTAAAAACATAATTTTAAAAGAACAGATCTTCTGACACACTCAGAACAATATTGCAGTACTACTTTTTTGAAATATCAGCATCTGATAAAAAAATAAACCTTAATGCATGTCAACAATTGTGAGGTGTCAGAAAAATTTTCATTTTAAGTCCATATAATATTATAAAAAGACATGGTAAGAGAGCATTTTTAATTGTAGATGGAAAGATTCTAATGGCACCGTATAATGTCTGCACTTAAAGCTGTTTATATATAAACTGTAATGGGAAAATAGATAGTTCCACATAATAATGCAATATTTGGGATACTTTTCCAGTGCCTATGAAGAGTTATGCATTTTGAATATCATAAATTAGGATCTCTTGCTCCAATATTAGTAAGAGAGCTGTGTTATTCTTATAACTTCTCCTTCACATTTTTTGCATTTCTTCATATAATGATATATATTACTTTTTATAAATCCCCACATATACACTCTAATGCCAATTTTTTTATATAATTCCTTTAATTTTCTAACAGTTTTGACTGTACTGCAGTCTTCATGAGAGCTACAACATTTAAACATATAATCATATAATCATTATTCTATATCATATAAAAATACATTATTCATAATCAGATTTTATTTTTAGATATATTATTAATGAAATCATATAAGAAGGGAACATGTAGAATAGAAACATCAGTATATAAGAAAATGAATGGTGATAGTAGTATAATGAATTGGAATTCTAATGTGGATAATAAATATAAAATAAATAGTATTAGTTCAAGAGTATATAGAGCTATTAACCATTGTTCAAATGAAGAAGAGTATAAGAAAGAGATAGAATTAATAGATAAAGAGTTTAAAGAAAATGAATATCCAGAGAAAATAATAGAGAAAAGTGTAAAAATATCAGAAAAATATATAAAGGAGAAAAAGAATGAATATATGGGTGTTAAAATGTATATTAATAATATGGTTAAGAGCATTAATAAAATTATTAGAAAAATTAATAAAAAATACAATAATGTAATTAAATATAAAATAGTAAATAAAAAGAAGAAGAAATGTAATGGATATATTAGATAATAAATATATTAAAGGAATAGAAAAAACATATAAATGGAGTATATGAAATAGAATGTAGATCATGTAGGAATAATAAAATAAGAATTAAATATGTAGGAAAAATGAAAAATGCAATCTATACAAGATAAGTCATTAATTTATATGCATGCTATCATAAGAATGATTTGATATACTAATAAAAGAAGAGATAGAGAAATAAAAGAAGCTATATTGATTAAGAAGATAAAAAAAATTTAAATAGAGATGAGTCCATGAAGATATTTTTATAGGAATATTAATTATAATAGAAAAAGTATATATATAAAGTTTTGTAAAACAAAAAGTTTAAAAATGGGATAAAAGTTAAAGGAATTGCTAATAGAGAGAGTTGTATTAAAAAAGTACATGAAAAAGAGGCTAAGGATTTTGAAAAAAGAGTCATTTATAAATTTAAAAAGAAATAGGAAGGTTATGCAAATGGTGAGTAAAATGAATAAGTGAATTATGAAAGAAAATAAAGATAGGGACAGGAAAAACAATTATTAATAAAAGAATAAGTAATAAATAATAAAAAGGAAGAAAAGGAATTACATTTATGGGTATTAAAAGTAAAATAAAAAGGTGATAAAAATATATAACAGAGTAATGTAAAATGATAGATAGAAAAAAAAAATAAAAAATAAAAAGTAAAAAGAAAGTAGAAATAGTAAAGATATAATGAAAAAATAATAATTAGAAAAAAGAGGGAAGTAAAGCTATAAGGTTAAAAATAAAATATGATTATGAATAATAATGAAAAATATGTATTTTTATATGAATATAGAATAATATATGTTGTAGCTCTGATGAAGACTGCAGAACAGTCAAAACTGTTAGAAAATTAAGAAAACTGTTAGAAAATTAAAGAAATTATATAAAATAAATTTGCATTAGAGTGCATATGTGGAGATTTATAGAAAGACCTGTGCAAGTTATTTTGTCAATAAAAAAATCCTGACTTATTTATGGGTTTTCTGATTGTTCATGATTGTGTTTTGTGTTCTTATGTTAGCATAATTATTTTTGTTATAGTTGACTCATACTATGGATTTCTGGGGAATATGTTGATTAGCACAGTTCCATTGAAGATGCAGTCGAAGTTTAAATAATGCTTCTTGGGAATTAGATGTATATAAACTTCTCCATTCTTTTATTAAAAATACTTTTTTTATAATCAAAATGCACAATTAATTATCTTACTAACAAATAAAAAAAACATATTCCTGTTATTATGTCAAAATGTAAATAAAGTGAATACGAAATTTTTTTAAATAAAAATACCAGAGAGATGACAGATAAATAAATCAATAGATACAACATTTACTGAATGAAAAGGGAAAAAAAACAGTAATAATAAAAAGTAAAGAATCAATGAAAAAAATTGAATCCAGAATAAGGTAAAGTTCTAACTCTATGCCTTTTATTCAATTTTAGATTATGATAACAAACAGTGACCATCTTATACAGTCATATAACAATGATTGACTTTTAAAATATTATGATATAAAAGTATATTTTTTTATTCCAAAATTTATCACAGCACATATATGACATAATTAAACCTGCAATCTACATTCAAATAGAGATAGTTAAGAATGACCATTTTACTTGTTATTAAAGAGAAAAAAAGTTGAAAAAATTAATAGCATACATGATTAATTTATGGGATTAAAATAAAAAAGGTAAAATATCTAGAATTCAAAATTGTTATTATCTTTCAATCTATCTATCTATCTATTATCTATCTTTTATATAAAATCTGTATTTTCTCTGCTGTCTGATTGGTCAATGAATGTTTGTTCATTGTTGTTATAACCCCTACATTTATGTAAAGAAGGTAATTTGACCAATAAATAAAAAAATCTGGGAAAAATCAATACAAGTGCTCTTAACTACAGAGATATAGTATATTGAGTTTCCATTCAACTCCAGAAACAGCCACAAACACCAATTTGTAATTTGATGTTAAAGCACTCCATGGTTTCGTGGTCTGTTAATTCCTTAATATAGTTCAGATGAAAGACATACTTAGCAGTGTTAGTAAACTTTTATAAATTAGCAATATTTAATAAAAAACATATTTACATTAAATCATAAAAAATTGTTAAAGTAACCAATTAAAAAAAATTACAAATATTATATTTAATTTTTAAAAAATTACAAAAATGGCCAGCATTTTTGGATTCCAACCCAACCAGCTGCAGAAACAGCCACATATGCAATAATCATGACTGACTATTGAAAAAATATATATTTTTATTCAGACAGTAATCCAGTAAATATATATTTGAAATTGTAAAATTACAAAATATTTATAAATGTAAATTTTAATTTAGTTTTATAAAATTTGCAAATTTATTTGTATAATATTAAAATGTTTTATTTGATTTACATTAAATTTTGAAAAAAAAATGATAAAGCAACCAATACCACAGTAATGACAGGTTCCTCCACCATTAAAGAAAACATTCAGAAAGAAACACATACTTTTAAATACAGAGATATAGTGTTTAAATCATGCTGAAAATGTAATTACAGTACATAAGTTCCTGTTTAGAATTTGATATATAGTGAGGGGAAAAATAGATGTCATTGTAATGTATTTATATTTAATTTTGGTTAGCATATTAGTATGTTTATGTGAATAATTAATAAAAAATGCTTGAAAAAATGAGTACAAAGGCATTGAACTACAGAGTTATAGAATTTAATTTGGGGAGAAAATGCAATTACAATACATAAATTCATATTTGAAATGTGATATGTAATAAGAGGGAAAAAAGATGCTTTAGTACTATATTTACATTTAGTTTTCATTAACATATAATTGAAGTTGTTATGTCAGCCTTTCAAGTTAGTTACATTTCTCATGTTCAATATATAATAATACAATCTTTTGTTTAATTTACATTAAATCTCAAAAAAAAAATGTTAAAGCAACCAAGTAAAAAACACATGGGGCATTACATAGCCTGGGTGCAATATGGTTATATATTTAAATTTGAAAATTTGTTTCTTATTTAATAACTCAACAAATATTGCGCCAATCTTAATGAATCATGAATTTCTTTTATTTTTTGGTGAATTACATGCATTGTGGATTTATGCTTTATGACATTAATTGTTTGAAAAAATTAAGAATTTGCTACTATTACAAGAAAAGACACAGATACAGAATTTGAATGTTTGCAGTAGCATTAACAACTAGAAAATATTTAATTATCTAAAAGTAATATTTTTTAGAAAATTCAAAAGTTATCAGTATATTATTACATTTAAAAAAAATTATGCATATGAAGTAGGTTGACACAATATTTTTGGAATTATTAAAAACAAACTTTCAAATTTTTGTATATAAGACTAATAAAAATATATTTGAAGGATTATTTAAAATATTGTAGTGAATAATTTTTAATATTGTTTAAAGTAATTTATAATGTACTTTATAAAACATTCTTGATTTATAAAGCACCCTAGTGTTATTTTTAAAATTAAGTAATTTAAAAAAACTGTATTTGAAGGATTGATGATCTGCACATAATAAATAACTCAACAAATATTCCACTAATCTTAATAAATCTTGCATGTTTTTTTTATTTTTTTCGGATTTTTGCTTTATAGTATTTACAAGTCACAATATAACAATATGATTATTGTATAAAACAGAAAAGCTTTTAAAAATATACAATCTTAATAATGACTCAGACAAATTGAAAGAATTTGACAATAGTGATTTATATTATTTTATATTATTTTTAAGTTTCTCTGTTTTATATAATAGTCATATTATTATATTGTGATTTATTTTTATAATGGAAGTATTTGATATAGTATTTACAAGTAAAGCAACATCTAGAATTTGTAAATAGTCATTTACTAATAAATTATATCTGTGAAGATGGAAAATTAATATTAGAAATATAAAGTACACTATAATAGTAGATAACATTTAATTTTTCATGAATCTAAATATTTTTACATAAGACTTATAATGCTTTATATATAAAACTAATTTCATAAAATACTAAATTTTGAAGATTAAAAAAGAATAAATTTGATGTACTACTTAAATTCATATATTTTATTTCATTTACTAAAGTTGCATGCTATTGTTTAGAAATACAATAAACAATTTAGCCAGCACATGTGAAGAACATAACAAACCTTATTTACCGATAAACAGAAAAGTATACTTTTAGATAATGAAGTTACATTTGGTTGATTATCAAATGTTCACTTAATTATGAAACAATAGTTTAATATTTTGTCTTAGTTAAATCATATGTAGAGATTATTTAAGCAGTATTTTCAAACATTTGGATTTGATGATACAGCACTTAATAATTGCATATTAAATTTTTGCAAGCACTATTTACAAATAGGCTTGATGGCAAAAGTGTTATATCAGAAAATTTAAGAGATTGTAGTCATCAAGCAAGATAATCCAGTAACATAAAATCTAAAATGGTAATGTGCCACAAAATTATGGAAAAGCTTCATAATAGTAAGAAAATCAAGTCGTATATCATGTGACAATTTAATAAGCTTGTATTTACAAATGTAGTGTGAAAATAGCTCTAAACAATCTTGTTTTTTTTTAATTGCTAAAGCTATTAATATATCATGTATCTGAATTTAGTTCAGTCCCATATAGCTATTTAAGTTAGATAGCTGGATTTAAAGACACATAAATGCCTGAAATTTTCAGATTTTCTACTTAATAGTTAAGTAATAGTTTAATTCTGAGCTGTAGGTGGTATTTTGGATCTAGTGTCTGAATATCCTAGTGCCTCTCTGAGGAGAGCCATCAGCTTAAAACTATTTTGAGGATATGGATAATTTTACATTAGAAAAAGTTTGTTTATAGCTATTAACATGCTTATTCTATTTACATATAGGTTTGCTATGTTGCTATAGCCATTCAAATGAAAGACAACATTTCTCTGTTGCATTAATTGTAACTGATTATGTCAAGGTATAGCCTTGTTTTACAATGTAAATTGTGATCTATAGTTTTCAAATTACTCCATATAATGTGATGGAATGCATTCAACATGTAGTTGTGAAAATGTAATCAAAATTATAAGCATTGCCCAAAAAAGAAACCTCAAAAAAAAATAAGAAGTTTTTCAGTGTATAAATAACTCATCAGAAAATATATAATTGAAAAAAGATGAACAGTTTAGAATATACATGTGAGGATTAAACTAGCCTATGAGATTAAAAAAAGATGTATGCAAATTTGTAAGCACTAGTAAAAATCCAACTCTGAGATTCTACATGAAAAAATTTGTATGTTAATATAAAATTTCTCTCTTACTAAATATAAATATGATTCATGTGGATGTCCTGCTGTTGTCTGTCATAAATAAGAAATAATATATTATATATATATATATATATATATATATATAATATATATATATATATATATATATATGGGTAATATACAAATCAATATATATATATCAAAATACAGTACAATTTATATAAATTATATTCTTTTAGAAGTACTTTCAACTATACACTTTGTAGTTTTTATCAACTATATAACGTTGAATAATCAAAACGTGACAACACTTAACAATACCCATAGTTCAATTCAGATTTCCCACAATTCTGTTATCTTAACATTTGATGACTGGCGATTCATTAACCTTTGACGATTTCTTGAAATCAACATAGCCTCTTTTATTTTACGTTTATTATGACAATGTTCAATTTGAATAATTTTCATATTTTTATAATCAAATTTAAATCCATATTGACAAGATTTATTATGATCAAATATAACAGATGATGAAGGTTTATTTACATCTGTTCCATATTGATTCTCTTTTTGAATTCTATTATATAAAAGCATATGTTCTTTTATTCTCTTCTCAAATGTACACTTAGATTCACCAATGTATTGCACGCCGCATCCACATATCAATCTATATATAATAGAATTTTGATTAAACTTTGAATTTTGAATTTTAGAATTATTAAGCAATCTATTTATGTTATTTGTAGAGAAAAAAGCAATATGATACAAACCATTATAAATTTTCCTAATAAACTTGACCTGCTCATCTGATATAAATGGCATTGAAATCCATTTCATTTTGATATTTTTATTTTTAATTTTATTATAGTGTTGATTTCTTTTAAATCCTTTAATAATATTAGCAATAGCATTTTTATAATAACCAATTTTCAACAAGTCATTAACAAATAAATGTACATTTTTAATTTTATCACTAGAATATTTGCATAATTTTTCATTTCGAAATAAGAATGATTTCAATCCAGACAGCTTATGAATCACATGCACCTATGTGTCATAATCTGTCTGGATTGAAATCATTCTTATTTCGAAATGAAAAATTATGCAAATATTCTAGTGATAAAATTTAAAATGTACATTTATTTGTTAATGACTTGTTGACAATTGGTTATTATAAAAATGCTATTGCTAATATTATTAAAGGATTTAAAAGAAATCAACACTATAATAAAATTAAAAATAAAAATATCAAAATGAAATGGACTTCAATGCCATTTATATCAGATGAGCAGGTCAAGTTTATTAGGAAAATTTATAATGGTTTGTGTCATATTGCTTTTTTCTCTACAAATAACATAAATAGATTGCTTAATAATTCTAAAATTCAAAATTCAAAGTTTAATCAAAATTCTATTATATATAGATTGATATGTGGATGTGGCATACAATACATTGGTGAATCTAAGTGTACATTTGAGAAGAGAATAAAAGAACATATGCTTTTATATAATAGAATTCAAAAAAGAATCAATATGGAACAGATATAAATAAACCTTCATCATCTGTTATATTTGATCATAATAAATCTTGTCAATATGGATTTAAATTTGATTATAAAAATATGAAAATTATTCAAATTGAATGTTGTCATAATAAACGTAAAATAAAAGAGGCTATGTTGATTTCAAGAAATCGTCAAAGGTTAATGAATCGCCAGTCATCAAATGTTAAGATAATAGAATTGTGGGAAATCTGAATTAAACTATGGGTATTTTTAAGGGTTGTCTCGTTTTGATTATTCAACGTTAAATAGTTGATAAAGACTACAAAGTGTATAGTCGAAAGTACTTCTAAAAGAAGATAATTTATATAAATTGTACTGTATTTTGATATATATATATTGATTTGTATATTACATATATTGTGAAATGAATACAGATATCAAACTTTATTTATTACATATATATATATATATGGGTGTGTTAATTTTGAATTTTTTCTTTTAAAATTAATCTGAACAACTAATTAGTTATTTAATTTATCAAATGCAAATACTCATTTTGTATGGTAATCAAAGCCAATTTATTTTTATTAAATTAGTTGTTTAAAGTTTTTGTGTGTCTTTATTCTCAATTCTATGCATTGTTTGTATTGTATAATGTTGTGTGATGTTTATTATTCAACAGATATTATGTTTTTAGTTAGTGTGTAATAATTATTTACTATATATTTAAATTTGCATACATTTGTTCATTTGCATAATGATGTGGTTTCTTTCTTTTTTTATAACTTAAAACTGAGTGCACTTTCAGTACACACCCATATATATATATATATATAAAATCAATATTACCCCAAATTCACAACTCAACCAGACTAACCAAAAAATAAACTCTAAAACACAACCAATGGTTTCACTGCTACAAGCAGATTTTTCAAGTGTAAAGAACTACAAAATAGCAACATATTTAAATTAAATATTACCAACAATTCCACTTACTTTAAAGAATCTTTATTATTAAAATTTTATGATTCTGAAGCAATTAACTTGTTTAAAAATTATTTTAATATTAAGGGTGTATGGGAATTAAGTGGAATTGTGGGTAATGTTTATTTTAAATTTATTTTGTAGATCTTCATATTTGAGAAGTTTGCTTGTAGTAGTGAAACCGTTGTTTTGTATTTTAGAGTTTATTTTTGGAGAAGTATGGTTGTATTACATTCTTGTCTTTGCAGCTGTTATTACTATGTGATTATTCATATAGTATACAAACATGGATGGGCTGCTCACCAACATGCATTAGCCAGTGTGGTGAGTTTATTGGCTTTTTACCTCTGAGTTTAAGATCAAGAAACACCATGGTCTTTCTTCTCAGTGCCTGATAAGGCAGAATGAATGTTTGTGTAAATCATAGATATTTTTTCCAATACATATATACAACTATGACAGACAAAAATAAAGCATGGCCCTTATTCCCAGGAGGCTGTAAAGTCACCAACCAAGGCAGCGATTGATGGCCAAAGGCGGAGGGTGCTAAGAATCCCTTGATTGTGGACCCAGGCTGTCATTTGATGATGACTTTTTATTTAGGTACTTACAACTGTAGATCACTTTCAAGTGAAGGAAGATTGCAATAATTACAAGAACTGTCTTATATTAAATGGGACATTATTGGACTTTGTGAAGTTAGAAGAAAAGGAGAAGAAACAATTGATTTAAAAAGTGGACATATACTCTATTATAAAAGCACACATATTGAAAATACAAGTGGAGTAGGATTCATTATAAATAAAAAGTGGAAGAATAATATTGTGGAGATTGATGGTGTATCGGATAGAGTGGCAAGATTAGTTATACAACTTAATAGCAGATACCAAATGCAGATAATTCAGGTTTATGCCCCAACAAGTTCTCATAGTGATGAAGTAGTAGAAGATTTTTATAAGGATGTATAAAAGGCTTTTGATCAGAGTAAACAACATTTTAAAATTGTTATGGGAAACTTTAATGCTAGAATTGGTAGACAAATGAAAGATGAAATTGCTGTAGGTAATTTTGGTTATGGTAATAGAAATGAGAGAGGACATAGACTTGTGGAGTTTGCAGAAAAAGAAAAAACTTTATATTATGAATTCATTTTTTGAGAAAAATGTTAAAAGGAAATGGACATGGAAGCATCCAAATGAAGATACAGCAGAATTGGATTATATTTTGACCAACAGAAAATACATATTTCAAGATTGTAATGTTCTTAATAAATTTAACACAGGAAGTGATCATTGATTAGTAAGGTGTAAGTTACGTGTTAATGTAAAACTAGAGAGACAAAAATTATTAAGAAAAACAATATTTACAGTTGATATTCCTAATCTTCAGAAACATTCTAATGAATTTAAATCAGAACTTACAAATAGGTTTCAAGTGTTAGGAGATTTTGAACATGATTCAGATTTGAATGAAATTAATATGAAAATAACTGATACACTTTTAAAAACTGCAACAAAGATAGCTGGTAGAAAAAAGCAGCAATTGACTAATAAAATTTCTACTGAGACTAGAGAATTTATGAAGAAAAGAAGGAATATGAAGATATACAAAAATGATGTATTAAAAAGAATTGAATATCTCGAATTTTGTAAAATGGTAGGGAAAAGATTTGAAAATGATATAAGAAAGTATAACTGTGCAATAGCAAGGAAAGCTGTAGAAGAAAATAAAAGTCTCAGGAATATTAAACAACATTTTGGTATTGGTAGGGAATTTGCAATAAGAAAAAAAGATGGAATTATTACTAAAAAGAAAGATGACATCATAAAATTGGTAAAAGATTTTTATCAAGAATTATATAGTAATAAAGAATAAGTACCTCCTATATCTATTACATCTTCTGAATTGCCCAGAATTTTAAATGAAGAAGTGAGACATGCAATTAAATGTATGAAGAAAGGAAAGGCTCGAGGAAATGATGGAATTATAATTGATATATTAAAAGAAGCAGGTGAAGAAATAGAAACAATTTTAGCAAAGTTATATACCAAATGTCTAAATGATAAAGATGTACTGGAAGATTGGAAGAATGCAGTAATAATATTAATATTTTAAAAAGGTGATAAAGAAGATATTAGAAATTACAGACCTATCAGCCTTTTATCAGTTTTATATAAAATTTTTACCAAGATAATTACAATTCGTCTACAGAGAACTTTGGATTTCCACCAACCAAGAGAACAAGCTGGATTTAAAAGTGGTTTTAGTACAATAGATCATATCCAGGTATTGAGAGAAGTCATAGAAAAATATGAGTTATCATTATGTTTTGGATTTGTAGATTATGAAAAGGCATTCGATTCTATACACATTTCTTCAGTGATTAAAGCACTGGATCATCAAGATATAGATCCAGGATATTGCATATTTTAAAGAATATTTATAAAAATGCAACAGCAACAATTAGATTACATAATGATACTGGAAAAATCAACATTGAGTAAGGTGTAAGACAAGGTGACTCCATATCTCCAAAACTTTTTACAGCAGTGCTGCAAGAAGTATTTTGTGGATTAAAATGGGAAACTAAAGGAGTGAAATAAATGGAGAGTATTTAAGTCATTTAGATTTTGCAGATGATGTAGTTGTTTTTGCAAATAATGCTTCAGAGCTGCAGGAAATGTTGCAGGAGTTAGCAGATGAAAGTAGAAAAGTAGGACTAAAGATAAATGTTAAAAAGACTAAAGTAATGTTTAATCGATTTTCTCAAAATATGAAAATAAAGATTGATTATGAAGAATTAAAAGAAGTTAACAGTTACAAATACCTTGGTCAGATTATTAATACAGATGGAAACATAATGGAGCAAATTAATCATAGAATTAAACTTGGTTGGAGTGCTTTTGGTAGAAATAACTTGATACTAAAAGGGAATATGTCTATGTGTTTGAAAAGGATGGTTTTTAACAAATGTGTTTTACCAGTTCTTACTTATGGATCTGAAACTTGGACACTTAATAGAAGAGCAATACAGAGAATTCAGACCACTCAAAGGAGTATGGAGAGATATATGTTGGGAGTAACAAGAAGAGATCGAAAACGCAATGTATGGGTAAGACAACAAACAGGTGTTACTGACCTTATTGAAAAAAATTAAAAGATTGAAATGGAGTTGGGCTGGACATATTTCTAGAAGAGATGATAATAGATGGACAATTGAAATTTTAAACTGGATTCCAAGAGATTGTAAAAGACCCAGAAAGAGACCACATGTGAGGTGGATGGATGAAATAAAAAAATGTGCAGGGGTGTTGTGGAGAAGAGAAGCTAAATATCAGAGAAGTTGGATTAAACTTGGAGAGACCTTCATCCTGCAGTGGATTGATAATGGTTGATGATGATGATGATGATGGTTGTATTGTGAATTTGTAATAATTTTGATTATTCAATGACTAGTTTAGCTTTAGACTTTTAATGTTTATACATGTAACAATAAAAATAATAATTATAATAGTTAATTACCATTATATTTATTATTTTTATTATTACAATTGTTTTTACTTAATGGACATTATATATATATGGAAACTTATAAATAAATATTAGAAAATACAGTAATTAAAATTTGTTAAAAAGAACAAAAAATATAAATGTCACTTAGGAGCACATTATACTATCCTTGTAGTCTTTATCAAACAGTTTGAAACGTCAACTTTCCCATAATTCCATGACCATAACGTTTGCAACCTGCCTATTGATTAAGTTTTATTTGTATTTAAATATTAACATAGCTTCCTTGACTTTCCTTTTATTATTTCTTTCAATTTGCAATATTTTTACATTATTATAATTAAAATCAAAACCATATATACATGATTTATTATGGTCTTAAAAAACAGAAGCTGATAAATTATCATTGTCTTTACAATTTTGTTTCATATTTTGAACTCTTTTTAAAAACAACAAGTACTCATTTGTTCTTTTCTCCAATGTGCATCTCAACTCATCTATATATCCACTACCACACCTACACATCCATTTATAAATGATAAAATTTTTATTTACAAATTTTAATTACTGTATTTTCTAATATTTATTTATAAGTTTATGTATATTATTTTGAAGAAATACAGAAGCAAGAATTATGGGACATAGCATTTTAAATTCTATAGATTGGTAATGAATTGGTCATGACTGTGTAAGCAGGTTTATAGGTGATGTCTATCTGGTATCATCATTTTCAAGCTATTGTCATTATATTACCTTTAAAATGACTGTTAGAGAGATGCTATAAAAATTTAACTTTTCTGAAATGTAAAATCTTGACAAGTGATGTAATTTTCATTTAGGTTTATGAAGTAATAATTAAGGGAAGTTAGCAAGCATGTAAATAATCAAAATTTATTCTGTTCATGCCATTTATCTGCTTCAGAAAGATAGCTACATAAATGCAATGCATTACATTAATACATCATTTTTAAGATTTAATATACTACATTGCTTTGACTATTTTTAAAAACTTTACATGGATAAAAGATTAGACATCAATATTTATCAGAGAGAATGTAAAATCATGTGGAGAAATATATCAGTCATATTTAAATCAAGTTGCATTCAAATAAACTTGCAATGAGTAAAAAAAAAAAGTCTTGTAATTTAAATTATAGTTCAATTGAGTCTATATGAACTTCTCCAGTGATATAATGTTTACTTTAATATATATCTTTGTCTAATATACTCTCCATTTTGAACTTAGAAAGTAGTTGCCAGTGAATTTATTTTTCATCTAAAATATAGATGACTTTGACATTAGAGAATATTGCATTATTCCTAATAGAATTTTATCATTCCAATTAGTGCATGTTATTTAATAACATATAATTTTTATATACACATGTGACACTTGATTATCTTTTTATAAAGTTAATAAAAATAAATAAAATTAACTCTGCTTGTAAAATAAATATATATTAACATTGTTTTATGAAATAAATGATGCTACATGAAAATCTCCACTAGTGTGATGCTTTTCTTAATAAATATCCTTTTCTAATCTCAGGTATTTAAAAAAGAATTCATTTTTCATTTGTTTTATAGAATACTTTGATATTAAATGGTAGTGCAGTAATATAGCTAGAGATTGAATAGTTTTTTATCCCTCTAATAAACACTTGATATATTTTTCAAGATATTACATTGGAACTCATTTCCAAGCAATATTTGCTAGAAGAGCTTTTCCCTGTTTTGATGAACCTAGCATGAAAGCAACTTTTGAAATTATTTTGGTACATCCTAAACATTTAACAGCTTTATTTAATACAGACATCATCTATTCAGAGGAAAGGTAAGTCAATTTTTTTTGCATACAAAAAAAATGTATATTTAGAATTTGTGTGTGTGTTTAATATATGTATTTATTAGCACTATGTCAAAATTAAGAAGAACAATTTGTTATAATATAATTAATTAATTAAAACAAGGCACAAAACATGTACATTTTAGTTAACATTCGTTATAAGTGAAAATTTCTAATCACTCTCTCAATACAATTTCTTAGCAAATTAACACTAAACATATTCAGTGTCAACAATTTCAATAAAATTTCAAAAGATATTAATTTATATATGGGCTTCATGATTTAGTTTTGTCTTTATACTATATTCATAAAGAATTTAACATTTTTATAAAGATTTCTGCTTTAGAAACACTATGCTTATATTTTGACCTCATGATCACATGACTAGGATTTAATTAAGTTATATAAAACAATCAAGTGAATTTAATAATATTGGCTGATTACATTTTTTCCTTTCCTGCTTTCAATTATTTCTTAACAAACTTATCTCAGTAAATGACCCATCAAAGTTGTGTGATTTATTTTATATTAAAGTTGTTCAGCAATAAACATGATATATATGTAAGTATGTATAAAAGGTAAAATAAAACAATCTTTAAATAACCCACTGAGAAGTAAAGACTTATAGCTTCTCATAGAATAATAATAAAAAAGACATTATTCACTGTGTGTGCCAATTGCAGACTGGTGATAATTTAAGCATTTCCCCATATGTGTTTAACAGTTGACTAAAAATAGATAAATATTCACTTATCAATCAATTGTTAATTAGTTGGCTTAAGGTTTGTAATGAGAAATTAGTCATTAACAACGTGATAAAATAAAAAAATATTGAGATATTTGCCAAGGAAATGCTTGAAGTTGGTTATAAGATTGAACAGATTAACAATATATTATGTCAGTTTCAAAAGAGTTATAATGATTTAAAGAAGTTGAAGATTTATAATAAAAAATGGATATTTATTTCATATACTTCAAATGCTTAAGTGAATTTTTTTAAGAATATATATATATATGTGTGTGTGTGTGTGTGTTTCATTTTGTGTTAGAAATAACATTAATAAGTTAGTAAATAATTCTACAAGTGTCATAACTGTCAAGCAAAAAGTAATGTTATGTATCAAATTTTTTGTGGATTATATTATCATATATAGGTGAATCAAGATGCAGTATTGAAAACAGATTAAAGGAGAATGAATTGTTATACAAGCATGTGAAAAATAAATATAATAATAATGATTTAATGACTGCTTCAGCTTTCTTGGATCATGAAGAGATAGGTAAATATAAATTTAAGTTTGATCTTGAAAGGGTTAAGATTCTTAGCAGAGAGAAAACCATAATAAAAATAATTATAGGAGGCAATTTTAATAAACAGAAATGCAATTAATATAATTAATAGACAAACTACTAATGTTATAATTCAGGATTTATGGGAACATTTGCTTCCTTTATGTTTTTTGAATTTAAAGCATATGAGGAGGATTAAGGAATTAACCAAAAGTATTTCTGTGGATTTTAAGACTGTATATAATAGTTACTAACCATTATATTTATTATTTTTATTATTATTATAATAGTTTTTAATTAATTGGCATTTTATTTGTATTATATATATATATATAATAATTAATAAATGAATATTTAGTTACTCTTAGCTACTAAGTAAAAGATTCCAGGCTAAATTGAGTTGATGTAAAATATAGATTATATAATATGATAAGATTATCATGATTCATAGTGAAGGATTTTTTACTTTTGGACTAAACCAATTATTTTAAATCATTTTATATGATAGCCTAATATCTAAAGTGCATAAATATAGTTTTATCCTGCATCATTTTGGACAAAATATACAATTTTAAATTTTGTAAATAAATTATTAAAAAACTAAGATAAGTTGAAAAAAATATATTTTATTATTAGAAGTGGAAGTTATTTCTTATCTATAACGATGTTAGTAACAATGGTAATTTTTTTAAAGACAACCCATGAGTGTAGTACACATCCTTGCACATATTTCTCAAAAATAACAGTGTTTTGAATAATACCATAATGTATATATAAAGTGTGTATCAGCATTTATGTGATCAACCTAGATTCTTAAGAAAGATTTATTTTCTAGCTAAGAAATAACAATTAGTCAGGTTAGTTTACATTTACTATTATAATTTTCAGGATTTTTATATTATTTTTCAACTATTAGAAAAAACAAAACTTAAAAGGTGTGTTTAATTACAGCTCAGCCTATTCACTCTAGAAATAAATTTAGATTTTAATATTCTTGAAAATAAAATTTAAAACATAACACAATTAGTATTTTCTTATGCTTTTTCAGTCTGTCAAAACAATAGCGAGCCATTCCATGCAGTAGCACAACCTAGTGCAAGCCATTGTAATCAATGGACGCTACTCATTCAATAGCTCTAGACTAGTTTTTAGCTTGTGGTCTTTGTCAGTCAGGAGTCTTAGGTCTGAACGCTCTATCACCTAGATTTTTGGATCTAATGCAGCTCTCCAGCATCCACGTTTTACTTTTTTAGTTAACTATAAAACCATGAGCCCAAAATGAAATTCACAATGTTTTTAATTTAAGCTTATTCATTTATACAGTCATACAGATCTTAATCCAGTTCAGTATCTACACATATTGGTTTCTTTGTTTTTTTTTTTTTTAAAAAAAATATTAAATTATAAAATTAATAAAGTGTTATTATTAGAAGGAGAATATATAAAAAATTATTTTATAATAAATACAGAAGACCTTGATTATAGTATGTAAGTTTAAAATTATTTATAAATTATACATATATTTCATATTATTAATTAAAATATACATTTTTTTTTTTTTTAGAAATAATAATTTGATTGCAGATTATTTTTCCGTTACTCCACTTATTTCTACTTACCTTTTGGCTATTGTTATCGGAGAATTCAGTAAACTTGAAATCACTACAGAAAGTCACGTCACTGTAAGTTGTCTTTCTATATCAGTATTTTCATCAAAATGTTATGGTTTGTAAGTTAAACGGTAAAACGTTCTTAAATAACCGATTTCAGAACAAAGATATGACAACATCATCCACTAAAATGCAGAGAAAGAGAAGATATTCAGCAATCCATATCTATTAAATGAGAACGATTATTATTAATAATAATTATGTTTTTAATCTACAAACAGATAAGTATTTATTTATTTAGACAACTAGTTATGTAGTTGTTGGATAGCTGAAAAAATCAGAAACATACTTGAAAATCATCATTTAATTGAAATATTTTTCAAATTTCATTCAAATTCCTATTCAAAATATCTAATATATGGCACACAAATATTATGACAAACAACAGTATACAATATACACATATATATGTATACAAGCAATTATTATAGCTTGATATGTATACATGTAATTAAAGGGAACAAATTATTCTCCCTTAAGTTATGAATAAATAACACTCCCTATGTTTATCAAGGATGAACAATAGAATTCATCATCTATTGTTTATGACTTTGCGTTTATAAGCTTACCCGTAACAAAATTGTGGAAATTCAGAATAAGCTTAATTTACTAACAGTTGAAAATACATCATTAATAATTATTAAAATAATAACCAATTACACAGTGATGTAGATGTAATCTAACTTTTAATAATTTTGTTTTAATAGTCAAATAGAACTTACTAATTGAAATTAGCATATTTTAATATATATGTAATTAAGGAGACCAACCACTTTTCCTTGGACTATAAATAAAATAAGTCTCTATATGTTTAACAACAGTCAAGAATAGAATAGAGCATCTATTTTTTATGTATTTGACGTCTTATTCTTTATGCTTTTAAATGTTTACTATATTATATCCTAACCAGAAATGACGAAAGTTAAGAATACACTCAGTTTATCAACCAATCTGCTATTTATAACATTTGAAACCATGAGATAAAAATTAAATGACTCATTACACTCTTAATGCTTGCCAAACATATGGATTGTTGTTCATTGATTGAGAAAGAGTGATTTGCTTTTCTTAATTATACAAATACATCAAGCTATAATAATTTCTGCTTCATTTTAAAAATATGTATATTAACAATTAGATTGTCTAATTCCTTAATTATCATCAGGTTGGAAAATTAGATTTACTATAAATTTTTCCATTGATGGTAAGAATATACTTATATACGTCGAAAATTTAAAGAATAGATAGATCCATTCAATTTTTGAATCTTCGTCAGTGGAGTGTTACTTACTCATATCCTGAGGAAAAATATTTTGCTCTTTTTAATTATATATTTATTCACACATAAGTCATTGATACATGAAGAAGATATTAAACTAGATATATTTCTTATAAACAATCTCTCATCAGGATGATTATAAACTGATATATATATATTCATGAATATCAACAGCTAATCGATTGTTATATGTAAATTAAATACAATAACCGATTGTCTGTTGATACTTGGGCTTATTATATTTAAATATTGTATATTAATTTATTTGAATGGTCATAAAAATTATTATTTAATAATCTAAATTCAAAGAAATTAACTATGTCTATTGAAATATTATTTATTTAAACTTCTATCTAAAGACTTTTATAAAAGGGAAATAAGTGAATTCCATTTTCTTTCTAGTTGTAATATTGTTTTGACTATAAATTATTGTAATATTTAGTTATATAAATAAAATAATAAACTACTGCAAACAAATTAATATATAAATAACATTAGATATAGATTATAATGTACCATCAAACTTATTCAAAGTTGTTTATAGTGCCACAGTAAAATTATGTGATTGAAATAAATTATTGATATTTTTTTTTTTTTTAATTCAAAAACTTTTATCAATACAGTGAAAGTCCAAATTACAAATTTACTGTTTTGAAAAATTGAGAAATATAATTTAATAAATGCTGGAAATTAATTTATTTCTGACAATTTCAGAAACATCTAATTAAGGTATATAATAAAAATGAGTATGTATAAATATATTTCTATTTGCATTAGTTAGTAGAATATCTATCTCTATCAAAATGCATAAATCCAGTTTTCCTTTAGATTAATAATTGATTATTGTACAACAATGTCTTGGCAGTTTACTGCAAAATAATGACTTAAGGAACTAAGCTTTGGTGAAGTGAACATAATAATGATAGCAATATTCAAGCAAATTTTGTAATAGTCTCATAGATAGTGTTGAATAATATGATTCAATTACAAAAGTCAGATCTGAAAATTCTAAAGTGTTGGTGGCATAGCAGTTAGCATAGCTGCCTTCCAATCAGCAAGCCCAGGTTCACTTCCTGGTCAATGCTTTGACATATATAAAAAAGTAAGATATGAAAGTTTTGTTTATGATATGCTAACTTACAAGGATGTGAATGAGTGTAAAATCAATTATATAATCAATATGTTTAAACTGGATTAATAAGGAACCATTAAAATTGATACTTATAAAATAGTGAGTGTAAATCTGATAAAACTTTCTGTAATTTTAGTGTTCCAACAATGAAAGTACAATATAATAGAATCATCAGAAGTTAATCTGGAATACTTAAATAAGCATTATATGTATAATATGTTTATTTGTTAGCTACTTAATGGAATTGAAATGAATGAACTCAAACTTAAATATATCATTGAGTATGAAATAAAAAATTGCCAGATCTAATCACACTGCAGACTGAAAAATGGCAATTAAGCTCATTAATATCAATGTTTCTATTCACATAACATCAAGAATGTCTGCGTCATATAAATTATTGGCTTAAAAGTGCTTTTAATAAAATTTTTGTCTATATAAGTATAATACAGATAAAAAATAAAATATTTAAATTTATACATAAGAAATTATAATCAATATATGATAAAAGAATGCATATTCAATTACAAGATTAGTTTTAATATTAAACATACTACTATTACTACTACTACATCTAATATTAATTACTGTTATTACTTCAACTAATATTCATTACTACTATTACTACTATTATACTAATTTTTATGGATTAATTAAATAATTACACAATATATATATATAAAATAATTTGAAACAAGAATGGACTTGTGGTAGGAGTTCAAATTTCAAACCTAATTACAAATAAAAAGAATGTATATTGTAACCTTACTATATCTCCACATTCCAACATACCATCTAGTAACACATTGGGTCAGACAAATCCCACTTCTTGTAACCTTAACCCTCATCATTCAGGCAAGCGTTGAGCAAGCCAAACTCTTCCTATTGCTGTAACCATACTGATCATCATCAAACCAAACTCCTATACTACTATAAACTTTCCACTTAGCTAAATGGAGATGCAGGTGGAAAGGAAATGACAGATATATATATACATGAGTAATGATGTATTCACCAGGGTGCCAAATTGTAACTATATCAATTAGCTGTAGAGTCAATTCGAGATCATCATCACTAGATCAATTGCAAGTCCATGAGGGAAGCATGTTATCAAACATTTTCCAAAAAAAAAAAACATAATTTAAATTATAACTAGTGTTTTTAGTTCTTATTTTTGAACTCACTAATTATTACACAAATGAATTAATGACAAATTATTAAAAATTGTAAGCATCCACACAGATATATGATCTCTCGTGGCAACTACAATAATTCTAATTCTTTATTTCTGATGTTTAGCTTAATGTAGATGAATTGGTAATCCAGACAGAGAACTTTAAGAATTAAACTCACAAGAAATATTAAAGTCGTATTACTTAAACAAAAGAAGAGAAATTTCCATTCACCCACTTTCTATTTAACTCATTAATTATCTCTTTATTGTCAGCATAGATCACTCTCCACAGTTAATATTAATTACTCTTAAGTTAATGTTTATGTTTTCCCTTCACATCTCTACCAAAAACCTGGCTCTTCAATGATATGTCACAAACACACACACACAGGAGCGGAATGTACAATCTATTAACTCAATAACTCTTTAGTGTTATAGTATACTAGCGATGGTAATCTCATCATTTAAACTCTTATGATTGTAAATACTCTCGTTTTCAGGGTCTTGACTTGTGGTGTGGAGCTACAATTAATCACTTTCAAATTCATTGAGAACCACTCGACGCTATTCCAATGAATTTAAATTGAATAGACATACTCTCATTTTAAAGCTAATGTCTACTCTTAACTAAAGCTAACAATACGAATCATAATAATGATAAATATTACTAACTGCTAAACAGTTAATTAAATGAAATACTTATTTATAATAAATTTTGATTATAATCTTAGTGACTGGGAAGGCATCCAAATATCAGGAGTGGAGAAGAGTTTTTATGTCCACTCGTAACGTTAGTCGAAGTGCAATGAATAGAATTAACTTAATATTAAATTTACACTTAAATCATTCTCTCAGCTGTTTGCCATATGATCAATATAGTTTTAAATATACATTTTATCAGATAAATTATCAAATCTCAACAAATAAAAATGTATTAATTTAGTAATAATATTTAATAAAGATATTTCGAGACATATCTGTACTGGAAAATACGAAATATTTTCGATAACTTTCTATCAGATTTCTGGGATTAATGGATACCCAAGCATTAAGACACAACACCAAAGTTAATTTAAAAACAAATTATTTATTAACATAAGAACACATAATAATATAATATAAACACAAATATCGTAGAGATACAATAGCAAAGAAAAATACAAAATAATAATTACAAATTATATTTACAATGGATCTCTACTAGCTAAGATTACAAATTCTGACTGGGCTTATCTTATCTTGGATATAGCCCCCATCCCAACAGTGACATTTAGATACTAGTACTAGGGACGAAGACTATTTATCAACTATTTTGACTCATGATATATTAATTTTAAGAATAACTATTTTCTATCTGAAGCAGTGTTTCAGCAATATTAGGATTGCAACAAGTATAATTACTGTTATTATCAATTAGCTTATAGTCCTTCTAAAAATTATACCAATATTTTACTCATTCCACTAAAAAATTCATACATTTAAAAGAAAATAAAATTACTTTAATTTTATTGTTTAAGTTTATAACACACTTTGCGAGCTATTATTACCTATAACTTAATACGTAATTTCTCTTTCCTAATTGTATGATCGTTTAAAAGGTTGTATTTACGCACACACACCTGTATTGTATACAATTGCCCCAACATTAGTTTTCTACCATTAACTTACCAGTCCAGCGGTTATTTGCTTTAGCATGAACCGAATATGATGCACATTGCTTGCCTGAGTTAGAATAATAAATCTTCAATTTGGAATAGTTATCAGTTCACTAACAAGCTAGAGCTCAGTTCAGCAACACAGTACATCAATTTATGAAATATGATTGTATAAATTATTCCCTAAGCAAATAACTATGCTTAACTTTTATGCAATGATCTAACAAGCAGTAAACAATAATTTATCATTCAATCCTGGATAATAATAATAAAACTTTTGTAAGAGAAAATAAATTAATAAACAACTTCTTGGTGTTAGCATAAACCTAAGAGTGCCTTCTACCTGAGGCTATAAAGTATGTGAGAACTTGTCTCTGCACATATAAAAGAGGATATGCTAAAATCACCACTTTCTACAACTATATAAAAATATTTCTCTTACAAAGCAAATTAATACAAATTAAGCGATCTCCTGAATATCTTCAAATATATCTAATCATGAGAGAACTATGTTCCATCTCAGCCTTTGAGGTGGTAAGAACTAAACTCACCTCAAACAAACAAAGATCATTTGCACTCTTACAAAATATAGGGGTATCATATTATTGATGTATGAACCGATTAGTCTAATACAACTTAATAATAATTTTTTATTTAAATGTTAATTCTATAGACTAAGAAATGGGCATCATTTCTTTTTAATCATTCCAAAATGCAGCCTAATGTCTCTTACATTTCAGCATTTTCTGATTTTTTTTTGTCTCACAAATCAACATAAAATATATGATTAAATGATTAATACTTATCTAAAAATAATACATTTGACTTCATTTGATAGATATTTATGTTTAGTACTGAAACAATTTTAAATGTTCTCATTTTGTTTCTGTAAATATTAAAAAAATAAGATCTCAATCAAAACAAAGACTCTACATGTCATCGTTTCTAGAAAGATTATTTTCAGTTTACAAAATCAACAAAATATTTGTTTTTTCTTATTATTTTTAAACATCTGAACAAATAATTATTTATTTCTCTTATATCTAATGAATTATGCTTTAAAAGTTTAAATTTTTTGAATATTTATTGCAAAATTGCAATATTTTCTTACTCATAAATATAAAATAGATTGTTTATGTCAAAGCTAGTCTCATAATTTGCTTCAGCCATATTTACGTTAGCTGCTAATATAACATTATATTCTTGAAAATAAAATATTTTAAGTCAAAATACATTATTAATAATTTATATTTCTTGATATCTAATAAATATAGTGTAAATTATTTTTAAAAAAAAAAATCTAAAATTATAATAAATTTGCAAATAAACACATTTTTGCATCATTGGAAACTTCAACATCATAAAACACCAAATGTTTTACAGTCTTAGCAACAAACAACATGTCAAGGCAGGGTTTATATCTATGGTTAGAGTGGGAATTTTGAATTTCATGGTTTTTACCACAAAATTTTTGGCAAAAAAAATTATTATAATAAAATATACCATTTTACATGCATTTTAACATATACTATTTAAGAAAAAATTAACCAGGGGGCAAATTGGCCAAAATACTAAATAATTTGTCACTCGGTCATTGGGTCTGCTTTGTGAAGGAAATATTAAAACTCTTTTAATTCAAATTAGTGAAAATGTAAATGATGATGAATTACTGCATTAGAAGCAAAAAAATTATCTATTATTTAGTCAAATACGAAATTGCATTTTAACCATTCTATGCGAAATTATTGGCAAAAATAAATAACATAAGTTATTTATTAGCACATATCTAAGCATATTTATTACAGGAGATAAATCATTTGAATTCTTTGTCAGTTTGTGAACGATATTGGAAATAATTTTGAAAACATACAAAAGGAAGCAAATTTAATAACTGATAATATATGTTATAAAAATGCTGAATAAAGAAATGAATAATACATTTTGATGGCTCAATATAAATGTTTGCAATTTAATTTTAAATATATACCCTAGCCGTGCAGTGGTCCCATTTAAAGAGACATAAAAATTTGTAGAGCCTCAGACCTCTTAATGGTTAAAATCATCACTGGTTGTTATCACTAAAATATGGAGATTAAAAGGTAAATAATTACAAGTATTATTTTTATAACATAAAAATATTGATTCATATTTAAAAAATAAATTATCCATATGATCAAATATTGAACAGGATTATAAATTTGTCAATGATAAATGTCAAAAAATAATAAAAAAAGATAGTTTAAAAAACGATGGTTGTTCATTTATATATCATATATTTATATCACTCCAAATTGAGAACCAAAGGACAGAGAGAGGGATTCTAGAAAATTATCTATTTCTCTTTAATAAATCAAGACTTCAAAATATGTATTATGCCAGCAAACTGGATGATGCATTTACTGTTGGCTTATATAAATATAGAGAGATGAAAAAAACAATATCTAAGGTATATTTTCTTATCACTATATTTCAAACTATCTCTCAGAAAGTTGTATTCACTTCTGATCCAGAAGAATTTTTATGAGTCTTAAACTACAACTTATCTTTTATTACAAAGGCAGTAGTGTGATTCAATGCAAACTAGAGTAATCAATGAATGCAGAAAGGTTTGTGTATAAAATCCCTATCTAGTGTCTACTCATCCAATTTCCTTAGATTAGATTCTAGCTTGTCATCAGTGAATGGTTTTAGATCTGAAAGCACTGCACCTAGATCTTAGGATCTAATGCACCCTCCAGCAATGTCTGTTACCTTATCAGTTAACTATAAAGCTTTGAGTCCAAAATAAAAGCACAATGTTTTCAATTCAAGCTTATTTATCTTGTATAGTCATATAAATCAGAACTCAGTTCAGAATCTATATGATGGATTTAATAACCATGGTCACCATAATTCTATTATGTAATTGATATTAAACCACTAAACATCAAATAATCATTATTCTTTATGTTTACACAAGCTGTTAACTCAGAGGCAAACTCTCCATACAGTAGTGCCACTCACTGCATTCATTGATTACTCTGGCTTGCACTGAGTGGTGCTACTGTATGGAGAGTTTTGCCTCTGTGTTAACAGCTTATCTAATCATAAAGAAAAATGATTATACTATGTTTAGTGGTTTAATATTATGAAAGCTTACAGATATATTATCCTCAAGCAACACTATCCCAATTTTATACCAATAACATTCTAGCACTTACCCAGTTCAGAACATGATTTCTCATGATTGTGAATTAAACTGTTGAGGTTTGTACATAAAATAAAAGTAATTAGATACTAATGCAGACAACTAAATATACTTATATAATAAAACAATTTATTTAAGGATCTTTATAGATATCTATCATTATAAACATTAATCTTGCATATGAAAAAATAGGCAAAACTCTCCATACGATAGTGCCACTCAGTGCCAGCCAGAGTAATCAATGGATGCCAGAAGGTTTGTGCATAAAATTTCCATCTAGTACCTACTTATCCAATATCCCCACACTAGTTTCTGGCTTGTGGTTTTCATCAGTAAGGAGCCTTGGATCTGAGAGCATTGCACCTAGATCTTAGGATCTAATGCAACCCTCCAGCAGCCATCTTTTATCTCAACTTAACTACAAAATTATGAGATAAAAAATTGAAAACACAGTATATTTTCAATCTAAGCTCAATAGCTTATATAGACATATGGGTCTGAACTCAGTTCTGTACCCACACATTTTGATGTCTTTGGTTCTTTTATAACCATAGCCACCACTGTCCTATTAGGCAGGTTTGGTGTTAAACCACTAGACATTACATGATCATCATTTCTTGTGCTTGCACATAAGTATTACTAAAACAAGCAAAACTCTCCATACAGAAGTGCACCTCAGTGATGTTTAGTGGTTTAACACTAATACTGCCTAATAGGATAATGGTGGCTATGGTTATAAAAAAAAGCCACCAAAATGTATGGGTACTGAACTGAGTTCAGACCCATATGACTATATAAGCTATTGAGCTTAGATTGAAAATATTATTGTGTTTTCAATTTTATTCTCATAGTTTTGTAGTTAAGTAGAAATAAAAGGTGGCTGCTGAAGGGTTGCATTAGATCCTAAGATTTAGGTGCAGTGCTCTCAGATCCAAGGCTGCTCACTGTTGAAGGCCACAAACCAGAAACTAGTCTAGGATATTGAATGAGTAGGCACTAGATCAGGAATTTATGTGCAGACCTTCTGGCATCCATTGATTACTCTGGCTGGCACTGAGTGGCACTACTCTATGGAGAGTTTTGCCTGTTTTAATAACAGTTATGTGCAAGCATAAGAAGTAATGATTATGTGATGAATCTTGCATATGCTTTATTTTAACCATTGAATGTAAATATATTAGGGGGGGGGAGCAAATGGGACATTATATTGGAAACTAAAATTTAATTATGGCATACATTAATACCCCCCCCTCCTTTACAAATATATTAACAACTCCTATTTCTGAAGGACACACATTCTTTTTCTTGCAATATTTCAAAATAAAAGTAATAATTAATAATAACCATAAAAAATGAAATATTACCCCCCCCCCTATAATATTAGTAATTATAATAAAAAAGTTAAAAAGCTAATTAAATATTTTATTATAATACAATTATTTTTCATTATTGAGGTCTCCTATTTTTATATTTACATATATATATATAAATGAAAATTCTTACTATAGATTCTTTGATAACTCATTGAGCTCACCTTCATTTAGGACTTATCTATACATAGAATCAGTCGTATTTTATCATTTATTCTATACTATGATTGTTGACTGTCCTAGTTAAAATCCATTTTAGTTTTGATTAATTAGCATTGATTTATTAGTTATTATTTTTTTTAGTGTCAATGCTTTCTTAATTTATCCATAGCCTTGATAATTGTGAGTAATAAAAAAAACATTATGAACAGACAGAGCTTTATTCTAAAGTATCACCACTTTCATTCATGTAACAAGCATTGGTTCATAATTGGCGAAGGTATATGCCTGAACCTCTGAAGATTATAGGATATGACATTGATCATTCCCATCCTCCAGAAGTTTATATCGTTGTATTTAAATTTGCTTCTAATAACTGTGTTCTTTCTAACACAAATAACTTTTAATAAAATGGTTGTGATGATAAACAACTGGTGAATATCAGAAGGTTTCCATGTATTGATGGGAATTATTTTTGTTTAATTACATTTTGCTTTTGATGCACACTTTTAGTCTTAGTTAATGTCTTCTTCTTTCCTTTGTCTTGTGAATATATAGGTTTAAAATCGCATAATGAGAACACTTTCTCATTACCCTCAGATCCAATTTTTTTTTGTAGTTGTTTTTGTTAATTTCGTCTTATATTCTTGTTATTTTTATTTATATTATCGAGTCACAACAAAATTCTTTTTCATTTTTATTACGAACTTTAGTTCTCCCCCTCCCCCGATCTTATGAAGAAAATTACCAATCAAGAATTGAGAGTTCTATTTCTTTAATTACTTATATTTAGTGAGTTTAAATTGTTTAGTCTGCCTATTTGTTTGGGCTAATGTGTAACTTGTAATTTATATCTATAATATGCTTGACTAATTTCGCTTAATTACAATATATATATATATAAATTTTGATTAAATTTAAATGTTATGGTTAGCTTTAATAAAAGGCAATTCATTACTCTAAATATTAAATATAAGATATAATTATTAATTATAAAAATTATATCTGATTATAAATATTTAAATTAAAAAAATCACAGAAATGTGTCTTATATTATAGACATTAGATTATAAAAACATATTTATAAACAACAAAACATAACACTTATATTAATTATATTAAAAGCCTTTTTCGGCAAATTTATTTTTTGCCCTTTTCAAACATGTCCGTTTTCTTCTGTTTTAAGTATCGTTAATTTTCAATTAATAACGTTACCTTTGGATTTTACTACGTTTGCAATATGGAACATTTGTGGAAATACATGAAGGATAATTTGGATTTGTTTAGGATGAATAAGATTAAAAAGTTAAGAGACATGTTTGAAAAGGGCAAAAAATAAATTTGCCGAAAAAGGCTTTTAATATAATTAATATAAGTGTTATGTTTTGTTGTTTATAAATATGTTTTTATAACATTTTATTTGATTTCGAAGGATTAGTACAACATAAAAAACGAAAAGGAAAAAGGTATTTTCCGTTTTCTTCTGTTTTAAGTATCGTTAATTTTCAATTAATAACATTAGATTAATATCTTTTAGAATTTTTAAGTAAAAAAAAAACATTCAAAATTTATTTATGGAAAACAACAAAAAGAAATACATATAGGGATAATAACCTATAGATATATTCTAATTAAATAAAAAAGTAAATAAGATAGAAAACATACATTTGCATGAGTACACAGATATATTGGATACTCTTAGATAGATAGATTAATATATTTCATTTTGCAATTGTTCATTCATCTGCATAGCAAAGTAGTTTCTTTCTTCTTTATAATGTAAAGCTAAGTGCACTTTTAATGAGGTTCACTATAATCTTAGCTTAATTAATTAGTGTTTTTAACCCAAAGTGCATTTAGCTTTAGATTATATAGAAGAAAGAAACCGCTTTCTTGTGCTGAAAAACATATACAAATTTGAATTACAAATACTAACAAAGGAAAAAATTTATATTAGATGAATGTATGTAGATTATGTACATATGTAATATAATAAAAATACTGTTATTTTAACTATTATGTGTAATGAGCAATGATATTAAACACTGTTGAAAACATCTCATTTTACTAGATTACTCCACCACTACAAAATGATTACTACATTGCTTTGAGAAATCTAGTAAAAGAGAATTGCTGAAATGTTTTTCAACAGCACTTGATTTTATTGATCACTATATTCATATATTGTTTTCTAGATTAGATTTTGGGGAAGAAAATCCATCTTGCAAAGTTCTGAAAATACTACAACAATGACATTAAGGATATTTAATTTTTTTGAAAATTATTTTAAAATTCCTTATCCATTAACAAAATTAGGTAAAAATTAATATAATAATAATTTTATTGTTGTTATTATTCTTTTACTATTACTATTATTAACATATAATTATTGTTAATTTAATTATTTATTTTCATATCTACAAGACAGAATCACAATAGTAATGACTATCTTTTTTTGTTATGTGCTATGGGGCAGTTATGTAGCAGATTTTATAGAAGTTCATTACACTGTAAATAGTAATATAGAAGGCTTTTGGAATTTGATTTTAAAAAATCTTTGTTGTTGCTGAACTGACAAAAGCAGTTCTTTTTTTTTGTCTTATCATCATAACCAATAGACATAACAATTATTATACTGCATAGAATAAGTGTATATAATATGTTCTCAGATTTCAGATCATAACAAATTTCTAATGTTACATTCATTACATAGAAAGGAATATCACAACTATTCATAAGAATACATTTTGATAATAATCTTTTTTAAATTGCAGATTACTGTGAGTGTTTACTTAAATATGAATAATGTTAATTATAATTCATATTTTTGAAATAATTTTCAAATATTGCTAAACAATGTTAATATGCTTTTTCTTATCAGATGAAGGTTTTAAGTTTCTGTTTGGTTAATATGCTTATTATTAGACATGTTTACAACTTTTGTTGACTACAATAGATTGATAGAAGAAAAATATTCCAATCTTCAGAATTTAAATTTTCAGCAAAAACAACAATATCATAATATATACATATATAAATATTAAATAAATATAATGTCATGTGAAATTTATCAAAGGATATTTTAAATAATAATTGAACTATCCTCTAGCTGCCATATTCAATAACTTTTTACAATAAGAAAACAAATCACTTCCTACCATATTTTAGATCTTTTTATTTACAGTTATCCAGAACAATAATAGCCAGAAAACAAACTTAAATCAGCCTATATATTTTATTGTAAATTGATTTTTAAATAACTGATACTTATTGAATATTAAAATATTATTTATCATTATATATGGCAATATGTTTGTTTATTATAGAGTTTTAGAAATGAATGAGATATCTCTGCTCTATAAATTTAATATCAATTATTTAAAAAAACAATTTACATTAAAATATATGTTCTATGACTATTATTATTTTGGATAAATCTAAATAAAATGATCTAAAACATAGGAAAAATTGGTTCATTTTTTTTACAAAACATTTTAAAGAGTTTTTAAAGCTAATATTATTATAACAAATATTTACTAACAAAATAATAAAAAAAATGTAATAAATGTAATTAAAAGTCAGTTAAATTAAAACTAATTAAAACAATTTAAATTGTATCTTTGTAAAATAAATCCGAAATTGATTTTATAGACTTTTTATTACTTAATAAAAATAAATATTATTTCAGTTGTTTTTAACATAAATCAATATTTTACCAGAAATAATTAATTTTTTATTAAATAATATGTGCATAAACAAGATCACATGTTCTTATTTATGCATGAAACCAGATTTAAATCACATTACACATTTCAAGTGTAAATATTATTAAAAAACTGATTATTAATAAATAATATTAATTTATATTTTACTATTTTTATTGAACTGTATGCTTTTAAAATATATAATTCAACTTAAGATTTAAAGAATTGATAATAATCCCATTTAAATTACCTCAAGTTCAAATCCTAAATAACCCAGATAACCCTTAACTCCCCTAACTTTACAACCAAATATTGGGGTGTATCAATAAAAAAATGGTACAGTATATATATATTGGCTATTTATATGTAATATAAAATAATAATTAAATTTTAAAAATACTTAAATCTTAGACTGTAATTTAAAATATTGTAAACATGAAGTAGGAAAGATAAAAATACTTCTTGAAAATTAATTTTGAGAGATGCTATGGATCAGAGAAAATGAGTTTAATTCTAATAAACAAATAATTTTCCATGATTACAGATAGAAAAAATTCATTCCATTTCATTTGAATGTAATTAACAGTACAGTTGTTGCTGGAATTTTGGCAAGATCTCACATTCTATCATCTAAAATTTAAATTATTGTAAGCAATATTATATAGAACAATATATTTAAAGATCATTCTATAAAGTTAAAAAAAAAGAAATTTGTAAAGATGAAAATGAGGGGAAGGTTGTTTTAAGTAAGTAATTTGATACGAATAACTATAAAAACCAATTCATTTGTCAATGGGTTCTTTCACTTTAAGAGTATTAATTGATTTGCTTTTAAAAAGCAAAGACATAACATGTATTATAAACAACATGTTTTAAACTATTTTTTTAGCTTACATATTACAAACATAATAACATCCAACTTTATATTAAATTTACAACAGAAAGAGAAAAAACATTATGGTAAACTTTTTTTTTATGTACTCATGACCAAAATATGGAATGATTTTTTGTGACTTTCTATTTTTAGAAAAAATACACACAAAGGCTTAATATTTTTATTTCACCATTACCCTAATATTTCTATTTCCCAATTACATGGCTAAGACTTTTTTTCTGTAATAAAAACTTTGCCTACTAGAACAATAAACTTTGCAGATGAATGATGTCTAAAAATAAAAATAAATTATATAAGCAATACTTGGTTAGCTAACGGTTTCAATAAAAAAAATCATACATAAATTCCAGGCTCAAACCAATGACAATTAAAAAAATATCCCTTGGGTTTGATTTTGATTTAAAATTAAAAATCTAAAGACTATATTAGATGTATTCTGAAACACTATATCATGAAATCTATATATACTACTACAGAAATTAGTACTATCTATTCAAACTTAAAAATTCAATTCTTTCATTTTAGTTTGTGGAATCTATTACATAGATATGAGTAATCATAACATTTGTTCTAGAGTATATCAACTTACTAATGGGGTAAAACAGTACTTATTAGCATCAGCTCTCTTTATACTATGATTATTGGTTTCATAATAGATCTTTCAATTACCAGTATATTATCCATAAGTTATACTTATTACCAAAAAAAATTTTTTTTACAAATTAGAATGATTCCTAAATTACCAGACTGTATCATTAAACATGATGACAGATCAAAAATATGAACATTGGTTAAAGACAATTGTTGATAATACCTGTTAAGTTTATATCAGATTATTTATCTACTGTTATTCCACACTTCATAGATTTTAAACATTTCCATTATTGTTTGCTATTAGACTAAAATTTTAATCATGTCCCCTGCTACTGCTTGCAATACCTCTATATTGTTTCTTCTTTTTATTCAAGATAAAAAAACAATATTTCTTTCCCAGTTGATATTATATCTGATCCATCCAAAATGTCAGTATATTGTTACTGTTATTTATCCATGAGTAAACCCTGATAATACTGAATAAGATTGCCTATCTCATTAAGAAAATAAAAATAGTTGGAAACAAAGTAGAATCAGATTTTATAAATTAGATTTTATCATTAAAGTTAGGTTTCTTTATTATAGACACTCACATACATAGGTAAAGATATGTACATTCAAAAATAAAAAATACAATCGGTTTAGTTTTTTGATTTATTTTGTTTGTTTTTTAAGACTCGCATTCATCACTTCTTTGAGATCTATAATTAGTCTATTTGTTTATAAATCTTTAATTCATGAACCCGAAATTGGGGTTATACCAATGATAAAGCAAATAGTTTATCATCCATAACAAAGCGGGTTTCATTATTTTTTGAATCAAAATTCATTTCGCTAAGTCACAAGTTTATGTGAGGCATATTTGAGTTGAAAAATTATTATTCAAAGTATTTCAAAGATGAGATAATTGTACACTATTGAGACTTAATATTCCCTTTTTCTTAAGTAAAAAAAAATAATTATTTTACAATATTTTGAAAATAATCATCAACTACTTATTTGAAATTAACGAATATAATTATTCCTGGAATAAAGGCAAAACTCTCCATACAGTAGTGCCACCCTGTGCCAAACAGAGTAATCAATGGATGCCAGAAGGCTTGTGCATAAAATGCCTATCTAGTGCCTAATCATCACATATCTTCAGACTAGTTTCTGGCTTGTAGACATCATCAGTGAGGAGCCTTGGATCTGAGAGCACTGCACCTAGATCTTAGGATCTAATGCAACCCTCCAGCAACAATTATATGCTGGTATAGAGATGGTGATCATGTGATATTTAGTGGTTTATTCCTGAAACAATTTATAATTATACAGCAATATAGTCATTTGTGGCTTTTCGTAGTATAACTTCACATTTATCACATATAATTAACATCTGATTTATATAATTAATATTGTTTTTGTTTTTAAATTGTGCATTGAGAGTAAGAGTACATCCTAGCTAAGGAAGAAAGTTCTCTGAATTTAAATACTTTACTAGGAAGTTTTATATTTCATTTTTTAATGGCTACATTTAATGCTAAATAAATAGATAATACATTAATGTTTGCATAATTATTTAGATTTTGGATATACACATATCCATAGATACATAGTTAGATTGATAAATAAATGGATGAATGAAAGTGGATAGATAGAAGAATAGGAAGGTGGATGGATAGGTAGGGTGGTGGTGGGATGAATGGATAAGTGGGGTTATGGATAAATAGATAGATATATGGATTTATAGATAACAAGAGAGATATAATTAATAAACTTCCAATTGGTTTACATATTAAATCAATTTCCTACAATATAAAAGTAATTCATGTTGTAGCTGAACAAATGAGCCATTTTAGTTTGCCATCAAAACATCTTATATAAGTATTAGATTAGTCATGACATTTATTTAAAATGATGTCAAATAAATATGACTGTCTACTCTCTTGTACATATAAAATTGTTAATGGGAGGCACAAATGGATTCAATTTTCATTTGCAAGTGTGGATTATTCTGATAATAGAAAGCCTTGCATGACTGACATTTAAAAGTATACCACTCTAACTTATTTATATCATTTAACATTGTAGACTTTGAATTTTATATATTTGATAATTTACATTCAAGGTTGTGAATTTAATTTCTAAACTGGTTTGAATGATTATGTGTAAATCTCTTCTAATTTAAAATTCATTAGAAATAAATATCTCTGCCTAATACCCTATAATACAAAGTCAAGGATGTCAGCTGAAAATGGTTTTTTTTTTCAATGCTGATTATTTTGATTCTAGAATTACATTGACATCTACCATTTGGAATGTATTGTTTCAATTATTGTATATAATTTAGTACTTTATATTTAATTCTTTTATATGTATATTCACTTGAAATTATTTTCTCAGAACAAATGGGACCATAAATAATTAATCTGCCACCTTTGCCATAACATTCAATAATGTAGACAGTAATGGCTATCTGATATCTTCCTCTACATTCTTATATAAGGGATTATCATTAACAATTTCAACTACAGAAGAAAATGTTAAATCAAATAAGATAACTATGACAAACTAATTTAAATTGTTTAATATTTTAATTGATAAAGCAGATCTTTTTTTTTTTGTCAAATAACATATTGACATTTATTTTGAATATTTTTCTTTTTTTTTCTCACATTTTTGTTCACCATGTTTTTTTCTTTAATGAAATTTATGATTTCAATTAAATTTATGATGCATTAAATAAAGATTAGATTTTGATTTTGATAGTTTTTTTTAAAGTTTACATCATATTTCCAAACTTTTTTTATGTATCAGTCATTTATCCATATAAACTGTCAATGGTGGTGTAGTATGATTTACATTTTTATTTTTAATAATTCACATTTATACAAATTATTATTTACAATTTTGTTTTTATCTCATGATAATTTAGTTTATCAGTATAATCTTTTTTTATATTCAATTTTTGGTATTATCTTAAAATATAACTTCATTTTTTCTTTTATTCAATTTTTCTCATAATTTTTGCATGGTTTTGGTGGAGTCCCTCTTAATACTGTTCCCAAATCTTCAGTAAATCAATACATCTAAGTATATATATATATATATATGATTACACCATTAATAGATGTGGTATTGCATTTTTATTGTTAAAAGATTGTCTAAAATTGTTGATTGTTATTGATTATTGGGATTGTTAAGTGTTGACTGGTATTTAATAATCACTTATAAAGCCATTCAGCCTTGAGTGTTATTACCCTTATTATTTAAGTAATACTTTGGGAGCAATTTCAAATTTATAATTGCAGTTTGTAATGTTATAATTGACTAATTATTAGTCTATATTCAGAATAGGCTATATTATCTTTGTGGTCAAGTTGCAATCTTTAGTGTTTATATAAGTATATTAGCCCATTAATAAAAATGGGATTCCATCTTTATTGTTAAAAGAATGTTGCCTTTACAACAGTCTGAAATTGTTGATTGTTATTGATATTTGGATTGTCTAAGTGCTGACTGGTGTAATGTTCCATCTTTGGATTTTCAATGATATAGAAAAGTTAGAGGGTTAAGAAGATCGAAGCTTGTCCACTAATGTTTGAAGATTTGCTATCTTAATATAAACTGAGCACTGATTGTATATATGTGTGGTAGATGATGATCTGGACCAACTGATGAGTGTTGGCTTAGCAAGAAATCAAATACTGGGGGTCATTTGTCTTTTTCACATGTATGTGGTCATGGGTATTGATTGTATAAGATAGAGTGAATAGTTTTAGAGAGCTTGAAAGTCTGAGTTCAAGTCCCTTCTAATTACATTTAGTTTACTATAGACAATATACATACATTTAAATATTATATATATATATTTCCTTATTAGTTTTAAACCATAAATGTAAGCTAATTAATAAACCATATGTATAATAAAATATATAGAAGAAAAGAACTAAGCAGCATAGAAATAAGTTAACTCTGAACATGTTAAAAGAATGTTTTATAGTGTTTATTTTGTGTATCTTTTATTTTTATACTAGATATTGTGGCACTTCCTGAATTTCAAACAGGAGCCATGGAAAATTGGGGATTAATTTTAATGAGAGAGGAGTATTTTGTCTACAATCCTCAAAAGAACTCTTTTAAACAACAAGAAAATAATTGCATTGTTATGGCTCATGAAATTAGCCATCAGGTTAGTGCAGTGTGTAAATAATTTTACAGATAAATAATACAGTTATTGTTAATTATTTACCAATTTTAATTTCAAAAATTACTTACTTATGCTTTTATTAATTCTTATTTTTATTATTACTATTATTTTGCAGTGGTTTGGTAATTTGGTTTCTCCTTTATGGTGGGATAGTTTGTGGCTAAATGAAGGCTTTGCAACATTTCTTCATTATACTGCTTGTCTTCAGTTAAATCCTAAGTGGAATCTGGTACATTATTTTTTATTAATAATAGTTTATTCTTAATTAGATGGTCCACCAGAAAAAATATTTATGACTTTTTTTAATGTCAAAGTAACTTTATAAGGAATTTTATTATATTCTAATCCTTGTATATCTTATACCTATTATTATTATTTTTAAAATTATTGTTGCTTATGATATTTAAAATTATTTTTATTAGTAATAAAATATTTGTAAAATATTTGAAATCTTATTTTTAACAACAGCGCATTAATTATTTTACAATTGTGCATTTAAGGATGATTAATTAAACATTTGATCTAATGCTATTTTGGTAACAACATAATTGTTCTATTAATTAATCATTCTTTTACATTATAATCAAAGAAACTTCTGCAATAATTAACATCTAAGAATGCGTGTAACTTACTTTTATTATTAAGAATAGAGATTTGGGACTGCTTTCACATTACCTAAATTTTAAAAAATCCGGGTTTTTTTTTTTTTTTAAATTCGAAAACAGATTTATCCACATTGATTTCTGCTGAAGCTGCTGTAAACTTATTCAATTTCAATATAACTAGCATATTTTGAACCCAACAGCAATTAATCAATGCTGTAAATACCAAACAGTAAATATAAGAAGTAAATAATAAAGTAGATAAATATATTTTTGCATATTAAGTGAACAAGGAAAAGCATGTACATGTTGTAAAAATTTATTATACTGGCTAAATATTATATTGGATATAAATAGTTTTAATATTTCTTTACTGAACTGTTCATTTCTATTTTATTTTGTCTATTTTTTTTTTCTATCACCAATCAATTAACTTTATGTAGAGGTCTGGCAATTTTTATTTCACCCAGCAGACTCTCTGAAATAAGTGAATTGGGTGTTAGTATACTCACATTTCAATCCTCCAATTTTTTGAAGTTCGAAAGTCTATACTCATTTAAGTATGACTGCTGGTTATGAGTAAATTAATCATGTTATATGATGTTTTAAAACATTTTGTTTTAGTCCGAGTGGCAGATTGTTAAATAACTTTCATATATGAAGATCGATCGCTAATAATTAATAAATAAAAATGGCCAATAGTATATCTTAAAATATAAAATAAAATGCTGATTTATCAAAGGCAATACAAATAATCTTTTTATTATTTACTATTCTTTCTGTATTTTTTTACGTTATTGTTTTTAGTCATTTTAATTATTATAGATCAGAATAATCATGCGTCTCCGATGCAATTAGTCATTTTTCTGCATAAACTGTTTTGTGTTTGTGATATCACATTTTTATTGTTTAAATATATGCATAACAAATATTATTCCAAAGTTGTTGTTTTATTCTGTAGTCAGCATTGCATAACGATATCAACAGTACCAATTGCTTTGCAATGAATTCTATGTAAAAAAATTCAACTCTGTGAAACATTTATAATAAAATAGAGCTATTTAAAAATATTGCCTGCATATTTTGGAAATGCACCAATATAGTAAAGCTGATATAAAAATGTCACATCTTACACAATATAGATATGACAAGTCATTTATAAATATATTTTTAAAATCAATAATTTTAATGGTGATAAAACAGAAACAGCAATACTAATAAATATAAATATATTTATTCCATTTTTTTTTTTTTTACAATCTGTTGGAAATTTCTTTGATGTGAATTATTAAGAACAAGAAAAATAGACAGCACTTTTAGCTAATAATATTTAATAATGATACAGTTGGTTTTGGAAGAGTAAATTGAGTGAAAAAATACCATATGGTGTTAGATTAAATATATGAATATGATTTGGTATTGTCTATTTCTTTGATTTTGTAGAAATTAATGAATCCTAATGAAATTTAAACTTGTTTGGTGCAATAATACCTGTTTACTGTTTATTAAATGTGTAAAGTTTAGAGCAATTTAAAAATAATTTAAAAAGTATTTTTATCAATAAAAATGTATGTGTTGGCAGCATCAGTATGTCAGGTGCAAATGTATTGAAATAAAGGCATTTTTTGTAGATATTGAATTTTTAAAGTGCACATGGATTGATTAACATTTAATCAGAAAAATGTTCTATAATGCTGTCTTATAGATTATATCAGGCTATCATTTTAAGTGAAGATTGTTGGACAGAACACAATCTACACAATTCCAAGAAGGAAAATGGCAGTTTTTTTATAAAAAAATATTTTTATAATTATATTGAAACAATTATTGCTTCTCTTTAATTTCATTTGTAAATAAAGAATAAAATAAATAAATTGAATTTTAAAGCATGTCATTACGCTGAAGCATAGAATTCTTGTAATTCTTATTTAGAGTATTAAATGTAATAATAATAAATTACCAAAACTCTCACCTTTAAGAGCAGTTTTCCATTATTATGTCACATAAAATGCCTCTTCTAAGAATTTAAATTTTTATTCTCATAATAGTTTTTGTCTTTTGTTCTTACTAGTAAGGCATAAGAATTAGAGTTAGAAGAAATGTGAGCATGCATTCAGAAAACATGTTTAATTCAATTTTACCTATCAAATTAAAAACTGGAAATACAAATTGGTCTAAGGTTTGAACCCAAGTCAGTCTTTTTGAATAATGTCTAGATCAGAATCCATTTCAAGAATTTTCCTTTTTAGTCTCTTTAGCTCCTTTAAATGTAGGCATTTTATTATCCTGGATAGAAATCTTAATAATAACAACAAATCATCAAACTCTCAGGCCAATGTCATGATAATAGCAATTCTTTTACCTTAGTGCTATTTAGAAAAAGCCTGTGTAAAGAGTAATTATTGACTCCAAATAACATATTTATCCTCAGTATTTAAATCCCATTATCTGATGAGATTAGAGTGGAGAATTGAAACTTGTTTCATATTAAATAGAAATAAAAACAGATGATTAAAATAATTAATTATTTTTCCATATAAGTAATTTAAAACTTCAATAGCGTTTGCAGCAAAATGAAATTATTTTTAGCATAATTATATTTAAATTTTTTTTTAAAAAAAATAATAAAAATACAAGGAAATATTTTAAAATATTAAAATTATATGAAAACATAAAGGAAATATTTGCCTCTGTGCTCTTTACATATTAAATTTTTTTTCACCTTCAGGGTAATTATAAGAATTTAATATAGTTTATTTTCATTATTAAAATACTTTTTAAATAATTAAAATAACTTTGAAACAAAATTTCTCTCCAAATAAAAAGATTATCTTTCATATATACAAACAAAACTTAAAAAATCCCTTGGTTGAATTATGTTCAGAGCATAACAGGAAGCAAAGACTAAATTATAGATGCATTGCTGTTAAAATGCGATTTTACAATGAAGTTGTCATGGTTTGGTGATATACTACTATTATTGAAATATAGTTAATCTGTATTATTAGAGAGACCATATAATATGTGACTAAACCCAGCTACCAGTAAGAAAATTCACCATAATGAATGATACAAAATTTAAGGAGTAAGTTGCATACATAAGTAAAGCTATTTTTCAGTTCATTAAAAAGAATCTTAACCTTTTCTCTAATAATTAAAAACAAATATGTGATATCTTCCACATGATATATAACAATTGAATGTAGACTATTGTAATCATTTGTGAAAAATAAAAATCTGCTAAAAAGAAATGCAAAATGTTTTATTGATTAATTGCAAAAAAGATGTAGTAATTTGATGGTTGTAATAATTTTAGATATTTCTTGATTTGTTGCAATTATTTTATAAAATAATAAAGCAATATATTTCCATTAAATTCACTGATGGGCATATTTTTATGTGATCGAGACACTTCAAATGCAGACAAACAGTTCTTTGATCATGTTTTAGATAATGATTCAAAATTGAGGTGATGGTTTTTAATAATTTATTTAGCCCAATTAGCTATTAAAATTCAAATAATTTTAAAAATTAAAGTGCCTTTATAATTTTAAAAATATTTGAACAATGACGACTATATGTTAATTTTAAACCAATTAAACTTTTTTGTAATATATGAATTATGAAGTGTCATACCTGATTTTGCATAATTTCTAGAGTTCCGATTTTTAAAAATAATAAGAATAAAATATGCTGCAATTATCAAGGAATATTATTTACTATATAAAAAACACTTTAAATGAAAGAAATTTCTTAAAATTTTAGCACATTAAAATGCTCTCTATATAAATGGATTTTGTTATTAAAAAAATGCGAAAATGACAGTGTGCAAAAGTGAAATTTCTGTTGTGAATGTATAAAAAAAATTTAAATTTATTTAAACTTTTCAAATAGAAATAACTTATTAGTAATAATATATAAATATAAAACACAGGTTAGTAATTTCACAACATTTCAAGTAGTATTATTCTCCACCACTCTTCAGATGCAATTAAAACCTACTATTTCCTTCAACAGAGCTAAGAACATTATTTAGTGAGCAAGGCCTTATTGAGATAAAGAATAAATATTCAACAGTTTTCCAAGTATCAAACCTTGTCTTTCATTAAAAATGTGTACTGTTTTTTAAAAAATAAACTTACAGATAAAGACTTCTCAAGAGTTTAGCAAACAATGAAAAGACCATATTGTAAATTGCATGGATGGATAATAGAATGTCAGATGAAAAAGCATGTAAATCTACATGGGCAAGTAAAAAGTCATACAGTAACTAATTATTTATCAATATCTTCAGTAAAAAGTCTGAGTTCTTAACACATTATTGACACTGAATTTATCTGTTTTTTTAAAAATGTTTGAACTTCTCCATTACACTATCTACTATTCCATTATGGGATTTAATGGCAGCCACTGAGGATGTTACCCAAACATTGCCCATAGAAAAAGCATATAATTACATTGGAGAGTTAAATGGACATGTAGTGGCATCAAAAGCAGAAATCAAACATTTCATAGGAAGAATAGAATGCTATTAAATATCTCAAATGGATACATCTTTAAACATTCTTCCTGATGACAAAAGTACCACTACAGTTGTAATGGATAAAACTAATCATAATAACAAAATAGAAGGACATTTCACAGTAGGGCAATTTAAAAAAGTATCAAAAAATATAATTCCATGTACAGAAGTAAAGTTACAAGCATTCCTCCAGAAATATCACAGGCATTTCAATGATTCAGAAAAAAAGGAAACTAATTTCATATTTCAGCAAAATTTCTCACTTTGTGGACTACCTAAAATTCATAAAACAATGTCCTATCAAGACCAATTGTTAGTTCTAAAAATTCAGCATGTCAAAATTTGTCAAAATTTTTTTTCAAAGTTTTTAATTTATTTGCATATAGGAAACAATCCTTTTTCAGGGAATATAATCAATTTATAGAATTGGTCAGGGACATGAAAATGGAAAAAAAAACTGACATATTGGTAAGCTTTGATGTGAAAAGTTTATGTACAAATGCACCATGTGATGAAGCATTGTCTATTGTAAGGAGAAGGTTATATGACGATAATATTCTACAAATCAGAACAACTTTATCTTTCAAAAGTAAAATGGAATTATTAACATTCTCCATGATAGCAATGTACTTTCAATAGAATTCTTTCAACAAAATTAAAAGATGACTATATGATCACCACTGTCACTCTTGTTATGCAACATTACATGGAAGAACTTGAACCTACAGTCATAAATATTACTCCATGGTCATCTAAAGTGTGGTTTTCTTATGTTAATGACATATTTATAAAATGGCCACATGTGAGACACAATTATAATCATTCTGAATGTATATCAATAACATATCTCCTTTAATTGAATTCACAATGGAATCAGAACAAGAACAAAAATTGGCATTCGTAGATGTTCTTGAGACAAGAATCTCTCTGGACAAAGTCAAAACAACAGTTTATAAAAAACCAACACACACTGGAAACTACATGACATATACATTTTCTCATCCCAAAAGCTCTAAACATAATGTTATACTATTACTATGGAACAGAGGAAAGGGAGTTTGTTTCAAAAAACAGTGATTTAAAAAATAAAAAAATCCACATAAAACAAATTCAGGAATAATGGTCGTTCATCAGCTGTCATCAAGAAAATCTTTAATATACAAAAAAAAAAAGACGCCAAAAGAAAAAAGCAATTATTGCTACTGTAGTGTATCCATGCATTTCAGAAATCACAGACAAATTAAAGAAAATATGCAGCCAGTATAACATTATAATAGCTTTCCAAAGCCATGCTCCACTTTGAGGAGTTTTAGCTTCTACCAAGCCTGAACGGGAACTGCTGAAAAACAAAAACTTCAATTATGAAATACAATGTGAATGTGGAGGGAAGTATATTGATGAGACCTATTGTGCTGTTGAACAATTACTGAAAGACAACAAACTAATTCTTAACAAAAGAAAAAATCAGATGTGTCTATAATATCAGACCATTTATACTCTAATTATTCATATGTTCAATTGGGAAAATACAAAAATATTGAATAGAAAGGGAAAGGTGGAAAGAAGAAAATTTAAGTAAGCTGCTTATATGACAATGACAACTAATCATATAATTCAACCCAGTGTGGCAATATACAATGGTTGGAAACCTCTAATTAACCTTGAATTAAGCAAAGAACATATCTATATGCAAAAATACTCCTAATTATAAAACCAAAGCACTACATATTTTTTTTTCTTTTTAATGGAATTACTATATTCATAACAACAATTAATATTTCAGCCAAAGTTTTTTAACAGTATCCAGAATTAACTATTACATTGTAAAGACAACTTAAATTAAAAATAAAGATTATACACAATTATCACATAAATAAACTCAATAATATTATAAAACATCATCATATTTAATTCTGTTCATTAATCAATCAATATACATAATAACTAATGTTAAAATGAAGATTTTCACAGGTTTTAGATATAAATATCTTTGGATCATAGTACTATTGTAATAACATTTTGGCTGTGATACACTGGCCATCAACTCAGTAATGTTTTAGTATAGAAAAACATGTAGAGATGTCATAAGTATTGATGTATCACAACATTAATAGAAAACAAGAATTAAAAATTAAAACATTTTAAAATATAATAGTGGAAGTGGAATGAAAGTAATATATATATATATTGTTAATTCTAATATTTTCACAGATAAAAGATGTCATATTATTATTACTATTTGCGGGATATTCCGTGTAGTGAAAAAACTAAATGCTGACGTTTCAGTACAATATCAAGTACCTTCCTCAGAGCGTCCTCTTTCTCAAATCATAAGAATGCACGTGAGATTTAAAACCGTTTTTATCGTTTTCTTTCTCCTCATATTTAAATTCTATTGGTTGAGAAGTTTTAAAATTTATTTTCTCTTCCAATAGCTTCTTCCAAATGTTGTTAATCTTCTTTAATTCACACCTTTCATTTATGCTCTTGGGCCTTTTAAAAATCTCTATAGCTTCTCTTAGCAATCTCTGGTCATATTGTTCAATTTTTGCTAAAATATTTGTTTTTTCAAAATTGATATCATGATTTGTTAATTTTATATGAGAATAAATAGCTGATGAATTGGATTTTTCTCTCACTGCCAGAATGTGTTCTTCCTTTCTAATATTTATTCTACGATTAGTCTGTCCTATATATGTATGTGGACAGACCCTACATGGAATTTCATATACACCATGACACTCCAAAGCAATTTTATCTTTAGGAAGTGGAAATATTTCACTAATTTTTTTATAAGTAGTGTAAATTGTGTGAATATTATTATTTTTTAAAATGTTACCAATTCTATCAGTTACTCCTTTTATATATGGCAAAATTGTCTTAATTTTTGATGTATCAAAATCTTTTTTCTTTTGATATGTATAAGCCCTATTAATAATGTTGTAATTAAAACCGTTATGAAGAAGCATTTTATTAGTAGCAAAAAGGTCCCGGTGAAAATGGCTATCATCAGAAAGTCTCTTTGTTCTATCCAATAATGTCTTTGCTACTGAAAATAGTTGTGCAGGATGGTGATGAGAGGAAAAATGCAGATATCTCCCAGTGTGTGTTGGTTTTTTATATATACCATGGGATAAAGAACCATCTTCCCTTCTTTCAATCAAAACATCTAAAAAAGGTAATTGATTATTATTTTCTATCTCCATGGTAAATTTAATATTGTTATGAAAAGAGTTTAAAAAATTAAAAAAGTCATCAAGAGCATGCTTGCCATGAGGCCAAATAACAAAGGTATCATCAACATACCTCAGCCATATAGATGGTTTTTTAACTGCTAAAGTCAAAATTTTATTTTCCAAATCCTCCATAAAAATAAAAGCTAATGCTGGAGAAATTGGTGAACAATATTAAATTTACCATGGAGATAGAAAATAATAATCAATTACCTTTTTTAGATGTTTTGATTGAAAGAAGGGAAGATGGTTCTTTATCCCATGCTATATATAAAAAACCAACACACACTGGGAGATATCTGCATTTTTCCTCTCATCACCATCCTGCACAACTATTTTCAGTAGCAAAGACATTATTGGATAGAACAAAGAGACTTTCTGATGATAGCCATTTTCACCGGGACCTTTTTGCTACTAATAAAATGCTTCTTCATAACGGTTTTAATTACAACATTATTAATAGGGCTTATACATATCAAAAGAAAAAAGATTTTGATACATCAAAAATTAAGACAATTTTGCCATATATAAAAGGAGTAACTGATAGAATTGGTAACATTTTAAAAAATAATAATATTCACACAATTTACACTACTTATAAAAAAATTAGTGAAATATTTCCACTTCCTAAAGATAAAATTGCTTTGGAGTGTCATGGTGTATATGAAATTCCATGTAGGGTCTGTCCACATACATATATAGGACAGACTAATCGTAGAATAAATATTAGAAAGGAAGAACACATTCTGGCAGTGAGAGAAAAATCCAATTCATCAGCTATTTATTCTCATATAAAATTAACAAATCATGATATCAATTTTGAAAAAACAAATATTTTAGCAAAAATTGAACAATATGACCAGAGATTGCTAAGAGAAGCTATAGAGATTTTTAAAAGGCCCAAGAGCATAAATGAAAGGTGTGAATTAAAGAAGATTAACAACATTTGGAAGAAGCTATTGGAAGAGAAAATAAATTTTAAAACTTCTCAACCAATAGAATTTAAATATGAGGAGAAAGAAAACGATAAAAACGGTTTTAAATCTCACGTGCATTCTTATGATTTGAGAAAGAGGACGCTCTGAGGAAGGTACTTGATATTGTACTGAAACGTCAGCATTTAGCTTTTTCACTACACGGAATATCCCGCAAATAGTAATAATAATATGACATATATATATATATCATCAACCATTATTAATCCACTGCAGGATGAAGGTCTCTCCAAGTTCAATCCATCTTTTCCTATCTTTAGCTTCTCTTCTCCACATCACCCCTGCACACTTTCTTATTTCATCCATCCATCTCACATGTGGTCTCTTTCTGGGTCTTTTACAATCTCTTGGAATCCAGTTTAAAATTTCAATTGTCCATCTGTTATCATCTCTTCTAACAATATGTCCAGCCCAACTCCACTTCAGTCTTTTAATTTTTTCAATGAGGTCAGTAACACCTGTTTGTTCTCTTACCCATACATTGCATTTTCAATCTCTTCTTGTTACTCCCAACATGCATCTCTCCATACTTCTTTGAGTGGTCTGAAGTCTCTGTATTGCTCTTCTATTAAGTGTCCAAGTCTCAGATCCATAAGTAAGAACTGGCAAAACACATTTATTAAAAACCTTCCTTTTCAAACACATAGGCATATTTCCTTTTAGTATCAAGTTATTTCTACCAAAAGCATTCCAACCAAGTTTAATTCTATGATTAATTTCATCCATTATATTTCCATTTATATTAATAATCTGACCAAGATATTTGTAACTGTTAACTTCTTCTAACTCATCATAATCAATCTTTATTTTTATATTTTGAGAAAATCTATTAAACATTACTTTAGTCTTTTTAACATTTATCTTTAGTCCTACTTTTCTACTTTCATCTGATAACTCCTGCAACATTTCCTGTAGCTCTAAAGTATTATTTTCAAAAACAACTACATCATCTGCAAAATCTAAATGACTTAAATAATCTCCATTTACTTTCACTCCTTTAGCTTCCATTTTAATCCACAAAATACTTCTTGCAGCACTGCTGTAAAAAGTTTTGGAGATATGGAGTCACCCTGTCTTACACCCTTTTCAATGTTGATTTTCCTACTATCATTATGTAATCTAATTGTTGCTGTTGCATTTTTATAAATATTCTTTCAAAATATGACAATATCCTGGATCTACAGTTTGATGATCCAATATATATATATATATATATATATATATATATATATTTGGAATAATGTAAACTATCTTCTATTTGTAATTTTTAAAAAAACTCTTTAAACCAAATAGCTATTTATTTTTATGTGTTTATTTTATCTATTGGCATTCTACCATCATTTTTAAATTTTTTGTTCTTGTTTTGTATTGGTTGAATCTTTAATCTTGTTATATGTTAATGCCTATAATGATTCTACAATAATTTTTTTTATAATAAATTAATTATCTGGTTGATGATCATTATAAGGATAGCTAAAATATCAATACAATAGTCATATGAATCATACATGGAAGAACATGGGTACTATGTTATTTATGTATGTAACTAATTAAAATATATCAATAAATAAATGTCTATTTTTGAAGTAGTGTATATTATTCTTTGTTTTTGAAAAAAAAAAAGGTTATGTAGACAAAATAATTTGAGCTTATATGGAAAAGTAATATCTTAATACTAAATTATAGATCCATAAAAAATACATGCCATAATATTATTTCTTTTCTGAATGTTTGTAATGATGAATAGTAATTATATATTGGACTATTTCCATCATATAATATTAAATATTGAAGTTTTTTTTAGAAAAATTAAAACTTTACCTAAACTTTTCAAACACATTTAACAGATAGTATTGAAGCAGTTTGATCTGAGTTCGATCCTAGCTTCATAACATCTAGCCATAGGCCCACTTCAAACCCTAGTACTAACCTTAAATTTTCGATGCAATGGGACTTTATACGTTCAATCCACGCTAATTTCCATAAAGAAAAACTTATTTCATAAATGTGTATTAAAATTAATTTGTTTCAAGGTTTAAATTAATTAATGCTATTAATAAATTCATGATAAAATTATTCATGAATTTATATATAATATAACTGTGTGGATTGTGCGTATGTATTTGTAAATATTTAAATATATATAATTGTTCGAAAGTTTCATTGCATCGGGAATGTTTGTTTTTACTTTTAAATAATTTGTTAAATTTTTAGTGATTAAAAGCTACATTCTTTCGATAAGCTTTCAGATTTTCTCTTTCCAAAACAATGGTTAAAGTTTTATTAATTAAAAAAAAAGATAAGTACATAAAGTGTAAGGATTTCCTAATTAAAATCATTTTCTGATTTTATGAATTCATTTTCTAATTAGAAAATGAATTCAAGTTAATGAGTTTGAAAGCCTTATCAAAGGAATGTATCTAAAAAAAACTAGTAGATTTTGTGGCTTTGATAATGAAAGAAGTGCTAGCCCGAAGGCATCAGATACAGTATATATAGCTCTGAAAAGTTTAGAGAAGGGAGAAGCCATCTTTGTTGTAGAGAAGTGCCAGTAAACTCTATGCGTTTACAAATCATCAATTTAAACAGTCTTTCATTCATGGTGAAGGGCTAAAACATCAGGAATCTGGTTACAGTTCCTGAAGCCCCTTGAAAATCTTCAATGAAGCTGCTAAATCCTTTCCAGGCCAATCATGCTGCCAAAATCAAATAAAATGTTGTTCAAGTAATCAACTAAATGCGTGCCTACATTTTACCAACCTGGGTATGTAAACTAAGGGAACCAGCCTCGGAGGAAATGGTTAATCTATTTCCATAATGAACCTTAAACTTTTTGGCCAGTTTCTGAACTTTACTTTACACTCCCTTTAAGAGCTCTTTTCATTGTTTAATGTAATAATCTCTGTGTAAAACCTTTTATTTATGCTATTTTAAATTAGTAATTCTCTCAATCTCTAGTCTTTAAATTTAACTTTCCTTCCTTACTATGGCAGTTCATTTACTATACTATATATATATTGTGTGATTTATTAATGTCATTTATTTTTAATTATATGCCAATAATCTTTCGACTAGATAAGCCCCTTTGTTGTATTTGCCTTATGCAGATAATATAATATTAAATATGATAATAATTCTCATCCATTAGAACTAGATTTATACAGTTCTATCAATCATTGAGTCGAAAGAAATTATTAAATGTTTGTTATTTTTATAATTGGCTAATAATAAATTATTAGCTCCATTTCTCACCTATGTCCCCAGCTCCTATCTAATTTACAAAGGTTTATATATATATCCACATAATGTTAAAATGTTTTTTTTTTCGTATTCACCAATATTTATTTATTCACATATGTTAAAATGTTTTTACAAAAGGGCCGATAAATGAATCAAATATATTCTAATTCAAATTTTTGTTATTTTCTTTTAAGATTCAGGAAGGGCAATGTTTGGGGCATAATTAATATGATTTACAAATACTTTTAGTTAAAAGCTCATTTGACTTTAATTAAATTGATCAAGTCATCATGTAGAGCATTCTATAATTGGGTTTTATTTTTCAAATGGTGACTCTCAAGTTATCATCATCAAACGTTGCTGACTTAGGGCAATCCTCCACTCCATTAGGCTTGTCGGTGATAATATTTCTGTTATTTTAAATTTTCAAGGAAGAAAGCACTTCCTCCCCCACTCATGTTATATTTGGAATTCCAAAGGCTCGTAGTTATGACTCGGCCTGGCTCTCCCGTGTTCCACATCTACTTAAAGGTCATAACACTTGTCAAATACAAGCCGCCATACTACTTTTAAATTACCTCTCCTTAAAGGGCAGTAAGACTTGTGAAATGCAAGCTGCCATAGAATCTAGATTATTGACCAGTTATTGTCTTTCAATTTCATTTTATAGCTCATAATTTGTCAGCACCATTGCCTCTCTGTTCCGGTAAAGCCTGCTCTGATGCTCATAATTCGTGATGTAGTGATTTCAATTAAAGTCGAAAAAATTCTCAATTATCTCAAATTAAATAAGTTTTCTAATAAAGGTTAAAGTTATGCCCTAAATACGTATCTTGCTCTTCATGAATGCATTTGCGAATGTGAAAATAAATCTCACATTCTTTCGTATAAAATTAGAGTAATAATGTCCTTTACAAATGAATACCTTTATCTGCCTTTATTTTCTTGTTGGGGGCATAGACCTAGAATTCCAAAATATTGTGTAATACTCATTGGCATATAATAAGGACTGCCACTCTTATTATAATTATAAACTTTGTGTAAGAACTAGAATTAATTAATATAATCATTATTTAAAATTCAAACAAAAACTATTATTATTAAATATTTTGTAAACACACATGGTTTCTTAGTTCTTAATTCTTTTATTCAATAATGATTTAATGTTAAGGCTCACTGTCTGTGTTGGCAACCTGAACATATACATATGATTCAATTTAAAATTATCTTTAGAATTTATTATCCGGTATTAGTGTCAGTTCATGGGTCTCTAAACCTCACCAACCATTGAGCTAGTTTTTTGGCGCATAGCACTGTGCCGTCGATTTAGATTTCTACTAATCTGAGCTGGTGAATTAGGTTTGAATTCAGTTTAAACTGCCTGAGTTTGGATCCGACTTGCAGTTTAGGTGGTGGTTTTTCGACTGGTACAGTATTACCACAAAGGCTATTATATAGTGTTTTAGATGGTATTATCCTTCCCACTTTTTAGATGCTTCTGACCAGACAATGACAATAGAAGCATGGGAATTGAACTTGGGTCTTTAGATTCAAGAGTATTGAATTTTAAATAACATTTTATTCAAGTCAGCTATATCTGATAAAGGAAACAGCCAGTAGAAATTTTCTATACTCATTTATTAGAGTTCTCTTATTTTTTTCATTTTTCCTAAGAGTAATGTTAATTAATGGCTTGAAGATATTATGTGTTATCACATGAGTTTCATGTGTGGAATTATTTGCCATTGTCATGTGAACAGCTTTTGAATAGAGTAACAAGTCTCACCAATATACATTCTTCCACATTCTCATGCTATTTCATAAACACAGTTATTACTTTTCAACATTTTCAAAGTCATATCACATTATAATGAATCACAATATTTGCAAATCATATAATTGAGGTTCCAAAAAACAAAAAGTGATCCTATACAATATAATGTAAATAGAAAAGAATGTATATTGATGAAACCAGTCATTGAATTGGAAAGTAATTGAGAGACTAAAATAAAATACTAGAAAAAAGAAAACAGACTTGTTTAAAGTAGCAGATTATGCATATACCAATAAACGTATGTCTAACTGGGAAAATTCAATAAATATTGGATAGAGTAAGGAAAATGCAAAGAAGAAAATTCAAAAATGTTGCTTACATAAATATGGCAAATAATCTCATATATCAATCTAATATGATAATACATAATGTCTGGAAACAATTAATTAGAGCAGGCCCGTCATTGTTTTTGAAAAAATAGCATGATTGATTATTTGAAAATCTAAAGGTTTATGTGTGATTCCCATGTTTGCATTGTTATGGATCAGAAAAAATATAACTTAAAATGTTATATATGCTAATGTATGTGCTATTAGCAATAGATTAGTGTATTTGAAATGTTTAAATAAAGTTTGAATTTTTCTAAAGACATTCAGTATTTAATACCAAAATGATGGAAATAATCCAACTGATTTACTGTTATGATATTATGTTTCAGCAGGGTTGGGTTGTCTATTTTGAGAGGAATGAAATAAGAAAAAGAATTAAAGAATTTTTTATTATTAAAAATTTATTATATTGAAACTATTAACTTATTTAAAGTTCTTTTAATATTAAAGATAATTGAAATGTTATTGAAAATTAAGGAAAATGTATTTTGTATTATTTTTGAGATGAGTTTTTATTCCTTTGTACTCTAGAAACCTGATGAAAAGATAAAAAAAACTGAATAGATGTGAAATTTTTAGTTTCAAATTATATTTTTTGACTTGTTTTGTTTAATTCCGAATTTGGTATAATAATTTATTTATTTTTATTTGACTAGTTTAGCTTTGGTTTTTAATACTACATACATACGTACACACACACACACACACACACACACACACATATATATATATATATATATATATATATATATATATATATATATATATATATATAAATTGCCCTTTGAACAAAATACAATTTATAAATTAAAACAATTTCAATATATAAAATAACTTGTAATGAAAAAAAATATATGAATTACTAAAAATTGTTTCCAACTACAATTACTCACATTAAAAACATAATTCAAAAAATATCTTAATTAATTTATCAGACCATATTTGATAAATCTTTTCATTTATTTAAATTTACCATCAGCAAATGTTTTAATATTCAAATACAAAATAACATGTGATGTGATGCACTGTGACTTCTTTTTAAAGGGAGTCAGGTATCTCTCAGAAATTATGCCATGAGAAACCTGTTAGCCACTTTACCTTCCCTTTCCAATCCCCATACTAAGTTTTCCCATAATCTGCTCCATCCCATTTCCACAATATACTGTTTGACAACTCTATAGCATCTATATCTAAATCCCAATTATCTTTTTTCAAACCCAGCATAAAAACCAATAACCCACTTTCTGTATAATCACTTTGTTCATATTTATTCTTCAATAACTTCATTATTTGTACCCTTCCTGCTTTCAAACATTTACATTCAATTAAAAGATGCTTAATATTTGTTATGCCTTCCTTACACAATTTGCAGACTAAATCACCCACATTTTTCCATTTATGTGTATATTCTCTTGTTGCTAAAGATACTGTTTAAACCTTAAACAATAAACTACTTTCCTTGCTATTATCATAAATTAATTGGCATCCAATGTTTATTCTGTTTACTTCTATATATATTTAAACTCTTTTTACTATCCAAACTACTTCTCCATCTCTCCAACTCACTATTCTTTATTAATGCATCTATTTTTTATCCCATTCCTTACTACTATAAAACTCAACAATCATCCTAACCCAATCATCCCACCTTTTGTACAAGTATACTGATATAAATTCTTTATCCAAATCTTTTGCATACCACATTACCTTTTTTCATCCATTTGGTTGCCTGACCTTTACTTGTAACACAATTAAATACTATTTTGGCTATTCTTTTATTATCCATAAACTGCAACCTACCAAACATTTCCATTTTACTTTTTACAACTCTCATATAAAAACTTGACCATCCCATTTCCCTTTGAATTGCCTCTTTTGCTATCCACACATCATCTAATGCATGTCTTCCTACTTCACTTTGTACTTTTTTTAATTAATCTAATACCCCTTTACTAACACATATGCATCATTAACAAATGTTAACTCTACTACTGCAACTCCCTTCCATACAATTCTAGCTACATCATATTTATTATATGAAAACACTGTTAATTTATTTATCAATCCCTTTTTTTTTTTTTTTTGCTTTATTTATCAATTTTTTCTCCCATTCATCCAAGCAATTTTTTCTGATTACTTAAGATGATTCCCAAATAAGTATATCTATTCGCCAAATTCAAATTTATATCCCCAAATGAAAATTCTATATCTTCTCTTTTCCCAGTATTAACCATCATATTTGATTTTTCTTCACTAAATTTAATCCCCATATCTTTATCCATCCTTGCATATATTCTTAGCATAGCTTCCATATCTTATTTTCTTTCTACACACAAAAAGGCATCATTCACAAAAAAAGACCTGACAAAGTATATACTCCCTTGCTACCTATTTTTGGTATCTCTATCCCTCTTCCTAGTCTTTCTATTGCTCACTCCATTTAACTCAAATACAACAAAAACAAAATAGGTGATATAGGGCATCCTTGCCTTAGTCCCACCTCATTTTTAACTGTAACTGATTCTATATTACCTAATTGATATGTATAGTAATTATTTTTATATAATTTCTTAATAATATCCACTAAAGCTTCATCCATTCCCAAATTTGCCAAACTTACCCATAATATATTCTTACTTTATCATATGCCTTATCTATATCTATAAAACTCACATATAACTGTCTACCTGAATTCCTATTCATATCCATAAGTTGTGTAACTACAAATAAACTATCTCCTATATGCCTATCTGATCTAAGACCTCCTTGCATTTCCCCCATTACATCATTCTCTTCCATCCATTTTGCAATTCTTCGAGCCATCATATATGAGAAAACTTTTTATAAAACTGATGTTACCACTATTGGTCTATAATTGTTTAACTTTCTATGATCCTTACCTTTTTCTTTAAACCAAGTTATTTTTATATGTATTAACCTTTTTTAGCACATTATACAACTAAATTTAAATGTAATGTGTAAATTGGCTTAACATATTTATATTTTACATGCATATTGCATTCTAAATTTAGTTTCACAGTATACAAATGACCGACATATTTATAAAAATAATATTTGTTATTATAGTAAAATTGGTAAAACAAGAAAATGTGTATTACATTGCCTGATAAATGACTTAATTGATTTTTTTTTTGTTAATTTTGATTTTAATTTATTAATTGCTAGAAGGTGTTCTTGTTATTTATTTTTTCATTATATAAAAAATATTTTATATGCTGAAGCTGTTTCAGTTTAAAATTTGCAATTTAGGAATGTCTATTTATAAAAAAATGTATATATATATATAATTTTTTTTTTCTTAATTAAAGAATCTATATATATGTGGGCAATGAGAACATACATATATGTACAATATATATATATATGTATGTTCTTATTGCCCACATATATATAGATTCTTTAATTAAGAAAAAAAAATTTTCTTTTATATATATATAGATTTATGTGTGTATTTATTATTATATAATTTATAAATAGTTAATAAATAAGCAGTTGTAAAGAGAGAAGGTAATAATATTTAATATTGATTTATTATATTTTCTTATTAAATAATGTGTTAACTTATTTAACATTAATTTTTTTTGTTAAAAATAAAGCAGATCAGAAAGAAAGTGTAAAATAAGGCGATCAGATTAGTAGATTAGAAGATAAAAAGAAATGTGTACGTGCAAAAGAGTGTGAAAGAATAAGAATGTCTGTATAAACACCAAAACACTTTTATACCTATTTCTAATGACGATAGATTGCCAGCTTTATTGTTTGCATTATCTGTATCTAAGATTATTTTTGGAAAAGAGGTGCTTTGATGGGATAAAAGGTGATTAATAATTTTCTTGTAAAAGCACGATAGAACAGCTTGTCAAACTCTGATTTTTTTATCTTGATTTCAAGATAAGATATGCAGGTGGTCATTTTCTTTGATTAAAATTCACAATAAAAATGAATGAAACAGTATTTAGAGGGCAGTTCAATTTTTGTTTGGGAGAGTGATTTAACAATATGTAGTTTTAAAAGAAAGTCAGTCATTAATATTACTAAGATCAGTCAGTTTTTTCTTATTATTAAACAGAGATGTAACGATCAGTCAGTTTTTTTTCTTTCAATATTTAGTGGGCAGTCAATTTTTTTAATGTTATTAAAGGAGAGATGTGGTAGTCAGTTTTTTTTTTAATGTTATGAAAAAGAGAGTGAGCAATTTGATTTTTTTTCACTCTTTAAAAAATTGAGGAAGAAAAAAAAAGACACTTGTTTTAAAGTCAGTATAGACGAAGATGTGCGTATATATAAGTAATTCCCAGTAAGGTTAAGATAAAGTAGGAAAAACAGAGCAAAATTGAATTTATTGGAAGAAGTTATTAAATATGAAATAATATTAATATATTTTGCTGTGTATAATACAATGAATTTGCATTGCTAAAACCATTGTTTCTGCTTCCTGATTAATACAGAATGGGTTAAATCACTGGTCTACTGTGGACCCATATACCAGTCCATAGTAACCAAAAGAATGGACAAATTTAAAACCAGCCAAAAATGTCATCTCATTATCATCTTTGACAAGAGCCAAGAAAAAAGGAAAGATGAATAAAAGCCACATATATAGCCAGGTTTGAAGCTATGAACCAAATTTTTTTGTTAAAGTTTTCCTCAGTCATCTAAAGTGTCTAAAATGATTTTTTTTCTTTAAAATGGGAGAGACAAGCAAATCCACCAGTTCATACTTATCTAAAAGTATTTGAAATAACTCTTTTTGAAATGGCAGAAAGAAGCCAGTCAATGAATTCAGTGTTACCAAAAGCATCAACAATAAATAATTTTAAAATTGGAGAAATAAGCAAGTCAATTAATTCATGTTTATCTTAAAAGTATCTGCAAGAATTTTTTTATCGAGCAAAGACAAGCAGTCTGAAAATTCAAACTCGGGACATTTATAACAAGTGAAAGTAATCAGGTAACTATGAACTTTCTTTAACAGATCTTTTATTATTGCTTGTTAAAAGTAAACCTTAATTTATTGGACAAAGCATTATTTTTTTTCCTTTTGATACAGAAACATTAAAGGCTTGTTTATCGATAGTTATTCTCAATATCACATAACATAACACATAGTTTAAATCTTTAAACTTAAATTTTCATTATTTTTTTTTTTATTATTTTTTTATATTATATATTGTAATATTGAAATGTTTTAATGAGCAACCTATAAATATATGCATTTATAATGTTTGTTTTTTTTATCTTGTTGCATATTAAAATTGATATAATGTATTTTATTTTCTTTTGCTAAAAGGTTGCAAGAATATTTTTTTATATATATAATTTATGTATTAATCTCTAATATAGGGGTATACATTTTAAACATATATGTTAACATTACCGAATGTGTGCATGTGTAACTGCTTATACAAACACGTCAAAAGAATGGGTTATACATAATTAGTTTAAATATGAGAAATTATAAAGCAAGGCTTACATATGAATGGAAGTGAAATAAAACACAAGTTATGTATGAAATTTATTTTTATGATATAATAAGTTAGGAAAGTCTTAAGTAAGCATTCCATGAAATATATATTTTTTAAATGTCATTTTAAGCCAGCTTATTTTAAAATTATCCAAAATGACGAACTTATATATAAAATTTTGTATTAGTTCTATATTGAATTAATGTAATAATAAGCCATTTATCTAATTAGTAAATTTGATTTTAAAGAAGGAAAGAAGAATAGTATTAATAAAATATAATTATATATCTTAATTGGTTTCCAAGTTAATATTGTTGTATTTTTCTTGTCTTAATTCTTTGTTTTAAATGATCATCATCATCATCACTTGCAGATATTAAGAATCATCATTCATAAATATTGAGCAATCACTTGCAAATATTAAGCGCTCGCAAAATGTTAAGTAAACTAGAATGTTGATTTACATTTAAATATTTAAGGATTATGCTTGATAATAACCAAGTTTTAATGATTATAGTTCAATAATAGAAAGCTAAAATTATGTTGTGTCTATGAGTTTTGATCATCTTCATCAAAGGTCGAGTTGTTGATTAAAACACAGTACTGTACATGAGTCATGATCACCATTATCATTAAATAAATTATAATCATTAAATCTAATGTTTAACATAATTAATATATTTAATAAATAAGGGTTTGTGGAAAGTTGAATATCATGCGGAGAGAAGCATGATGATTAGTCATCATCACTAGTATTATTAAATCCTAGTTTTAACTATAAAATTATTTTAGTAAATAAACATAAACTTATATAAATGCTAGTGAATGTAATAATTAAATCCCAGTTTGACATGGAATGATTTTAAAAAGTGCTTATGAGTTTATAAAGATAAATTTATTGTTGGGGGTTCATTATAAAGCTATGGCTGGTATCATCATCACTATTATTATCATTATTATCATGATATTATTATCATTATCATTATTATCATCATGATTATTACCTTTATATTGTGATAGATAATCTAGTTAAATGGCCATCAATATCAATAAGGGTATTCACGATGCTTATCTAGAAGCCATTAATAAGATTATACTTGTCTGTTCATCAATATACGTAAAATGAGCTAGCAATGTCTACAAGAGTCTTGATCTATATAAATTTTTGTGATATGGGAATCTTATGATTTTATTGATATGAGTAAAATATAAGAGTGTCATTTTTTTTTCATTAGTCATCCAAATCATGTGTGATAAAGATGTACCGAAGGAGTTTGAACTCAGTACACTCTAAACAGATATTTATCTAGATTTAAAACAATCTAGTGGCGCTCGTGGGAAAACACATATACTTAGCTACACTGAATAAAGAGTGATTTAATACCTTTCCAACTTCATAATATTAACTTTATATAATATAAAATAAGTTGTTATAAACAGCACCACCGCGTGCATGTGACCATGAATGGTCATATATACATGGAAAGAGGACTAAGAAGGATTCTTTGTTAAAAGAACCTAGTATTGGAGATAAGCAAAATGCACTCCAAGGATCTCACAGTGGGTAATTTTATTCAGTTGCTATATTTAATATTATTTTATTTGATGACAATGGCCAGTATGTTTTATTGTTCAAATGACTTTCCCAATATCTAGATATTTTAAATCTTTAATGATGACAGTTTTAATTTTCATTTGGTTATTTTATATGGAAAAATGAGAAAATTTATTTATTTCATTATTAGCGTGACAGAATTAATGTATAGGATAGTTGCAATCAGGCTATAATGTTATATTTAATTAATTAGAAATAGACACCCAGATAGAGCACGATATGCATATGTTCTTATTTATATGTTAGCATCATCCTTATTTAATTATAAATTGTATTTTAGCTAACACAGTGAATTCATTTCTCATTTAATTTACTCGGTTACAAATGATGAACCGCTAGAGCATATTATATATCCTGTTTAGTGTTTAGTTATTATAGCAACTATCATTTTATCACTCATCTATATATTAAACGATTACAAAATAGCAGCCCTTTTCATCATTACAGTAATTTTTCTTACTGTTACAAATGGCACAGATTTTAAGAATATTATAATAATGGATCATTTTCTATCAATCTATATTTCTTTCTGTTACAATATATATATATCTTGATTTTATGCATCGATTAATGTCGAACTTAAATATGTTAATGGTAAAACTTATATAGGATTTATTTAAACAAATATTGGTTGCCATCTTTCTCTTCAAATTTGTTTTGTAATTAATTACTTTTTGTATATAATTCTGAGAATGGTTAATAAAATAGGACTGAAACATTAATTACTAATAGGAATAAGCTTTACTTATGCATTAGTCCTGCAATATAGGAGAGATGGTACACCCTTTCACATTCATGATAATGTTTAATCTTGCGATCCCATCAAATAAACCCTACAATCTCGTCCAATAATGTGATAAATTTACACTTTCATTTATTATCCAGATTTTGTTTGGTCTTCTCAATGTGTTTTTTTACTTTAATGCTGATTTATTTTTTCCAATTTTCTGGTTAATACTACATTTTTTTTCTTTTTTAAAGCAGTACAAAATATAGAAAATTTGCAATTTACCCACTACTGAGATCAATGTGGTTGAGTACACGAAAAAAAAAAAATTACAATATTTATTTTTAAATCAGCATTTATTTTTTATAGTGTCTGTATACAATTGTAATCACATTCATATCGGCTTTTTCAAACCAAATTGTGCAAACGCTTTTTGCGAGTGTTAAATAATAAATGAATACCCTCTGACTCATACAAGATATAGAATTTATGCAGCAATAAAAGGAATCCTCTTATTACTACGACTCAAATATTTATATATGAGCAAATCTGAAGTACTGGCACAGAAGGTGTGACTATAGAACAGTCACTTTGAATTACTATATATAACTTATGAATGAATGACGCCGATGAAATTTACTAGAATTTACTGAACATCATTCCAACTGAAATTAATCATATATATAAATCAGCATTTATTTTTTGTAGCGTCTGTATACAATTGTAATCACATTCATATCGGCTTTTTCAAACCAAATTGTGCAAACGCTTTTTGCGAGTGTTAAATAATAAATGAATATCCTCTGACCCATACAAGATATAGAATTTATGCAGCAATAAAATGAATCCTCTTATTACTACGACTCAAATATTTATATATGAGAAAATCTGAAGTACTGGCACAGAAGGTGTGACTATAGAACAGTCACTTTGAATTACTATATATAACTTATGAATGAATGACACCGATGAAATTTACTAGAATTTACTGAACGTCATTCCAACTGAAATTAATCATATATATAAATCAGCATTTATTTTTTATAGCGTCAATCAACACACGTAAAAAGGTTAATGTTATGTGTTGTGATGCACTGTGACTTTCTCCTTAAATGGAGTCAGGAATCTCTCAGCAGCTATGCCCAGAGAAACCTGTTAGCCACTTTACCTTCCCTTTCCATTAAGTTTTTCCCATAATCTGCTCCACCCCATTTCCACAACATAATCTTGAGGGTATTCATTTATTATTTAACACTCGCAAAAAAAGCGTTTGCACAATTTGGTTTGAAAAAGCCGATATGAATGTGATTACAATTGTATACAGACGCTATAAAAAATAAATGCTGATTTATATATATGATTAATTTCAGTTGGAATGACGTTCAGTAAATTCTAGTAAATTTCATCGGCGTCATTCATTCATAAGTTATATATAGTAATTCAAAGTGACTGTTCTATAGTCACACCTTCTGTGCCAGTACTTCAGATTTGCTCATATATAAATATTTGAGTCATAGTAATAAGAGGATTCCTTTTATTGCTGCATAAATTCTATATCTTGTATGGGTCAGAGGGTATTCATTTATTATTTAACACTCGCAAAAAGCGTTTGCACAATTTGGTTTGAAAAAGCCGATATGAATGTGAATATTTATTTTTATATAATTCTCATGAATGAAAAAAAATATAACAAAAGGTTTTAGCAATTGTTTTTAATTAAATTGTGCAATCATAAGTTTTATATCTATCTATCTATCTATCTATCTATCTATCTATCTATCTATCTATCTATCTATCTATCTATCTATCTATCTATCTATCTATCTATCTATCTCTCTCTCTCTCTCTATATATATATATATATATATATATATATATATAGCGAGAGAGAGTATATATATATATAGAGAGAGAGAGAGAGAGCTTCCAAAACTATATATATATATTTAAGGACATAACTATCAATTATAAAAAGTGTATCTACTGCAGAAGTCCTAGCAAATTAAGATTTTCTGGTTAACCAGGGTCCATAAATGGATATAAAATAAATTTGTACCAAATCCCAAAAGTCTTTACATATGCAGCATTTTATACATTACATTATGATAAAATTATTATAGTAGAAAATTTATCTATATCATTATATACATATATATTGTAAATATTTTATGTTATTTTTTAAGAATGATGAATTTCTTTCAACTTCTCAAAGCTCTGCATTTATAGAAGATTCCTCTAGATTTTCATATCCTATTAAAATGAATGTGAAGACATACCAGGATATTTTAGGATTGTTTAATCCCATCAGCTATTATAAGGTATTGTGTTAAAGTTTGTGCATTACAATGTTTAGAATTAGTTTCTTAATTTATTATTATAGTTGTTCATTTGTTTTTATAAACCAAAAACTAGTTTACTCATTATGCACAATATATATATATATATATATATATATATATATATATATATATATATATATATGTTCACTAGATGGAGCTCACCACTAGCTCCAAACAAGCTTTAATAATAGGTGCCAACAGAGAAAGAATTCAAAATCTCTATCAAACTATTCTCATCTTTAGACCAATTGGTTTCGAACATAATGGCTCATCTCAGTGAAGAGTTAGGATTTCAGAAACTAAATCTAAAACTCCAACTCAGAGCACTTATTTAATACTTTACTATCAGTTTGAAAACTCGAATTTTTCAGAAATGTAAATTTCTTCAAAGTTCATTATCACAATCAAAAAGCAAAAAGATTTATTCACTGAAGATATAACAATAGTTGGAGATGTTGACTGTTTAAATTCTGAAGGGTTAGGAGGATAATTTTTAAAGATTTTGATGTCATTATTTTACTTTAACATATCTGTCAAAAATGCAAATGATAATCTGTTCAAAACTCCATTGTCTATATGATTAATTTTTACTCATTATTTAGGTGTTATCTCTTTAAGTTAAATCATGTTTTGGAATTAAGACGATTGATTAAATATTCTTCTTTGTTCATGAATCCTCAGAAAATCTTTGTCAAATAGAGTTTTATGTGACTCAGCAAATTTTTAACATCTTCCATTTCTACTTATAATTTTAGATCGAAAACTCCACAAAATCTGAAAAAAAATTTAACGGTTTTATAGACTTCTCAAGATAATCCACAAGAAAAAAAACAGCTTCTTACATTCCCATTCAAATGGATTGTTTTACTTCATTTCATACAATTCTAATGGATGAATTCATTTAGAGTATTACATTTTTGCACTACAATTTTAATTTACTTTGTTTACTGATTTCATTATATGACTGTAATATTTATTGAAGTTATATGAAGCAGTTGTTGCATCAAAAAAGTTATTTTTAAAGAAATAAATTTTTAATTTTTTTCTTTGAGTCTTAGTCAAAAGGCAATATCTAACAGCACTAGAATTTTATATATTTTTCTATATTTCACAGTAAACTTCAAGTCGTTGTTTTAAAACAACATCAAGTAAGTAGTACAGTATTATTGGATTTTGCATATAACCACCAGATGATTTATCTCTTAGCAACAGAATTAATTTATCTTAAGTATATTTCATTTTAAGAACACATTTGTCACTTTAAACATTACAATTTTTCATAGCATTTTCTCCCAAAAACGCTTGCTTACTTATATTGAACATATAGTATTTTGGACATCCAATCATCTATATTTTTTCAACTCATCATAACTGTGTCTTTCTGTAGTGTTATACTGTATAACTTGGAGTACTTTCTATTGTTGCTAAACTATATGCTATCAATCCAAATATTTATTCTGCTCATATTTCTTGTTTTCTGACTTTTTTTCCTTACATATAGTATTTTGTTCCAGATTCTGTATTGACTTAGAGAAAAGGGATTGATTTGATGATTCCTATTTAAAACACTTTCCTATCATCAATTAAACTATGCAACTTGGTAATCAGTTTAATACACAGTTGTGTGAGATGTAAATTGATTGTGGGTTATATCAGAATAACATGGATTACTTATTATATTAAGTACTTCGATCTGGTCAAGCATTCAAGCTTGGAAGGATTTATTTAAAAATTAACTATTATATTTGTAGATTCTTTTATATAGCTGAAACAAAAGTTTAAATTTAAAAAAAAATTACCAATTTACATTAATCATAGAAATAAATAGAGTAGACATATAATAGTGATTTATCTAGTCACTATCTATGAGTTTATTGAACATTTATTAAAAATTGGATGTCTTTTTGTTTCTATTATTGTGTTAATGAACAAACAAAACTAAATTGTTGCATAATAAAACAAAAATAATAAAAAAAACTAATGATTAATAATAGTGAATATAAATAAATATTATCTTCCTCAGATACAATTTAGATAATTAATTCTACTTAAGTTATTTTAAAGCTTTCTGTTGTAATCCTGAGTAATCAATAAAAATTAGAAGATACTCCAAATTAAAATAAATTGCTATGAAGTACATGAAATGACTCAATTACTGCATTGAATGTCAAATATTGAAAATTTAAAACATAGTCACATGACACTTTGTTTGGTTTAAACTATTTTAATTCTTAGGTTATAATTTATTCCTTATATTGCTTTTTCTTGTAATTCTATAGTATAAGTAAAGTGAAAATTATAACTTTTTTTAAATTATCCAGGGAGCTGCAATAATTTATATGATTGAAGAACTTCTGGGAAAATCTGCATTTGAAAAAGGCTTAAATGTGAGTTATTAATTTCTATTATCATTGTCATATTATAAGGTTTCTAAATATGATCAAAATTACTTGGATGTAAAACTACTTTTATATTTCAACCAGAGAATTGGTTTTTATCAGAAAGTAAGAATATTAAAGTAGGTTTACATACAAGTAATTTTGTTCATTGTTTAATATTTTTTGTATATATTTTTATTAGTTAGTCTTTATATATACATGTGTGTGTGTTGAATTAAATGTTTATATGGAATTTATTATATTGAAATGAGCAGATAATATCCGTTAAATAGAACAACACTTTAATTTTTGGTGCTACTAAGAAAATATCAATTATTACTAATTAACAATTCCTCAAGCAAAGCAAGTTTTTCTCAGACTAGCTCTTTTGTTCAAGGATCCCTTTTGCTTTAAAGACTCCCAACAGAGTGCTATTATAAGAAAAACTTGTTTTGTCTCAGGAATTGTTAATTAGTAGTAATTGATAGTTTCTTAGTAACATCAAAAATTAAAGTGGTTAACAGATATTATCTCCTCAATTATATATATATGTAATAATTTTATTATTTGATATCTGTATTTTTTTCAAAGCAATATACATAATTATATAATTGAATTATAATTAAAAATTTTATCCACTTAGGAGCCCTTTTGATTATCCCAGGAATCTTTGTCAACTAAAACTTTGAAAGGCTAACCTTTCCACAATTCTGTAATCTTAACATTTGCTGCTTGCCTGTTAATTAAGCCATGTTTATATTTGTATATTAGCATAGCTTCCTTTATTTTTTTTTATTGTTATCTTTTTCAATTTGCAATATTTTTACATTATTAAAATTGAAGTCAAAACCATAAATACACAATTTATTATGGTCATAAAAATACTTAATTGTAAATTATTAGAGAAAAAAACCATATAGTTAATAATAAATTTTGGGGAGATTTTTTGAGGAAACCCCCTTCTTTTTTTTTAATCTATTAAATAAAATTTAATTATATAAAAGATAATATTTAAATAAATTATTTTTTTTTTTTTGTTCTTTTTTTTTTTGAGTTGTTTGGTTTTTTTTTTTTTTTTTTTTGGGTGGGTTTTTTTTTTTTTTTTTTTTTTCTTTTTTTTTTTTTTTTTTTTTTTTTTTTGGTTCTAAGCATAAAAAAAAACCAACAAAACAAAAGAAAGGAAAACTGGTTACAAATATTCTAAAAAATGGGTATTTAATAATAATTTTTTTATTTATTTTTTTTTACATATATTTATTAAATTTTTATTGGAGGAGGGGGTGTGTGTAAGGTTTTTTTAAAAAAATATTATTTATTTTTTTTTTAATTAATATTTTTTTTTTTTATAAATTTTAAATTAAAAAATAAAAAATTATGGTCATATATATATATGATCAATAGATGGCGTTTTACCAAAACCACTGAAACAAGTGTAAAATTTTACACTTGTTTCAGTGGTTTTGGTAAAATGCCATCTATTGATCATAAATGACAAGTGATAGCAAGTTACGTGAATAACTTGTTTTTGTTTTTCATATATATATATAATGGTAATAAAGTATTATATACAGTCTTTTAATCTGCAGATGTACTTTTGTTTGATTAATACATATACATAATGATGTCTGACTATCAATTCTCCATAAATGCCAAATGTTTCAAGTCTTTACATCATCTGATGGTTGGGCTTTGCTTGTGAAATACATATAGAGAGAAAATCATTGATATAAAATGTTTATGCCACACAACAGTTTAAGATTAATGCTAAGACAAGATGAGTGCAATTACAAATGTGAAATGCTTGATTGGTTTATAAATATAATATAAACAATGGAAATCAATATATTATATCCATGTTAATAATGAGAGATAATTAGCAATAATTAACTTTTATATTGATGAACGGTGATATAAGCACTATTAATATCTAATCACCCAAAATAAATATTCTAGGCTACAGAATCTTGATACTACCCTTGTGATAGTTATTTGGTGTAGGCTGTCTGGTATAATATATATATATATATATATATATATATATATTAAGATGAACTTTTCATGATATATATATATATATATATTGAAGATGAACTTTTCATGAGCAAGAGTTGTATTATAATTATATATTTTAATATACTATATGGTTGTTTCCAAATCTATCATAAATTGTAATTTATATATACAATCAAAGTCTTTATTGTAGAAATATTTAAGAAAAATGAAGTATAAAAATGCGCAAGAAGATGACTTATGGCATTATTTATCTCAGGTACAATGTTTTATTTATTTAGGATTGAAATTTACTTTTATTACTAGTATTAATATTATTATCATTATCATTATGATGATGATGATAATGATGTTGAAAACAACATATATATATATATATATTACACAGGCAATAAAAGATGAAGGTGTCAACATAGACTTGAAAACATTAATGAAACCATGGATTATACAGAATGGATATCCATTAATTACAGTTATAAGAAATTATGCTAATGGATCAGCAACTGTTAAACAAGAAAAATATTCCAGAGCTTCAGTGATTCCAAGGCATTATAATTTTAAAATATATGTTTATATAAATAGTGTTTAATTTATTTTAAGTATATATATATTTTACTATAGATTATCAAACACTATCACATTGATCTATGATGCATAGGTACATGCACATATATAATACACATAGTATAAAAGCTTAAGTTATTAATGTAAGTAAATATAGATTTTTTTAACGTAAAATCTAACACTATTAATAAATTTAATAATGAAATTTTGTAGCAATTCTGGCTAAGAAATAAATTCAATAATGATTTTATCAAATTCTATTTTTACACTTTGGTTGCATTCATTCTACCAATTATGATTGTCTATAATTATATACAATGTTAAATTTTACTTCTAAAGCAGATAATCTGAATGTTTTTGTCAGTTCTACATCTATTCACAAAATTCTATTAATGTTAATGCATACTAAATCCAATGAACAAACTGATGGTTTTACAATAATATCCTACTTTAAAGATCAGCCTGTCAAGCTATTGTGCATGCGCTTTTTATGAGTGTTAATAATAAATGAATACTTTGACTCCCAACACAAGATATAGTATTTAGGAAAGAAAATGAATCCACTTATTCTATCCAACCCAAATGCTTATATATGGGCAAATCTTAAGTGTGTAGGGTTATTTTGTTGATCATCAAAAATAAAAATTTTGATTTGAAGTTATCTTAGTTTGTAAAAATATTTTTTTGAATTATTAATAAAACTGAATTATAAATTTTTAGTGATATACTTGACTTTGGATTTAATGGTTTAAGTAAAATGAAATCTGATAATCACATGTTGGTGGAAAAACAAATGATTTGTAATAATAGGAAAAATAAAATAAAATAAATTGTACAAAAATACAAAACTATTTTATAGTGAGAAAAATCTATTTAAATTATTGAAGTCTCTTATTTGTGTGTGTAACAAAACATATTATGGTGAATTCTTAGCTAACTCAGTAAGCTTATTCTTAATCATAGGTATAACCTTTATATATCTTAGAGTAACAAGCTGCATAAGTCCAAGATATTGTTGGATTTGAGTTGATTTTTTGTGAAAATTTTATCTTTTTAATATTCTATTTCAGTAAATAGATTTGATAATTATAGCCATTAAGAAAACTCTTTCATTATGGCCAAGAAAAAACTATATCATAAGTATTGTAAGAGATGCTGTTTAACGATGTGAAAAACTATATCAGTTAGGATTAAAGCTATTAAATTTGTAGTAGTTTTGATACTTTTTATATATGAAATTTGTTATTAAATTTGTATTTTATTTAGCAGTGAAAAGCATTTTTAATTATATTTTTCTTATAAGACAAATAATTTTTCATTGAATTCAAGATAAGCTGTTACCTTTTCTATATGATGTTTATTATGTACACTTTGCCTCTCAGACAATTTTTTTTTTTCCTCTGGTATGTATAGCTATATATAACAAGTACATATTTTTCCATCATTTTCAGTTCCAGTTTTTTGTTGTTGTTGTTTTTCTTTCTTTTTCTTGCTTTATTTTAATCCAATAATTATTACTAATCATTTGTTTTTAAACTACATGTGATTATCTGATTTTATTTTAATTAAACCATCAAATCTTTGTTTATCTTTGACACTTTGCATATATCCATTCCTCTCTTCTTTATAAAAGGATTTTTAAATTACTTTTTCTAAACTTCATTCTAAGATAATATTTTTAAATTCACAAAATAATGAAGCAAATTAACATTTATTTCCATAAATATGCATTCAACTTTTCAAATACATATAATTTACAAATAATTTGGTTGGAGTTTTTATTTTATAATAAATTAATTTTATTTCTTTCAATTTATATACTTATTTTGAAGGATAATATGGCATCAATCGAGAGAATCTTATTTATTTTTAGTAGTTCTATTCTTCCAGTTTAAAAGAATTAGTCTGTCTCTTTATTTGGATTAACTTAATTTGTTACATAAAATAAAACCATGTTTAGCTAATTTTTGTAAAACTATTATATATATTGAATTAAATATTTTTATACATTTCTATTATAATAAGGGATAGAAATTACTTTATGTCCATGCTAATAGAGATAACTTGTAGCTTTTAATGTTACCAAGAATACTACTATTTGGCAAGCCCTGAGGCTAAATAAGTTTTCTTATTAACCTGTAATATCTAAACTCTGAGGACAAAATATGGATTTCCACCTTTCATTCATAAAAATTACCTTGTCAACAGATTGAAGATTCCTTACATAGATAAATATAGGCTGAATCATATGATTCATTTCTGTGAATCACCTAGTTTTATACAATTATATATTTAAATGAACTATCCCTAACTCAATCCATTTAGATGTGAAAAATCAACCAATTTGTTTTTTTTTTTATAATTTTTTTTTTCTTTTGAATATTACTGTCCAACACAATACAATGCACTGCAAAGCTTCTAATAGAGTATGTGTTTACATTCTGACTATTAAAATAGAATACCAGATTTACTCTAAAGCAATATGTAAAATGTGTTTTAATGCATAGATTAATATGACAATAATAAATATTTGCCACCATTTAAATAAATTATTATTTAATGACTAAAAGTAAAAAAAAAACTTTTACATCATTGTTTTATATCACATTACAGTGGAAAACGTTTTATTTGCATTTTTGAAAAAGTATTAGCATAGTTCTTTATAAAATCAATTAGATGATTAAATAAAACATTTGATAATATTTTTCACAGCTTTTGTCTTTGATTAATTGGATTTGTTTGTGCCAAAGTTATCATGAACATTGCCAAAGTCAATGGCTTTTATAGATATCTACAAACCAATAATACAAGTCTTTTATCTAGATTCTATCTATAAGGCAATGTATTATTTAATTACACATATTATTCTTAGAATATCTTATTAAAGATTTTAATGAAATAGAAATACATTGAGTCACAAAAATATTTTGTGATAATCTGTGATAAAAAAGATTATTATTTGGCAAATATAATTCTTTGATTAGTGATTTTAATGGTCTTTCTTGAGAAAAATTAATGTTAATATATGTTATTTTTAGTACTCTTAAAATTAACCAAATATTTTAATTAGAATGATAATAAACTAGATCAACTATAAAAAAAATTACAGAGAAAGTAGAAACTATTAATTAATATTTTTTTAGAAGAAATGAAAATTAATTAAATTAAAGAAAAATAAAATTTCTAAAGTGAAAATCTTTCACATAATGTTTACTTTCTTATTGTTCTCTTTTTCATTTATTATTTCAAATAATAAATATTATTTTTTATGAATTTGTTTTGATAAATTTATTTATATTGTTAGTTAATTATTTATATGGGTAGGTAGATAAGTAGTTAGTTAAATAGATAGATATATGGATGGCTGAATGGGTCAATAGATAGACATGGTAGATTAGATAAAAATTAAATAGATAGATGGATGGATGGATGGATAGATAGATAGATAGATAGATAGATAGATAGATAGATAGATAGATAGATAGATAGATAGATAGATAGATAGATAGATAGATAGATAGATAGATAGATAGATAGATAGATAGATAGATAGATAGGTAGGAGGGTAGGTAGGTAGGTAGGTAAAAAGAAAGAAAGAAATGGCTAAACAGATAAATAACTATATAATACTCCAAATTAATATTTTCAAAATATTTTAATTAATTAATATTGTTTCACTAAAAGAATTTTTATTATATATAACAGTTGAGTATATGTATATTATATTTAGTTTCAATTTTCATTGCAGCCTAAAATGGAATGTGCCTATATCACTATTTTTTATCAAAGAAGGCAATGAATATACGGAAATGACGTGGCTTTTTAATTATACTGGTAAGTAAATATTTATTTTATGAACTTATTATGTATATAATGCTTAATATGTATATATATAATAAATAAAGTTGGATATCTGTATTCGTTCCACAATATATGTAATATACAAATCAATATATATATATATCAAAATACAGTATAATTTACATAAATTATATTATTATTAGAAGTACTTTCGACTATACATTTTGTAGTCTTTATCAACTATATAACATTGAATAATCAAAATGAGACAACCCTTAACAATACCCATAGTTCAATTCAGATTTCCCACAATTCTGTTATCTTAACATTTGATGACTGACGATTCATTAACATTTGATGATTTCTTGAAATCAACATAGCCTCTTTTATTTTACGTTTATTATGACAGCGTTCAATTTGAATACTTTTCATATTTTTATAATCAAATTTAAATTCATATTGACAAAAATCTTGTCAATATGGATTTAAATTTAATTATAAAAATATGAAAATTATTCAATTTGAACGCTGTCATAATAAACGTAAAATAAAAGAGGCTATGTTGATTTCAAGAAATCGTCAAATGTTAATGAATCACCAGTCATCAAATGTTAAGATAACAGAATTGTGGGAAATCTGAATTGAACTATGGGTATTGTTAACGGTTGTCTCATTTTGATTATTCAATGTTATATAGTTGATAAAGACTACAAAATGTATAGTCGAAAGTACTTCTAATAATAATATAATTTATGTAAATTGTACTGTATTTTGATATATATATTGATTTGTATATTACATATATATATATTAAATGTAATAGTACAATACCCGTTATAGAAAATATTATATATAAAAACATAAATAATTAACGGTATAAATAATATTGTATTATGTTTCTGGGTTTCCCTTTCCACTCGGGCATGAATCAAATGAGAAAGTCAATACAAAATAAACTTAAAGCAGAGGCAGAGAAAATCACGGAATCACTCTCAAAATCCCATCTCCAAATCTACTCAAAAGTATCTTTATACAATCAGCTTATTATGACAAAGATCACTTACTATTTTCCAATAATAAATTTCACAAAAGCACTTATTTTAGAAATTAACTCATTGTGCAACAAGCTGCTATGGAAACGGAAAGTAGTAGCAATCAACCAACAAAATGGAATGGCCTTGGACTGCATGCAATACAAACCTTCTACACACAAAAAGCAATAAATCTACTGATTGCCATATTTAAATTGTTTCCAAACATAGAGCAAAAACTAGAAATCATACCCACTGACCAACCCCCTCCCATGGATAATTATATAAATACACTATTAGTAAGTATTGGAAGCATTAAAAATAAAATAACACTTAAGAGCCCTATTAAATACACTTATTGGCAAATACATGATTTTCTATCTCAGAACCAAGAAGATAATAATAAGCTAACAGTACTGGGAATAGATAATAGCCAGCTACTCAAAAAATACAAAAGATGGTACCTAGAACCAAAATTTTTTGACTTCATTCTCAAATTGAATCTTAATGAATTACCTAGAGCACATTTCATTCACTTCAGAATATTCTACCTAAATGTTGATCCAATACGTTCTTTGTGTCATAGGGAAGAAGAAACACAAGAACATTTGATACACTACTGCAGAGGCCTAGAAAAAGTTAGACAACTGATGTTAAACAATTATAGGAAAAATGATACCACAATAGAAAAAATGCTGAAAACATTCGATGAAAACAAAATACCAACAATTTGTGCAGCCACTTTCAGCTTATATGCCTTATGGTGTACCAGATGTACATTCACCTTAGGAAACAATACAAGAAGATATCCTAACACATAACATAACAAGCTAGAAAAGCTTAAAGAAAGGGACAATCTTCTTGTACCACCAGACATTTTGCTGCCACTTGGTCTCTCTTCAAAATAAGAGCAGCATTATAATAGAAATAAAACATAACCTCAGAAAAAATGGAAATCCAGAATGGACCAACAGTAAAAACTGAACTATGAAAACAATAACAATTACTAAAGACTCTAATACAAAAAAGTGTTTCTTTCTGTAATTAATGGTAGCTCCTAGTTTGTTAATATATTATACAATGTACAACCTAATATGATGTAATCATTTTTGTCTAATAAAGTTTACTTTGAAACATAAATAATATTGTAGTTTAAATTCTCTTGAAGCACTTTCGATTACATGGTAATCCTCATCAGCTTTAACTGAATTTCAAATTTTTTAAACTTAATGTTACATATATTTCCATAATATATATTTCCATAAGCTGTGTATGGCTGTATTTGCAACTTGCCTATTAATAACATCATCCTTATATCTATCAATCAAAATTGCCTCTTTAATTTTTCTTTTTTTATGATTTCTTTCTTCCATTAATATTTTTATTTCATTACTATTAAATGTAAATCTATAATTACAAGTTTTTTCATGGTCAAAGAATACTGAAGCTATATTAAATTGTCTATTTACATTATTTTTAATTCGATTATATAATAATTGATGCTCCTTAAATCTTTTTCCACAGAACATCTCCATTCACTGATATAATTTCTGACATCCACATGAAATTTGATATATTATAATACTTTTTTGCAATTTAGGTATTATACTCTTAGAATTATTAATCAATCGATTAACATTTGGAGGAACAAAAAATCAAATATTATATTTTTCTTTAAATATATTCTTAATTAATTTAGATTGCATGTTATTTATAAATGGCATAGGTATCCATTTTTTATTATCTAAGGTAACACTGCAAACTCTCTTCTTATTATTAAATGAATTTATGAGTTTGCATTTAAACTACAATATTATTTATACCGTTAATTATTTATGTTTATATATATATGATACAAGTGTGCAGGCATTGGGTAATATTTAAAAGCTAAAAAAAATTAGAAATAGTTGAATAAATACTATTTATTTATTTTTTATGTAATTCAGTTTTTGGATATATACAATAAAAGTTATTTATGTTGAATATTATCTATTTAAATAAAGTTAAAATTGGAGGGAATAGAATTGCATACAGATTATTGATTGAGTTAAATAAAATAAAAAAAAAAACATTCCAAATGTATGTGATTACGTCACAGTTTTACCGATAATTAAATATAGCTCCTAATAGCTCCCAACGAATTTATAAAAAAAAAAAAAAAAGAACATAGTAGCTAAAATAAAAATAAAAAATGTCCAAAACGTGCCTTCTGATAACAAACAAAAGATAAAAAAAATATATGTGCAGAGAAATCTCAAAACTGGTCGAGGGTAAAAAAAAAGAAATAACTTTGAGCAGGGACTTGTCTTATTCTTTTGACTGGCATTTTTCATGAGTTTTGGATAAAGAAAATGCCTTTATCCGAAACTATTCATTTGCTGTACTATGTTGTCATGTAGGAACGAAAACCATAGCATTGTGGACTCATTTCACCATAAAGAGGTCATTCCAAAAAGCTTTCAAGCCTAGCCTTAAAATGGACCAGATACCTGAAAATGTTGACAGAAGAAGTCAAAGTTAACTTACTAATGAGCTCTTCAACACAAAATCCATGCATGGTGTAATCAACAGTGCATGTAACATCAAGGAACTTATCTGTAAGATATTATTCATACCATAAATCATGACTAATTCCATATGATTGCAAACTAAACTAACTATAAGCTTATAATACCTATAAACAGACACTCATGGTTTTATTATTCAAGGAAATTTCATTTACAGTTAATTAGAGAATTGAAATATTTACTGTTTGAATTAATTATTTGATTAACATTATTATCTGGATGAGTGTGTGTATACTCTTTCCAATTTATTAATAATTCTCATTTAAATATTTTAATTTGTCTTAATAAAATATTTATCTTTAATATCAACTTTTCCTTGTACATTCTTAATTTTAGTTCCATTAGATTTACTATTAAAAATTGTTTTAAGAAATGTATAAATTACCTATGCCAATATGCTTGTCTAAAGCCTGGGAAAATTTTATATAACAGATTAATTAAATGATTAAAAAACCTAATCCCGATCTTATTTTTAGTTATTTGATTTGAATTGACAATGCGATGTGATGAGTATCAGTGGGTCTACAGACTCTGGCACCCACTTAAATAAATAAAAATCTGATTCCACCAACAATGCAAATCTGAATAAAGAATTAGGCAAGTTAATCAGGGAACATAGTTACATTCAGTGGCGCTTCTAATACCCAGAATGAATAAACAGAGATGTAACTTGATTAACAAATGCATTAATAATTTATAATGTATAAAGCTTGAATTGACTGAAAACATTAAAATATATATACATTCATAGAAATCAGTGACAGTTTGACAATCTCAATAACAATCCACAATCTCAATCTGTTGTCAAGGCAATCTTATTGGTAAAATAAGATTGCCTTGACAACAGATTGTGATTATTAATTTTTATTGGTATTGGGATTGTCTATGATTTGACTGATTTCTATTAATTTATTTACAAGCAAACTGAATATGAATATGAAATGAAAGCATCAAAAGTTTCCTCACTATAATACAAATAATTTTAAGATTATTTATATTTATATAAAACCAAATTATTTTTATTTATTTTCACTCTTTTATCTTTTTGAACAAGAAATATGAAAACATATTGTTAATGCTGTTCTTATAACTTCTGTTGGATAATCTAATTTATTTCAATAGACAGAAATAGCTGAAAAGATTGACAGTAAATATTTTTAAATAAGGCCTCAGATAAAAATAGCTAAGTGAAAATTTAGTACAAGTCTGATAACAGTAAGCATTAATTAAGAGTTTGATATTTAAAAGATTTAAACTTATTTGCATTTCTATCTAGCACAAAATTTGTGATAACAATCAAAACTTGATTACAATTAAAGGATTGACAGTGTATAAATATATATATATATAAATATAAAAAAACAGTCACGTGTCACATGACTTATATAGCTTGCATTACCATTATGTGATATATAGAGCCTCTTTATATACTAGCAGGCTCTTCATATATATTACACATATATCAAAATTACCCCAAATTCAACTCAAATAGACTAGCCAAAAAAATTTACTCAAAACACAACCAATGGTTTCATTGCCACAAGCAGAATTTTCATGTATAAAGAACAACAAAATAACAACATATGTAAAGATATAATAAACACCTCCACACTTCCCCATTCTTTTCAAATTCATATAAAGATATAATAAAAGACAAATGACCCCCAAGATGCATTTCATGCTGAACCAGCACTCATCAGTTGGACCAGGTCACTATCTCTCATATATATCTCTATTATATGCAAAGTATTTATCTAGAGTAAATTGTTACATTTTCATTTACCATTGTCAAACTCCCTCCACTCACAATTTTGATGCCATCCATTTCAGATAAATACACTAGTGATTATTACTAATCATTTTTGAAACTAGAGATTATCTGTAGCACAGATATAAACTTTAAACCTCAGTTAAAGATTAATATATCTGATTTTTTTAATTTTACGCACACAGAGTTATTCACCTTTCTCTGTCTTGTATAAAAAAATCAGATATATTAATCTTTAAGTGAGGTTTAAAGTTTTTATCTGTGCTACAGATAATCTCTAGTTTTGAAAATGATTAGTAATAATCATTGGTGTATTTATCTGAAATAGATGTCATCAAAGTGAATGGAGGGAGTTTGACAATGGTAAATAAAAATATAACAATTTACTCTAGATAAATACTTTGAATATAATAGAGATACATATGAGAGATAGTGACCTGGGACAACTAATGAGTGCTGGTTTAGCATGAAATGCATCTTGGAGTCATTGTCTTTTATTATATCTTTATTTATATGAATTTGAAAAGAATGGGGAAGTGTGGAGGTGTTCATTGTATCTATCAAGATATTACATATGGGACAGAGAAAGGTGAATATCTCTGTGTGTAAAATTTAAAAAATCAGATATATTAATCTTTAACTGAAGTTTAAAGTTTATATCTGTGCTACTGATAATCTCTAGTTTCGAAAATGATTAGTAATAATCATTAGTGTACTTATCTGAAATGGATGGCATCAAAGTTGTGAGTGGAGGGAGTTTGACAATGATAAATGAAAATGTAACAACATATTTAAACTAAACATTACCCACAATTCCACTTATTTTGTACACCCTTAATATTAAAAATACTTATACATAAGTTAATTGCTTCAGAATCATAAATTTTTAATAAAAAAAAATTAATTCTTTTTATTTCATTTCTCTCAATGAAGATAACCATAGCTTCATCAAAATAAATATAGTGCAGACTGTATCCTTTTCATGGATATATAATGTAAAACTAAGATATTTATTTCTAATCCTACTTTTATGTACTTTTATTCTTTCATTTAAGTTCAAAGTACTCTGACTTATATAAACCTTCTTACAAAAACAAAGGATAATATACACTACTCCATGAATAATCTCTCTATCAAAAATTTATTTGTATTATTTTATAAATTATTCAAACTAATACCCCTTTTTCCAAGCAATTTTTTTTATTTACAAACAAATTACTATTTTTACATACAATTTCATAAGAAGTCAATTTAAATAACAAAGAAATAAAGTCATATTTTTCATTATTGTTTACATCATTTTAAATATGATTACTATTAAATAAAATACTTTTAATAAATTTACTAGAATAGCCAGCACTCAAATAATCTTTGTAAATTTGACATTTTTGAAACAGAGATACCCCATTGGAATTATTTAATATTTTATTTTTATAATAATAATTTCTTAAAGCAGCTACTTTATGAGATAGAGATTGAAGGCTATCATGCTTAAATATAGAGTTAACTCTTTACTCTTAACATAATGACTACATACCAAATAATTATTTTTTATATTTCTACTCACCAATAGAGCTAAAAATTTTAATTTAAGAAAATATAACCCCATTCCTTCTACTACATATTTTATAGAAGGATCAAAACAATTGAACACATTTACCAACTCTTTCAATATATCATTCCCAATCACGAACAAACAATCACCTACATACTTAAGAAATAACTTTAAATATAAACAATTCTTTTTGATAGTATTTTTTTTCTAAATAATTAATATAAACTGAACAAATTAAATGAGAAATAAAATCTATTATCCACCCTTCCTTAATCTTATAAAAAATTTCCATTATAAGTAAAATATATAGGATACTCCAATAATGAAAGCAAATCTTTAAAAACTTTAATCTTATTATTTGATAAAGATCCCTGTTTAACCAGCACAGACATAAAAACATCAATACTGCTTAATCTGTTAACAGACTGATACATATTCTCAATATCCAAACTACCAAATACCCAATTACTTTACAATTTAAAATTATTCATCATATTAAAAGCCTTGAAAGAAGAAATTGTGTAATGACCAAAATCAACAAATTGCTTTACAAAATTGTTTAAGAACCTAGAAATACACTCCACAACATTGCCTGTAAAATCAAAAATAAATCTTAAAGAAAAAAACATCTTTGTGAGTAAAAATATTTATAAACATCTTAGCTGATATGAAGTCATTAGGTTAACATTTTAAATAATCTACTCTATTAAAAAATTTTAAATTTACCATTATTTTTCATCATATCTATTTTTTTTAAAAATCTCATTACCAGGATCTTTTTCTGAAAAGATATATTCACCATTATTTTACTCTTTATCCATTTTCTCCATAAATTCACTTCCTTTCATAATTACAAATTGGCCAGTTTAGCAATTAACCTATCCTTAAGATGTCAATGTCAGTAGGATTAACAATAATTTTTCTTTCCTTTTTCTGTTCAATACTCAAATTACTAGATTCAATACATGAAATTGTATCAAAAACTACAATTTTTGAATGAAAAGGAACAAAATTAGAACCTTTACTAAGATTTTCTAATTTTCTATAATTTAACTTAATATCAGAAAGATTAACAACTTTATTAATATAAACATTTCTTTCAACTATCCTATCCCTACAACAAACTATTCATTTTTCCAAACAACCACTTTAATTTTCTTTTATACTTCCTACAATAGAAAGTTGACATATTTGTTTTAAAATGCCTTATAAAAAAATTAAAATTGAATAATTAAAATCTTGCCTCTTATATAAACAATACCTATTCCTTTTATATTCATAAATAAATTTGTAAAACTTCATACAATTTTCTTTCCAAAAAACTATTTAAAATATATATTTGTAAATTCAAAACTAAATTTCGATTTTTAAGCAATGTTCTATTCTTATTAAAATTAATAATACAACTCCTAGGAAAAAACATTAAATTTTCTACATTTTTTAAGAAAATAAATCTGCCATTTTAAAGATTCTATTTTGTCACTTAATATAGATAACTGTTCAATCCTCCTAATATCATTCAATGGGAAATTATTAAAAAGTAAACTACACAAACCCTTAATAAAGGACAACTACAAATAACAAATACACATATAAATTAACACAAAAAAAACATATCAATCCTAGTCAAATTTTTATTATATTCATTTATTTATTTTTTCCTTTTTTTAATTTAAATTTTATTATATAACACAACCTTCTAACCAAAAAATATGATAAAAAAACAACAACATATATATATATGAACACAAACATATATCCTTACAACAACACTCATGCAATATAAATAAATACAAATATATAAAAAAAAATAAACAAAATCTTTACACCATATCAGCAACATTACCTTAAAAACAAAAAAATCGGATTAAAATGTAAACATTAAAAGTATAAAGCTAAACTTGTCAATGACTTATCAAAATTATCCCAAAGTCACAACTCAACCAGCCTAGCCAAAAAATCTCAAAGCACAAAAAAATGTTTCACTGCTACAAGCAGGCTTCTCAAGTGTAAAGAAGTACAGAATAACAACATATTTCAATTAAACATTACTCACAATTCCACTTACCTCCCATGACATCTTCAATATTAAAAAAATCTTTAAATAAATTAATTGCTTTAGAATCATAAATTTTTAATAATAAAGATTATTTAATTCTTTTTTTAATTTTATTTCTCTCAGAAAAGACAACCTTAGCTTCATCAAAATTAATAGTATGGTCTGTATCTTCTTCATAGATATATAAAACAGAACTGTTAATTTATATATGCATTTGTTATTTATAGTTGTTCTTTATTATGGGTTTGTGGAGTTTAGTTTTTAATAATTTTCCATTAAACGATATTAAGAAGATTAAAACTTATCTAGATTGAGTGACAAGATAGAATCTTTAAGATGGCAGGTTTATTTTTTTTTTCAAAATGTAGGGAATTTAATGTTTTCCTAGAAGTTGTATTATTAATTGTAAGAAGAATAGAAAGTTTTTAAAAATCGAATATAATGTATATTTTAAATAGTTTTTTGAAAGAAAATTTTATTAAGTTTTACAAATTTATTTATTAATATATAAGAAATAGGTATTGTTTAGATAAGAGCAAAAATGTATTTTATTCAATTTTAATTTGTTTCATAAGGCAGTTTAGAATAAGTAGGACAAATTTTTATTTTAGAAAGTAAGAAAGAAAATGTTTGGAAAAATGAATAAAGTTTAATTGTAATGATAGGATAGTTGAGATTAATATTTTTTATTAATAAAGTTATTAATCTTTCTGATATTAAGTAAAATGATAGAGAATTACAAATTTTGTTCTTTTTCATTCAAAGATTATAGTTTTTTATTCAATTTAATCTATTGGATCAAGTAACTTGATTGATGAGCAGAAAGTTGCATTCAATTGGTTTTAAATGAAATCCTAAAAAGAAAAATATTTTTAATCCTGCTGAGGTTAGACATATTAATGATAGGTTAATTGCTAATGATGTAGTCATGTTTCATGAAGACAAAGCTGGCTTGTTTGTTATTATGAAAGGAAATGTGTTTAAACAGAAAATGGATGAAGAGTTAAATAATGGAAAATATATGTTCTTAGGAAAAGATCCTGGTAATGTGATTTAAAAAAGATTAATAGATATTATAAAAAAAATAGTAAATTTAAATTTTTTTAATAGAGTAGATTATTTAAAATGTTATTCTAATGACTTCATATTAGCTAAGATGTTTACAAATATTAAGTCTCACAAAGATAGGTTTCATTTAAGATTTATTTTTGATTTTATAGGTAGTGTTTTGGAAGGTATTTTCAGATTCTTGAATAATTTTTTAAAGCAATTTGTTAATTTTGATCATTACACATTCTTTTCTTTTTCTGAAGCTTTTGATATGATTAATAATTGTAAAATAAAAATTAGATATTTGATAGTTTGTATATTAAAAATATGTATCAATCTGTTAATAGATTAAGCAGTATTGAGGTTCTTATGTCTGTGTTGGTTTAACATGGATCTTTGTTAAAAAATGAGATTAAAGTTGTTAAAGATTTGTTTTTATTATTGGAGGATTTTATGTATTTTACATGTAATGGTAATTTTTATAAGATTAAAGAAGGGTGGATAATAGGTTTTATTATTTCTCATTTAATTTGTTCAGTTTGTATTAATTATTTAGAAAAAAATATTATTAAAAAGGATTGTTTATATTTAAAGTTATTTATTAAGTATATTGATGATTGCTTGTTTGTAGTTCAGAATGATTTATTGAAAGAGTTGGTAAATGTGTTTAATTGTTTTGATCCTTTTATAAAATATGTTGTAGAAGGAGGTGGGATTATATTTTGTTAAATTATTTTTTTTAGATCTATTGGTGATTAAAAAAGATTATTATGCTAAGAATAAAGAGTTAAGGTCTATAATTAAACATAATAGCTATCAATATGTATCTCATAAAGTAACTGCTTTAAGAAATTACTGTTATAGAAATAAAATATTAAATAATTTTAATAGGGAAACTTTGTTTCAAAAAAATCAATTTTATGAAGATTATTTGAGGGTTCTTACTCTGATAAATTTATTAAAAGTATTTTATTCAATAATAATATTATTTGTAATAATTCAAAAAATAATAAAGAAAAATATGATTTTATTTATTTTCCATTTAAATTGTTTTCTTACAAAATTGTATGTAAAAATAGTAATTTGTTTGGAAGTAAGAAGATTGCTTGGAAAAGGAGTATTATTTTGAATAATTTATTAAATAATACATATGAAATTTTTAATAGAAAGACTATTCCTGGAGTTGTGTATATTATCTCTTGTTTTGTAAGAAGATATATATAGTTCAGAATAGTTTGAGCTTAAATGAAAGAATAAAAGTACATAAAAATGAGGATAAAAATAAATATCCTACTTCTGCTTTATATATCCATGAAAAAGATATAGGCCACACTCTTAATTTTGATGGTGCTAAGGTTGATTTCTTTGAGAGAGATAAAATAAAATGAAGAATTAAGGAATCTTTATTATTAAAAAGTTATGATTCTGAACCAATTAACTTATTTATAAGTTCTTTTAATATTAAGGGTGTACATTGTAGAAAATGTTTAGTTTAAACATGTTGTTATTATGTAGTTCTTTACACTTGAGAAGGTTGCTTGTAGTGAAAAACCATTGGTTTTGTTTTGAGTTAATTTTTTGGCTAGTCTGGTTGAGTTGTGAATTTGGGGTAATTTTGATTTATTTATTATCTAGTTTAGCTTTATGATTTTAATATATATATATATATTATAATGGTCAGCGAGAAATTAGGTCTTATCGTATCTGCCATACAGGATGCCGCCAGGCTATTTGAACCTGAAAAATTTATTTAGTAGGCAGATACACGCTGTTAAGATCTAACTTTTACATATATATTTTATTCCAACCATCAACCCATGCCACTAGTTCATGGAGATGCAGAGATTTAATATAAAATTTACTTATATTCTCAAAATATATTAATATTTAAAAAAAAAAAAAAGCCACTGCCAGTAATAACACACAAACATTTCTTAAAACACATATATAAACAGTTAAAATTGAAGAATATAATTTATTATTTTAGATTGGTTATTAATTTTTAAATTTAAATTATTATTTTAAACAGTCCGCACAGATGGACATTTTAATAAATTTTACTTTAGAATGTTGAGTATAGATAGGCTACGTAGATTACACAGTTAAAATCTTTTCATAACAATCGTTCAATCTCAGACTAAAAGTTTGCAGCCAAACCAATGCCTGCTTTCAGATATATAGTCACAATCAATGCAATATGAAGATGCTAGCATAAAACCACACTGACAGGAATGTGCATCTGACAGCGTGATATTATTTGAGGGACATGATCCTCGTCCAGTACAGGAATGTGCATCTGTCTGGTGAAGGAATCATGTATATAAAATAATTAAAAAGAAATGCTACATATGGGAGGAGAGCGATCTTACTGTCAACTTATAGTTCCCATCCATAGAGCTAAAAAGGGGTCAATGGCATAGGAATTATGTCTGCGGCAATTGCAACGCAATGACTACATCTTTGGGTCATGAATACAATTGGACATTGCCCTGTATGCTAAACACGCTTCACATTACATTGATATAAACCCCATATATCCCTCCACCAGCATCGACCTAACTATGAAACAAATAGCCTGAAATTAAAACCCATTCAAAATAAGCATAAATGATTAAAATATAAAGTTATTGATAAAATCGCAGAGGGAAATTTACAATACCCAATGGCATTTATCATAAGATGCCACATTGACACCAATAAGTTAAAAGATATTCGAATAAATACATTTTTAGATACTCAACATGTGGTATCGTATTTGCTGATTATCTATATATTTTAATGAATATGAAAATAAAAAAATAATTAAACATTAACGAATATATGCAGTCACCTATACCCAACTTAAATTTAATGAATTTAAATAATTTAGTCACTAAATATTAATAAATAAAAAATGGAAATGATTAAATTAGCAAACTCAAAATATTTATAATTAAACATCAATAATTGATTTTGAAATCTTAAGTCAGATTAAAGTTCATTTTAAAAATTAGGTTTAGCTTGTCAAATCTTGACAAAAGTTCTTCATTACTTTTTAAAAAAAATTCAGTTCATATCTTACAGTAGAAGAGCCCCCAGTTTCTGCTGCCAATTCCCGCAAAGACTTTATTAGTTATAATTTCATGGAAGACTGGTTTGTTGTTCATACCGTAGTTTTCAATCCGGACATGGCCTTAGCTGGTTCAATTCTGGTACTATTTAATTGCTTTACCCATATGATTCAGGGTCTGCAACAGTACCATTCATAATTCAACAGTCATTTCATTTGAAATAAGTGAGAGAAGGTGACAAGTGCATCTTATCACCCCTTTAAAAAAAATCAAGCTGGAACTGTTTTAATTTAAATACTTTTTTTATACCAATTGTCTGGATTCACTCAACAATGGTTTCCTATTCCAAATTTTTGTTAAGGTCCGAGCATTCATTGCTGCTTCTATTGGACATCTAATTTTTTATTGTTCTCTTATCTATATCTTTCATCTGATATTTTTATATAATAGCCCCAAGAGCTAGTTTGCTTTTCATTTAATTTATAAAACAATCATTTCCATTTACTCAGATTACATAGGAATCTTTTAACAAAAATATTTTATCTTTAGATCTTGTATTTTTTTTTATAAAAAAGTACATTCAAATACTTTTTTTTTTATTTTAAAAAGAAAATAATACTTTTAAAGTTTTCATTTCATCTGTGTGATATATTATATACTTTAAACAACTTTTAATTTTCAGTTTTTAAATTAAGTTTTTTTTCTTTTTAATAAATCAATTTTTATTTATAATCTTTTTATTTTAATTTAAAATAATGTAATGGCATATTATAAACCATTACAATATATATATATATATATATATACAGAATGATAAACCCTAGGGACTTCTATTCTGATTAAGATTTATTGAATCCATGTAAACAAGAGCTTGATAAGAAACTTGACTCATTGAATGCAACATTATATAAGTTGGATTCATATTTGCAATTTCCAGTTCCACCCCACTGATTATTTAATATAATTTGATTGTCATATATTTGGTCATTAATATCAGTTAAAAGGAGGAAAGTATTCTTGTGTACTGTGGTCTTAATGAGGGCATACTGTGACATAGTGAATAGTAGTTATTTCCTCCAGTTGATTCTATATCACTGTATATAGAATGATTCTATATTGCTGTATATAGAATCAACTGTAGAAAATAACGACTATTCACTTTATCACAGTATACCCTCATTAAGACCAAAGTACACAAGAATACTTCTTCCCTCACTTTTATGTACTTTTATTCTTTCATTTAAGCTCAAACTGTTCTGAACTATATATACCTTCTTACAAAACAAGATCCAATATACACTACTCTAGGATATAACAAATATTTCTAGAACAAAAAAGTGGTTCTAAAAGGTATAGAAATATTCTTACCTAAATATAAATATCATCTGTGGATGGCAAAATTTTTATCATCAGTATATATCATTAAATAAGAAAAATGTATTTTTAAGGAATATATAATTGTTTCATCAGAATTATTTTAATGTCATTATACATTGATTAAACAATTTAGTAATTTCTTAATAAAAAATGGTTCTGATAATGATCTAGTTAATAATCTATATTGTGCTGGATAAAATTATTTTTTATTGTTCTTAAATAATAAGATATCAGTCTAGTATATCAGGTACACAGTAAGATATCAACAGTACAGCTATTTATTTCAAACCATTGATCATCATTATTAGGATTGATGATATAGCATTTAGACATATATATATATAAATAAATATTAGAAATATTATTTTTTATAAACTTTTAAGTACTGTATTTTCTAATATTTTTTTAAAAAATTACATATATTAGGTAAAACTTACTGTTAGTGGCCACAACATTTCACCCTCTATTTTTAACAAATTGAACTATATTTTTTTCGTACTAAGTGCATCTAACTATACTAAGTGTATCTAATTATAAATAAACTATATCTAACTATAAATGTTTTTACATAAAGGTTAATAATAAAAACAATAAACTTACATTTTTATGCGTAGTTTTGAGCTATGCACATGAGGAAATTCATGAAAATGGTATCATGTTTGTGCATACCCCTAAATGCAAATTCATGCAGGTAGGATGAATGTAAGAAGTACAATTCATCGATCTCCACTATCCATGGTTCACCATTGTCATCAAATCTGCCAACAAGTGCTGGATTTCTATCAAAATATGTAGCACATTAGCAAAACCACCAATCTATGACCATTCGCTCGCTAACCTCAGTCTCATGAACAATAAAGTTATTAGCAAACTATTTGCCCAACAAAACATATCAACAATGGTGTTCAAAAACAGATGGCTTCAAAAAAATATATGACCCACTTCTTATTCTAGAGTTTGAAATTGTTCAAGCAGGTGATGTGTATTCTAGCTTTCTGCCAGAACAGCCACAACATTTAAAATTTCATTTTGGGGAACCAAAGAGTGAAAGCTTGTGGCAATAGTAGTTCATAATTTTGACAGCAGGGACTTTTTTGTGATACTTGTTAAGTTTTGACACATAACCTAGCACAAAATTGCTCATAAAAATGTAAGTTTTATTAATTTTATTTATTAACATTCATGTAAAAAATACATTTATAGTTAGATATACTTTACAATTACATAGTAAGAATAACATAGTTTGAACCACGGATAGTGGAGATCAATGAATCATACTTCTTTCATCCATCCTACCTGCAGGAATTTGCATTTAGGGGCGTATATACGAACATGACACTGTTTTTGTGAATTTCTTCATGTGCATAGCTCAAAACTACGCATAAAAATGTAAGTTTATTTTTATTATTATTATCAAAACTATGCATAAAAATGTAAGTTTATTTTTTTTATTATTAACCTTTATGTAAAAACATTTATAGTTAGATATAGTTTATTTATAGTTAGATACACTTAGTACAAAAAAATATAGTTCAGTTTTTCATTAATAGAGGGCGAAATGTTGTGGCCGCTAATAGTCAGTTTTATCCATATATTATTTAGAAGAAATACAGACATCGATTTGTAATATATATATATAATTAATAAGCTGATTCTTGATCTTTTAGATGTTCATTCTTCTTGATGACTAAAGGCTTATCATGAGATTGCTATTTCATTAGATAAACATATAAGTTTGAAAAAAAAATGATAGAAAAGAAGTAGAAGTTTATCAACACAATAATGAATAAGGGCTTTAAACATGAAAATAAATAGTACTCAATGCTAACTTGATAACTCAAATTTTAATCATTATTACTATTATTAGTATAGAGAAAATCTACCAAGAAATTTTTTTTTTTAGATTTTTTTTTTTAAATATATTTTTTAGTTAATTTTTTTTAATATATATATATATATTATTTTTATATTTTTTTAAATTTAAAGTTAATTTAATTTTCAGAAAATATTTCTTATGTATTGACATGTGCTACTTAACGTGCAGGTTAATATGTTTAAAAATATAAATGATAAAAATTGATTAACAGTTGGATAATAATTCTTATAATGTTCTTCATAATTAGATTCAAAAGTAATTAAGGAATATAAAATAAGATTTGTTATCATTATAAATATAGAACTTATACAAAATAACTATAATACGTGAGCATTGTTCCAGGAGAAGCAAACTCGGTTTCAATATACATATATATAAGTGTTGACTGTTTTTTAATGATATATATATATATACTAATGTAGCAATTTGAAATTAATGACATTTTATGGATTATTATATATGTTTGTTTGTTTGTTTTTTTGTTGTTGAGGGTGTCTCAAAAATTTACCATTGAATAAGTGGATCCTTATTAATAAATTCCGCAAAGGTTTTTATCGAGTAAATTATGATACGTTAAATTGGAAACTGTTGATTGAACAATTGAGAGGTGATTTTAAGGTAAGATTTTAAAATAATTAATTGATTGTCACTTCGAACTTATTAATGTTTTTTTTTCTTTTTTTTTTTTGCTGATTCTTTTTTTATTGTGTTATTTTATTATTTTTTTGTATTCTTATTTAATTCTTAATCGCTACTGATAGTATACAGTTTTTATTTATTTTAGTTTTTTTTTTTAGCAATCTTTAACGTTTTTTATTCTTACATATGTTTGTCTAGCTTGGTTACATTTCTTTCAATTAGTTCATAATTGTATAATACTAATATTTATATATTGTTTTAAAATTAATATTTTCTAAAAAAATGTATCTTTAAGATTTTTTTAAATATTTTTTATTTAATTTTATTTATTTATTATCCCTTGCATTATATATATATCATAGAAAATATCTGTTGAAAACAGAGCTCAATTGTTAGATGATGGGTTATCCCTAGCAAGGTAAGATTTCGGGATTTTTTTTATTTTTTTACTTACAGCATTAATGAATAAATGTATATGAAAAAAAAAAAATCCTTTCTCTTTTCACTATTTTCTAAATAAGCTTTAGGAATCACTGTATCTTTTTAATTATTATAATCTATTGTAACGGTATATATAGTATACATATGCCTTACATTATTTTAAAATTAAAATAAAAACAAGATTGTAAATAAAAATTGATTTTATTAAAAACTAAAAGCCAAAATTAAAAGAGTTGTGTTTAACGTATATAGAATGCACAGATTGAAAACTAAAACTTTTTTTTTTTTTTAAAAAGTATTTGAAAGTATTTTTTTGTAAAAAAAAGTAAAGATATAAAGATTGATATTTTTGAAAATGGAAATAAATGTTAATTAATTTCTATTCAAAAGTCATATTTGAATCTTAAAATGGAAATGATTGTTTTATTAATTAAATCTTAAGCAGACGAGCCCTTGGACACTGTATAATAGAAAGTCAGATAAGAAAAAAATTAGATTGACCCATGCAAGCACGATGCCACAGCATGGACCAAAAATGGAACATACGAATCAGTGACATCACATTAGATCGATCTGAAGTATTGAAGACAAGGAGGCCAGATGCTATAAAAAGAAAAATAATTAAATTTAAAGGAAGTGATTTACTATTCATAGAGCGATGCTGACCAGTTAAAACATATTATAGTTAGCTATATTGCGGACTCCGTGATATAAGGGTCACGAAATATTTTGTTTTCTTTATTTGCACCGGCTGAGACAAACTCCCAATAGAATGAATGGCTTGCAGCAGTTAAGTATCCAAGAAACTTTGGCAAATAATATAATCAGTAAGGAAATTCATAAAACGGACAAAGTCTAAGGAATCACCAGGATCAAATGGAAAGTATAGACTTTTATAAATATGAACTTTTAGATCTCTCAAACAAGTTTTTTTTATAATGTGTCTACTAAAAACTATTTTAAATGAACTCTTAATCTGACTATCTAAAAAACTTTTTGAAATAAGTAAACCTCTAAGAAAATTTCTTATATGACTGAATGTAAATTCAAACTAGTCATTTTTTCCATATGCAAAATAAAAACTCTATCAAAGCAGAATTCTCCATTACAAATCACTGCATGTTCTGCAAAAACAGATTTATATCTATCTGCAGAACAATGCAACTTATTATATAATAATTCATGCTCCCTAATCCTCTTTTTCAATGCACATTTAGTCTCCCTGATGTAACTATATCCACAATGACATACCACTTTATATATAATATTACATTTGTTGCTTTTATCAATAGAATCATTCCCATTAATAACCAATCTTCCAGTATTTGCACCCACTTTAAATGCAACATTAAAATCAGCCAATACTAATGATGTAATATTATTACAAACAATATCCTTTACATAAGGCAATGCTATCCACCTTTTCTTTTCCATATTATCTCTTCTTCATCTATTTCTAAACCTATACAGTGCATTTAAAATATTTGTCCTACTATATCCCACACCCAATAAATCATTCACATATCTTTCAATATTAATCATGTTATCACTCTGAAATTTACACAAAACATCATTTCTAAAAAGAAATGTTCTAAAACCAGCCAATTTATAGGTAAGTGGAACATTTGAATTGGGAAGAACAACTCCTCTAATTGATAATGGTTTCAACACCATTTTATTATTAATTTTATTATCTTCTCTCCATAAAATCAAGATATTTTACACTCTTCTCACTATCTTCAGAAGTAATAATCCATGTTAACCCTGCAATATAATTTAATAAACAGTTTTTGCACTATCATATTTGATCCTACAATAAGCACATCATCCACATACCTAAAGTAACTTTTAATACCGGTCATAAAATATTCTTTTAAAATCATCCCTTTATAATATGAAAATACATAACTACATATAATTGCTGAAACAGGCAAACTCATAGGCCAACCTTCATCCATCATATACAACCGATCTTCAAATGTAGCTATCAAATTCTGATCAATAAATAATAACAAATCCTTTACAAACATACAATAAAACTTGCACACTTCTTTTTTATATAAAACTTGATCAATAATGTTAATAGACTCCTTTATTTTTATTGAACCATTTAACTATGCAACAACCAAGGTAAATAATTTATCATCATTATCTAAAACAATATTATCAATCTTTTCAACTAAATCAAATGAAGATCCAATTGTATAATCACCAAAACGCAATTCATCTTGCAAAAACTTTCCGACAAAAATGATGCATGATAATACATACTTCCTCCAAAATCCAATATCAGTCTGATAGGTAATCCTTCTTTATGCACTTTTAAATTTCCAAAAATCTTTGGCATAATTGCAGTGAATGGATAAAAAGAAAGATATAACTTCCTATCAAACACTTTCTTTAAATATGGCTTAAGTATAGTATTAATAAATTTCATTCTCACTATATCAATAGAATAAGCATTTATCAATTTAAATTTTAAATTTTGAATTTTCTGATGAACCTTTTCTCTATATAAACTTTTAAACATCAAACATAATCTTCCACCTTTATCTTTTTTAATACATGTAACATTATTATCTGATAAATATCTTCTTATTAAATTAATTTGTTTATACCATGAATCATCACATTTTACATTTAGAAATATTCAATGAAGATATTTTAGAAATCACTTTGTCTCGAGCATGATGCATATCATAAGCACCTTCTATTGCTGCAATAACCTCCATTTTAGTTTTTAATTGGACCTCCAACAAATTTTATTTCTTTCTCCAAAACTGAAATGGCAAGCAAACCCAAAGGTTTATCAATTAAACTTACTATATTCGATTCCTTTTTCTTAAAGCCATTCCTCTGCTGAGACTGTTTATTAAACAAAAAATCCAACTTTTTATTATATTTCCGTATTGATCTTTGTTGTAAAAATTCTTTATAAAAATCAAAATTATTTTTGAAATCCAGCCAATATATATATATTGTGTTTTTATGCTTTATTATGATGTGTGCTTCTTATTTTGTATTTTGTTTTGCATTTTTATGTTTACATGGTTAGGGATAGTACATTGTTTTATACTTAAACCAATGTGTTATATTTACATGTTTTTTTTTTTTATTTCAAAATGTATTGTCCATATCTGAAAAGAAAATAAGGTAAAATATTACATAAATGTGTGCATAGTTTTTTTGAATTCATTTGTCTATTCTAAGATTAGTTTTATACAAAAATATAATAAAAAAATATATTATCAACCATGCTATAAAGTTTATTTTTCATTATTATTATTTATTAATAATATTTTACAATTTGAAATGTAAGTGATAATAATAACAAAACAATTTTCATTTAATATGTATGATTTTTTGATTATTCATCTAATCAAAACGTATTTATTCTATAGCCTCAGTAAAATTTTTATTTATTTCTTAAAATAGGTTATATAATATTACTTCAATTATTATAATATTTACAAAATTGTTACTATCGATTGAGAATTGATTATAAATCTTCATTAAAAGATTGAATACCGTGAATAACGTATTTAATAGAAAACATAGCCATGTTCAACACAACAAGTTCACAATAATAATATTTAAATAAAAAGTTATGCTTTCGTTTGCAGTGGACAAACCCCTGGGTTTAAATCTATAGCTTCCCTTATGATCAGAATTTTATCCTCAAACATTTGCATACAGTGAAAAATCAGTTTAATATGTTTTTTTCGCAGGCCAATAGCTTAGAAGATGATAACAGGAAGGAATACTATAAATTATATTAGTCTTTCCAATCTAATACTTATATATATATATATAATACCCTTTATAAAAAATATTATTATAAATAAACTATTTAACAGTAAAAAAAATATTATATTTTAAATTCTTTAGTAGCTCTTTCAATTACGTAGTAATCCTCATCAGCCTTAACTGAATTTCAAATTTTAATGTTAAGTAAATTTCCATAGTCTGTATATGGCTGTATTTGCAACTTGCCTATTAATAATATTATCTTTATATTTATCTATTATAATTGCCTCTTTAATTGTCGTTTTTTATGATTCCTTTCTTCCATTAATATTCTTATTTCATTAGTATTAAATGTAAATCTATAATTTTAAGTTTTTTCATGGTCAAAGAATACTGAAGCTGTATTAATTTGACTACAGTATTTACATTATTTTTAATCCGATTATATAATAATTGATGCTCCTTTAATCTTTTTTCCACAGAACATCTCAATTCACTGATATATATATTTTTTATACCCACATAAAATCTGATAAATTATATTACTTTTTTGCAATTTAGGAATTATACTCTTAGAATTATTAATCAATCGATTAACATTCGGAGGAACACAAAATGAAATATTATACCTTTCTTTAAATATATTCTTAATTAGTTTAGATTGCGTATTATTCACAAATGGTATAGATATCCATTTTTATTATCTAAGGTAACATTGCAAACCCTCTTCTTATTATTAAATGAATTTACTGTACACAAAATTTGATTTTTATCATAACCAACCTTTAAAAGTTCATTAGTAAAGAATTCAATATTTAAAATTTTATCACTCCTATATTTACATAATTTATCAGTGCGATGCAAAAATGATTTCAGACTTGCCATTTTATATATCATTGGAACACGTGATTTAAAATGAACATATTCTCTTTCTCCAATAGGTTTAAAAATTAATTTATAATTTAAATCAGAAGCATCTCTAAATATTTGTAAATCCAAAAATTTTATTTTTCCATTTTGATCATTCTCAACAGTCCATTTTAAATTGTTTAAATTATACAGTTTATATAAAAGAACATTGATAATGTCTTGAGGACCATACACAAAAACATCATCAACATATCTAGTATAAATTTTAATATTTTCAAAAATATAAGAATTAAATATAATATCTTCATATTTTGATAACATAAAATTACAAATTTGTGCAACCATAAGTAATCTCATTGGCCATCCTTTATATGTTGCAATAATATTATCACTTATAAATTTTAGTGTTTCAATAACAAAATGTATCAAATGTTTATTTACAGGCATATTAATTAATGCAATTTCAATTAAACTTATATATTCAAGATGATCAATTGATCCATATAATTCCATTACATCCAATGAAGCCAACAAATCATTATCATTTATTTATATATTTTTAATTCTAGCAACAAATTCATAAGAAGATGCAATTGTATATCTTCCAAAACCCAACATATCTTGTAACAATTTACCAGTATATTTAGATAAGGGTTTAAGAATGTTTTATTAAAAAAGAAGCATATAATGATAAAATTGAAACACAAATGAATAAATTGGGATTTAATATTATTAATGGTTATAACATGGGGGCACAATGTATGAAATTTATAAATAGTATTTTAAAGAAGGCTAAAAGTCATTTTATGGATAGTTGTACATACTATGATATATATCCATCTACATCTATATGCCCAAGAATATTTGCTAATATTAAACTTCAAAAAGTAGAAAATCCTCCTAGATTGATGATAGATAATTGGTAGATCATTTATGTATAAAACAACTAAATATATTGGCAAATTGTTACAAGATATGTTAGGTTTTGGAAGATATACAATTGCATCTTCTTATGAATTTGTTGATAGAATTAAAATATAAAAATAAATGATAATGATCTGTTAGCTTCATTGGATTTAACAGAATTATATGGATCAATTGATCATCTTGAATCTATAAGTTTCATTGAAATTGGATTAAATAAAGTCTGTAAATAAACATTTGATATATTTTGTTATTGAATCACTAAAATTTATAAGTGATAATATTATTGCAACATATAATAATAAATTTTATAAAATGGCTAGAGGATGGCCAATGAGATTACCTATGGTTGCACAAATTTGTAATTTTATATTATCAAAATATGAAGATATTATATTTAATTCTTATAATTTTGAAAATATTAAATTTATATTATATGTGTTGATGATGTTTTTGTTTGTTAGTTTAACAAACCAGTCAATAGACAACAATTCTTTCCTTTCACTTTGGAAATAAGTAGAGATTATTTCACAAAGATATCTTGTAGCTTCTTTGATATACATCTTTTTCTGGAGGTCTTTTCCATAATCTAACTTTGCTCATCAGTAATACAGCCATCTACTCTTCAATGATTAATATACTACTTAAAGGAATAAATGGCTCATATATATATAATGAATTTCTTTTTTTATTTTGAAAAAAATTATTCCACATGAATTTCTTTTTTTTTATTTTGAAAAAAATTATTCCACATATATCTCCATGTTATTAGATGCATTCATCATTTCTAGTCTGTTTTTTTTATTTTATATTAAAATAATATAGACATGTGCAACTTTACATAGTATTTCAATAGTAATTCTGCAAGAGTTTTCTTCATACCAGAACTAAGCATGAAGTGCTAATATGCTTTAACCAGTAATATCAATAATTTTTGACAGGCATGGCACTTTTTTATAGTTTATTATATATCCCTGTTCATGTTCAATCACCAAATGTATGCACAATCTATTTCCTTCACTCATACAATTTCTGGGTGGCATTTATGTAGCATCTATAGAACATATTTCATCCCCTCAGTTGGAGTTACTACTTGGCCTCACTGTAAAATGCACTCATTAAACATTGACAAACTTTCCAAATTGTTTGAAATTTGTGTTACTACATCACTTAGTCTCTTATTTGGCCATTCATATTTTTTTTTTTGCAATTTTTTACAAAATTATAGCTGACATTATTTTTTGACTATTCACTATTTAATTTCTTCAGACTTGAGTTACATACTGGTAAAAAATGATTCCGGTTATTAATTTACATTTTAGCTCTTTTAACCCAACCAATGTTTCTTCTGGGAAGCTAATATCAAGCTAATGTTTTTTATAACCATGGATAATGATAAGTTATTATTCTGACTATTCACTTTTACAGGCAACAATACTATTCCTTTGATATTAATTTTGTTTTACTTTATATCAGTCACCATTAAATTCCTTTTTTTATATTTGAATGTTATTATTGGCTTTTTTGATAATAAGTGTTGTCTATTTAAGTGAAATGAATGATACATCTTCCCTACTATCTACTTCTATTTTTATTATTTGACTACAGATTTTAACTTGCAATAGGTTTATGTATTACCACTTTTCTGTATTATCTTCACATTCATGGCATTCTTTGTTATTCCTCCCCTCAATTTATAATTTGTCAATAAATCTGTGTTTGTCATTTATTATTGCAAATCTTTGACATTATGCTTGAAAAAACACATTTAAAACACTTGAATGTTTCAAACTCAATTTTTTTAATGTGTTTCATTTTTCTGAAGCAATAAATAGATACTGGTCTTCTATTTCAAATTCCTTGTGCCTTTGCTATATTTACCTATTTACTTGAGTTTGCTTCCCATATCACATTTTTAAATGCTTGCATCTCATCTAATGCCATTTTATATGCTATTCCATGTTCAATAACAGTTTTACATATTAGAATTGATTTGCTTACAAATATTTGTCCAATTTTTGTATCTTTTATGCCTCATAATAACTTGCCCAATAGCATCTATTTTATATTGTCTATAAACTCACTTTCTTCACTAAACTTCACAGTGCTAAATCATATATGTTTTCATTTTGTGACTGCATTTTACTATGAAAATGATGATGAACTGTCTATTTTGTCATTATTGATTTGAAATGTGCACCTCACAAATCCATTTGCTAATTGCAGGACATCCAGAGTAGGGTAGCAGCTTATCATCAATAATACATTTTATTATATACTTTCCACATAATTCACACTTGTCTGCCACTGTCCCAGATTGATGATATTAAAAGATATAACTGCATTATTCTGCATTTTCATGTATAGATAATCAAAATTATCCCAAATACACAAGTCAAACAGACTAGTCAAAGAAAATAAACTGTAAACATGACCAATGGTGGTTTCACTGTTATATGCTACAAACAGACTTCTCAGGTGTAAAGGACCACAAGATAACAAATTTATACTAAATTTGTATCTTGTAGTCATATACACCTGATAAGTATAATTGTAGCAGTGAAACAATTGGTTGGGTTTCAGAATTTATTTTCATTGGCTAGTTTGGCTGACTTGTGAATTTGAGATAATTTTGATTATTTTATTAACTAGTTTAGTGACTAGTTTAGCCTTAGACTTTTAATATATATAATAAATATAATGGTAATATTATTTTTATTATTACAATAGTTTCTAATTAACAAACATTTTATTTAATTATGTATATATATATATATATTGTAACAGATTTATAAATTATTTATAATTATATATATATATATATTGTAACAGATTTATAAATTAATATAATATAAAATTTGTAACTATTTAAATTAACATATAAATACACCTCTCTCAGGTGTGTGGCATATTTCAATCCCTATTTGGCATGCCATTTGTAACTATAATTTGTAACTATTTTAATATGTCACATTTGTAACCATAATAAATATTTAGATAGGGGAAATTATTAATTATTAGATATATGCCTATCCAATCTGTACCATTTGTAACTATATTAATTCATCATAGCATAGATAAAGAAATTATAGAATCACTGTGCCACTTGAAAATATCAGCATTAAAGATTCTTGGTATTTATTTATATATTGGGGCAGTCATTTGAACAATAAAACATACTGGACATTGTCATCTAATAAAAATAATATTAAATATATAGCAACTGAATAAAAGTACCCACTGTGAAATTCCTGGAGTGCCTTATGCTTATCTCCAATACTAGGTTCTTCTAACAAAGAATCCTTCCTATTCTTCTTTCCAAATATATAAGACCATTCATGGTCATATGCACACACTGGTGCTATTCATGACAACTTATAAAAAATATATATTCTATAAAACTAATATTATGAAGTTGGAAAGGGATGATATCACTCTTTATTCAGTTTAGCTAAGTACATGTGTTTTCCCATGAGCGCCACTAGATTGTTTTCAATCTAGATAAGTATCTGTTTATAGTGTACTTGAGTTCAAACTCATTCAGTACATTTTTATTACACATGACTTGGATGACTAATGAAAAAAATGACATTCTTACATTTTATCTATATTGATAAAATTACAAGATCCCAATATTAACCAAGTTTATACTATAGATCAAAGATTCTTATAGACATTGCTAGCTCATTTACGTATATTGATGAACAGACATGTATAATCCTATTAATGGCTTCCAAACAAGCATGTGAAGACCATTATTGATATTGATGGCCATTTAACTAGATTATTTATCACAATAAAGGTAATAATGATGATGATGATAATAATATCATAATAATAATGATAATAATAGTGATATCATAATAATGATTATAATAGTGATGATGATACCAGCCATGGCTTATTAATAAACTCACAACAATAAATTCATCTTTATAAACTTATAGGCATCTATTAAAATTATCCTATTTCATACTGGGATTTAATAGTACTAGTGGTGATGATTGATCATCATGAATCTCTTTGCATAATATTCAATTTTCTATAAACCCCTATTTACTAAAACATATTCATTACGATAAACATTAAATTTAATGATTATAATTTATTAATGATGATTGATGGCGATCATAACTTTTATATAGTATCATTTGAAACATTTTTAACCAATAACATGATATCCATCTTTGATGAGGATGATCTAAACTCATGGACACAACACAATTTTAGCTTTCTATTGTTGAACTATAATTATCAAAATTTGGTTATTCTCAAGCATAATCCTTAAATACTCAAATATCAACATTCTAGTTTACCTATTATTTTGCGGACGCTTAATATTTGCAAGTGATTGCTCAATATATACGAATAGTAATACTTAATAACTGCGAGCAATGATGATGAATTAAAATGATAGAATTAAGACAAGAAAAAAAAAAACACAATATTCTTAATAATAACTCGGAAACCAATTAAGATATATAATTATTTTTTATTAACACTACTACTCTTTCTTTCCTTCTTTAAAGTCAAATCAACAATTAAATAAATGGCTTATTACCATATTAATTCAATACAAAAATTAATATAAAAATTTATATAAGTATAAGCAAATAAACTTAATATATAGGTTTGTCATTTCTTGATATCTCAAAATAAGCTGACTTAAATCAATATTAGAAAAAAAATACATATTCTATAAATGCTTATTTAAGACTTTTCTTACTTATCATATCATAAAACAAATTTCATGTGTTACTTGTATATGTTATTTCACTTCCATTCAAATGTAATGCCCTACTTTTTAATTTACCATTTTAAACTAATCATATATAACCTATTCTTTGATGTGTTTGGATAAGCAGTTACACATGCACGCATTCGGTAATGTTAACATATATGTTTAAAATGTATACCCATAAATTACATATATAAAAATATCTTTTTCTCTTGCAACCTTATAGCGAAAGAAAACAAAATACATGATATTAATTTTTTAATATGCAACAAGATAAAAAAAAAAAAACATTATAAATGCATATATCTATAGGTTGCTCATTATCATAACTGATGAACAATTTAAAAAAAAACATTTCAACATTACAATATATACATAATATAAAAAAAATAATAATAAAAGACAATGAAAAATTTAAGTTTAAAGATTTAAACTATGTTTGTGCTATGTTGTGAGATATTGCAAATAACTATAGATAAACAAGTCTTTAATGTTTCTGTATCAAAAAAAAAGAAAAATTGCTTTGACCTGTAAATCAAGGTTTACTTTTAATAAGCAAGAATAAAATCGGTTAAAGAAAGTTCATATTTACCCGTTTACTTTTTACTTCTTATTAATGTCCTGAGTTTGAATTTTCAGACTGCTTTTCTTTGCTCAACAAAAAAAAAAAAGTTATTGCAGATACTTTTAAGATAATGCTAACTCAATTGACTTGCTTGTTTCTTCAATTCTATTATTATTCATTGTTGATTGGCCTCCTTCTACCATTTCAAAAAAAAAAGTTATTATAAGTACTTTTGAATAAGTAGGTACCGGTGGATTTGCTTGTCTCTCTCCTTTTAAAAAAATAATTGCTGTTGACACTTTAGATGATTGAGGTAAACTAACAAAAATTTGATTCATGGCTTCAAACTTGGTTCTACATGGCTTTTATAAATTTTCTTTTCCTTCTATTTCCTCTTCTCCGTTCATTCGAAGGTAATGAGCTTTTAATAAGCCAGGAACTAGAAACAAAGCATACCATATAGCTTGTGTGGTTGGCTTCAAACTCTATCATTTTGTTGGTTATTACTTGATACATGACTTCATAGATAGATCAGCGATTTTAACTCATTCTGTATTAACCAGGAAGCAGAAAAAAATGGTTTAGCAATGCAGAGGCATAGTATTATGCATAGCCAAATATGTTAATATCATATTTATATAATGGTTAATAACTTCTATTAAATTCAATCTTGTTCCAATGTTTTCCTCTCTTCTTTAATATTGCTGGAAATTGTTTATATAGACACACATCTTCGTCTATATTGACTTTATACCAGAGTCTTTTGATTCATTTTCTTTCTCAATTTTTAAAGAGTGAATAAAAAAAAAATCTTATCGCTTACTTTTCTCCTACTGAGTTGAGTCTCAAAATAATAATCACTGAGTTACATCTCACTTTAATAATAATAATCTTGAGTGACTGTCTCTCCAAAATATTCATATTGAGTCTCTAAAATAAAATCATACTGACTGATCAAAAAATAAAATCATACTGCCTGATCATCTCTCTAAAAAAAATTAATGACTAAGTGATCATCTCTCTAAAAAAAGTTAATGACTAACTGATTAAAAAAATTGTTTCAATCATTTATATCGCGAATTTCAACCAAAGAAAAAAAAACATCTGGAAACCTTATCTTAAAAAAAAAATCAAAGCTTCACAAGTTTGACGTCGGTCACAATCAATAAAGACTTAAAATTGATCACTATCGTTATCTACATCAAAGCACCTCTTTTGTAAAAATAATCTTAAGACACAGACAACAACTAACCTGGAATCTATAGCCATCAGAAATAGGTGTAAAAGCATCTTTGTGTTTGTACAGATGTATTCATTCTTTCACACGTGTACATTTTTTTTATCTCCTAATCTAGTAATCTCCATCGCCTTATTTTACACTTTTCTGATCTACTCTATTTTAATAAAACCAAAGTTAAATAATATGGCACTTTATTTAATAAAAATATATATAACAAATCATTACCAAATATTATTACCCTCTACATAATGGTTTATTCATTAACTATCTATAAATTCATAATAATAAATACACATATATAAATCCGCATATATATAAAAGAAATTTTTTTTTAATTAAATAATATATCTGTGTGTTTGAAATGAGTCATATACATACAATATATATATGGTAATCATGTTACTGATATTCACAAGTTTAAAATTGTTGACTGTTGCAATTGATATGCATGAGTTCAAGTTTTAATTAAGCAGCCATACAACACCACAGAAAAGTTTTAATAATTTAACACATTGTTTATCTCTTGTAATATATATTTATATATAATAATTAATAAAATAAGACACAAATTGTGTAACTCACTTTTAAGCTTGTATTAAAATGTTCACTAGAGATTTAATATATGGTAATGATGCATTATATGTTAGTAATGGGGTATTAAATTACTTAGAAAAAGTTCAAAGGGAAATAGGAAGACATGCATTGGATGCAGATATATGGACAGCAAGGGAGGCAATTCAAGGAGAAATGGGATAGTCAAGTTTTCCTATGAGAGATGCAAAAAGTAAAATAAAAATGTTTGGTAGATTGCAGTTTATGGGGAAAAAAAAGGATAACCAAAATAGTATTTAATTGGGTTATGAGTAAAAGGCAGGCAACAAGATGGGTGAGAAAGGTAATGCAGTATGCAAAAGATTTGGATAAAGAATTTATATCAATATATTTGTACAAAAGATGGGATGATTGTGTTTGGAAGATTGTTGAGTGTTATATTGGTAAGGAATGGGAGAAAAGAATAGATTTATTAATAAAGAATAGGGAGTTAGAGAGATGGAGAACTAGTATGGAGAGTAAAAAGAGTTTTAATATATATAGAAATAAGTAGAATATTAGGTGTGAGTTAATATATGATAATAGTAAGGAAAGTAGTTTATTATTTAAGGCTCGAATGGGATCTTTAGCAACAAGAAAATATACATGTAAATGGAAAAATTAGGGTGATTTAGTCTGTAAATTATGTAAAGAAGGACTAGAAAATATTAGGCATCTGTTAATTGAATGTAAATGCTTGAAAACAGAAAGGGCACATATAATAAAGTTATGGAAGAATAAATATGAAAAGTCATTATACAGAAAGTGGATTATTGGTTTTTATGCTGTGTTTGGGAAAAGGGGGATTTAGATATAAAGGCCATAGAGTTGACAAAGATTATGTTGTGGAAATGGAATGAAACAGAATATGGGAAAACTTAGACTGGGTAATTTAATGTAAAGTAACTAACAGGTTTCTCTGGGCATAATTGCTGAGAGATTCTTGGCTTTGTTTAAGGAGAAGCTACAGTACATCACATCAACCTTAATTTATAAGTGTTGAAAGAAAAAAGAATTAAAACTCTCTATTGGAAGATCCTTATCCCCAGAACAATTGTTTTCAAGCTTATGGCTCACCTCAGTGAGGAGCTAGGACTCCAGACATTAAATCTAAAGTACCAACTTAAAAGTCAGCAGTTATCTGATACATTACTATTAATTTGAATACTTGAATTTTTCAGACATATAAATGTCTTCAAATCCAGCCTTACAAACCAGATAGCTATATGGGTCTGAACTCAGTTCAGTTTCACCATATATTAATAGACTCAGCAGTATTACATCACAAAAGCCTTCAAAGTTTCACTTATCATAATTAATAAAACAAGACTCTAACTGTGTACCTTGCTTTTTAATCTTGTATTAAAATGTTCACTAGAGACCTTACCACTAGCTCCATTCAAGCTTTTATTTATAAATGCTGGAAGAGAAAGAATTCAAAATCTCTATCAGAAGATCCTTATCTCCAGACCAATTGGTTTCAAGCTTATGGCTCACTTCAGTGAGGAGCTAGGACTCCAGACACTAGATCTAAAATATCAAATCAAAAGCCAGCACTTATTTAACATGTTACTATCAATTTGAAAACCTGAATTTTTCAAACATGTGAATGTCCTCAAGTCCAGCCTTACAAACCAGCCTAACTATATGGGTCTGAACTCAGGTCAGTTTCAGTATCTGGAGTCCTAGTTCCTCATTGAGGTGAGCCACAAGCTCAAACTCAAATGGTCTGGTGATAAGGACCTTCTGATAGAGATTTTGAATTCTTTGTCTTTCAGCACTTATAAATTAAAGCTTGATTGGAGCTAGTGGTAAGCCCCTTCTAGTGAATATATATATATATGATTTAGTTGTGAGTTAGTTTGTTCAACTAATGGCTTGCTGGGTGAACTTCACAAATAAATAGTATTATTTATGACATCTTTTATATGAAGTTAGATTCAGTTTCTATGCTGTATGAAAAAGTCTTCTAATACCTATTCACTTTATTTAAAGTTTATCATTTCAATTACATGATTTTCTATGATAGTTTTTTACTAGCGATTTTCATTAGCATTAACTCTGCTTTTCACTCTTGGTTTTAGTAAGTTTATTGCTCACTCACATCTCTGAGTCAATAAAACTGGATTTGGTTGCATCGTTTTTCTTCTGTGTTATCTGGTCTGCAACTGCACTTTCTGTACAGCACACATTAAACTGCTTTTCTCCTGCTCTACTAGTATCACTAGTTTACTTTATCCCCATGTGAAGTTCTACAAGCATTTTAACAATTCTGCTCATTTGCATATTGTTAAACAATTTAGAATAAATAGGTTACTTGCACTTTTTTTAATTCTATTTTTCTGCTTATCATTATTTCTAGAGTGAACAACACTAACTATTGCATTGTCCAGCTTTGCACACACACACACACACACATAACTTTATTAATTAAACAATCCCTGTCGATACACAATAATTTATGAGTCTACAATTTACATTCTTATATCTTACTTGCTACAAGAGTTGTTTTAATTTGAACTAAATAAAAACATATTTGGAATGAAAAAATAGGCTTTCAAATGAAATTAAAATTTACCTTTCCTTATGGATAACGTGAAAAATTTTGTAACTTTGTTGATTAAACCTGCCATCTCTGGAAAAAACTAGAAACTAAAATGTAAGAATATTTGTTTGTTTTTTTTTTAATTAACTATTAATCAGTTGAAAAACAGATCTAATGAGTGATTATATCTAAAGTAATATTAGTACATAACGTTGTCAGAGTGAACAAAATCGAACAAGCAATGTTACTTTTGTTAGCAAGAGGAACAAACAAGGAAATGATTAAATTATCAGTTTTATTATATATCACTAGTATTTAATCAAATATAATTCATGCAAAATCTTATTTCAATTATTAGTGATGATTATAACAAAAATAAATTAAGTGGATAATTTTCATTTAACATTAATTCGTTATTATTTTAGGTACTTTATACAGATAAACTTATAATTATGATTATTATTTTAAAAATAAATAAATAAATAATGGTTTATGTATGAACTTAATGGCATATGAAGATTAAAGAAACTCCAAAATTTCTACTACCAGAAGTAATTAATAAATTTAACTTTAATTAGTCGTTTCATGTTAATTAGACTACTAACTAACCGTTTGGGTTATTTTATTTTAGCAATTCACATTTATTATTTTATAAAGTAAGATACATAAAATGCATATAAAATAAGATAAAAAAGTATTTGTAAAAATAATTAAAATGTAAATTCACACATTCACAGGCACTTGCAGAGAGAGGTTTTTAAAAAGCCATATAAACATGAAAAGTTTGTTATAAAATTTGAATTTTTAAAAGAAATCAAAAAACATCTCTACCAAAAAATTAATTTTAAAATGTTATCTTTATTAAGGAAATAAAAACGTAATATTTAATACATAGCAGTAAAACAGGGATAAAATAATTATGAAAAGGGACTAATTAACGTTAAATTTATTAATTAGTACTTGTCATAAAAGTTTCTCTTATTATACCGTTTTAATAAGACATTAAATATACACTTAATTATTTATTTAGTTTTTTTAAATTAAAAGTCTTAATTATAAATTATATATGTAATTTAAAATAATGGAATGAAAGATAAATACATATTATTTCTTTGAATGTTATCATTAATAATTTAACCCAATAAATTTTGATAAAATTGATAATAGTGGGTATTAAATCTGATTTTTTTTTCTACAACAACCTTTACTTCATCTCTACCAAAAAATATTGTTTATGTCATTGTTTTAATGCTTTGTATTAATATTACGTTTTGATTTTATTAATAACTATAAATTTTTAAAAATAAGTTTTTCTGATTAACAGTCGGACTTAAAATGGTTTTCTTAACAGATTGCATTTTTAACATTCTTTTTTTTTTCTCTTTCTATATATATTAATGAACATAGTTGAAAACTATATGTAAGTAAAAATTATCCAATTTCTATTATAGTAAAAATATAAATCAATATTCCACTGAGTTTTATTTTTTTTATGTTTCTGCATATGAAATGCTATTGTATACATTTACCTTTTAACAACTAATATAAATTGGTCACTTTTCTTCCAGTTATATACAAAATCCCAGTGTGTGACTGCAAATGCGTGCGTATATTTTAAATTGTCATTTGACAAATACGGTAAATTTTATATTTGCATTTTTCTTAAGATGAAATGTTAGAGTAAAGTATATTAATAGGATAATAAACCATAGATAATTGCAAACAACTATGATTAAATATTATCACATGATCATCATACATTACTGTAGAATTAGTTCAGCTTGCATTTAAATAGAAAACTTACGGGCAGAATATAATATGCTTATAACATTTACTATTTTTTTTTGTGTGTATATGTATATTATTTTTATCTTTTCATTTATAGGATTGGACGAGTGGATTATAATATTGCTTTTCAGCTAACAGACTATCTTAAAACAGAGTTTAATTACCTTCCTTGGAGATTAGCAATAAATTCATTAGATTACATCCGAATTGCATTAAGTAATCATAAATCCCACAAGCATTTTCGGGTAATGAATACTTTTATATTATTTATATAATTTTTGTTATTAACATTATACAACAAGAAAAATGTCTGCAAAAGCAATTAAAAATATGTAGAATATTAACTAAGATGAGATAAAAGCATATTTCCGTTCTCTTGCCTTCTAGAAAAAGCTTAAGTAGACACCAAATGTATAAAATCTCTATATTTATACTAAACCACTAAACATTACATGATCACCATTTCTTATGCTTGCTCATAACTGTTATTAAAACAGGCAAAACTCTCCATACAGAAGTGCCACTCAATGCAAGCCAGAGTAATAAATGGATGCCAGAAGGCTTGTGCATACAATCCCTATCTAATGCCTACTCATCCATTATTTCCAGACTAGTTTCTGGCTTATGGCATAAGAAATAGTGATCATGTGATGTTTAGTTGTTTAATACCAATCCTGTCTAATAGGATAATAGTGGCTATGGCTATTAAAGAATCAAAGACACCAAAATGCATGTGTACTGAACTGAGTTCAGATCTATATGACTATATAAGATAATGAGCTTAGATTGATAATATTATTGTTTTCAATTTTATTCTCATAGTAGTTAAGTAGAGATAAAAGGTGGCTGCTGGAAGGTTGCATTACATCTTAAAATCTAGGTGCAGTGCTCTCAGATCCAAGGCTCCTCACTAATGAAGAACACAAGCCTGAAACTAGTCTGGGGATATTGGATGAGTAGGCACTAGATAGGGATTTTATGCACAAGCCTTCTGGCATCCATTGATTACTCTGGTTTGCACTGAGTGGCACTACTGTATGAAGAGTTTTGTCTGTTTTAATACCTATTTACTAGATAGTACAACAATGAGAAGCTGATCTTACCATTTTTTTTAATTATGTTAGAAGCTTGAAGAGGTTGTCTTATTAATGAATGATGTCTCAGAAATAGACATTACATCATTCATTTATTCTTGTTTTGTGCATTCATTGTTCTCAATTAAAGGTTTTACTTTTTGTTTACTGTTTCACATTTTTATTGTAATGCCACTGGCAAGATAACTGAAGAAATATTATTATTAAAACTTGATTACAATTTATAGGATCAATGTACAGGGTTACCATTTCTGATCTCTATAAAGATTAGAAAGCAGAAATATTATTTATAGAATTCATTTACAATGCATTCTTTACATCGTCTTTGTTTTACTGTTTTTCATGTTACTGTTTAAAACACTTTTATGGAGATTTTTAAAATATTTTTGAATTGTTATTTAAACTAAATTATATTTTTAAAATTCGTACATATTTAAAAATATGATAAGTTATTAAATTTTGTTAATTGTTTTTGATTTTGATTTTCATTACATATTTTTGTCTTATAGATTTTATTTTAGTTATAGTAAAATTAAATTGTATTATCAGTGTTATTTTGTTAATATTATATTTGTTAAAAAATATACTGCACATTACATTAGTCCCCATTAACTTACATTTTCATTCTTACATTTTCTGTTTCATAGTAGCGCATATTTTATTCCTCCAATAATATTTTTTGCCATCATCAACAACAACCACTATCAATCCACTGTAGGATGAAGGTCTCTCCAAGATCAATCCACCTTCTCCAATCTTTAGCTTCTTTTCTCCATATCATCCCGAAACCCTTTCTTATTTCATCCATCCATCTCACATGTGGGTTCTTTCTGGGTCTTTTACAATCTCTTGGAATCCAAGTTAAGATTTCAATTGTCCATTTATTATCATCTCTTCTAGCAATATGTCCAGCCCAACTCCACTTCACTCTTTTAATTTTTTCAATGAGGTCAGTAACACCTGTTCGTTCTCTTATCCATATATTGCATTTTCGATCTCTTCTTGTTACTCCCAACATGCATCTCTCCATACTTTTTTGAGTGGTCTGAAGTCTCTGTATTGCTCTTCTATTAAGTGTCCAAGTCTCAGATCCATAAGTAAGAACTGGTAAAACACATTTATTAAAAACCTTCCTTTTCAAACACATAGGCATATTTCCTTTTAGTATCAAGTTATTTCTACCAAAAGCACTCCAACCAAGTTTAATTCTATGATTAATTTCATCCATTATGTTTCCATCTGTATTAATAATCTGACCAAGGTATTTGTAACTGTTAACTTCTTCTAATTCATCATAATCAATCTTTATTTTCATATTTTGAGAAAATCCATTAAACATTACTTTAGTCTTTTTAACATTTATCTTTAGTTCTACTTTCCTACTTTCATCTGATAACTCCTGCAACATTTCCTGCAGCTCTAAAGCATTATTTGCAAAAACAACTATATCATCTGCAAAATCTAAATGACATAAATAATCTCCATTTACTTTCACACTTTTAGCTTCCCATTTTAATTCACAAAATACTTTTAGCAGCATTGCTGTAAAAAGTTCTGGAAATATGGAGTCATCCTGTCTTACACCCTTCTCAATGTTGACTTTCCTAGTATCATTATGTAATCTAATTGTTGCTGTTGCATTTTTATAAATATTCTTTAAAATATGACAATATCCTGGATCTATACCTTGATGATCCAATGCTTTAATCACTGAAGAAATGTTTATAGAATCAAATGCCTTTTCATAATCTACAAATCCAAAGCATAACGGCAACTCATATTCATTTCTTCTTTCTATAACTTCTCTTTAATACCTGGATATTATCTACTGTACTAAAACCACTTTTAAATCCAGCTTGTTCTCTTGGTTGGTGGAAATCCAATGTTCTCTATAGACAAGTTGTAATTATCTTGGTAAAAATTTTGTATAAAACTGATAAAAGGATGATAGGTCTGTAATTTCTAATATCTTCTTTATCACCTTTTAAAATATTAATATTAATACTGCATTCTTCCAATCATCTGGTACATCTTTATCATTTAGATATTTGGTATATAACTTTGTTAAAAAAATATATTTCTCACCTGCTTCTTTTAGTATATCAATTATAATTCCATCATTACCTGGAGCCTTTGCTTTCTTCATAAATTTAATTGCATGTCTCACTTCTTCATTTAAAATTCTGGGCAATTTGGAAAGATATAATAGATATATGTGGTAGTAGTTCTTTACTACTATATAATTATTGATAGAAGTCTTCTACCCATTTCATGATGTCATCTTTTTTTCTTTTTGCAGATATAAATTCCATACCAATACCAAAATGTTGTTATACACTCTTGAAACTTTTATTTTCTTCTACAACTTTCCTTGCTTGTTCGCAGTTATACTTTCCTATATCATTTTCAGTTCTTTTCCATATCATTTTGCAAAATTTGAGATATTCAATTCTTTTTAATGCATCATTTTTGTATATCTTCATATTCTGTCTTTTCTTAATAAATTCTTTAGTTTCAGTAGAAATTTTATTAGTCTATTTCTGTTTTTTTCTACCAGCTGTCTTTATTGCAGTTTTTAAAAGTGTATCAGTTATTTTCATATTAATTTCCTTCGAATCTGAATCATGTTCAAAATCTACTAATACTTGAAACCGATTGGTAAGTTCTAATTTAAATTCATTAGAATGTTTCTGAAGATTAGGAATATCAACTGTAAATATTGTTTTTCTTAATAATCTTTGTCTCTCTAGTTTTGTATTAACATGTATCTTACATCTTACTAATTGATGATCACTTCCTGTGTTAAATTTATTAAGAACATTACAATCTTGAATTATGTATTTTCTGTTAGTCAAAATATAATGTAATTCTGCTGTACCTTCATTTGGATGCTTCCATGTCCATTTCCTTTTAACCTTTTTCTTCAAAAAAGAATTCATAATATAAAGTTTTTTATTTTCTGCAAACTCCATAGGTCTATGTCCTCTCTCATTTCTATTACCATAACCAAAATTACCTACAGTATTTTCATCTTTCATTTGTTTACCAATTCTAGCATTAAAGTGTCCCATAACAATTTTAAAATGTTGTTTACTCTGATCAAAAGCCTTTTTTACATCCATATAAAAATCTATTACTTCATCGCTATGAGAACTTTTTGGGGGCATAAACCTAAATTATCTGCATTTGGTATCACCTATTAAGTAGTATAATTAATCTTGCCACTCCGTCTGATATACCATCAATCTCTACAATGTTGTTCTTCCTCTATTTATTTATAATAAATCTTACTCCACTTGTATTCCCAATATTTGTGCTTTTATAGTAGAGTACATGTCCACATTTTAAATCAATTGTCTTTTCACCTTTTCTTCTAACTTCACAAAGTCCAATAATTTACTCCCATTTAATATAACACAGTTTTTCTTCTCATTTTTGCAATCTTCCTTTACTTGAAAGTGATTTGCAGTTGAAAGTCCCTAATTAAAAAATTATCATCAAATGGCAGCCTGGGTCTGCAATGAGGGGATTCTTATCATCCTCCACCTTTGGCCATCAACTTCTGCCTTGTTTGGTGACATTACAGCCTTCTGGGAATAAGATCCATGATTTATTTTTGTCTTTCATGATTGTATTATCTATTGGAAAAATATTTATCATTTACACATACATTCATTCTGTCTTATCAGGCAACTGAGAAGAAAGACCATGGTGTTTCTTGATCTTAAACTCAGAGGTAAAAAGCCAATAAACTCACCATACTGGCTAGTGCATGTTGGTGAGCAGCCCATCCATGTTTGTATACTGTATGAATAATCACATAGTAATAACAGTTGCAATGACGACAAAATTTTCCCTGCTCAGTTCTTTTACTGCCTCCAAGAGGAATCAAAGGGTCTCCTTTCACTTAATAGCAAACTCCTTTCTGCAGCTTTATTCGGCATAATGATTGTTATTTAATACAATATTATTGATTAAATATTAATTATTTTTTTACATTTTACTAAATAAATCACACATCATTAGGTCCCCTCATCCATTTATACTTTTAGTTAAATTAATAAATAGTATCGGGTTTTTCTCTGTTTCTTTCCAATGGTGCATTTTTCTATCTCTTTTACTATTAGTGTAAGAAATCATTTTTATATAATTTTATTTAAATTTAATACATGTCTAAAACAACATAAATGGGATGGAAGACCATCTACTTATATGTGTTCAATAAAAAACAACATAAATTTGAAAAAAAAAATGTATAAAAATTATTTACTACTCTGATAATAATAGAGGTAGTAGTAATTGTAAAAATTAACCATCTTAAATAAAGTTTAAGTTTTAAAAGCTGTACAAATATAAAAATACAATATAAATTAAAAATTAAATAAATATAAAGGATTTGAAGTCAGACTTTCAAGCACCCATAAGTTTTCACACTATCTCATATCACTGATATACATGACCATACACATGTAGAAAAAATAAACAATCACCGATATACATATTTTATGCTGAACCAGCACTCATCAGTTGGTCCAAATTATCATCACCTACACATATCACATATAAATAATCAATGCTCAGTATGGTATGGATGGCTGAAGAGTTGGAGGTTGGAGAAGATTGAAGCCTATCCATTGAAGTATGAAGATTTGCTATCTTAATATAAACTGACCACTCATATACATATATATATAAAGAGCATGCTAATAGCTCTAAACAAGCTTATTTTTTATGATAAATGCTACAAGAGAAAATACCTGAAGCCTTTATCTATGATGGTCCCCATCCCCAGACCGGTTTCGAGCTATGGCTCTCATCAGTGAGGAGCTAGGACATTACATTCAAAATATTAACTCAAGCCAAGCATTTATCTAATTCTTAAATATTAAGAAATAGATCCAAATCTTCAGACACCTACATGTCGTCAAACTCAGCTCTTTAACCAAAGAAACTATATGAGCCTGAAATAAATTCAGTGATACCATATATTAGTTGGCTTAGCAATTTAATATAGCCAAAGCCCTAATAGAAAAATTATAATATTAGTAAAAATCAGTCATATGTCACATGATCTATATAGCTTGTATTACCAATATGTAATATATAAAGAGCATGCTAATAGCTCTAAACAAGCTTTTTTTTTATGATAAATGCTACAAGAGAAAATACCTGAAGCCTTTATCTATGATGGTTCCCATCCCCAGACCGGTTTCGAGCTATGGCTCTCATCAGTGAGGAGCTAGGACATTAGATTCAAAATATTAACTCAAGCCAAGCATTTATCTAATTCTTAAATATTAAGAAAAAGATCCAAATCTTCATACACCTACATGTCTTCAAACTCAGCGCTTTAACCAAACAAACTATATGAGCGTGAACTAAATTCAGTGATCCCATATATTAGTTGGCTTAGCAATTTAATATAGCCAAATCCCTAATAGCAAAATTATAATATTAGTAAAAATCAGTCATATGTCACATGACCTATATAGCTTGTATTACCAATATGTAATATATAAAGAGCATGCTAATAGCTCTAAACAAGCTTTTTTTATGATAAATGCTACAAGAGAAAATACCTGAAGCCTTTATCTATGATGGTCCCCATCCCTAGACCGGTTTCGAGCTATGGCTCTCATCAGGCTCATATAGTTTTTTTTGGTTAAAGAGCTGAGTTTGAAGACATGTTGGTGTCTGAAGATTTGGATCTTTTTCTTAATATTTAAGAATTAGATAAATGCTTGGCTTGAGTTAATATTTTGAATCTAATGTCCTAGCCCCTCACTGATGAGAGCCATAGCTCGAAACTGGTCTGGGGATGGGGACCATCATAGATAAAGGCTTCAGGTATTTTCTCTTGTAGCATTTATCATAAAAAAATAAGCTTGCTTACAGCTATTAGCACGCTCTTTATATATTACATATTGGTGATACAAGCTATATAGTTCGTGTGACATATGACTGATTTTTACTAATATATATACATATATGTGTGTGGGGGAGATGATAATCTGGACCAACTGATAAATGCTGGTTCAGCACAAAATACATATATTGGTGATTGTTTATTTTTTTACGTGTGTAGTCATGTATATCAGTGGTATGAGATAATGTGGATAGTTGATGGGTGCTTGAAAGTCTCAGTTCAAATCTTCTATATTTACACACAAATGCCTGTATTTCAAATATTTATAAATTAAATAAATAAATGAAAATTATAGTTGAATAAAAAATAAACATACAAGAAATTATTATATAGAATAGAAGAATTTTAAATTTTAAACATTTTTCAGTTGACTGCTACTAAAAAAAGGCGATAACTTAAAACATATATATATAATTTATATTATTTTTTATTTTTATATATGACTACATAAAAAATAAATATTTTTTATAATTAGATCAAAATGTACATGATTCATATATGAATAGTATTTGTATACCTTAGAATTATTTATCTAAAAATATATTCATTTTAACTTTATATTTTTTGTTTTAATTAATATTTATAATACATTCTTTTTAATTTTTATATGCACTCGTAAGTAATTTATATTAATTTTTATTTTTATATTTAAATATTTTGATTAAATTAAATTCTTTAAAATTTAGATTTATTTACTGCAATTATGCATTTTTTTAAGTGTATATAAAAATTAAAAAATAATGTATTATAAATATTAATTAAAACAAAAATATATAGTTAAAATAAATACATTTAAAGATGAATAATAGTAAAGTATATGAATATTTGTACAAATATTGTTCAAAGATAAATCATGTATATTTTGATATAATTATAGAAAAATATTTATTTTTTATGTAGTCATAAATACTTATATGTTTTATAGTTCTGAAGAAGACTGCTGAACAGTTAAAACTATAAGGAAGTAAAATTATTTGAAAAAAATATTGTTGGCCTTAAATAAACTATAAAAAAGAAAGGTGTTAGTAATTATAATTTTAATAATATGTAATATAGGGTATATGAGCACAGACTTTCACACCACCCACCTCTCTCCACTCTATCTAATAACACTGATACACCTAAACACATATATGCTGAAAAGATAAATAATCACCAATATATGTATTTCATGCTAAACCAGCAATCATCAGTTGGTCCAGACTATCATCTTTACACACATATATAGTATAAGTGCTCAGATATATATTATGATAGACTATCCTCATAGTTTAATGGACAGGCTTCAATCCACTCCTCACTCCAACTCTTCAACCGTCCATCCAATTGAAAATCTGATGATGGAAAGAGCATTAAAAAGTCTTAACTGGCAATACAAACATATTTATAATTTACAAATAGTCAAAATAAGAGTCATAGATCACATGACCCTATTCTCTTAAGCTTGTATGTTATAAACAATGAGGATTGCCAATTCCTCAACAAGCTTTGTGATAAATGCTTAGCCAGAGAAAGCATTTAAAATACCTCTGTCAGAAACCCCTCCCCAAACCCCTGACCATGGTTGTGTGCTTTGGCACTCCTCAGAGAGGTGTCAGGGGGAGGGGTTCCTGACAGAGATATTTTAAATGCTTTCTCTGGCTAAGCATTTATCGCAAAGCTTGTTGAGGAATTGGCAATCCTCATTGTTTATATTTATAATTTGACTGAATATAAATCCAAATATATTTAGATTACATCTAATTACTGTATTTTCAATTACTTGTTCAACTGGTATTGCAATTAGTATTTATATAATAAAAAATTATTTGATGATATATAGAGTGATTACATATTATTGTAAAGGTCTTCAATATACTAATAATACAGTATATCATTTTTCTCATTAATTAACAATTAGACAATAAACCAAAATGAATACAATCGCATATACATGAACATGATATTTCAGAACTTTCATATTTTGCCAGAATATGACACTTATTTGAAATCTTTATAAAACTTAGTTACAAATTTAATTCGTGCTATTGATTTTACTTTTCAAAGTCACGTATTTTTTAAACTATAATTGCTTAATCAAATTCAAACAATACTTTAAATTTGAGATAAAGTACTGTATTTTATTTATTTCTCAATTATATAATGTATACTTTAATTAAATTTTAAGATGAATTATATATATATGTTAAACTATTTTTTTCATTTAAAGTGAATATTTCAAATTACTGGATTGCTTTCACTTCTTAATGGTCTACAAATTTCTAAATATCAACATAATTGTTTTATTAAAACACTATTATTACTTTTTTTCTTACTGATATAATATATACACATTATTTGAGAATTAAACGTAGTGTATACAACAATAAACACTTGTATTATAAATTAATAATGTCATTAAAATCGTATTTTATTTCGAAATAAATAAATGGGGGGTGGGGTGGCAGTTTATTTGTATTATTTTTCTTAAAAATAAAAGTATTCTATTTTTTTAAAATTGTGTTGCATTCATATAATAATCCGAAACAGTAGATCTTAGAACAACACGCAGTAATTAAAATGGACTTTAAAAAAATCCAGGACAGTGGAAAAAAAATCTTATACAAAATAGCTAATTTAATAAAAACAAATTTATAATGAACACTATTGACTCTTTTAACATATACATGTGCATTAAGTTATTAAAATATGAGAAATCTTTATCACATTTCAGGTTCATCATCATCTACAATTTCAATCATTATTGGTACATTGCTGATGAATGTCTCTCCAAGTTCCATCCATCTTTTCCAATTTCTAGCCAATCTTCTCCATTATACGCCAGCACATTTCCTTACTTTATCAATCCAGTTTACATGTGGTTTTTTTCCAGTTTGTACAATCTCTTGGAATACAAGCTAATGTTTCAATTGCCCATTATTATCTTATCTTTTTGCAATATGTGCAGACCAACTTCACTCCAGTATCTTCATTCTTTCAGTGATGATAATATATATATATATATATATATGTTCTATCACCCATATATTTTATTTACAATCACTTCTTATTACTACAAATATGCACTTATCCATATGTCTTTCAGTGGCCTGAAGTCTTTGTATTGTTTTTTTTTAAGTATTCAAGTCTCAGACCAATAAGTAAGAACTGGTAAAACACATATATTAAGAACATTTTTTAAAACATATAGGTATATTTCCTTTTAATATTAAGTTATTGCTACTATAAGCAATCCAATCAAGTTTAATTCTATGATTAATTTCATCCATTATGTTTCCATCTATAGTAATAAGCTGACAAAGGTATTTGTAGATGTAAACTGCTTCTAACTCATCATTACTAATATTCATTTTCTTCTTTTGAGAATATCCATTAAACATTACTTTAGTCAATCCTACTTTTTTACTTTCATCTGTAACATTTCCAGAAGCTCTAAAATATTATTTTGAACAGGAACATCATCTGTGAAATCTAGATGAATAAAATAAATTCCATTTAATTTTTGTCTCTTAGATACCCATTTTAATCCATGAAATATTTTTTTGCAAAACTACTGTAAATAGATTTTGGAGATATACAGTCACCTTTCGATAAATTTTCTCAATGTTAATTTTTAGGGTCATTATGCAATGAAATTATTGTTGTTGAATTTTTGTAAATATTCTATATAATATGACAATATACTTAGTCTACATTTTGATGATCCAATTCTTTAATCACTCTCTTTTCTTAATGTACAAATCCAAATCATAATGGCAACTGATCTTCATTTGTCCTTTCTATAACTTCTCTCAATCCATGGATATGATCACCTGTATTAAAACCACTTTTAAATCCAGCTTGCTCTTTTAATTGGTTAAAATCCAAAATTAGCTGCAAATGAGTTGTAATTATGCTGAAAAAAAATGCTGTATAGAATCTGATAAAAGACTGATAGGTCTGTAATTTCTGATATCTTTTTATCACATTTCTTAAATATTAATATTAATACTGCATTCTTTAAACCATTTGGAATACCATTACATTTTTTTCTCTCATGTGTATAGCACCAGCCAGGAAGAGAACCCGCTAACCCGGACAACTGCTAGTGATGCAGCTGTCACTGACCTCTCGACCACCAATGCTTGACATTTACACATTTGATATGTAACTTTGCCAAAAAAATTTCTAATTTTTGACCTGCTTCTATTGAAATGTTGATTATAAGTCCATCATTATCTGGAGCTTTTCCATCTTCACAAATTTAATTGCATGTCTCATCTCTTCATTTAAACTCTTGGGCAATTCAAAAATATAATAGTTGTAGGAAGTACTTTTCCTTCTTCTTTACTGCTATATAATTATTGATAGAACTCTTCTACATATTTCATGGTGTCGTCTCTTTTTTTTTAGTAATAATCCATCTTTTTTTCTTATTGCAGAAATAAGTTTTCTAACAATACCAAAAAGTTGTTTTCCCCTTTTTTCTCTTCTATAACTTTTCTTATTCGTTCATACTTGTAGGGTCTTATATCATATCAACACTTTTTCATACCATTTTACACAATTCTAGATACACAATTTTTTTAATGCATCATTTTCTATTTCGTTTTTATTCATAAATTGTCTTGTCTCAATAGAAATTTTACTGATCAATTGGTGCTTTTTTGTACTAAATATCTTTGTTGCAGTTTTTAAAAATGTATCAATTATCTTCCTGTTGATTTCATTCAAATCAGAATAATGTTCAATATCTCTTAATAATTGAAAATTATTTGCATGTTCTAATATAAATTAATTTAAATGTTTTTGAAAATTAGGAATATCAACTGTGAATATTGTTTTCCTTAATAATTTTGTCTTTCTAGTTTTACATTAATATGCATCTTACATCTCACTAATTGGTGATGACTTCCTGTATTAAATTTATTAAGTACATTGAAATCTTAAAATAGATATTTCTTATTAGTCAAAATAAAATCCAATTCTGCTGTACCTTCATATAGATACTCCCATGATGATTTCCATTAAACATTTTTCACAAACAAAGAATTCATAATATGTAGTTGGGTTTTTTCCCTAAAAACTCCACAATTCTATGTCTTCTTTTATTTTTGTCACCATAACCAAATTTATTTACTGCATTTTCATCTTGTTTACCACTTCTCTCATTAAAGTGTCTCATGACAACCTGAAACAAAAATAACTTATGTAATGGACATTAAAAAATTGCCCTGCTTGGTTTATTTAAGGCCTCCAGTTTGCAAGGGAAAAGGTTAATTGAAATGACTAATAGAATATGTGAGCTAAAATATGCTTCCAAATTCACTTAAGAAGAAATAGTGGCAATGCTTAGTGATGTTTTAATTCAGCACTTTTAAGCATATAGATAGATTACGTTTTCAAAATAAGAAGCTAGATAAAAAGGTAGGATGTGGAAATTTCATGGAGGAGGTATAAAAAATGACAGATTACATTTAAAACAACAAGTTCTAATTGCTGTAAACCTCATATATTTGGATATAATAAGCAAAATATTTACAAATAAAATAGTATCAAACCAATATCACAGAATTTCAAAATACTTTTTGGTAGAAAAACAGCAAATATATTTTAATAATTGAGAGAAAAAAATTAAAAAATAGTAAAAGAAACAGTATATTTGAGCAAATAGAAATATTTTTACTGTGATAAAAAAGTTATTTATCACACATTACAAGTGGGGAAAATGTAAAATGTGATATCTATAAAATAAGAACTCTTTAGCAAATGTTTTCTAGAAGAGAGATCATGATGATATAAAAACAACTACATGATATTGGAAAAATAAATCTGGCACTAAAATTTAATAAAATGCAGTGAAAAATCATTATTGAAGTCATTTTATCAATATATATATATATATGTTGATACGAAGATTTTCACTGGTTGCATATATAAAAGACATTTTTTGCGGGTTCATCCGTGTTAAAATATTTTAAATATTGATATACTCATATTTCGACTTGGTAACACAAGTCATCCACTGAGTGATAAAAGGTATATATATATATAATCCCTATTTCCTTTTCTTATGTTTAAATGAGTCTGGGAACTTCTTTCTGATAACTGTAAAAATCTGCTTCATATTGAAATATCAAATTCTCACACAGATGATGTTGCCTTGATAATAAATAGAAATTGTTGATTGATTTTGATAATGGGATTCTTCAAGTGTTGTCTGGCTTTTAACGATGGATTTACAGAGTAGTCAAATTTACATCTTAGATTAGATGCTAAAGAATCAAAACTTAAATATGTTTATTCTAAAAGGGAAAATATAACTTTATTATGACAGGAATGGCTCACTGTTTTAGAAATAAAGCTGACTGTGGTGACACATATTTTGATAAAACAAATAAATAGAAAGTTGTTTCACAAATTTGTTTAAATCAAGGGTTGTTAGCCAAGAGGTGAGAGCAGCTGCCTTGCAAGAAAGCAGTTGGTTGCAGACAGTTGTTGCGGGTTCGCCTCCCAGCCGATGCTATGACATATGAAAAAAAAGATTTAATATCTCACCAGTTAAAATATTAATTGCAGAAAATCTTAAAACTGTAATTTGTAAATCTTGGTAAGTTTTTTCCTGCACAAAAAGCAAATTACGTAGAAATAATTATATTTATTAGAAACATCTTACTAAACTATTGTTAATATTATTGTTTTTATTTGACAAATATAAAATTTTATGCTGTAATCAAATTTAGACACAAGTTTATAAAAAAAAATGTAGATATAATTTAAGTAATGAGTAAGTATAATATTTTTATTTTTAAAAATAAATATACGAGTCCAATTTTAATTGTATTATATAATTTTATTGCTACTGCATTAATTATTTATTTTATTTGTAGACTTATCTAAAAAAATTGCTTCTCCCCGTATATAATAAATTAAAGTGGAAAGAAAATCGAAATGAATATGGCACTATAAGGTAAATGTTCAATACATGTATATATGTGCATAAGTGTGTTGTGTCCATTCAAAAAAAAAGTTAGATATTAGGTATGAAATGAAAGTAGAATAGCTTTAGAAAGTTGTTCTATGTATTGTTAAGTGAATAGTTTTAATAGCTAAAATAACAAATACATTTATGAAGTTCACTACAAATGTATACAATTATGGTTAACATCTTACGAGCAAAAAAAAACCCAGTCTATTTGCAAAAGAATGTTTTGTGTGTGTGTATGAGTGATAAAAATCTGATAGTACAATAAAAGCATTGAAGTGTACAAAACATTTCTATACTTCTAATTTCAAAGGACTATTTATTTTATGAATAATAGTCCCACTGGAGATTATGTAGAAAAGTAAACAATTTTTTAAAATTTATATATCGCTTGTTTGCGTGTTATATCCATTTGTAATTTATTGACTGATTTTTTAAAAAAATATTAATTTAATAATCAAATCATAATCTTCTAAGTCAATAAAGCTCCAGATTTAGTTACAATTTATCATCACACATTGATCACTGAAAAAATCTTTTTCCAAAAAATAATTATAAAAATTTAACCTATGAAGGCAGTTCTACAATAAAAATTATTATATACTATTCCATCTTTTAAATAGATTCACTTTAATTTTCCTATATAATAAATCAAATCTACCTGGATATTGTAAATCTTTTATATCAATACATCATCCTTCTAACTACTATTCTCATCTTCAAATATATTTCTGAAATTACTTCTAAAGACAATGGATATTTTTTATTTATATATATATTAGTATTTTTTTAGTTACACTCAGGTTTTGCAATCTTTGCTAAGTCTTGTTTTTTTATTAAATCTTTCATCACTGAGACTCAAAAATATAACCAATTAAATTTTGTGAATTTTACCTAATGATAATCATGTATCCCGTTGTTCTTCAGTTGTTTTTTAAAAAGTATGTTCAACAAAGATTACTGATATGATAAAAATTGATTAATCATAATCCTGCCTTTTATCTGCTTTTAAATACATGATAACAATAACATTTCATTTGTTTGATCCCAGCTATAAAAGTTCAGTTGCCAGTCATTAAAAATAAATCTGGTATCTGCAAGTTTAATTAATTTCTGTTACATCAATTTATTATTATTATTATTATTATTATTATTATTATTATTATTATTATTAATCATAGACATTTTATTATAGTAAAGATCAGTTTAATTTTATGAATTAATGTCAAATATTTATTATTTGTATTACAGCTAATATCCTGAATTAAGAGATTCTTCTGTTACAATTTTTTTTAGTCCTGATTATATTATTTTACTAATATCTAAAATTTCGATATGTTAACAATACATAATTGCAAAAACAAGTTTTTTCCATTCATATTCCTCTGTTTAATGTTTTTGAGTTGTATATCCTTCACTTTGCACAGAAAAATCATGAAAGGTGTTAATAAAACAAATATTGGAAATGTTACAAACTAGTTATAACATGTTAGAGAAGAAAAAATGAATTAAATATAAATTTCAATACAACAATTAGTTTATAAAAAGAGTTTAAATATATATAGAAATAAACAGAATATTAGGTGTGAGTTAATTTATGATAATAGTAAGGAAAGTAGTTTATTGTTTAAGGCTCGAACGGGATCTTTAGCTACAAAAGAATATACATGTAAATGGAAAAATATGGGTGATTTATTTTGTAAATTATGTAAGGAAGGAAATGAAAATATTAGGCATTTGTTAATTGAATGTAAATGTTTGAAAACAGAAAGGGTACATATAATGAAGTTGTGGAAAAATAAATATGAAAAGAGTGATTATACAGAAAGTGAATTATTGGTTTTTATGCTGGGTTTGGGAAAAGATAAGGGGGATTTAGATATAAAGGTTATAGAGTTGACAAAAATTATGTTGTGGAAATGGGATAGAGCCGATTATGGGTAAATTTAGAGTGGGGAATGTAAAAGAAAGTGGCTAACAGGTTTATCTGGGCATAATTGCTGAGATATTCTTGACTTCGTTTAAGGAGAAGCCATAATACATCACATCACATCACATCACATAATTAAAATGAAAATGTTTGGTAGATTGCAGTTTATGGATAATAAAAGAATAGCTAAAATAGTATTTAATTGGGTTATGAGTAAAGGGCAGGTAACAAGATGGGTGAGAAAGGTAATGCGCTATGCAAAAGATTTGGATAAAGAATTTATATCAGTATATTTGTACAAAAGATGGGATGATTGTGTTAAGAGGATTATTGAGTGTTATAGTAGTAAGGAATGGGATAAAAGAATAAATTTATTAATAAAGACTAGGGAGTTAGAGAGATGGAGAAATAGTATGGAGAGTAAAAAGAGTTTAAATATATATAGAAATAAACAGAATATTAGGTGTGAGTTAATATATGATAATAGTAAGGAAAGTAGTTTATTGTTTAAGGCTCAAACGGGATCTTTAGCTACAAAAGAATATACATGTAAATGGAAAAATATGGGTGATTTATTTTGTAAATTATGTAAGGAAGGAATTGAAAATATTAGGCATTTGTTAATTGAATGTAAATGTTTGAAAACAGAAAGGGTACATATAATGAAGTTGTGGAAAAATAAATATGAAAAGAGTGATTATACAGAAAGTGAATTATTGGTTTTTATGCTGGGTTTGGGAAAAGATAAGGGGGATTTAGATATAAAGGTTATAGAGTTGACAAAAATTATGTTGTGGAAATGGGATAGAGCAGATTATGGGTAAATTTAGAGTGGGGAATGTAAAAGAAAGTGGCTAACAGGTTTATCTGGGCATAATTGCTGAGATATTCTTGACTTCGTTTAAGGAGAAGCCATAATACATCACATCACATCACATAATTTAATTATAAATTTAGATGTAAAGGCCATAGAGTTGACAAAGATTATGTTGTGAAAATGGGATGGAGCAGAATATGGGAAAACTTAGAGTGGGGAGTGGAAGGTAAAGTGGCTAACAGGTTTATCTGGTCATAGTTGCTGAGAGATTCCTGACTCCATTTAAGAAGAAGTCACAGTGCATCACATCACAGAATGTGGCTAATTGTTATTCCTGCAAAAAGAGAAAAGCTGACAATTACAACTAATCTGAATTTAAAACTTGCTGGTCAGTAACTATTTTTACAATTCTACAGAATTACAATTAGTCATTGTTCTCTTGTTTCAGTTTGTTGTTATTGTTTCAGCTAGAATTTAAAATCAAAATCTTTTATGACCTATGTATTAATTTAATATTAATATTTCATTATAACTTGAAAAATTATATAATTTATACTAAAATTCTTATTGATTGTACTGTGCTCATTTTACTTTGTGCAATAATAATACATTCACTTGCTGTTCTCTATAACCTAATTTTGGATCCGATTCAGCTAAACTTGGATTTTTCACATTGTAATCATGCCTGGATATTTTATCAATAACAAAATAAGATTAGAAAAAAACTTTTAGAAAACCTAATAAACAGTGTCTTTTCCTTCGATGTTTCTATATGCAGTGTGATGGAGAAGTTAGTTAATTTGGAATCATACATTTTTAATAATAATGATTTTTTAATTCTTTTTATTTTGTCTTGCAAAGAAAATGGCCTCATACTTATTAGATCTAATAGCGTAGTCTGTATCTCTTTCATTAATATATTAAAAACTTAATAAATTGTTGACGAAAATTTAATATTTTATATGTTAAGCTTTTATTGTTACTGATGCATTTATTTTATTAATGTCGATAAAATGCATAACATTTTATAATAATAATTAGTGTCAATATATGAATAAACATTTTGCTTTAGACGTCTGAGACCTTTAGCGATTGAAATTATGTGTAAATTAAATCATCATCCTTGTATTGCGGAAGCTCGAAAATTTTTTACAGCTTGGAAAGTAAACCCAGAAAATTACTCGTAAGTTTTTTGTTTTTAATTCAATAGTTGTTGTATCCCCTCCCCTTTAATTTCTGCTATATTGGTAAACAAAATTACGTGTTTTTTAATATAAAAAAATTAATCAAAACTATTTACATGTTTATCCTAATGAATACTTTGATAGATTTTTTTTTCTTAAAATGTATGTAAGAATATTTATATATACTATGCATCTCTTAACTTTAAAATTGTTTTTGTTTTTCAGAATTAATATTGATGTCCAAGAAATTGTTTTCTGTTATGGTATTCGATATGGGAATGATGATGATTGGAATATTTTAAAAAATTTTGCTTTGAGTATTAATATATCACCTATGCAACAAATTACATATCTCAAAGCATTGACATGTTCAACTAATAGAAACACTCTTAAACGGTAAGAAGATACTGTTTAAAATTAAAAAAACATTGATGTACACTTTAATGTACTGCAAATAGGAGCAAAGGAAAAACAAAAATATTATAAAAAAGAGGGATTATAGTTCTTGTGACTCTGAATAGTATTGATGTATTTAGAGGTAGTATGAAGAAAAAAATTAAGAAGATTACATTGACAAAACACACTTAGATAAAATTAAATTAGGAATAATCTAGAGAATGGTCAAATTTATTATTGTAAAATTGCTATGTTATCCATCATCCATAGAATACACATAAAGTCAAGATATTAGATTGAAATTTCCAAAAAATTCTATATGTGGTAGGAATTACAGTGGCTTTAAAAAATAAAGATTAAGTAAGAGTAAACAGCAAGCAGTGTCTAACAAAAAAAAAATGTGTGCTTTCTTACAGGATATAAAATGACCTCTTTAAATGTTAGAATATATCACCAATATGAATAAAAGATCATCTGAATTGTAAGATGTTATCTTAACAAAAGCTAAATATTTTTTATGCAGTTATAGGAGTATTCTTTTGTCTCTTCCTCATTCTATCTTTTTTTTTGCTTAATTTTACTATACTATCCTACCTCATTTATTATGATATAATACCTAATCACCATACATTTTTCATATCATCTATGTGGACAAAAGATGACAAATAAATTATATGTTTTGTAACCACATTTGCATCATTTAATTATTTTCACAATAATTTTAATGCAATTCATCCCTTTTCTATTGTAAGTTTTTATGATTATATAAAATAGAAAAGAAATGACATTGAGAAAATAACATTAAAAACAGATTTATCAGACTGGAATCTCATTTATAATCTAATTTAAACCAAATTTTGTTGATGTCCTCAGAAATTAATTTGATGATTTGAAGATTTTATTTGCTGATATCCTTCAAATATGAAATCATAGCAAAACTAATGTAATCTAGATTTCAATATCAGATATTTTTTATAAGCAATAGAAATAGTTTTAATATCAATAACATTAATGCAAATCTTCATTATCTATGAATATGACATTGCTTACATCACAATAAAATGAAATAGATACTCATATTTAAACTTATCTCAGAGTCAAGTAAAATTTTATTGAATAGATAGATGACTATAAATGTTTTTTAAAGGTCTGCCCATGAATGACAAAATTGTATAATATTGCAGTAATTGTAAATTATAACTTGGAATATTCTAATTTTTCTATTTCTTAAAATGAAGCATTGAACTGTTGTGAAACAAATATAGATAGTGAAAATTATGTATTAAAAAACATTGCATATTATTCTAAAAATATGATACAAGTTTATAGAATCATTGGTTATCTTTATCTAACTAATAATGTAGTGTTCATGTGATAAGAGTATAAAATTATTTTATGTAAACATTTTTGAAATAAGTATCTTAAATTATGAATTTTTAGTTTACAAATGAATATTTAAAATGCTTGATATATGCCAACAGATTTTCTCAACATTTAATCAGGAAAATATTCATTTTATACCATATCCAATTCCTATTTTATTACATTATATTTGTGTTTGTTAAAATTTTAATCTTTTGTAATATTTATTTTCCATTTTTTGCACTGTTTTAAGTATACAATATTTTCCATGTCAGTGACAATCAGATATCAATTTCTATAGTCCATAAACTAGAATTATGGAAGGAATGACAAGAATAGTAAGGAGATAGATTAATTAGTTCTTAGATAGTGAACTGGTCAGATAATATCATTAATAATAACTTCAAGCCATGGTCTATTGATTTATATTTACAGAGATGTATAAATGACAATATATTTTTATTGAAGTATATTGGAATATAGCTAAGATCACAAAGCAATTGTAAAGTCTTTAATTGTAATAATTATAATAATTTATCCAACTGATGCAAATTAATTTTCTGAGAAAGGTAAATTACAGAATTCCTTGGAAGAAAATCAATCTCATAAATATATTTTAATTCCATTGTATTTTGGATATAATCATATTACATATAGATAAACGAAGAAGAAAAAAAATTATGGGTAGGCTTTATCAACTTATTTTTCAACTGTTCTCTTGAAATGCAAGTTATCAATGTCTTTATATGAACAAATATTATGAAAAAAAAAGAAACATACTATTACAAAATTTTAACTATTCATAAAATCCTAAATACAAAATACACCTGGGTCTCTTTTTACGCGGACTTATTTAACATGATTTTGTAGTTACACGATTTGTGTTTCACTGGAAGTTGAACTCTGATATTGCGCTATTATTTTAAATAATAAATTTCGCGCAGTTATGTTATATTGAAAGTAATAGCACATTATTGGAATTCGACTTTCAACTTAGTAATTTCAATATTTTCATTGCTTTATAATAGTAAGATTTTATGCAATAATGAAATTAAAATCAAGATTTCCACATTTTATGTATACACACATTAAATTTTACAAGATTATAATGTAAATTTGTTCAAACATTGTGCGTGTTAATTTTGCATTTTAAATCACATTCTGTTTTCTGTTTTTGCTTTTTAAAAAAAAACATAATCAATTATTAATCATTTAGTGTCCACAAGTTTATTTTTAAAAGGTCAGTAATAGCAGTGGGCACAATTAAATTTGACAATTAAAAATTAAAATCTGATTTTTAATTGTAATTAACGGTCGTGGTTTGCAGACCGTACTGCCACTGCCAGAGGGCGTGGCGACATCATCAACAACCGGCCTGAAAATGGCAAGTGATAAATTTTTTTACAAACGCCTCAAAATCAACAAATAAAAATGCCTAAGGCAATATATGTACAGCAAATAAAGCGAAAACTACAAATTATAAAAAAATGAAAGAAAATGCTAAAAAATTCAAATAATAAAACGTAAAAACCATGAAAATTCCATTATGAGCTACACCCCCCTCCCAAATCAAAATTTCTTCCCTTAAATAGACAAATAAAAATTCCTCAACAAAATATATGTACAGCAAATAAATCGAAAACTACAAATTATAAAAAAATGCAAGAAAATGCTAAAAAATTCAAATAATAAAACGTAAAAACCATGAAAATTCCATTACGAGCTATACACCCCCCCCAAATCAAAATTTCTTCCCTTAAATAGACAAATAAAAATGCCTCAACAAAATATATGTACAGCAAATAAATCGAAAACTACAAATTATAAAAAAATGCAAGAAAATGCTAAAAAATTCAAATAATAAAATGTAAAAACCATGAAAATTCCATTACGAGCTATACACCCCCCCCCCCAAATCAAAATTTCTTTCCTTAAATAGACAAATAAAAATGCCTCAACAAAATATATGTACAGCAAATAAATCAAAAACTACAAATTATAAAAAAATGCAAGAAAATGCTAAAAAATTCAAATAATAAAACCATGAAAATTCTATCAAGAGATATACCTCCTTCTACAATCTGACAATTCACTAAACATGGTGGCCAAAAAAAGCGGGAAAATACGAAAAAATCAAATCATTTAAATGCCTCAACAAAATATATGTACAGCAAATAAATCGAAAACTACAAATTATAAAAAAATGCAAGAAAATGCTAAAAAATTCAAATAATAAAACGTAAAAACCATGAAAATTCCATTACGAGCTATACACCCCCCCCCCAAATCAAAATTTCTTCCCTTAAATAAACAAATAAAAATGCTTTAGCTGAGACCAAACTAAAACATATCTGTTCACAACACTATGTTATTTACTAAGTCCATATTTTTGCTATATCTGTAAATAAGCTTTATTGATTATTGTAAACTTATTTCCTACATTGTCTGATGGAATTAACAAAATTCTTAAATGAATTTATAGGGTTTTATCTTTTTTGTACCATACAAATTTTTATTTTACTGAGTTATTTTATGTAGAACCATTATAAATTTGAAATCAAATCACTTATGCTTATAAATACTAAGATTTTACAAACATTGGAGCAAATTTTCTTTACACATTTCAAACTTATATTTTATAAATAAATAATAATTTTAACTTTAAATATTTTATTTTTTTATTATTATGCTAAATTATTTGCTTTTTTCATCACATATGGATATTTATTAAAATAACTGCATATTAAATAACTTAGTAACCTCTTTCAAGCAAACAAATAGCTGTTTCTTGAATAATCTGGCCTTGATATTTTCATTTAATAGTAGACTATAAATTTGTTTTATATTTGTTTAATTAACTATTATTCATATTTTATTTATTAACACTGTTAAGATTTTTATACATTTTTAATAAGGAAATACTCATTTATTATATGAAAGCTTGAAATTCAATTAATAACTCTACCCATTTGTGACAGGCAATATCTTTTGTACATTTACAATGTATATATAAAAATATTTTGGAAAGATCAACTTTGAAGTGCCATATTTAATAAATGCAATGTCTCCTAGTATTGAATGCAATCACAATGCTGAAAACAGAAACATTTCTGTCCATAGTTTTTTTGTTTTTCTTTAGATTGTAGATTTTGACAATGATAATTTAAAGAGAAAATATTGAAACTGTAATTAAAAGTTCATCTCTTCAAAATATTACATATTTGTGTTCTATAATTTAAATGTTATATATATTCAGGTATCTAAATGACACTCTTCATTTAAATAATATCAAGAAACAACATGTAAATATGATTGTTATCCAAATGTGCAAAAATTTTCGAGGAGTAAATATTGTTTGGGGATTTATTAGAAAATATTGGAAATACTTGATTAAAAGGTAATTATTATTATTTTTATTACATTTATTATTATTATTATTATCATTACTATTAATATTATTATTATTATTATGAAAAAATAATCAAATACTTTTTTGCTTGAAAATTTATAAAAAAAAGATTTGCACTGGAAGTAATAGAGCTAGACTGTTATTAGAGGACCTTGAGCTCCAGAATGTACTACTCTGCTAATCCACAAAGGACATTGTTGTTGTTATTATTGTTATTATTATTATTATTATTATTATTATTATTATTATTATTATTATTATTATTATTGTTGTTGTTGTTGTTGTTGTTGTTGTTGTTGTTGTTATTATTATTATTATTATTATTATTATTATTGTTGTTGTTGTTGTTGTTGTTGTTGTTGTTATTGTTGTTGTTGTTGTTGTTGTTGTTGTTGTTGTTGTTTTTTTATTATTATTATTATTATTATTATTATTATTATTATTATTATTATTATTATTATGTCATTTTAATAACAATTGTCTCTCAAGCTGTAATCAATTATTTTGTCAGTAATTAAATAATAGTCTATACTATTTACCAATATTCTTTTATATCAAACACTGTAATGTAATACTAAAACAGTTTATTATACATGTTTATACGTAAAAGTGTGTGTGTGCACGACTGCCGTCTGCTTGAAGACAGATTCAGTTAATTAGTATTACAATCAAATGATTACACTTGGTCATCATTAATAGTTCACTTTTGCTTACCACCCTCTTAACATAATTTATTTCACCATGTCAAATTTAGAGAAACATTATCATATTAGTAAGATCTAGAATAGATTGTATAATTGTAATTAACAACAAAAAAATTATGTTATTTTCTAATAGATAATAAATATAAATATTAGTTATGTAATTGTACTTATATTTTATTAGAAATCAAACTCAGACATCAGTAATTAGCACATATAATGTCAAATGTCCACTAATCTATATCTTCTACTTTTTTTTTTTTTTTTGAATATTTAAAAGTTATCACTTTAGACCATTCTTTAAGTGTTTTTTTTTTTTTCTATTGGTGTAACTTTGATATCATTATAAATCGTGTGTATAGTGAATGCCAACCATCTTTATAATAGTATATTTATAATCCAATTTTTGGTTTGGGTGATCAAGCTAAAACGTCAGTATATTTATAATTAAAACCATTCATGGATGAATTCACAAAATATATTATTTATTTATAAAAATAATAATCTAAAGGCAGGCAATAATAATTTCTTTTAAAATCAGTAAAAGATGTGATGTGGCATAAACTAGCTTTTTCTTAAATGAAATGTAAAGTTTTTATGCATGTGTCATATTGTCAGAAATTTGATTTTTTTTCCATGTCAATTTCAAAGCATTTTCTTATTGTCAGATTCCCCATTTTTAGTATAAACATCTTAACAAATCTTTATCTCTTATATTCTCTTCAATTTTAAGTTTCTTCCAATCTTCATGCTCTTCTGCCTGATTATCATTCAATATCAAATGCTTATTAATAAATGGCAAATACTTTCCTTCTCACGTCCACATAAATTTATCTACATTTCAAATCCTGTTCACTTTAAAAAATTGTGACATTTTTAGTCGTAGACTAAAATATATATTTATAATAATACAAAGTTTAATAAATTTTTAGCATACTGAAAGTCGCGTAAGTGGATTATATATATAATAAAAATCCTACTGAAGTCTGACATTAAAATTATAAATTCCCGAATTGAACATATTAATGCATTGTAGAGTTAGATTATTAATTAACAGTCTTTATTTTTCCATCCACATAAATGAATATTATAATTATAAATTTATTAAACGCACATTGTTATATTACTGAGGCTATAACCTCGATAATATGTGTATAAAATGCGATAGTAGGGACCTCTACAGGTGTTCCTACTATTGCATTTAATAAATGAATATTCTAATTTAATATATTATTCTGAATTTTAACAGCTTTAAAATATCTATTTGTGTAACTATAGAAAAACATTTATTTACATTTTGGTTTTTCGTGGGACCTTTAATTTTTACCATTCACCTAACTTTTTTTATTTAGAAGCCTCTCATTTAATTCAAAAATAAAAACTTTACAAAATTATTGTAATTTTTTTCAGTGAGAATAATAGCTTCATTGTATTTCAAAATAAAATTGTTTTTAAAAAGTTCAATCTTGTCAGATGTCTACTTATTTATATCCCTTGCTTTTTTGGCACATTTGAAAGTTGTCACCAAGACCACTATTAAAAGGTCTTTATTTCTATTCATTTAACCGTTTCAATAATTTAAGTATTTCATCAATCTCTACCTTTTAATATTATTTGCAGTCTGATGACTATCAAATACAATTAAAACATAAAAGTAAAATAAATAAAAAGTATATTAACAACTTAATAAAATAAAATTTACTACATAAATTTGTAATTATAAATTTATTAAACACATTGATACGTAAGTAATATTTACTGGGGCTATAACCTCGATAATATGTGTATAAAATGCGATAGTAGGGACCTCTACAGGTGTTTTAACCACAAGCTTACGCTATGGAAGAAAAGAGGGGATTTGTGAATAAAATATATAAAGAACAAATTTAGAAGCTAAGAATTTAATTACCACATGTTTTTAAGTCTAAGATGTTAAACTCGTGATCTTTTTATATTTTTTGCCGCATTTAAGCAAGACTGAGAGTCATTGTATGTTTTTAATTTATAATGGCTTCAGAAAATTATTTGAAGATTCATTGTATTGCACATCATTTTTAAAATATTATGATTATGTCTCATAAGGATTGTCTAGATGACATAATTCTTAGCACTGATAGTATTATTAATAACAACTTTAGTATTTGTGTTCTCTTATCCCCTTATTAGCCAATTGTAATTGTATAGAAGATATTGTTTACACATTAAATTATTTTGATATAAAATATTAATATATTATACAATCTTATTTTGGAAATGTTAATTTGAATTTTATTGTGCACAGGCATTCAATAAAACTTGTTGATTTATAGTCATTTACTTCAAATTTAACACAGTTTTTAAATTAAAAGTAATATGCGTACTACAAAAGATGCATTAAATAAATATATATATATTATTACTGGTTGAAATAAAGTTGACATAGAATTGTAGTGATTAAATGAAAAGCATTTATTAGAATAACCTATTAGTTATTTAGGTTTTCAAAATATTCAATGGGACATTTAACATTAATAAGATTAAGTTTATTTATCCATCTCATTGTTGGTCATCTTACATTTTTATTATAAACAATATGAGAATTACACAATATCAGGTGGTCATTCATAGATTCAATACCAACATAATCTGATCGAATAATCACTTGCATACTTTATTTTTGCAATTCATTATAATTAAAATACAATACCTTTTCAATTCCTTTTCTTCAGAGTCTATCTTATTAACTTCATAGAGAATCATAAAAAATCTCATTCCTAAAACAATGTGCTTTTTACTTTTAAAGATAATAGAAAACATATGTCAATATTCATATTTTTATCTGGAAAATATATTTAGATATAAGAACGTATTTTTTAAAAAATAATGAAATGGGTAATTGGAAACAAAAAGAATAAAAAAATCAATCTCTTAATAAAATCTTTGGATTTTATTTGAACAATGAATAAAATAGACAGGTATATATTTACTAACATTTTGCCACCATTTGAAACACAATGATCAGATTGAAATAATATTACTTTGATTACATTAAGAGAAGAGACTATGCCTGACAAATATGTATATTGCTTTTAAAATTTTGTTAATGAACTAGCATGTACATAGTTAGATGTTCTCATCAAAATAAAGAATATGAATTGATAAGCCATACTTAAATAATTATACAATATCCTTGGTAAAATTATCATCTTGCTAAACATTTTGAAATGTATTTTGACAATATCAGAAAGATTATTATAAAGTGCAACTAACTATAAAAAGATTGTTATAAAAACAAAATATTTTTAAACAAAATGTAACTGTCAGTAAAAAAAGTTAAAAACAAAATATATTGGTAATACATATTTAAATCTTTAAATAATTGATTGGATTTTTTATTTACAAAAGATATTTAAAAGATGTATGAAAATCTATAAATATATCACTTCCAATATTATCCAGTTACATGTTTTTTAAACACATAGATTTTTGGGTATATATTTTTAAGTGATTTTTAAATAGTAATATAAATCATCTCTGAATTTAGAAGTATTTTAAATATTGCTGACAATTTTTTTTTTGTGATAGATACTTTATATAGTAAAACTGTCCACCTTCTCTATATTTAATTCAAAGCCCTTCTCTTGTTCAATGTATGTATTGTGTAATAGCTTACCTTTTGTTGACAAACATTGATTAGAATAAAATAAATATTGTCTATTGAACTGTAAGCATACATTACTTTTCAACATGCACACACATATATATATATAAATAATACATGCTTTTTTATATGTGTATAAACAAAATTTAAAAAAATTATATAATTATTACTAAAAAATAAAGATCACATTTATATATATTTTACTGTGTGTGTGTTCACTCATGCATTCACTGAAGCAAGAGAAATGTATCCCATATTTTTATTTTGAAAATAATGCTCTGCTCATTTTTTTCCCAATAATTTTTTTTAATATAGAAATATAATAGATTAGTCTGTTTTATTTTTTTAAAGTCAGTATTACCATTATACTGCATTTCAAATTTGAAACGAATAATTAAAGAATAATAAAATGTATGTGTTTTTAGCATAAACCAAATTTTTTTTATTAATATATATATATATATATAATCATAAAATTAAATTTTATATAACACTACAATACTAATGAAAACAAGAAAACGTTATTTACACAACCATGGTTTCATCTATTAACAAATATACCTTCTCAAGTGAAATTCAACATATATGTACAAAACAAAATAGTCTTCCCATCATTCACTTCAACAACCAAATTTCTTTCACATCAAAGGATGTCTTCATGAGATTGATGGCCTCAGATTTAAAAAAAATTATCATTAAAGTTTTTTTACTCTTTAATTCACTTAATTTCCATAAAATTTGTGAACATTAAAGATTTTTTGGTTTGTTTACATTTTTTTTTTGAATAGATATAATCGAATTGCATAGTTAGATATATCATAATTCATGGATCCACTGTACACTAAAAGTTGTAATAATTTATTTAATGATGATTAATAGAACACCTGGGTCTCGTTTTACGCAGATTTATTTAACGCGATTTTGAAGTTACGCGATTTATGTTTCTTCGGAAGTCAAACTCCGATAATGTGCTATTACTTTAAATAATAAATTTCGTGCAGTTATGTTATACTGAAAGTAATAGCACATTATTGGAATTTGACTTTCATCTTATTAATTTCAGTATTTTCAGTGCTTTATAATAGTAAGATTTTATGCAATAATGAAATTAAAATTATGATTTCCACATTTTATGTATACCCACATTAAATTTTACAAGATTATAATGTAAATTTGTTCAAACATTGTGTGTGTTAATTTTGCATTTTAAATCACATTCTGTTTTTGCTTTTTAAAAAAGAACGTAATCAATTATTAATCATTTAGTGTCCGCAAGTTTATTTTTAAAAGGTGAATAATAGCAGTGGGCACAATTAAATTTGACAATTAAAAATTAAAATCTGATTTTTAATTGTAATTAACAATTTAAAAATTACCTAAGGTGACCTGAAATTAATGTGATGTGAAACAAAATTTGATTTTTAAACGGAATTGAAAATTAAAAAATTAAAGACAAAAATAAGAATTTAATTTTTAGTTGTTAGATTAATTACTAATTATGTTGTCACCAGAAACGTTAACACAACATGAGAGTGTAGTTGGCACTAGTTGTATTTCCTCTTGTGAAGAATCTGATTTTTTTACCAGTTTGCAAACAAACCTGTTTATCGGCAAATAATGATAATAATTAAAACATGTATCAAAAAATGTAAATTATTGTAAATTATGCATAAAAATATATTGTTTTGACTAAAATTAAATATTATAGTTAAAAAAAGTTTGTCTTGTATCATTTTTTTTCAAATTTGAAATTTTTTATTAGTCATATTTTATTTCCTTTTTTTTTTTTTGCACGAATTTTAAAGTAATTTTATGTTGGTGCTTTGCTTTTATGCGATTTTTGAAAAATCACGGTCCATATCCTTCCTTTTTCAAGGTAAGTTACGTCTATTTTGTGCGATTTCTTTTGCGTGTGTTTTCTGAGGAATGTATCTATCGCGTAAAATAAGACCCAGGTGTATATGAGCATCGAAAACAATATTCACAGTATTACTTTAAAAATGAGGTAGAGTAATTAATAAATGGGAATCCTAGAGGTTTTTACATAGTAATTTATAGCTTATATTCATTTATCAAGGCTTTAATAGTTTAAAAATATAGATGATAACAGCCAACCCTTAAGCTATCAATAATTTCATCCTGTAGTCAAAGCAACATCCATTAATAATAAAGGTGATACTACCTTTATTTATGCTCTGATATGATTATATAGGCACTACAAATTGCAACATGATCAAGTAATGTAAGATTATTAATGTAAACAAGTTTAAACAAACCTCATTAATCAGGAAAATACAATCTGTCCTGAAAGCAGATTAATAAATAGTCAATTATAACTTTGAGGTTGTTATCTCCTACATTTATAAACCTATTAAAACTTTGAGTAATTGTATTTATTGTCAGTAAATATATACTTTATATGAAATTTGAAAGTCATAAATGACTATTTATTAGTCTGTGTTTGGAATGTGAAAGTTATAATTAACTGCTTATTACTCTGCTTTCAAAACAGATTATTTTTACCTGAATAATGAGGTTTGTTTAAACATCTTTGCATTATTAATATCACACTCATTGGTCAAGTTACAATCTTTGTATCTATATAAACATATTAGACCATAGATAAAGTAATGTGACCTTTATTGTTAAGGGAGGTTGCCTTGATTACAGGTTGATATTGTTGATTGCTTAAGGGTTGATTGTTTTCATTTATCATATATTTTATCCCGCTTTGGAAATTGCGGATGCTTCACAGTAGCTGAATATGAGTTTAATGCCAAACTACTTGTTGAGAGGAGAAATTCAGTAAAAATAATATGTTCAAACACAGCCAAACTTTTTTCTAAATCTGGAAACAGAGTGATTGCTTAACATAAGTTATTTTGGTCTTTATATAATTTTATAAGATAATGCCTTTCTGTTATTATTTTATGTTTTTTTTCTTATATGAAAATAAAAAAATTAGTTCCGTTTATTTATCATTTCTAGTCTATTATAAAAATGTAAATTTAATTAAAGGAAATATGACAAAATTAACTTTTAACCAAATAATAATAAAATTTTAAAAAAATGATTTTTAGACCTGAGTTTAAACTTTTATATTAATTAATGTAAAAAATTAAAACTTTTTATTGAATAAGTTAATGGTGAAAATTATTTATTCACCAATGTTCAAAAACATGCACCCATAAATAATGTAATTGTGTTTGAGGGCATATCTTGGTTAATAGGTAATAAAAATAAATTCAATCTTAAATAATTATCATTAAGTTTAATTAAAATTATATTTGAATACTAACTAACTTTATACTATTCTATACTTTGCCTGATTTTATCACTGATTAAAATTGTCTTTGAAATATATATTTCAGTATTATCAAAAATGGAAATAATGAATTCCAATATGCTGAATCATCATAGAAATTATAATAACAACAAAAAAGTGATATAAAATAGCTAATATAAATATATATTTATCATACATAAAAAGCCTTTGTGGTAAGTTTTAGTGCCCTTTTCAAATGTTATAAACTATTATAACATTAACAAATTACTACACATACAACATCATCTTGTGTTATATAACAGAAATAAAACAACAGATATAACAAAAATAAAACAGTAAAATAAAATAAAACCATATAAAGATCCAATATTATATAAAAAATTGACTATATAACATAATAATATATAAAGCAATTAATACATGAATTATACAACTTTATATATTGTCTTACATAATTTTACATTCATTACAAATTGACAAATTGTTAACTAACTTTATAAAAGTTTTGAAAATATTTATGCAATTATTTAAATTATGTTTAATGTAATATGTTTTATATATAGTTGTTTTATTTTTGGATTTTTAATATGATTTAAAGGTTTTAAAGGTTTATTATTTTTGTAGCATCTATTTTATATCCATATGTTTAATTAATGAATATATAAAGCATATTTATCATCTCATCTGTTGTGTACTTTGACTTTTACATCTAACTGTTTCTCTGTATTCACATAGTAAATCATATTGCAAAATTCATCTTTTTTTTTTTAAATTTAATTTACTATGGTCATACAGAGAAACAGTGATTAGAGACAAAAAACATAATGTAATTAATAGAAGAGATGATAAATCTGTTTTATATATTTATTACTTAACAGATGAACATAAAGTAATCCTACAAAAAATATTAAAACTTTAAATTATAATTTAAATAATTGTATGAATATTTACAAAACTTCTATAAAGTTAGTTTAACAATTAATCAATTGGCAATGAATGGAAAATTATGTAAGAATATATATATATATATATCACTAGATGGAGCTTTACCAATAGCTCCTAACAAGTTTTTGTTTACATAAATGCCAAGAGTTTCTAGTCCCTACCCTTCACTGACGTGAGTCAACTAGCTTGAAACCAGCTGGTCTGAAGGTGGAGACAATGAAAGAGATATTGAATTCTATCTCTCTCAGCATTTATGTAAACAAAAGCTTGTTAGGAGCTATTGGTAAAGCTCCATCTAGTGATCATAAAATACAAGCTAAAAGCAAGTTACAAAATTTATAACTTGTTTTGTTTATCATATATATATAATGTTGTATATAATACATGTTTTAATTGTTTTGTATATTGCTATGTTATATAGTCAATTTTGTTGAAGTTATAGTGGAACTGTATATGAGGATTTTATTCTATTTTACTAATGTTTTATTTTTGTTATTATTCATAATTCAATAATAATAAATGGGTGTTGAAAGTAAATTCACTTTTTAATTATATTCAAAGATAAGCATTTTTGTAAGTTTTACAATGAAATACCTTTATGTAGCAAAGTTATTCTATAACAAAACTGTAGTTCCTTTCTATAATCTTTCTTAACGAAAGGTTAACCAATATTTATGCTTTTTAATTAGTTTGATTAAACTCTTTATTAACATTGTTTCTTATGATAATTGTCTTTATAAAAAAAATCACTATTTTGCATTTATATATAATTCAGTAGGATATTTTATTTCAATTTATTTCTAATTCAAGTATCTAATTTTTTTTATATATTAGGAATAAAAGTGGAGAAATAATGAAAATTTATAAATAAATAAAAATTTGATGAGCCAATTTAAACTCAAAACTAAAATACAAAAGCATTGTATTTGACAATTTAATGAAAAATATACTGAAAAGGAATTATTCTAACATATCTTCATTATCACCAACCATTATCAATCCACTGCAGGATGAAGGTCTGTCCAAGTTCAATCCATCTTCTCTGATCTTTAGTTTTTCTTCTCCACATCACTCCTGCACACTTTCTTATTTCATCCATCCATCTCACATGTGATTTGTTTCTGGATCTGTTACAATCTCTTGGAATCCAGTTTAAGATTTCAATTGTCCATCTATTATCATCTCTTCTTGCAATATGTCCAGTCCAACTCTACTTCACTCTTTTAATATTTTCCATGAAGTCAATAACATCTGTTTGTTCTCTTACCCATATATTGTGTTTTGATCTCTTCTTCTTACTCCCAATATGCAGCTCTCCATACTTCTTTGAGTTGTCTGAAGTCTCTGTAGTGCTCTTCTATTAAGTGTCCAAGTTTCAGATCCATAAGAAAAACTGGTGAAACACATTTATTAAAAACCTTTCTTTCAAATACATAGACCTATTTCCTTTCAGTATCAAGTTATTTCTACAAAAAGCACCCCAACCAAGTTTAATTCTATGATTAATTTCATCCATTATGTTTTCATCTGAATTAATAATCTGACCAAGGTATTTTGTAGCTGTTAACTTCTTCTAACTCATCATAATCAATCTTTATTTTTATATTTTGAGAACATCCATTAAACATTACTTTAGTCTTATTAACATTTATCTTTAGTCCTACTTTCATTTGATAACTCCTGCAACTTTTCCTGCAGCTCTAAAGCATTATTTGCAAAAACAACTACATCATCTGCAAAATTTAAATGACTTAAATAATCTCTATTTACTTTCACTCCTTTAGCTTCCCATTTTCATTTTAATCCACAAAATACTTTTTGCAGCACTGCTGTAAAAAGTTTTGGAGATATGGGGTCAGCCTGTCTTACACACTTCTCAATGTTGACTTTCCCACTATCATTATGTAATCTAATTGTTGCTGTTGTATTTTTATAAATATTCTTTAAAATATGACAATATCCTGGACCTATACCTTGATGAGCCAATGCTTTAATCACTGAAGAAATGTTTAAAGAATCAAATGCATTTTTTAACATATACTGAATTATTACTAAAGCAACATGCTGAATTCATGCTCTCCACACCTGAGTTTGACAAATTCTGTCTGCAGTACAGATGAAAAACATAAGATGGTTTTATCTGGCTTGCAACACCTCCCACTTCTGGAATAAAAACATTATAAACAACAACTACAGAAAATATTATTTATTGATCTTGTTATAATCAAAACATGAAACGAAACTTTTTTTTTTTTGATTATGTAGTATTGTCAACAGAAAGTGAAACTAAAAAAATCTCTAGTAATAGTAAATATGAAGATCAGTTTTGATTTTTTTATAGAAAACAAAAATCATCTTATTTTTCCTCAAAAAATAAATAACTTTTTTAAAAAATTAAAAATAGATTAAAGTTGATGAAATAGAATATTTTATAAAAGAGATTAATAGAAAGAAAATTATTTTTTTATGAAAAATTGAAAGATATTAAAAACTGCATGTAAAGATTACAAAAACTATTAAAATTAAGCATAAAAATCTCAATTATTTTATAATTTTATAAAAGTATTTAAAAATGAAAAAATTTCATAAAATTTAATAAACTTTATTCCATTCAAAAATATGGTAATTGTAGAGGTTTAATAATTAAATTGGCCTATGAAGACTTAAAGTTTGTTATCCTACTCTTCAAAAAATATTTGCCAACCACTGCACCACAATATGTAAAGTAATTTACATATTGAATGTCTGCTAAGGTTTAATATTCTTTTTACTATAAGTAAACATTGTGTTATATTTCAATCATGGATTTCCTAGTGGCCATTTGCATTTTAATGACTCAAAATGTTTTGAAATTGGTATTGAAACATTGACAAGTTTTGTTAAAAATCAGATCTTTGAAAAATTCTTATCTTACTGGAATTGTGAATAGTTGAAAAAAAGATTGTTTGGATGAATTATAAATAACATTAATATTATGAGCTGATCAATAATTTATTAAGAAATCCAGTGTATTAAAGGTATTTTTACTACTACACTTTATAATTAGGGTGGAGTAATTAGTGGCAATAAAAAAATCACATTAATATATGTGTACTAAATAGATATATGTTTATTATTGAAACAGTAAGGTCTGCTTTGCAGATCTTTGTTCCACCATTTCTCACCTATTTCCTACCCTCATACCTTAGTTTGAACCCCAATCTATCGTAGTGTGTCTGCAATATGCTTATACACCGAAAATCCCACCTAATTTTAAACCACGAGTACAATGCTCATATTATATATATAACTCATTCCCAAATAAATAAAAGATTATATATTATGTATACGTTCACATAATTTTGATTTATTAAAAAGTAGGTTATATAAGTCGTAATTGTGCACACACTATGATATGCATTTTAAAACATATCAAATTTATAAATTGTTAAAGTTATTTTGTTTGAATCTATTTACAAAGATATATTACCGTCGTAATATATTTTGATTTAAAATAAAATTCATTTAGTAAATATTCGTTTAGTAAATAGATTCAAATATTGCAATTGAAAAGCAAAATAATTTTCATTAAATTTAATAAAAGTCATTCCAAATATTTCTGTTAAAATCAATGAGGGACAATAGTTTAATTAGTTAATGTTCTATAAGTTTATCTAAAAACAGCAGATGTCCACTTAAGGTTTTCCTTAATTAGTAAAAGGAATTTTTAATTAAATCTAGTTTGTAATTCGAATGTCGACAGGGAAATTAACAAAAGAAATTAATTAATGTTGAATTCCTTTGGACATTCGGATAGATTTAATTACAGCTGATAAGTCCAATATATTTTTGTAATGCTCCAGGGCAGTTCTATTGTTAAATTCTACTATAAAAAGGAGGGTTTACTTTTGTTCTCCATTCTAATGTTTCTAAGAGAAATCATTCTGAGTTTTATTCTAATAATTTGCTAACCTTGACATGACAGAGTAGAGGCGTCAAGATGTCTATGTCCTCTCAGAATAGCTGGCCGCTGCTCCAGACCATCGGAAGCTATCACATAAGGAACCCCGGAACTGCTGCTGCTGCAAAAATATGAACATTCCAGATTTTGCTGCTGAATTATAAAACCTGCCGAACATCTACCTGTAAATGCGTCTCCAGAGGTAACCCTAAATTAACCCAAGAGCTTTTGTGATAACTAACATGCTATAGCTATTTTAAATTGTTTTTCTTATATTTCACATAACTTCATTATGTATTTCTTTAACGTGTTTAAATATACTCAACATTTTGCTCTCTATCCTTGGGTTAATATTTTCTATTTATTAAGCTTTCTGTTATTTTATTATGATAATGGTCAGAATCATCTTTGACTGAGTGAATTATTCCTTTTGTTGAAACTAAGATGCCACTATAAAGGCATATTTTAAATTTCTAAATAATTTCCAATTTTTATTATCTTGCAAATCACTCGTTCGAGGGCGATTCTTTTCTTTAATATATAATATAATCACATAGTTTAAAATCTACATGTTATTGATTTTAATCTAATATGAGAGTATGTGCGAGGTCAATGATTAATTGTGTCCCCTAATGCATGATTGCATATATAAATCTATACTTACTTTTCAAACCCACAAGCATGCATTTTCCTATTTTAATTACCGTGTTCTACTTTAATTACAAAGTTCATCATTGACATCGAGAATGTGTGGACCATTTTAAATAAATTTCGTGGAATTTGATTGGGCATTTCTCTTAATCCAAGTAAAACCCATTCAGTATGTTTTATATACACTAGTCTCGTATTGCTGGTAAGTGAATTGGTTGTTGAGACCACTTTGTTTTACTTTTCCAAGGATTCTTTACATGGCCAAGTCCATTATCTTCACTTATTGCAGTTTCCAGGCAGAGTGTGTCCATAAATGACACACCTGGGAATTAAATGCAATCGTCACCCAGTCGCTAAGTTTTGACTGTTCATAAAATACTTTCCTACGGGTTAGCAGCAAGATGCCCTCCGTAATCATTCCAAATAATCCATTATTGTTTTATTTTTATATTTATTTTACAAAGCATCCGTGACTTAAACATGTCACACCCTCCAACTTTAATAAATTCATTATCAGCAATACTGACCTCCCAATGCAACTCTATTATTATTATTCTCAAATAAATGCTTTGATCACATTCCCACTTTGTTGCTTAGTAAGCTTTTGTCTGTGCTATTCTCGAAATCAATAAATATTTTAGAACACTTAATTTTCAAATATTTTCTTAAACTTGTATAATTGCTCAAAGCACCTCGCACATGTCCCTATCTCATCAAGCACATTATCGTAATGCTATTAACCCGAGGAATAGAATATATCACTTTGCTTTAAAACCCTTTTGTCATTTATTGGAATATAATGCCAACAATTATTTAATACACGTCCCTGTCTCATATAAGCAGACAGTGGCGTTATATATATAATTTATATAAATAAATTGTGTGAAATTATTTAAACTAAATTTGATATCTTATTTTATTGATTCCTATCACTGTCTCGGTCTATATATATATTTTCTGCATTTCTTTTGTAAATCCATAGACGTTAATTAGCCACCCAAGCTTCTTTTAGTATAGAGTCTTTTGTTTCTCCCTGACCACCAGGCACCGGTCAAAGGTTATACTAGTAGTGGCATCAGATGCGTTATCATGTAAATGGCGCTGTGGAATTTGGACTTTAGATTCGAACTTAGTATATCTAGAAGGCAACCCCTCCTAGAATGTTCAGTTCCGTGTCTGGGGTTTGAATTCTGCAGTGTGTTAGCAAGATAGACGATTCTGACTGTTACATTATAAATCATATCTTAACACTAAATAAAAGAAAATTGAAGATTTACATCAGATTCTTTATTAATAATGAAATAAAGTTAAAGACCAAAGTAAGTTAATAATATTTCCGGACGTTTTCATGCTGTTGTATCATTTTCCAGTAATAATATAAAATAATCACATAGGTAATTATTTTATATGAATAATATCAGTCAAATCATCATAGAGAATAATAATAAGCAACATTTACTATGTAGGATCACTTATTTCACTGAAGGCTATGGTCCTGTGATCAAAAACCATTACAACCTTCTGGCTGTGGCTGTTGATATTCTAATATCTGTAATAGTTTTCTCTATTTCATTAAATACATGGAACATCACCCTGCAGACATCTGGTCAGGAAATTAAAAAAATGCTATAATATTTTTTTCCAATTTTCATTTGTACAGCTAGCTATCAAAATATTTCACTATTTTTTTTAACTTGTAAGTTCATATTGTTTTATAATTTTGATTTTTTAATTTTGAAAAAAAATAATAAAAGGCCAGTAAAATCAAATGGCAAAGTAAAAGAGTTTTAATATTTTTGGCAACTTCATCTTATTATATTGAGTAAATTCTAATGAAAATTGATGTTCATATCCTTTATATTTGAACATTTTATTTTTATAATTAAATCTTTTTTCTACACAATATTTTTATAAACTTAACATTATTTATTATAATTGTATGCTTTCAAATGATAGACATTTTAATAATTAATACTTGATGTTTTAAAAATATGAAATAAATATATAAATAGAGTTCTTATCTATCACAATAGTATTGGTATTATTGGAAGTAATTTATCTATTCAGAAAATTAGTAAAATGAAATAGAAATGTGAATTTTATGTTATTAAAAAAAGGATATATTTAGGGTCATCATCACAATAAGAAAGAAATATTAAAAGTAAAGATATTATGTTAGTAAAACTACTTTCCTGTCTTTCCAAAAGTAATTTTATTTTGCTAGTAGAAACTGCTTTTGTTTGTCATAACAAACATTTTAAAGTCTATACATTTAAAAATAAATTGTTTGTAATGAAAATATCTTATTAGTGACATAGTTTTTGATTTAAAAATAAGTTTTACAAAATTATGGCATCATTTTGTAAACAAATTGCTCAAAATTATATCTATTTTTAAAAAATCTAAATTATTCAGTAAATTTCCCTCAGTGAAAACCATTCAGCTAATCAAAAGTTATTATTTCTAGTGAATTATAGACCACTTTACTCATGAAATTATTACGCTAATAGATTACTGTAAATCATAAAAAAGTACCATATAATTCTCATATCTTCAAAAAAATTTTCAAGCTTACCACTGCCCAGGCAAAACTGGGTAAGCACTGATTTTCTTTTTTATTGATTGATGTATTTCTATATAGTCATGGTATATTCTATTTGTAAGTTTATTTCAAAAACGTTGGTATAACTAAACATGTTATTTTGTGTGAAGCTTATTAAGATTCATGATTATTTTTACACAATATTTATATAATAATTATTAAAAATCTAAAATCTATATTTTCACATGTTTATATTGTAACTAATAAAAAAAATACTAGTTATTGTCACTGAATAAAAATGACAGTGAAATCAATATAGTGAAATTATATTTATCTCTAATCATAGATTCTTTCAACAAAAAATCATCCCTTTTCCTCTTTCCACATATATAAAACACCATTCACACATTGGTGGTGCTATTTGTAACTAATTAAAAACATCATATATCATCAATATTGGGGGGAAAAAATCCAACTCTTATTTCTCTTTTATTCAGTTTTACTTATGTGTTTTTCCTGGGTGCCACTAGAATGTCTAAACCTAGATAAAGTTATATCATATACTTATTCATATGAGTACCTGGTTCAAACCCAAATGGTATGATCTTTATAATACATGCACTTGAAGTTAAAATGACATCCTTATACTTTAGTTGTGCAAATAAAATTATAAGATTTTATTATCATAAATTCCCACTTAATCTCACAGATGTTACCAGCTCGGTTTAAGTAGATGGTAGTCATGTCGCTTGCTAATGGCTCACTAACAAACATCATGCGAACCATTATTTATATATATATGATCATTAAACCCATTTATTTAATCTATTTATTAATAATAATATAACAATGATGACAGTGATGATTCCATCCACAGCTTTTGCAATTAACTCACAACAACAAATTTAGCTTTTTATAAACCCATAGTTATTTACATAAAACATTATTATATTTAAATTATGATCCAACTCTTAACATTCATTAGTGATGATGAATGATCATAATTAAATGATAAAATTAAAAATAACAATACTAATAATAATAATAACACTAAAGCCAAATATTTGTATAATTATATTTATTAAGATTCTTTCCTTTTAATAAAATAAATTTCTAATCATTCTATAGACTTCAATAATTATATCAATCAAAGTAATACATTATTAAAACAAAATACTGTATGTGTAACCAAATAAGAGAATCAAACATATATGCAAAATAATACATTATTAAAATGAAATACTGTATATGTAACAAGAAAATTCAACATATATGTATGCTCCTACCCATTTAAGATATGCTGATTTAAAATAAAATATTCCCATAAAAAACTTTCCATTTAATACTTATTCAACATTTCCTACCAGATTTGCCATGTGTTATAATTGTAAGATAAAATCATTTACATGTGTGTGTGTGCATTTTCATACATGTGAAACCCTGCTCTACTAATTTTCTCCCTTTATGTGAAACATATTAAGCATTAAGATTTTAGTCTAATCTATTCTGACATCCTAATTGATGTATGTCTGTATAGCAGTCACCCACCCACACTTGTCAAATGTTCGCATATATATAATAATCCAAGAGCATAACACTATACTGAAATAAATATACAAATATTAAGCAATTAAATCACCCCACATGGTTAAGAAATCCAGTACTGCCCTCTGTGAACTAATATATAAATACATTAGAGTTCGTATTTCAAAATAGCCATTTTGAAATATGAACTCTAATGTATTTATATATTAGTTCACAGAGGGCAGTACTGGATTTCTTAACCATATGGGGTGATTTAATTGCTTAATATATATATATATATATCATGTTAAAATGTTTCCCCTTCATATTATTTATTTATAAATAAATCATATATATATAAATAATTATTTAAATCTTGAGCAAAGCAACATTTTTATCAAATTTAAATATGCAAGATAAATAAAAAAAAACATAAATATATTGACAGATTGCTCAAGTACTGTTGGCTAACCCAAGAAATGATAAAAGACATTTTAAATTACAATAAAAATAATATTCAAAGATAATAAAAATAAGTCTAATAAATTTATATTTGTGATGTTGTTATGCATAATGATAATGAACAAAATAAAATAATAAATAAACTTTTAATGTTTATGTCTTAAAAAAAAGATGTTTGATCCATAGAAGGAGATTCAAGTGATTACTTTAAATAAGTAAAAAAAAAGATTAATAAAATTTCAAAGTTACCAATCCATTTTTCTATTCTTATGATTGTCCAAGCTGAGACAACAGACTGCTCTCTTGTCTATATGTTGGCTGAGTTCTGGCAATTCACTTTTTTCCTTCTTTTTACCATTTCAAATTTATTCTTGGCACTCCTAATGAAAATAAAAGAAAACTTTAAAAAACTGATTAGTAGATTAGTTGAGGCTTGATGTGTAGTTTATATACACCTTTCTTTTCTTCTTTCTTTGTTTCCCTATCTTTATAGACAACAATTCTTTAATAAAGCATTAGATGAAAAAGAAGTCTCTGAGACAGCATGTGGTTTTGGCTGTGTCAATGTGAAATGTTGCCATTCTCTAGGTCTTAAAGACATATATGAGTGTACATTCCAAATACTTAACACATGATGGTCAAGATCATGTTGACAGAAAATGCAAGTTAACATAGCATTCCCCTTTTTTGCAGCTAAAAATATATATAAACACTGAAATAAGGCTAAAATATTAGTAAATGTACCTTGAGTGCTTAATGTATTACAAGAGAGACCTCTATAAATCTAAATGCAAGATTCAACTTTATAAAGATAAGATGTCTCTCTTGTAATAAATTAAGCACTCAAGGCACATGTACTAAGATTTTAGCCTTATTTAAGTATTATGTGTTGACAGTGCTCTTAATAAGAATTAATAAACACAGTTCATTTTTCTCTAAAGCAGCAATTTATATACTCTTCTTATAATACCATTTTACTTTTCAGCTTCTTTTTATGGACTGAATCTTTTCTGAAACTCTTTTCATAACTCATACATATATAGTTCTCTCTGGAATAACTTAAATGCAATAGTATTCACATATCAGGGCATCTTTATTCATAGTATAGAAAGTAGTACCTCAGCCTTTTGTTCCTTAAAAATTAAATTCATTTCCCCCTTTACTTCGACTGATGAGAGAACTTGAAAATAATAATAATAATAATAATAATAATAATAATAATAATAATAATAATAATAATAATAATAATAATAATAATAATAATAATAATAATAATAATAATAATAATAATAATAATAATAATAATAATAATAATAATAATAATAATAATAATAATAATAATAATAATAATAATAATAGAAATAAAATAATAGTTTTCCACTTCACCTTTGATTAGTAAGTAATTGAGATTGTGCTTTATGCAAAAAAGTGAAGCTTGTCTAAATCTTATTAAAAAGTTATATGGCTTAGCTCTTTCAGAGACCTTGAGTCTCCATAATCATAGCCTACTTTTAACTGAAATTTAGCTGTGTTTCAAGTTTAGCTGTGGTTTATGTAAATTTTATGCAAATTTTATAACGACCATTTGGTCATTATAAAATTTGCATAAAATTTACATAAACCACAGCTAAACTTCAGTTAAAAGAAGGCTATGATTATGGAGACTCAAGGTCTCTGAAAGTGCTAAGCCATATAAAATTTTAATACGATTTAGACAAGTTTCACTTTTTTGCGTAAAGCGCAATCTCAATTACTTAATAATAATAATAATAATAATAATAATATAATAATAATAATAATAATAATAATAATAATAATAATAATAATCAGCCAATTTCCTTCTCACCAAGCTTTTTACATCTTTAACTTTCATAATTTATCCAACTTTGTATAGGTCAAAGTCCTTTATCAGCCAGCTCAAAGTTTGTTTCAAATGAACTACTATCATCTCAGAAAAACAACAGAACTCAAACTTGTGGGTCAAGTAATACAAAAAAAACATTAATAAGTTCTCTTTCAGACTATGTAATGCATCCATCTGATGGTGCTGATACTTGCAAAAATAATCAAATGTAATGTTACTGGGCTGATAACTTTTTGCTTTCTGCTCTCCACCAATTTTTCTAATTATTTTTAAAAAATTTACGATGGAAAATTATGTTTACAACATTTCCGATGGTATTTAACTCAATTATCATGTTAAAAATATACAAAACAACCATTTTGAAAATGTTTCTCCTTTTTTGACTGAAAATTAGAAAAGTCAGTGTGCAGTGCTGGAATGGGCAGGGGGGCCTCCGATTGTTTTGCCTGTCCAGAGGACAGGCCAATACATGATTGATTACAAAATTCAGCACATAGGGTGGCTACCGATGGTTTTACTAGGCTGAAGGCACGGCCTATACATGCTCTAGTCTGAAAAAACCTATATTATGATTTCCAAAATGACCGACAATGCCAGACATTGTATTACTCTCATAGCTGTTCTCCCACAAAGGTGCCTTTTCATGTGACTTATATGAAATGCTTTAACTATGTACACTTTTGCAATTATTTTTACCTTCAAAGATGTTAACGGAAAATTATTAATATGTAATAGGACATCAGGTAATGTGCAAGATACTTAATTTCAATGCACATAAAAACACTTATGGCTTACTGAATTACATACACCCTGACATCCTATGGTAACAATATATGAAGTGTGTGCTATTTCCATAGTGATGACACCTAATAATGGCTAATATGAACAGAACTGTTCTAGAGGCTGTAAGTTGGGCCACGTAAACAGTGTATTTCTGTGCTTTTGCAAGCAACAGCACCATCATGTGGATGCATTACACAGTCAGATAAAATACCCATTAATCTCTCCCTTCAATTGTCAAAAGATCACTCTTTTTTGACAATTTTTCTATAACTTAAAATTCAGACAACAAAAGACAAAAGAAAAAGAAAAATCAAAATTTATGTGAAATTAAAAAGCAAGTGTCTATGTCTTTGGTTTACACACATCCTTAACCAGATCACGTGTGCTTTGCAGGGGTCAATTTTCTGACTGTTGGATTGAACAAGTCATCAATCTAGTCTAGCCTGTTTTATTTTAAAGAAAAATAAAATATATAATATGCACACAAAGATACACAAAAAAATTCTTAATTTAATTTTATATATATATATGGGAATTAGATTCTTCCTACAATATATATATATTATCTTTAAAAATACAAAGCTACAAAGTAAACAATGGTGTTCAGATCAGTTCATTTTATGAAAATTATGACTAATACTTTATTGCCATCACAATCTTAAAATAGTTTAAAATGTTGTAAAAATTAAGAAACAATTTTACTATTTTAAAGTTGAATTTGTTAGATTTATCACAAATTAGTATTTTCCATTCATATTTTGAAAACAAATTCCAATTAAAAAAGAATTTGGGGATTTTCTGATGTTACTCTGCTCTGTCATGCATTCAGTGATGAATGCAGCATTGTTGCCATTATTATTTTATTTTGATACTCTTATAACAATGATCATGATTTGATTCAAAATTATGCAATCATTTTTGGACTTTATGATCACTTTTTTTACATTGCCAGATTTTTAATGACATTTAGTGCTTTTGGGGTTCATAATCCAAAATAAAAGATTTCTCAAGCTTATTGCCTTAAATAAATATATTTATAGTTTCATGTTTAATCAGAAATCCCTTTTTGACATCCAAAATATTAAATATGATTGATATAAAGTAGAGATTTTAAACTCATTTTATTTATTTTTAAATTTTAATCATTCTAGTTATTATTTAAATTATTACATTTAATTTTACATACAATAAACATTTCTTAAATAAAAGTTTGAAAAAAGTTTGTAGAGACAAATTTTAATCATATAATTTATTTATTAATTTTATTTATTATTTTGACTTAGATGATAATTTGCATTTATTATATACTATTTGTTATATTTTTATTTGTTTTAATTGTCATAATTTATGTAATTGGTTTTTCATATATGTTATAGGTTTTCTTATTTACTTTTTTCTTTAAATGATGTGTTTTATGAAATCTCAAAAATGTTTTACACTGAGGAAAAGTTGAAGCAGGTATTTTTAATTTTAAATTACTAGTATAATAGACTCAAATTTCATAGCAAATTATTAATAATGAAATTCATTTATTAAGTAATGTAATTAATAGAAACATTAAATAACTTCATATTATGTATAAGACATATCTATTTGGTGCTTGTTATGGTTGTCACCATTAAATGTCATAAAAGATATTTGTTAATTTTGGTAACTTCATTATTATGCCATTCGCCTAGCTTTTATAACCAAAAAGTTAGAAATCCAATTACAAAATATGTAAATAAAAAAACAAACAAACAAATATTTAACTAAAGAAACAGTTTGTTTGCCTAAACATTTGAAAATAAACCCTCCTCAATGATAATTAGGTGTAATAAAAATATAATAGCTAGATAGCTGACATTTCAGTATAATAACAAATACTTCCTCAGAGCTTCTTTTTTCTCAAATCATAAGAATATGTGTGGTGAGATTTAAAATCTTTATTTTTTTATTTTGTTATTTTCTCCTCATTCTCAAATTCTATTGGTTTAATAATGCGTGTGTTTGCGCATGTGTGAAAAAATTGAAAATGTAATGGATTTTTATTATGTAATAAACCAGGCAAAATCTTAAGTTTGACATAATCAGGCAAACACTGATTAAAACAATAAAACCAAATCTCCTTATTCATATTAAAAAGCAAAATTATTCTATCCGTAGAGTGTTAAACTTAAATCTGACTCATTTTAAATAATATTAATAAAACAACTGTGTATTCTTTTTTTCTCAGTGATGAAAGCTTTTATTCATCAAAAAGACAAAATACACAACAGTTAAAAAGGATTTACAAAGAGGTAATTACATGGCAAAATGAAATTCAAGTACAATATGGTAAAGGGGAAGGAAATACATATGAGATGGGGATGAGATATGAAAAGGGTGTGTAGTCCAGGCAAAGAAGAGTCTTTGGTAAGGAGCAATGTTGATAGGCTTGGGTGCCCTGGTGGATTGATAGGAGGATCCATCTGTGACATGAATTTTGGAGGAATAGCTATATATTAAGTTTTTAGAGGTTTCAATGATGGATGAGGAGATTTCTGATTTATGCTTAGGTGTAACAGGCTGATTTTTGTCTTTTGTAGATGAGTAATTTTAGTTTTCCCTATCATACTTAGAATGGTGTTATGATTGGTTATGTTGTTCTTTATGACTTGCCTTTTACCTTTGATAGAGCAAACCACAGCCTGAATGGGAGGAAGATCCAGAGGGCAAGGAGATGTGGACTTTGAAATAAGTTTTTTGGTGATGATGTTGTTAGTTAAGTCTTGTTTGAAATTCAGTTTGGATAAAATTTGGGTAATTTTGAAGATTTTACTTCATGTAGTTTAGGTCTCTACACATTTTTCTCGCTAGGGGCAGTGGCCATCTTTAAACCATTTGAAAGAATGGAAAGTAATATGAAGAAAAACAATTTTGAAATGGAAAAATTAAATATATTGATGTAAAAGCAAAAAAAAAAAACACTGGAAAACTTGTTATTAATAATTTTAGTTGAGTAATGAGAAAATTGAGTGAAATTCTAGATGGTTAGTTACCCCAGAGGAGGGGGTGTCTGAAAAATAAGATCTTAAAATGGCCCAAATAACTGGAACAACACACAGAAAACTTTAAAAACAAGTTTTGAGTGATAGGGAACTTGGAGTAGGAGAAATATTTAAAAGTCTAAAAGGGAATAAAACCCTTTATGGTCCATGAAACAGTTAAACTACCCAACAAATGGGGGAGGGGTGAATTAGGTAAATGGTGATAAGCACAAGGTAGACATAGGGAAATTATGTTAAAAAATGCACTGAAACTGAGATTTAGTGAATGAAAGAGTACATTAGCAGCAAAATAAGGCCTTTAAAGGGCAAATAAATAAAAAGGCACCTTTCACTGCTGCAACACCAACTTTTCAGAGCCATTCTGTGTGAGCTGTGAGGAGGATGACTTTCCAGTAAGAGATCCACCTATGGACTAAGTGTGTATTGTTATTAATTCTTTTATATCATTAAAAATCTTTTACTAACACCTCCATATTTTAAAATAATTGTGTATCATTCATACTTTATATATATATATATATATATATATATATATATATATATATATATATATATATATATATATATATATATAATATTTAAATGTATGTATATTGTTTATGCTGGACTTAATGTAATTATAAAAACACTTAAACTCAGACTTTCAAGCTCCCTACATCTACTCAATATATCTTATGCAACTGATATATATGACCACTTATATGAGAAAACATAAATGATCTCCAATACATGTACTTCATGTTGAACTAGCACTCATCAATTGATTCAGATCATCTCCTAAACATATATACAATCAGTGCTCAGTTTAAATTAAGATAGCAAATCTTCATACTTTAATGGACAAGAAATTTGAAGATTTGCCATCTTAATATAAACTGTGCACTGATTGTATATATGTGTAGGAGATGGTGATCTCAATAAACTGATGAATGCTGGTTCAGCATGAAATATATATAATGGAGATCATTTATCTTTTTCATATGTATGTGCACAGATGTATCAGTTGTATAAAATGGATTGGATAGTTGGATGGAGCTTGAAAGTCTGAGTTCAAATCTCTTATAAGTATATATATATATATAATGAAAGTTCTATTAATTATAATCAGAATACAATAAACATATAGTAATAAATAGTAAAATTACAAAATTAATCTTTTTTTTTCACAATTATAGTTTCACTTTTTAAATAAATAAATATTGTCTATCAAGAATGCATACACAAATATCTGAATTTTAACTATTTACAATTCAATACCAACATCCATCATTCTTAACAATAAATTCATTAAGATTGATTGGTCTTTGTATTGAATTATGGATTTATATCTTTATTTTCCAGAAGATCTTAGGAGTCATTGCTGATCCAATGCATAATAGAGAGGTGTTGAGGACCAACAACAGCCACTTCTGTTGGGTTATAAGAACATTCTGAAATGTCTTATTAATCAATCATAATCCAACATTTACCAACTTCTTAGCTAATCATATTTATACGAGCCTGTACACAATGAAATTTTACAAGTTTGAGCAAGTCATACATTTTCAGATTATGCAAATGCTAGCAAGATTATTGCATATACAAAACACCACATCTTTTGCATGTTATAATGGGTTCATTATACATTACTATAAATAGAATGAAAATTTTTAAATAATATAAGTTTGTTTTGGTAGTCCTTCAGACAGAAATCATAATAAAAGGATAACTTTATGTTGTATAGTTTATATTGTTGGGACAAATAATCATTTCCAAATAGATAATTTTACTAAGTATGACAGCCACCAAGTGGCTTGAATTCAATTCTTAATCAAAATTAATATTTATGTGTGTTTAAATTTAGTTTCACTAGAAAATACCTCACAGGGTTCAATTTGAATGGTTGTATGAATCTAAGTGGCTCAATTAACAATTCGAGTTTTACTTTATCAAAGATCTGGATTTGATTTTAAAGTCCTAATTAATAATAGTTGTTTTACTTTTTATGTTAAATATTAATTGATTTTCTGTTTGTCACCTATGAGTATCTGACATGGTAAGGTCTTTTAGGTTCTTTATTAGTAAGAAGTATTTATGCAATATAAATTATGTTATACTAAATTTAAATATAATAATATTAATCACCTTATTTGTTTTACTTTACAGACAGAACCATGATGAATTCAAAATATATATATATAAACAGTTCAATGTTGAATATTTACAGACAGAACCATGATGAATTCAAAATATATATATATAAACAGTTCAATGTTGACTATTTGAAATATGGTTTTATTCAGTCATCTACAAACAAGACACTACCAAAATGCTTAATTTACCTAAAGACTTTTTCCAATGAAATCATGAAACCTTCACAATAAAAAAAATTGACTAACATTCATCCTGACAGAAAAAAATAGAGATATCCTACTTTTAAACACTCAAATGTCAACATTCAGGACATCTAACTTTGCCTGATATGTTTTCAGTGACAGTGAAACAAGGCATTGATGGCTTATGTGCCTCTTACAATATTTCATTGCTTATTGCTAAATTGGGGAAACTGCACACTGCTGTTGAAGAAAGTGACTTTTTGCACACTGTATTGCACACAACAGCATCTGATATTAATAAAAAAGTCCCACTGAGCAATAATACAGTGTAGAGCTGAATTAATGAAATGGCTCAAGCTGTGGAGAATTTACTAAATGGGTTTTTGCAGACTATCAAGTTTTCTTTGCAACTTGATGAATCAAACTTATAAAACAATGAGGCTTTGCTTCTAGCATATGTTTGCTTAATAAAAGATAAAAAATATTTGCCTAAAACTATTATTCACAGGACAAATAGAAATGGACATGAAAGAAAAATTTATACTTGATGTGTTTGAATGCTATTTTATAGGAAAAGGTATTTCATATGAAGAATATATTGTCAGGTGCTACTGATGATAGTCTGGTGGTGATTGGATACTACTGTGGAGTTATTTCATATTTGAAAAAGGCAGTACCAAAGTTAGTTGCTATATGTTGTGTGATCACTGACATTTAGTGACAAAAACATGAGTGACCACCTTCATTGCTCCCTACAGCATATAATCACAGCAGTTAACAACATAAGAAGCAATGCCCTCAATAACCTATTGCACACAGAAGATTGTTGGTTATCCAAGATTATCTGTGTAAAATACTTTTTTTTAATTCTTTGACTCAGTTTTAGAGTTTTTTAAAAACAGAGATGATTCATGAAAGAATTTAATCAAGTTTGAGAATGGCATAGTTTATTTGAACAGATTTGTTTAATAAATTTAATGAAACAAATCTACAGCTGCAAGGAGATGATGCTAATTTCATTAAAGCAATGATGGTTCTTTCTGGATTCATGACAAAATGTGCCTTGTATAAACAAAATGTAGGCAAAATAAAATTTTACCAGTTTTTCAATCTTGCCTCAGTGGCAACAAATGATGACAACATTCAGATATACACTCAGCATTTTGAAAGCATTTAAAAAAATTCATGAATTGATTTCAGTGCATTCTCAATATGATTATTCAAGATTGAATTCTATAACCCTTTTCAAATCAACATGCAGCAGAATTATCACTGCAGAAGAATTTGATAGAATTATCAACAAATGAAAAGCTGAAATTGAAATTAAAAAATGCATATCAAAAATTTTGGCTCCAAATGCAAATCCCAACATTATATTCAGCTTTATGGGCTGCAGAATAGAAATTCCTCGTTGCATTTCTATCATCATATTTAGCTAAAAGTGAATTTGGCATGATTACCAATCTTTTGACAAAAAAAAATAAAAAAGAAATGGATTGTTAATAGTGCAATAGACTTAAGACTGTTGATGACACACATGGCATATTAGTGTTATCATACCAAGCTCAGTCCTCTTACTAATATTATATAGTTGCATTTTTGACAATATTTTTGTTTATGCTACTTTAAGAAAGATGCCACTAATGTTTAATCCCTATAATAAATAAATAAAAAGAAAATCCTTTTGTTTTGTGCAAGGGAGGGGGGTACTGGTTGACTTACTATTTAAAAAGGTGGGTTTCCTCTAGTTTAAATGAATATATATATATTAATATTTTTTTTTCTTGCCAATATCTATTGGTTTAATAAGTGAAACCATGTTTGTGAAAAAAATGTTATAAAAATTTGTAATTTTTATAATATTTTTATTACTATATATTTATTCTAGTTTGATATATATATATATAATTTTATTTACATATTTTTCTTTACTTAAATAATACAATGTGTATGGTCCACCACCTTTGTAAATATATTATACAAATATATCTTTTTTAGCTCTAGTATTCTTAAATTGCATGCATTATGAGTTTATTCCCATATTAGATTAATCAATATATAGCTTAATCTGCATTAAAAAAAATACTATTTATTATTGTTAATCACTTCGATAGTAATTATTTAAAGTATATTTCAATCTCATTTTTAATAAATAATTTACGAATACTGCATTATTAATGAATGCTTAGTTATTAAATGCCATCAATTAAAGTCTAATTAGGTAATTACATACATGTTCATACGTTATCTTATTATATGTAAATACTTTTAAGACGAGCTATAACCTGTATCAAATGTGCGTTGAAATTTATAATAGTCAAGTAATATCTTTATTTTGCCGATAGTGGGAGATGTTTCAAACCACGACACAAGATAGCGACTTTTATAAAGATAAGAGTGGCCGTTTTATCTTTAATCTAACTTTCAAGGCGCATATGATACAGGTTATAACCTGTCTTAAAGGTATTTACATATACTTCCTGTGCGCTTAATAAATAATTATAGTTCTCTTATTATTTAATTCTTGAATAAACTTTGGTAAAGGTTTACTTTAGCGACCAGACGCATATTCGCCATCTAGTTTTTAAAATTAGAATTAAATCTTACGTATCTGCTCCTATATTACAATTACGGTAAATATTTATAATTAAAATGTAAAAGATAATAATAATAAAAAAAGCATTTACCATTTTAAGCATAATTATGCCCTACGCATACTAGGAAGTTGGAGAAAAAGGCGGCAGTTCTACATCTATTGTGGAAGGCAAATTCTTGGAGGTACGATGAAAATAAAGTTCTGCTGGTACCAGATTGGAATTTCAGCTTACGCTTCATTCTCATCCACATATTTTCAATATTCTGGGTATGAATGTCTTGGTCTTCGGGATTCATGAAGTTGTCCTGGTGGATGACAACCAAATGTATATATACCCCATTGCTGAGTCTGCTGATATTATTTACGCAGCCCAGCCATCTAAAATTGTGAGTACCTGGTAAAATGTTTCACTGGATTAGGGCCTCAAGTGTGCCAGCCATTCTTTCAATACTGCCAAAGACCCAATGCCCTCTACGTATAGCCCCCTTGTGGTATTTTCTGTGGAAATAATAAGTTTCGTCGATTTCGACGACGAATGATCCCCTAAGTCATCCATTCCGCCGAGAACCATCGATGTGTCTAAATATTTGACACACTCTTCACGACAAAAATTAGCCCAGTCAATGACTATTTTTTTGCTTACGCCGATGTTTTTTTTTTTTTAATAAGTGCTATAAATCTAGATAGTTTAAATTAAGTTATAAATGTAGATAGTTAAAATTCTTAAGTTTCAAATAATTTAAACTAATTATTTTAATTAATCTAGTGTAATTATTTCAATTTCTTTAAAATGGTAAATATTTTTTTTATTATCTTTTACATTTCAATAAATTTTAATGTAATTGTAATATAGTAGCATATACGTAAGATTTTCGTATAATAATTTACTTCTAAGTTTGAAAACTAGAGGGCGAATATGATTTTTATGTTGTGGTCGCTAAAGTAAACCTTTACCTAAACTTTGTCATTAAGTAATTGTATTGTGTTAAGTTTATTATCTAGAACTCGAGTGCAGTATATCTATTCCCAACAAGGATCCGCATTTTTGTTGTATCCAATTGGAAAAAAATATTAACTTAAATATAAAAAAGTAGGAATTAGTGAAAAAGAAATTTTATATTTTTTTGTATTTTAATTTTGTTTATATAACATATACAATATGTACTGATATACACATACACATGAGTGTAACACATTTTCAGTATGTAGTCCCATCTGGTGATTACTGCACTGTGAGGTTTTGTATAATGGTAAAGAAGTCAATTCTGGATCTCAAAAACAAATATTCATAAACCATCCTATTATTATGTATAATCTTTGATTATTCTAGTTTATTATAAATACCACTAGTCAGAGAACTGCTCTTGTTTATAGCATATATATATACATCTGTATTTAAATAGTACATATTATAATTCGTATACTGTAATATATGTTATTAACCATGGATTTCAGTTTCTGTAACATAGTTATCAATCAAATGTCATAGATTCATTAGAACTATTGCAATCAGGGGCTAATTATTGGTTTACTATACATGAATTGAATACTTAGACTTTAGATTTCACCATTGTATCATTGTACTAAACCACACAGAACAGTAGCTTTAGAAACAAATGGGCAGAGTGTTATTGCAATTCTTTCTGCAAAGAATTTCGAATGATTACATTTAATATTTGTATAATAATACCTCTTATCCAGTTCTTTATAATTTTGCTGAGATTTCTTAAGAAGTTTAAATTATTAATATTAATTTTTAACTATTTATTTATTTATTTAGAAATAAGCCATGTTATCTGATAAAATTTAAGGATATTCTTAGTACTCCAATTTTTAAAAATAAAATGGGTAGAAATGTATGCACTAATTATCATGGAGTATCTGTTATCTACAGGAGTAAAATTATTTTCAGGGAGTACATTGAATGGCTTATTTTTAATCCAGAATATGTTGGTTTTAAAAATGAAACAGGTCTAGTTATTAATGGTAAAAATATTACAAAAGTACTTTGGGGCAAAAATAAATTTTATATGACTTTTATAATCATGCAGAGGTTGTCAGCAAAGAATTGTACTAGATATCATTGCATCTGAAAGATATATTATTTAATAATACATGCTAAAATATTTTTAAAAACTAATCCTTTTTGCAAATTTGCGTTGACTATATTATATAATAAAATACATATTTATTTTCAGTTACAATCTAGAAATTATTTTTACTATTATAGTTTAGAGATTGTGGTATCTTTCAATTACAATTTATTGTCAAATATCACACATTCTTATAAAACACACTTTATGACCAAACTATCAGATGAAATATTAAGGTTTAATATTAGACACATACAATTTCATAGCTTGACATGTCCTTGAAGGTATGTGCCCATTACTTGTAACAACATTTAAGAAAACATTTGCATACACATCTCAGATCAACCACAATTTCCAGAAGATTAACTGAGCAGGTTTGCTACAGTGTTTAAAATATTTTGGCTGCCCAGAAAAATTTACTTTATACATCTTTTGCATTATAACATGATCATTATCACTAGTAGAAGAATATGAAAAATGTGAAACGAAAACTAGTATTAAATAGAGGTGTTTTCTAGCCTTAATTTTACTGTAATTTTCTTTTTTTATGGCAATGTATTTGAAATCAGTTTTAGGCTAATTTATGAAGAGGGTATCAAATCATAGTGCATGTTTGGTAATCAAATTTTAAATATGAACCTATTAAAAACACTGGAATTGTTTTAACTCTGTTATAAAATTTTCAGCCAATATAATACAGTGATAATAAGATCAACTGATAAATTCTTGAGCTTAATAATACTATTAAATCTACAATTGTAAGTGCATGTTTTCACTGTATTTGGTAACTATGAACTTTCTAGTTGATTATTTTAAAATGAACTTAAGAATGAATTTTACAAACGTAACATTTACCAATTACATTAATAAAATTATTTCAAAGGTTATTCTTAAAACTACTTTCATGGAAAACTACATTTATATAGAGTGTTGATATCTTTCAGAAGAAATGTAAATTCACTAACTAATCACTGCTAGATTATTAGTGTTTCATAATTGATTTAGATATTCATCCTAAAAATTGTCTTTAGCTTTTTCTTATTTTTAGTGTTAAATTCTTTTTTTAAAATTAATATGGATATATTCATTTACAAGTAATGATTTAATTCTGCATTATTTTTTTAATAATAAAATGTATATTTATTTTGCTTGATTTTTAGGATAAAAAATTATTTAAATCAATGTGCATGTGTCTTGTGTGTGTGTGTATATATATATTGTATCCTTTACAATATTTATGACAGTAGAGTTGGAAAAGTACTTGTATTGAAAAAAAATTGTTATTTTCTAGTATATAATTTAAATGTTATAGATAGCAGTGGTTCAAACTCAGTAGATAGGAGCTTATAATAATATATTAGGTAGTTTGAACTGATTTTGAAATGAATTAAATATAAAATGATACAATAAATTATTTAAAAGATAATATTAATTTTTATTTATTATATTTAAAAATACTATAATGGTAAAATAGCTTAATTACAGTGATAAATATTTTATACTATATGTTTAAGATAATTAGTTTTGTTTAAAATGTTATTTGAAATGATAAGATAACTTAATATTCTTTTAAAAGGTGCTGAAAATATCACATGATTAGATGTGTGAATATGTGTGCTTTCAGAAAATTAGGAAAAGGAAACTTTGGTTTTAACTTGTTAACAAAATTTGATAGAATAAAGTGTAGCAAATTTTCAGACTAGATATAATGGTAGAAAAGTAATGAATAAAATTATTATTTTATTTAGGTATAATATTTTTTTTTTAAATCAATTCAGAATATTTAATTTTTAGATAAAAATATATATTTAAGATATTAAATAAATTGGTAATCTTTAATATTGATGACTCTTGGTTTTAAAATTTAATTTTAAAAATCATATTGATGTAGTTATGTAAATTAGCAAAGTTGTACAAGCAGTATTGACCAATGAATACATTGGATTAAGACCAGTATAAAAAATGAGGTTGAAGCCCATCTAGACAGATTTTTTTTCATATTAGTTAATTGTGTTCTCATAGATTTCAGTATTTTACAGTTTTAGTTTGAAATTTATAACTATATTTATTTTTATACTGTAACAGTAGGAATTTCTTTTAAATTATTATTTTACTTGAAAGTGTTTTTGAAAAATATAATTAAGATAACTACTTAAATAATGAATCACTAAACACCAAAGTTTTCCTGTCAGTTTGTCTACTTGAAACTTAGTTCAAAACTTCAATAACTCTATGAAACACAATAGTGTCTACTTAGATGTTGTGGGGATGAATATTAAATATCAGGAAAATTACTGCAACAAAACCAGAGTGGATTTATGTAAGAACTTTGTCATTTTTATAGATAGTATGTTTAGAATGAGTGACTATTTATTTCAAATGACTATTATATTATAATGCAGGTAGTTTATTTGAGGTAATTAAGAGGAACCGAATATTCATTAAAAACCTTATTTGTAATATTAAATTTTAAAAAAAGAAAATTAAGACTCCACTCCTGTGCTTTAAAACTGAACTTAAAATGTCTTATGGTATGATGAATGTCTGTTTTAGTATATAATTGATATTAATGACTCATATTTGATTTAACTTTAAAAAATCAAAATGGACTTATTTTTTTTAAAAACAATGTATTTAGAGACAAATTAAAGAAAATGATTTTGAATGTCTTTTAAAGAATTTGGTATTGATAAAATCAATAAATAAATTATATTTTAACATAATTTATCTGGAAATAATAAAATCAGATTCACCTTTTAAAGGGATTAAAATTATATCTATGAATAAATGCCTGGATGATATAAATGTCTTTTTATCTAGAAAAGAAAAATATTTAGTGACAAGATATATGCTTAAAAGATATAAAAAATCAAAATTTTCTTAAAAACAGAAATATTTATTTCAATTCATAATTATATGTTTGCTAATAAATATATTAAATAAATTATTTACATTATATAATGTCTGCTATTAATGTTTTTGTTTTTTTTTACCAATGGAAAATATAAATATTAATTATATTATATTCATTGCAATATGTTCTTGCTTCATACAATGGCTGAAAATGTATGTAAAAATATTTTCTTAAATAGATCCATAAATTATTTAAAGAAGATATTATATGCCTGAATAAATGCCCAAAAAACAAAAAACTGGAATGAACAATTATTTCTTTGGGGTTATTAATATTCTTCCTGGATTTTACTGGATTTTGATGTTGTCATTTGCACATTTCTTCATATGGTGCCAAGCCAAAGATGTAATTGTGCACAATGCTGTTCAACTGTAGTTAGGCAATAGTGTAAGCTGCCTGACAAGCATTTCAACTTATGAGCAAGGAGAAAAAAATCCTTTCTTAACTTCAAACTTTATTATTATGATTTTTTAGTATTAAGTTTTAACATTTGTATTTAAAAGTTTACAATTATTTATTTTAAAACTAATTTATTATTATATAGTTTTAAGATAGATTAACTTTATTATTACATTTTACGGTTGTATTCTCATCCTTGGTGTTCGCCTTAAGATGGCGTTGATGCTAATCAAAAACATATATGTATAACGATTCCGGACCGGACCTAAATGATCGATTTAATCTAAAAAGATCTGATTTCTTAGATTTGTAATAAAATATTCTACTAACCAATACTATTATATGATGTTAGTTTTTTTCATTTTTGTAAACGTTTATTAATCTTATCTTGTTTTTGAATTTGTGTGTCTTTAAAGTTACGGTGTTTTTCTAATTTTTTTTTTGACTTTACATGTGTCGTTTTAAAGTTATAGTCTTTTTTTTTTTTTCAAGAGTAAATCAATAATTTTATTCAAAAGCAAGACGTAATAAGTAAATGTTTTGTTTTTGAGTTTGTGTGTGTCTTTAAAGTTACGGGGCTTTTTCCATTTTTTTTTTTTGGACATTAGGTGTGTCTTTTTAAAGTTACTGTATTTTTTTTGCAAGAGTAAATCAATCATTTTATTAAAAAAGCAAGACGTAATTCTAAATCTATCAAAAGTAACATAATTTATATACTACAATTTAGAATTGATACCCGACTCCTATTAGTAAGCACCGTCATTAAAAGACTCGATTGAAAAATGATACCCGACTAATTTCCGTTTTCTTTTTTTTTGGGGGGGGGGGACAGTAATGAATCAGAAAGTGGGTTGGTTTTGTTAAATCTGTCTATATAAAAAGGGTACCATTATTGAAATACTAAATTTAAAAATGATAGCAGCCTAATTTGTATTTCTTTTGACAGTAATTAATCAGAAAGTGGGTTTCTTTTTTTTTTTGGTAAATCTTGTGTATATATAAAAAGAAACAAACCGTAATTCAAAGACTCCATTGAAAAAAATCAAATCCCATTGAATTTGCTTTTTTTTTTTTAAAGACAGTAATTAATCAGGAATTGGGTTGTTTTTGTTAGTGTGTAGATATAAAAACTAATCTTATTTTGAAATAATAAATGTAACAAAACAAAAAAATACCCGACTAATTTTATTTTTGGGACAAGTAATTCCTAATAATTAGACAGTGGGTTGTTTTTGTTTGTGCGTATATATATAGTGAAAGTAACTGGTCACGGATGAATTCTCGCAAAAATGGTACTTTTCGCCTGATCCTTTATTTTTTTTTCCCTTCGCACCCTTAAAAGCAATTTTTGAGGGTTACCCCTTCATAATGGAATCTTCAGGACATTATTACTAAACTTACAACAGTAAAGTAAGTTACTACACATTAAAAAAAATAGACGTCTTATCAAATTTAAAAAAACTACGACTGCTTCAAATACACACACTCTCACATGAAACTACAGAGAAAATAGATATTCTACTATTACGAGAAAATGATGAACAAAATTGACTACTATGGCAGCCGATCAAGGCATTTCTTTCTCTTTGCTTTTAGCATAGAAAAAAAGCCATAACCGGCAGCCATCGGGAACTCTTTCTGTGTTTTATCATAGAAAGAAGTCTCTTTGTGTTGGCTTCTGTCGCCGGTGCCTCCTCCATCCAACATAATGTGAGGACTTTTCTGTGTTTATAACATAGAAAAATTCCTCTTTGGTTGGGTGAAGGCCGGTGAAACGGTATATTTCTAGGAATTTACTTAGAAGTAGCGACATCTTAAGGCAAACACCAAGGATGAGAAAACAACCCATTTTACAAAGAAAACAAATGGGTATTCAGAAAGTAATTTTGTGAACAAGAAAAATTTCAATCATTTTTTTCTTTGAATGTATGGTTTTAAAAAATGGATCACTGTAAATGATCTAACATTATAATGAGATCATTGGTAATTTTTTTATTCTTATTATTTAGATACATTTTGCTTAATAATTTTTGTTTTCTTTTATGTAAAAATTATATATTAGTTAGTATTTTAGAATTAATATACATTGCTTGAATTTAATGTTAAACAGTAGAATAAACCATTGATAAAATTATTATGTGTATTTTGTGAAAGGGTTGATAAATGCAGATGAATGTTTAAAAACATCTATGAATATTCTTAAATATTTATTTTAATGTGAATGTTTGGATATGCATAAATTATAAAGCATTGTTAAATTATTTATATGTTATTTTATGAATGTTATCTGATGAAATTCAGAAAGGATGTAATATTGATCTCTAAATTATATCATAACAAATAGATAAAATCTATAGTACCAATGAATGTTTATCAAGATCATTTGTACATGGAAGCTTTATAAAACATCATGAATTGGATTTAGATCTTTGTTGTTTTCTTTAAGATTGTGTTTTGGAACTTATTTTAGAATGCTGTTGGTATATTTTACGATGTTAAATGAATTATTCAGTGTGGAAGATATAGGATGGTTGTCTGGAGAGTAATAACATTCTTATGGAATTCTAGGTGTTAGGGATATGTTGAAAATTGTTGTATGTGAATTGTTTTTATATTTAAAAGTATTAAATATACAGATAACATAGAGCTGTATATCTTTTTCTATGGACAATTGCATTTCCTTATCATCAATAATTGCTATAATAGAGCCATGGTTGAATCTTAGGTGCCTGATGAATATGGATCTACTTTTATGATTTGCACTGCACTCATGATGATATTATCTTACTCTTTTGAGTCATTCTTGTTATTATTCCATACCCTACACTTTATTCACTATCTATCACCACAGGAACCATCATAAAAGATAGTTTATAAGTTGGTAAAGTAATGACCAAACCATTTGAAGTAGATAATTTTGTGAGAGGGCAAGATGTAGTATACAGAAATTTATTTTGCAGATGATGTTGAGAAGTTTGATGATTGCCATAGCATATAAGAGAGGAATAGCTAATGCTCATACAAATATTAGAGATCACTTAGCTCAAACAAATGCATATTCAAATGGAAAGTGAGAATAGTGAAAAATGTTTTTGGAATGATATAATGAATGTAAGAGAATAAAAATGAAAGTAATACAAATGTCAAGCAATATAACTTATAGACAGTTATTTAAATTTTATTATTGAAACCTATTTAAGTTATAAAATGTATAAAATTACCTCTTAAATATTTTTGCATAATAATTAATTTTTTTATAGAAGAAAATATTCATATTTTTATTTTAAAATTTTCTGATATTCAAATATCAGGATTATGCTTTGTTAAATTGCAAAGAAAGTTTTCAATAATTTTTCTTTTAATATTTTATTTATATTTTAAGAAATGCATTTTAAAATGTAAACTTGTATTGATGTATTTACATCATAAGAAATTTATTTTATGGTAGAATAAGCATCATATTAAGGTTTTTTTTTTAGAAATTAGGAAAGCTATTCTTACTATTCCCAATGCAAATAATAGAATACTATTTTACTGAATTAAAATTACATATTAACATTATTGTTGTAAGTTTCATTTTTATTTTATTTTGAAATGGCCAGAGTGAAGGCTATTCTTCTTTTTATTTCTTGTATTTGTGAGTCAGATTTATTGTAAATATTTTTTTGTTAAATAATGTTAATTATTATTTATTTTTCTAAATATTTTTTATTATATTATGTTATAAATCTATTATTAGTTTGTAAATAAATTTGTGAACTGTTTTTTTTGAAATCTACATTTAGTCATATTGTGATTTATCTGCATGTTGGTTATTTGATTTTTCATTCTACATGCATTATCCACAGAATTTAATAATTTAAAATAGTACTTATTTGGCATATGGTCCTTAAGATTACTTAGATATTATTTCCATTATATTTGATTAAGTAACCAAGTATATTATTATCATTTTCATAGAAGATATGATCATTATTAATTATTTTAAACTGATACAACACCAATGAGAGGCATACTAGAAATTGCCACTATATTAAAACACGTTATATTTTTAAAAAAATGCCACATTAAACAAAAAAAGATTGTACAATATCTACTTAAAATCTTATATTACTTTTTTTTATAAATAAATTTTAATTATTAAGTGGGGTTTAATATAAAAAGTTATTCAGTTATTTATATATTTTTTTCATGTGTCAAAGCATCAGCTGGGAAGCAAACCTATGAACTAGGGACAACTGCTTGTAAGGTGGCTGTGCTGACCACTCGACCACCATTTTATAAGAGTAGTTAGATATCATGTAAAAGCTTTCATCATATTTAACTACATGGTATTAATTCATTCATTCATTTTGTCATTAGTTTGTTAGAAATGAACCTGAGATGATGATGATGATGATTATTATTATTCGCATATTGTCGAAGTTATAGCCTCAGTAAATATTACTTACGTAATCAATGTGCGCTTAATAAATTTATAATTACAACTTTAAATTACTGTAATAGATTTCTAACTATAAAATCTTTCCATTGACTCGTTGTAAATCGAAAGATTTCGCGAGTATTAATGTGTAATAAGAAATGTGGACTTAATCAGTGAAGTATTGAATAGCTTCACGCTCGCAGATCTAACCGCTTCAGCTTCACCTATTTAAATAGAAAGTAGGTTGAAGTAAAGAAGGGTTCCCCTCTTTTCTTCCTTAGCGTAAGCTTGTGGTTAAAACACCAGTAGAGGTCCCTACTATCGTATTTTATACGCATATTGTCGAGGTTATAGCCTCAGTAAATATTATTTTAAAAATTGTAAATTTCTTATTGAAAGATGATGAGTGAAAATATTAGTTAATATTAAATGTTCAATTAGTATTTAATTAAAGTTTATTGTATTATCTTTATAATAAATTTATAAAATCATATTTTAGGATTATTAAATGTGTTATTTAAAGTTATGAAAGTGTTACATGGCAGTTTTGTTATGAGAATTTGGTGAGGTAATATTCTTGTGTCATTGGGAATGTATCTTTTGGATGTATCCTCAATGTTTAAGCCTGTGTACCTTAATGAAGTCTCATGTTAAGAGTTTTTATAATTATATTTGTTATTTTGATAGAACCTTATTTGTTTATAATATTGAGTTAGTAATAAATTAGATTTATTCAGATTCATTATTATAGTTGGAACCCTAATAATTTATTATGAACCTAAGTGCTATGGATATTTTATTATAATAAGTTTTTTTAAATTTAATTATTGAAAAATATTGTTGTTTTTTTTATTAGATATTGTATCTTAGTAATGTATCTTGAGCTAGACTTTATGTTAATCGTCTTGATAGTCATTGTTTATGCAACTTAACTGTAATACATTATTGTTGTCTCAGACGGATTTTTGTTCAGTAGCTTTTTCCTGTAATGAAAGAGTACAATATAGATATATATTAATCAATGCCTGTATTTCTTTAACTTATATATACAATTTTATATTCAAATAATAAAACAAATACAGTAATATAAATTCAAACTTTTAACCTTTAAAGGAGCGCTTTCAATTATCTAAATCAAGAGTTCCCAAACTTTTTTCGACCTCAGACCCCTTTACTAAAAACTTTTAAAACTGTTGACCCCCTAGTTATTTTCTTTACTCAAATTAATAAATTCGTACAATACTCGATATTAAATATTGTACTAGATTTCAAACTTTTCATTTTAATCACTTGTAATTGAAGATTGAAAAAGATAAAACGACTACGGAATATGGCATTATCTTGTGAAACGTTTAATATCAAAACTTACACTAACGGAAATGAAAAAAATACGAACATATTTTTTTTTTTTAATTTTTGACATTTATAAAATAAATATGTAAATTCAAAATAAGTACAAATATTGAAATCACTTTATTAAACATAAAAATGAAGTAGAAAAAAATCAACAAATTCAGACAGAATTAAACTTCAACAAAAGTACAACAACGAAAGATTTTAATCAGAATTATAAAAATAAGAATACCAAATAAATTAGCTCGGAACACTGAATTTAACGAGTTGGGTGCACATGGTGATCAACCAACAAATTATCTTTGTCCAGTTTTAAATTAGTGAGTTTCATTCTAAAATCTCCACGATCAGTAGTTTGCTTCAAATAGTCCAAACTGTACTGTCTGCATTTCTTTTTGGTTCAATCATATTATTATCGTAAGAAATAAAATCTTCTATTAGCAAACAATTTCAACAGCCCTGTGATAAAAAAAAAAAAAACAATAAAGTATATACTTACTTCAAACAGAAAATTTTTGTTCAAACTCGAATATATAAAATGTCCTCTGATTTTCTTTTTCATAGCACTGCTCCTCAATAAGTAATTGTATTCAAAGTTCAAATTACAAATAAGTACATGTCACATCAAATGAACCAATTTATATTGTTTTATGAAAGCATAACTGTACAAGACTGATAGATTCTGCTAATATCAGATATTGTCTTGCCCCACCGCGAGCAAGGCGGACATCCAACGGTTTTTCATGTCCGCACTTGCTTTGGTATGTTCAATAAGACATTGTACAGACATGTTTGTGCTACATGTACTTTCATGCATTCTTATGTGTGACTCTTTTAATGACAATTTTACCTTTTCGTTCGGAAGTTTGGTTTGTAATGTGTTTTTATCAAAAAAGTGTTTTTTGAATTATATTATTTCTTAATTAGGCACCTAATGAAATTATAAATATTTTGAAATAACAAACAAATAGCAGTCGTAAGGGGGTTCTATTTTTGCTGTCAATGACCTCCAAATTTTTTCATTAAAGCTATCGACCCCAGAGGGTTAATATCAACCACTTTGGAAACTCTTGATCTAAATAGTCTTTGTCAACTAATTTTAAAACTTTTAAAACCAAACATATGTATCTTCAAAGACAATCACTTTCTATTTTTAGCTTTCTTAATGAATTATGGGAAAGCTACAAATAGAAAGTGATTGTTTTTGAAGATATCTTGTACGTTTGGTTTTAAATGTTCTAAAATTGATTGACAAGGACTATTTAGATAGTTGAAAACATTCCCATATAAATTAAAAATTGAATTTATATTACTGTATTTAATTTTGTATTTTTAAAAATATAGAAAATAGCAAAATGTATAATCTTTTTTTTTTCTGAATTAGGTTGAAGATTTTTTTGAAACTACATTGAAATATTCTCAGTTTTATGAACCTGGGCTTCAAAAATATTTGGACCAAATTGAGGAGAACATTATCTGGAGAAAACAACATCTCAATGAAGTGGTGAATTGGTTTAATGCTACTATCAATATTTAGAATATAATTTTTACAGTTTATGTAAATAAAATACATTATTTATTTTAATATTTATTTGAATTAGAAAATAAAATATTTAATTACAAACACTTTAAAATGTTATAGTTCTGAAATGATATTAAAAACACCAATATTTTTTGCTTTTATTTTATTGCGTGAATTTTCCCTGATATATTGCATAAAATGAAATAATCCACTTTTAAAAATTTATGTATAACATCATATATAAGTAACAAAATTAAAATAGTCAAACTTATAAAATTTATTATATAACCTCTAATTATATAAATAAGTTAAAATTGACTATTTGTCAGACTTTTCAAAACAGGTTATATTTGTCTGTTTAATATCGCTTATTTAAATCTTTTTGAATTAAAAATTTCAATCTATGTTAGTCAAGTGTCAAATATTTTAAACCTTAGATAAATATGAGTATCTGTTTTTATCATACAGAAAAAATTACCTTGGCAACAAACAAATTGAGATTCTTGGTATTGTTTGCCATTATTCAGGTATGGATTGCTTTCATGTATTTACAAATAGTAGATTTTAATCAATTTGTTTGGCAACATGTCACTTTCAAACATCCTGTTACAGTAAAAGCAAGTTATTTCTAGGATTAACACAATTTCCCTAAATCATACTTTCTAGTCTTGACATCACTTGACAAACTTCATTACCACATTCATTCACCTCACATATGTTTTTTCTATATACATTATGATTTTTTAAACTAATTTTAAATTTTGATTTTCCTGTTATTGCTAATCTTTTAAATGAGCCATCTATGCTATCTCCATTTCAGACTATTAGTTCATTTAAGAATATTAATGTTACCTGCTTATTATCTAATAAATGAACTTCACTTTTCTGCCATTAATTTAAATCCCAATATACATTTGCAGTACTATGCTTTACTTTTCAATGAAGCATTCAAGTTTCAGATAGATAATTAAACTCTACAAAAATATGTTTATTAAAGATCTTTCTTTTCACATATATTTTTTTGCATTGGCAATTTAGAATTGTAAATTATCAAATTACCAAAAAGAAAATAATATTTTTTCTTTTCAAATCTCATCTGATTGTATTTTTTTAGATAACATAGGTTATATATTTTAAGTTAAAGAGATTAAAAAAGAGATAAAAAAAATAACCAGACCTTACTTTGATTTTTGCTAAGATAAGAATATAAATTTTTATTTCAAATCAATTAGCAACATTTGAAATCTAAAGTCACAACATTCCATTGTCATCATCAAAGATGGTCACCAAAGAGAAAAAAGATGACTTTGTGAACAAAACTACTTTTAAATTTGTCAAAGTTAAAAAGTGTCAATAGGATATGCACGGCTGACTAAAATCAGGGAGGTATATAAAAAGCAAATGCATCATGTGTCTTGGTTCTTAGATCTTCATCTTTTAAAAAAAACAGTTTACTATAAAATTGATTTTTTACAAAATCACAAAAAAATGTATCAATCTATTCTCACCAGCATATTGAATCATCATAATATGTGTGATTAGAGAAAGTTCAATTGCCAATGTTTCTTCCTTCCTAAAGTCTTAGAATGCTGAGAGTAAAGCCATCATCTATCTAAATAATCCCAGACTGCCTGAAAGCTGGAATGAGCATACATCCAATCCCTCCCAAGATAACCAAAAAACCAAGCATAGTAATGTACATGCCATTATAATTGAACAATTCAATTCATCATTAAGAGACTTTATTTTGTAATTTAAGGAATCACTTTCTCAGACTATAAAGATAGCAATGCTGTGTTGTGTCAGACTATATGAAACAAAGAATCTGAATCTTAAAAAACCATAGTGTTTAATAACCATTTGAATTTATTGTTATTCTCTATTTACTTTTTAAAATAATTATAATTTAATAATCATAGAAATATAACTTGCATTTTTGTTTATTTAAGTTTGTTATTAATAAAACAAAATTATTTAAATTCTACAATTATTATTTTAGCAAATAAATTGCTGATGCTGTATTAAAAAGTGCAATCCTCCAGTTGTAGAAAATACTTTTATAACAATACCTAATAAAGATAGGGCAGTAGGCCAGTGGATTTTTATATAGAATCCTGGTGCCTTTAAAATAAATTAAAGGTTGGTTTTGTCCTCAACTACTATTCAAGTTTAGTTACATTAAGTAAGTTGTGTGATCAGGAAAAGTAATTGCAATTGATAAAATTACTTGACATATTCTAATGAGGGAATTATCAAAGTGAATATAATTTGGTCACTGAATATGAAGAACATATATCATATAAACCCAAAGATTCTTATGGATGGTACAGTGTGATGCAACAAGGGTGCTTATGAGCCATAATAGTAACATGAGATAAGAGTAGGGATTACAAAAGAATAAAATTTTAAATATAAATGTTTCAAAAAAAAGAATTGTGAATGTATGTAGGGAAAAAGAGTAGGCAAAATGATAGTAGTTCAAAAGGAAAACCAAAAACAGGAGGAAGAATGTCAGCAAATGTGTTAGTAAAATATAAGTAATAAGAAAATAAAAACTATGTGAGATATATGAGATAAAAATATATGAAATTAAGAAGTGGAAAAATAGTAAGACCATGGAAAAAGACAGGAGCCATTAATAAGAAAAATATTAAAGGAGCTGATGGTGGAATTTAAAGAAGAAATTAAAAAGGAAATAAGCAAGTTCAAAGAATAAGTTAGGGCAAAATTAAAAAAAATGAGAGAAGAGTTAAAAAAGGTTATAGACAAGAATATAGTAAAGGAGACAGAGTATAGATGGAAAAAATAGAAACAGACATGCAAGAGAGTCAAGAAACAAAGGTAGTAGAAAGTAAAAAAAACATACTGAGTGTAGATAACCAATTTTTAAAAATAAAAATGTTTTATGATCAAGATTGAGAATCACCAATGACCCACATAAATAGCCTCAAAAAGTATTTTACAATAAATGTGATGTCTGAAGACCTCAAATTGACAGTGGCCATAGGTCATCTACAGGGTGAGGCACAGGTATGGTGGGAATCTTGTTCAAAAAATAAGGGATTACTACAGTCATGCATTAGTGAAAACTTACTGAAACAAGAACACCAGAAGGCAGTCAAGAATAGGATAGCACGGAAAAATGCAAGGAAGAAAAACAGTATACCATTATTTAGGAAAATGGTGGTGCCATTAAAGGCACTGGTTGCATGTCAAATGATGAGAAAAAATCATCTATATTATCTCTAGAAATTTTCCTGACATAGTGGGACACCTGTTAAGCAGCACAGGGTGCAGAACTGTTAAAGAGATGGCAGAAATGCTAAGTGCATTCAACAGCAATAAAAGTGAAGGTGAACAGATGGTAATATGTGGGAATAATATTTTGAACTGAAAGGCTGAACTCCAACTCAATATTATGGTCTTTACAGATATTTCAGAAAATAAAAGAAAGCATAAGGGGTCCCTGCTAAAAATAAAGGAAAAGGTATTCATGCAAGATCTCCATCCCCAGGAAAAAAGTTCAGACCAAGATAAATACAAGGAGAAAGATCTTGATGTAAAATGGAGAGACTGATATGAGTACCATAGAAAAACAATTTGATAACCATAATTTCAACCACCTTCAGTATATTCAAAGAGATAGCAGTAGACCATAAAGTAGATTGACTTAAATCCTGCAGGTCATGAACATGCTTTATTGATAAACAAGATTAGATAGTGATTAGGTAACCATTTTATTGAGTTGGTAAGAGTCACCTGATAGTAAGCTAAGCGTCAGTGGTGATTGGGGAGATACATATAAAAGTAAAGAATATCATAGCCCAGAAATCCATACACTTCATTGAAATACAGTAGGACTATCCTTAAATGCCCATAAGACTAATGATAGCAGGTTTCTAGAAAAAATGAAGGGTGGACCAAGTCACCATGTATAAATAAGCCTCAAAATGGATGAGAAATGCTCCAAGATGGTTACACTTAAGCTCCTGGTTGTATATTTATATGAATATTGTATGTGTCTTGTGAACATGAAAATACCCCTTGTTTGATGCACCATGTTAAACCTCTAAAACATGAAGCTTTATAGTCTCATACCACCTAGGATAGCCAGCAAATAGATAAATTAAAAAAAAAGAGTGGGATGAATAAAATGAGAACTTAAGTTAAAAGTTATTAAGAATAAAAACAAGGTTAAACACCCTATTTTATTCTTGTTGTCAACCATGGAGGCATTGTACCATATTTGTTTTGGTACAAGTTTTGCATTGGCAATTAAGAATTGTAAATTATTAAATTATCAAAAAGAAAATAATACTTTTTTTTTTTGAAATCTCATTTGATTGTATTTTGATTAGGCAATATAGGGTTTTTTTTTTTTAGTTAAAGACATTAAAAAGAGAGTAACCAGACCTTACTTTGATGTTTGCTAAGATAAGAATATAAATTTTTACCACAAATTAATTAGCAACACTTGAAAGGTAAAGTCACAGCATTCCATCATCATCATCAAAGATGCCCACCAAAGGAGGAAAAGATGACTTTGTGAACAAAATTACTTTTAAATTTGTCAAAGTTAAAAAGTATCAACAGGTTGTGCACAGCTTACAAAAATCAGGGAGGGGTATAAAAAGCAAATACACCATGCATATTGGTTCTTCATCTTCTAAAGAAAACAGTTTACTATAAAATTGATTTTTTATGAAGTCATAAAAATTGTGCCAATCTACTCTCATCAGCATATTGAATCAGCATAATATGCACAAGTTGAGAAAGTTCATTTTCCAATTTTTCTTTCTTTTTGAAGTTTTAGAATGCCAAGAGTGAAGCCATCACCTACCTAAATAATCCTGGACTGCTTACAATCTGCAATGAATGTACAACCAATCCCATCTAGGAGAACAAAAGAACCATGTATGGTAATCTACACACCATTGTAATTGAACAATTCAACTTACCAGTAAGAGACTTTATTTTATTATTTAAATGATCATTTTCTTGGACTATAAAAATAGCAATTATTGTGTTGCATCAGACTATGTGAAAAAACAAATCTGAATCTTAGAAAACAATAGTGTTTAATAGCCATTTGAATTTATTTGTTTTTATACTGTTATTCTCTATTTAGTTTTTAAAATAATTATAATTTAAAAAATCATAGGAATATATCTTGTGTTGTTGACTACTTAAGTTTGTTATTAATAGCATAAAATTAATTAAATTTAACAATTATTACTTTACCAAATAAATTGCCAATATGTATTAAAAGTACCTCTGGCTGTAGCAAATATTTTTATAATATTAACTAATAAAGATGAGGTAGGCCACTGGATTCTTATGTAGAATCCTGGTGCCTTTCAAATAAATTCAAAGCTGGTTCTGTCCTCAACATTAAGCAAGTTAAGTGACCAGGCAAAATAATTGCTTTCAATAAAATTATCTGATACACTCTTATGAGGGAATTATCAAAACAAATGTAATTTGGTCATCAAATATGAAGAACATAAATCATATAAACCCTATGATACCGATGGATGGTACAATATATATATATATATATATATATATATATATATTGTAATGGATGTTTAAGACACCATTACAAAAATTATAGTTTTATAGAGGTGAAGAAAATAAAATAAATTTTTATATAAGGTTTCATTTGTAAAACTTGATTAAAAGTTTTTTTTAAATGCTTGTACAAATATATATGCATGTGTGTGGGAATTATATTTTAATACCACAGTTATATTTGGTTTTTAATTTTAATTTTGAAAAAAAAAAAGAAAACTAAGATTTTTTTTTTTTGTTAAATTTATGTAAAAGTAAAGTGTACAAATAGATTGCTTTTCAGATTTGGGGATTTAGATTGATAAGGCTAATTAAAAAGAAAGAAAACAAAAAAAAAAGAATTTTTCATTAGTTAATTCCTAGATCTGTAAAGGGCAATTTATTTTGTTAATTAGATAACTATTGTTATCTAGATCGAGAATTTTTAAATTTTAATTAAAAAGAAAAAGTTTGGTAATTGGTTTAAGAGATATGATTCAGATATAACAGGCTGAATCAGGCCATTGGATTATCTTTGACTAGCTTTCAATACTTGCATCAGCTAGTATACTTGCACCAGCGCAAAGAAACAGACACCAACTCTGACAGGAGAATTGCACGATTCCTGCCAAAATACTTGGAAAGAACGATTCCTGCATATTCTGAAAGCTGATCCAGTAATTATTCTACCTAGAATGAACATTAAACCTACAGCAAGAATATTTTCTTTACCATGATGTGCTGAGCTTCTCACCAGGACAGGTTCAGACATCCTGTGTCTCCATTAACTGCCTATAATGCCATAAGAACCGGCTCCAAAGAAACCACTAACCAACTCGCCCAAACCTACCGTCAGTGAATCCCGAGTAACGGACTATAATTAAGAAGTCTAGTGCACTAGCGTTTAACTAAATTATTAAGGTACCTTATGCTCCACAATTTAAATAATTTTGTTGTCTTAGATTTGTTTTTGTTTTTTTTTCAAATATAAATGTTTTTCAAGTTGTATATTATGTAATTCGTTTTCTGTGTGCTTGATAATTTATTTATTTTTTCTCTTTTAACGAGTGCTAGTTTCAAACCTATTACTGTCTGTCCTATTTAAGTCTTAGTAAGTAAGATAGTAGCTTATTTTAATCTCACATTCCTTGTCATTACAGAGCGCAGTCTGGATATTACAGACTAATTTAATTGGCTTTTGGCTTGTGACCCATTTTTGTTAGCCGTACTTATGTCGCGACCTTACTTATTAGTAATAGACGATTACAAAATATAATAGTCTTTAGTTTTATTTTTTAAAGCTTCCAATTCATTTATTAGGGGCACGTACGATCATTTTAACCCTTTCTATAGGTAGATCGTGAGCTCCTAGCCTGTCTCACTCAGAGGGTGGTCAATCGATTGAAAGTAATAACTTTCAACACTCTTTTTATTATTATTAATGTTTTGGAAGCTACCTTCGCATTTCTTCTGTTTTGACATAAATCTCTTTTCCTAACTATGGGTTATAAGCAGGAAGCTAACCTCCCCTGGTATGACATGAGATCACTGTATACTTACGAATACTTCTGCTACTGCCAGTATTTTGCACTCTTTCACACACAGGAAATCGCTCTCAAACCCATGTAAATATTTTAGTTTAATTTTGCGAATGTACATGTAGTACATAGTTTAAGTGTGCTTTAAAGTTTATTATTTTGATTTATGTTCATTTAATCATACTTTTAATAAAATTATTTATTTATTCCTTTACTTAATTGATTTTGTTTTCTGTTGCTACCTTTCCAACTCACTGAACAAAACATAGATCTCATTTGCTTGATTGAGCTAGTCCAGTGCATTCGATTCGCATATCCTGTAACCCCTTAAAAATAAATGTCTAGTTCCAAATTTTGGACTAGTGGCACCCTGGCGGTCAGTTTATGCGAGTCTAAAGCTTTTGTCCGGTATAATATATTTATATATACACCTGGGTCTCATTTTACGCGATAGATAGGTTCCTCAGAAAACACACGCAAACGAAATTGCACAAAAATAGACGTAACTTACATTGAAAAAGGAGGTATGCGGTCTGTGATTTTTCAAAATTCGCATAAAAGCAAAGCACCAATGTAAAATTACTTAAAAATTCGCGCAAAAAAAAAATAAGGAAATAAAATATGACTAATAAAAATTTCAAATTTGAAAAAAATTGATACAAGACAAACTTTTTTTAACTATAATATTTAATTTTATTCAAAATAATATATTTTTATGCATAATTTACAGTATGGTAATTTACATTTTTTATACACATTTTAATTATTATCGCTATTTGCCAAAATACACGTTCATTTGCACTCTCATGTTGTGTTAATGTTTTTCTGTTGACAACATAATTATTAATTAATCTTTGAGACGATGATTTTATTAATTGTTTATTAACTTAGACTTATGATAATAAGAAGACATTTATTCACAACTGCTGGGAAAAATTTAATTAAAACTAACAACTAAAAATTAAATTCTTATTTTTGTCTTTAATTTTCAATTCCGTTTAAAAATCAAATTTCACATCACATTATTTCAAGTCACGTAAGTAATTTTTAAATTGTTAATTACAATTAAAAATCAGATTTTAATTTTTAATTGTCAAATTTAATTATGCCCACTGCTATTACTGACCTTTTAAAAATAAACTTGTGGACACTAAATGATTAATAATTGATTACGTTCTTTTTTAAAAAGCAAAAACAGAATGTGATTTAAAATGCAAAATTAATACGCACAATGTTTGAACAAATTTACATTATAATCTTGTAAAATTTAATGTGTGTATACATAAAATGTGGAAATCATGATTTTAATTTCATTATTGCATAAAATCTTACAATTATAAAGCACTGAAAATATTGAAATTACTAAGTTGAAAGTCGAATTCCAATAATGTGCTATGACTTTCAATATAACGTAAGTGCACAAAATTTATTATTTAAAGTAATAGCGCAATATCGGAATTTGACTTCTGGTGAAACATGAATCGCACAACTTCAAAATCGTGTTAAATAAGTCCGTGTAAAAAAGAGACCAAGATGTATATATATATAACAAATCGATGTGTGTATTTCTTCAAAATAATATTAGAAAATACAGTACTTAAAAGTTTATAAAAATATATCTATAACCGTCACTTAGAAACACTTTCAACTATCTTTGTAGTTTTTGTCAACTAACAAAAACTGACATTTTAAAAGTATTAGTTGATAAAAACTACAAAGATAGTTGAAAGCACTTCTAAGTGACAGTTATAGATATATTTTTATAAACTTTTAAGTACTGTATTTTCTAATATTTATTTATAAATTTACACACACACACACATATATATATATATCATCTTTATCTATATATATTTATATTTATGATCTTTATATATATATATACTCTCAGATAAATGATGAATTCATAGTATTATTTTCAGAATCTTCCATGTAATAAAAATATAATAGCTATATAGCTGATGTTTCAATACAATAACAAGTATTTTTCTCAGAACTTCTTTCTCAAATCATAAGAATGTGTGTGATGAAATTTAAAATCATTATTTTTTCTTTATTATTTTCTCCTCACCCTCAAATTTTATTGGTTGAGAAATTTTAAAAAAGATTTTATCCTGCATTACCTTTTTTCAAATATTGTTAATTGTTTTCAATTCACACTTTTCATTTATGCTCTTGGATCTTTTAAAAAATCTTTAAAGCTTCCCTTATCAATCTCTGGTCATATTGTTCAATTTTTGCTAGAATATGTATTTTATTAAAATTGATGTCATGATTGGTTAATTTAAGTGTGTATACATGGCTAATGAATTTGATTTTTCTCTGTCAAAATGTGTTATTCCTTTCTTGTGTTTATTTTACGATTAGTCTGTCTAATGTATAAGTGCAAGCAAACAAACTCCACATGGAATTTCATATACACCATGATGCTCTAAAAGAAATTCTCTTTAGGGGGTGAAAATACTTCATTAATTTTTTAGCATGTAGCATAAATTGTGTGGATATTATTTTTCCTTAAGACATTACCAATTTTATCAGTTTCTCCCTAAAACAATCTTAATTTTTGAAGTATCAATATCTTTTATCTTTTACCTCATCAAAAAATAAACAAAATATATTTTATCTTATTATATAAAAAATCCCTAATAATAATCCTATGATCAAAACTATTATCAAAAAGCATTTTTAGTAGAGTAAATTTCTTTGTGAAAATGACTGTCATCAGAAAGTCTCTTAGTTCTATCTAACAATGTGTTTGTCACTGAAAATATTTGTTATGAATAATGATGAGAAGAAAAATGTAGATATCTCCCAATGTTTTTTTATATATACCATGGAATAAAGACCTATCCTTCATTCTTTCAATTAAAACATCTAATAATAAAAGTTGCTTATTATTTTCTACTTCCATAGTCAATTTGATGTTGTGAAAAGAATTTAAGAAAATTAAAAATTCATCAAGAGTATAGTTACCATGAAGCCAAATAACAAAGGTATCATCAACATACTTTCCATACAGATGGTTTTTTAACTGCTGATATGAACATTTTCTTTTCCAAATTCTCCATAAAAATAGAAGCCAATGCTAAAGAAATTGGTGAACCCATAGCTAAACCTGATGTTTGTTTATACATTTGACCATCAAAAACAAAAAGAAATGCATTTAATAAGTAGTGTTCAATCAAGTGCACAACAAAATTAGTCAACTGAATATTTTTCAAAATTTCAATAGATTCCTTTACAGGTATACTAGTAAAAAGTGAAACAATATCAAAACTTACCAAAATATCATTTTTAGTTAATTTAATAACTAAGATAAGCTCAAGAAAATGATTTGCATCTTTAACATGAGGTGCCATTTCTGTTAAATGTGACTGTAGAAAAGAAGATAGAAATCAAATGTTGGTGGTTGAGTGGTAAGCACAGCTGCTATACAAGCAGTTGTCCTGGGTTTGTGGGTTCACTTCCTGGCTGATGCTTTGATACATGGAAAAAAAAGAAAAGATAGAAAATGAGCTAGTGTCTGTATTTATAACCAACTGCACTTACAGTTGGTCTCAAAGGAATATCTTGTTTGTAGATATATATTGTAACATTTTCTGTCTTGCTAGATCTCTGTTACACATATAAACTGCACGAGTTGATCAAGTTATGCCAAAATGAAGAAAGTTGTATTTCTATTTCTAAAAACATAACTATATTTCCTGATCAACTCAGCCTAGTAATTGTTGCGAATTACACCATCAATGAAATCAGTATTTAATTTATTTGATCAGTGTGCCATGATTCTGTAAAAGAACCCGCTGAATTCTGTCAAATAATGTATCACAAATTAAAAAGAAAAAAGGTTTTTTAAACGAATTGATATTACATCATACCATGAACTAGAATTGTCCTTTAAATATTTTTTATTCCTGGAACTTATTTATAACATATTGGCAAAGGTAAATTACATTTTTAAATCTTACTAAACTAATTATAAATTTAATAATAAACACTAATAAATATTATTAATAATGTACAAATGAAAATTGATATTAGAAATATTTTTATTCTAACATTAAAAATCTGTTTAAGTTAAATTGCGAATTAAATAAACTGGAGAGAACACACACTAATCCAAATATGAATACATTAATAAAAAATAACAGTTAAACAATTAAAAGATTCTTTGTTAAATAAGAGTCTCTTGATCAATTAAATTATAGTCTCTATCGGGATCCTATTATAAGCTTACTTTTTTTAATGATTTGTCGACAATTTAGTCACAATAGAGAATAATAAATCATAGCTTATCGGTAAATTTAGTGTGAAGGTAGTAGATAACTATGCATAGTTTTTTGGGTTAGAATGAGCTTGGCACTTGGTTATTAGTTGATCTTGTGGTCTATTTTTCTAGTCAGTCATGAAGGCTTTTCTGGTGTACATCTTCAGGCATGATGTCCGCAGAAGCTCCAGTTCACTCTGACATGCCGAATTATTTCAGCGTAGAGCGATCCTGGATATATTCTTGTTTTCAAGGACTAACTATAAAGAAACAAACAAAACAAGATGTTAATCCAACTTGATTCTTTCTTTTTGTAGTCAGGGTCCAGTTTCCTGATTTCTGCGCATATTTTTTGTTTGTCAAAATATGCGTTGTTAATTAATCTGGTAATTCCTTATAAAATTTACGTTACAAAGTTCTCTTTTTTTAGCAAATACTTCGGCCATCTTTAATTAGCCAAAATAGTTTTCTTTTAACTTATCTTTTTACTTTTGGAATTCTTTTGTTTTCTCTCATTCTACTTTTATTTCTAATTACATAACAAAAAATACGAAAAAACAATTTAACTTTCATTGTATGTTTTTTTAAAAAAATAAATTATACTCAAAAAAAATCTAAATTTACTTTTATTTTTTTTTAGCTTTTACCAAATGCCAATATGTATTTGTACCATATATAAATAAACGGTACAATGTATAAACAGATAATTAACAGTATAAACAATATTGTAGTTTAAATTCTTTTGAAGCACTTTCGATTATCTTGTCCAATTCTTTTGAAGTGCTTTCGATTACATACTAATCCTTGTCAGTTTACATAATCAAAAGGGCTTCAAAAGAATTTAAACTACAATATTGTTTATACCATTAAATATTTATGTTTTTATATATAATATTTTCTATAACGGGTATTGTACTATTATATATATATAATTATTCAAAACAATACAATAATTAATACAGTAAAACAATATTTAAAAAAAAACAAATATAATAAAAGTATTGTTTTGAATAATTATAATTATTGTATTGTTTTGAATAATTATATATATTTTATTATAATTGGAATACAGACATTGATTAATAATTTATATATATACGTGTGTGTGTGTTTGGGTGTGTAATTTAGTAATCAATGTCTGTATACCAATTATAAATAAATATATATAATCCTTCAAAAAACAATACAAGAATTAATTAAAAACTGGTTCAATCTTTTTTAATTCAATTCACATAATTTATATAATGTGTTTGTTTTTCTTATGTTTAAACATTTTTTATAAACCTTTTACATTATTTAAAAATGAGACATTTAATAATTTTAACATTTGAATATGAATATTATTATTACATTCAATACATTTTTTTTTTTTTTTACTTTTGAAGTGCTGTATCCAATTTTGAACCAACTCATGCTCATGTGGAAAATCCTATGTCTGACAGTGAAATGAATAATACATTCATTCATTTAAACAAAACAACAAGAAATGATTATACTTCTTTTTTTGTTCATTTGGCATTTGGTATGCTTTTTATTTAGGTTATTGTTCACACTTATAACATTTCTTTGTAGTGATTGAGATTGACATTTATCAGGAGATTCTTTCTTCAATGATAATTCTGGAGAAGTCTTATTTGTCATATGAGGGCTTTGTTTCTTTTTATCATTAATTTCTAAACAACTTGATGTTCAACTGTATTCTTCTGATCAACCCCATCTAAATCCCTGCACACCCATATGCTTTTTAATATATAAGTAAAAAGTTTGTTATGTACAAATTTGATATTTAATTTAGGATGTTGAATTTCTTTATCTGATATCTTTATTGGTTGGGTGAACAAATCCTCATTCAATTTATTTGTTAATTCTAATTTTGAATATCCATTCACTATCTCTTCATCCATTTCTTTTGATCTATCTGATTTTTAATATAATCCATCAGGATTATACCCTTGTATTTGGCTGTGAAGTTTCATCTGCTCTTGTTCAGTTTCAATTTCTTTGAATAAAAATTTGTTCGCTATTATTCTTTTGTTTTAATTCATCAGATTTCTTCTCTTTGACCATCTGATCTTTTATTTCTAACTCCTCTTGCTGAATTGCTTCTTCCTCATGTTATTTCAGTTCATCTTCTTCCTTATGTTTTAATGCATCATATCAGGGTTATCTTTGAATATTTAAGCTTTTATTTGTAACTATTTCTATTGATTTTTTCTTCAACTTGTTTTAATATATCCAATCCAGATTCTACTATTTGGTCTATTATTTGAAGCTGCTTCTTCACATAAATTTACTTTATCATCTACATATTGTTTTTAACTCAACTATTTTATCTTCTGCCATTTGGTATTTTATTTGAAATTGTTGTTACTTTATTTCTAGTTCTTTTAGTCATTTTACTTCATTATCTTCATTTTCAATATTTTGATTTATCTTTTGACACATCTTTAGTATCACTTGCTTCATATATTTCTCTCTTATGTTTTGCTGTAATTTGTCAATCTCTTGTTCAAAATATTTTTCCTTTTTAATTCTATCTTTTCATATATGTTTTTTAATCTTCAACTCCATTTGATTCATTTGTTTTAGATCATTTTTTATTTTTCTTTAATCTTTAATTTTGTTTGCATTTATCCAATTTGTATATCTTGATTCATTTGCTTTTGGCTATTTTCTATCTGCTTTTAATTATTTACCATTTTCTCTAATAATATGTTGAACATCTTAATCATATCTGTGAGAATACTTCAGCATTTTTATGAATTTTTATCTTTTTTTAAATTTGTTTTTGCTCCATTTATTTATATACATGATTATTTTTGGGTCAACTGACTCCATATCAGAACTCTTTATATCATCTTCTTTCTTTGCACTATTTTCTTCACAATTTATTCTTTTGCAATCACCTCCTGAACTTTTATATTCATATAGTTTTTATTGTGCAATTTTTTGATATGCAAATTTTCTTTAATATGAAATAAACTCTGGATTCACCACCAACTGCACTCCAACATCACTGGATCATACTATAAAAGATGACAAGTAGTTGAACACCAGTTTCTGTTCATAACATCAGCTTTGTTTATCTTTTTTTTGTATAATTACAGCATATAGAGAAAAATATAAATTATTGTCTGATCATCAATGTCATTCATCTAACTCAGACAAGTTTAAAATAGATATAAAAGAGTTACTTAATCGAGCCCTCATGTTAAATTTCCAAAAATTTACATAAGGTATATTTCTTATGCAGTGATCAGACTATACACATTACATTATGTAAAATTATTTAATTAATGTGCTATCTAATAATAAACTTCAGGAAATAGACTCACACATACTTTTTATACATATGTATCTAAATAAGCATTGAAAATGGTTTCTTTTATATGATGAGGATGACTATTGCACAACTATTATTTGTAAAACCAGGCTAGATTTCCAGAACATAAATTACTCCCTCCTTCCATTAAATGGATATGGAATAAATGTGCAGACCAAAAAATCAAATATAGAGGTATTAATACACTATTTAAACCATGAAAAAACAATAGTTCATTACAAAATATAATTGGCAAATATACTTTTCTTTTTTAGCAATAATACCCAATTTACCAATCTTTTTTTTTGTGATTGAGCATATTTGACACAAAGTAAATTTCTGGTCTTTAATAAATCCCACATATGGACATACATATGGCTGCCTCTCACAAATATAATACATTTATTTATATCATAAGTATTATAGCACAGTCACACACATACATCTAATATGGGATAATTTTAATCAATATACTTTTTCTCACAATGATGACTCTAGGTAGTGACTACTTTAGACCTAAATCACAATTTAACAATAACACAATGTATTTATATTAAGTGTTTTCTTAAATCTGACCCCAATTTATGAGGAATACTCTTTAATTAAATGAAGTACTTTTTTGGATCTGACCTCAAACTTACAGAATAAAATCATGAATAAATCCATCATATAGACATTGTCAATAATAAATTATTTCTCAGTGATCTAGTAATTGCATGTATATAGTAAATTCCACATATATAAAAACTAACTTGTAACCATTAATACATACAAATAGATTTGATCAAATATCAAAATAAACCATTCATTTTAATTATCATTAATTATATTACATACATTTTTCTGTCCCCATATTGTTTGGTGATTATTGGAGTTTTTTTTTAAGATGTGCAATTGAGAATTGGTATATTGAGGAATATTAAAATATTAATGGTAATGACTTAGGCAAGTAATAATAAGGAGGCTTTAGATAGGAAATTGATTTTGGTTTCAAGGTATATAAGTAGCATATCTTAAAATGAGACTGTCATGGCATTTGTAGATTTGTAATGGGAAGACTTAAAAAGGTATGAAGAGATACTGTGAAAGTATAGGGTGTACTATTTCCATTTAAGATGTTTCATGTACCATGATTTATTTACTAGCATTGAATTGGAGTTTGTATTAATTTGTATTGTTTTTAAGAATTGTGTGGGAATAATTTTTTTTAAAGAAAAAAAGATTAATAGGCCATCTATATAGGTTGAGCTCAATTTCATTTTTATTATTATTAATTAATTAATATAATATTTTTAAAGAATGAAAATTTACATTATAGTCTTTTTCAAAGAGACTTTTTTTGTTTTGTAGTTTTTTTTAAACCAAAGATATATAAAAAATACCAGACAAAGTTTATTTTTACAAAAAGTATTTGTATTCCATTTTAACTTGACATAAAATCATTTTATATATTTAAACAATGCATATTTGTAATAGTCCTCACCTATTACCTATTATTCTAAAATTATATTTGCAGCATAAAACATTATATATATATATATATATATATATATTAATAATTTATAGTTAAGGTAACCTCTAATATTATATCACTACATCACCACGGGAGTATTGATTATTTTAGGTCTATTTTATACATGTTATGTGCGAGGGTGTGTTTATGTATATATAATATTTTAAATGCCCCGTAGCTATATTATTTCAGCCAAATTCCAATTTTTATTTACTTTGGCAAATATGAAACAGTTTGCTACATGCCAATAGTACATTTTAGCAATTTCCAGCTTCACAATTTCAAATAAGCATTGTTTTTTTTTTTCATTTTTAATCTTATTTATTCAAAGTATCATGTCAAGATTATCAAATGACCAGACAAGATTAGCATATGGTGGTATTTTTTCTTTTTACTCACTAAGCATACTGGAGGTCTGATATTATTGTAATAAAGTAAGATTCCAGAGTGAATGTCATGAGAAAATTGATTTCTTTATAAGTTTTACTTTTTTATGCTTTTATTAGCTCATTCCAGTCTTTTTAATGATTAATTTGCATAACATTTTGATTGCCTAATTTTTTTCTTAATTACATTTTTTTGACAAGAGTTTTAATTTTTATTTTTATTTTTTAAAAATATTTCACGTATATGGAAAACCACAAGGCTGATACTGAAATAAATTCCTCATATATAAATATACGCGAAATGGCAGTGGAGATCGGATTTACCCAAAAAAAATATCCACCCCCGGCCCCCATATTTAAACACAAAAATATTTAAAAAGGGGGAAAAGGTTATTCTTTTTTTTAAATTTTTTTTTCCCACACCCTTCCTCAGAAGACAGAAAAAAAAAAATAAAATATTTATTTTATATATAAAAAAAAAAAAAAAAACCAAAAAAAAACAAAAAATTTATTTACATATAAAAAAAATAAATTTTATTATGGAGAAAGAATTATTATTTTGATTTTTATTTTTATTTATTTTTATATTTATATTTAATTAAATGATTTATTTTTTTTATATATATAAAAATAAATATATATATATTTTTTGAAAAAAAAATTTTTTTTTTTATTTATTTAAAAAAAATTTATACAAAAAAAACCCCCTTTCATTTTTTTTTTTAATTTTAATAAAAAACAAAAAAAAAAATTAAAAAAATATTTAAAAAAAGAAAAAAAAAAGAGAGACCTCCCCCCCAAAAAATTTAAGAAATAAAAAAAAAAAAAAAAAAAAAAAAAAAAAAAGGGGGTTTCCTTCCCCCCCATCCATCAAAAAACAAAGGGGGGGGTATATATATTTTCGCCCGGCCCTTATTCTATAAATATAAAATATATATATCAATAAATCCAAACAATTAAAAAAAAAAATAAATATAACTCCCTTTATATAATTTACTTACTATATTTATCCTTCACTTTAAATTTAATTTATAATTTACAAAATATTTTAAATTTTTAAAATATTAATAAAAATAATAAATCATATAAAAAAAATAAAAATTAAAAAAAAAAAAAAAAAAAAAAAAAAAAAATAAAAATATAAAAACTATTTATTTTTATTATATAATAAAAATATAAAAAAAAATAAAAAAAAAAAAAAAAAAAAAAAAAAAAAAAAAAAAAAATTTTTTTTTTTTTATAAAAAGGAGTATTTTTTTTTGTTTGTTTTTTTTTTTTTTTTATTTTATAATAAAAAATAATAAATTAATAATAAAAAAAAAAATTTTTAATTTATTATATATATATCATTAAGCACCAGTCAACACTTAGACAATCACAATATCAATACAATCAACAATTTCAAACTGTTGTCAAGGCAACCTCCTTTTAATAGTAAAGATGTAATCCCATCTTTATTAATGGTCTAATATCCTTATACAGACACTAAAATTTCCAACTTGACCACAGGGATTGAAATTATTGATACCAAAAAGTTTAAATAAACATCTTTAAACAGGTAAATATAACCTATTCTGAATACAGACTAATAAATAGTCAATTATAACATTATAAACTCCAATTATAAATTTTAAATTGCTCCCAAAGTGCTAATTAAATAATAAGTGTAATACAATCATAGATGAAAGGAATTGTATACAAAGATAACAATTAATATTATTTCGTAAAATACATAAAAACTACAACTTACATATAGTTCTAAACATTATATGCCAATTATTTTCAACTTGTGTTATAAATTATTTTCTACCTGTATGTTTTTGCCATTCATAGTTTTCACTACCTGTGATTGTAAATTTGGATTAAATTTACTTAGCAATTTTTGTACTTTTAATGGCTAATATATAATTGTATAATGTGGCAACCATTTTTATCAAGTAAGTGATTAGCTTATTGATTAATGACTCCCCCCTCATTCTTCTATTTTAATAAGGGTTAGAGAAAACATTAACATGCTGTGGAGTACTTAAAAGTTTTTTTCTTATAAATTTATCAGTTAAAGTAAACGTCATAAGCTTTTGATTAGCAGGATTCCATTTCTCATATTGAAATATATATATTAAGTTTTACCTTCTCTTTTCCATCATCCAATTATAAACAACGGTTGTATATTATTTCCATTTTATCTTCTTTTATGTTTTACCTTTATATAGATTAATTGTTATGGTGTTTCTTTTATTAATAACTATATTATTTTATTGTAATACAAACTCTTTAATTGTTAGATAAAGTTAAAATGTGAGATTTCACATTTTAAAATATATTAATAGGTAGCAACCTACAGAGCAGTTCAGTGACTCTTATCAATCAATTATAACTATCAAAGATTTTAAAATGTAAACATTAGTGTTGACGCGGAATTTACAACTCGCTTTTAAAAGATACACCTATTTGACGAAATTTCTATTTACCTTCTACTTAATTTAATTGATAGTTTGCATAGAAATAATTTTTTTTTAATATTCAGATTGCAGTAATCAAAATGTCTTGTTTTTTAAATTAACAATAAATAAAATATTAATTTAAATTAAACTGACTTTGATTTTAAATTGTAAATAGTTTCAAATAAAATAAAATTTGCCTACAGATTAAGTGTTGTACTTAGGTAAACTATAAATATTTTAAACACCCACTAAATTCTCTAACAGGTCTGGTGCACGCAAAGCTATAAAAGATTAAAAGTCCTTTAATCCTGAACTTGACGCAATTATTTTTGCTATTTTTATATACATTTGTAATGCTAGAATAAATTATAACGAAAAGATGACAAAGTATCTTCATTAAGAATTTAGAATTATAAATGGGTCATAGAACTGCTTCGGCAGAAGTTAAAAAATTTTATTGTTAATATAATTAGTGATACGGGTATATTTAATAATACAAGTAAAATATGAAGAGATATATTTTAGAATTAATAAAAAAAATAAAATCAAAATTTTGAAGTGAGAACGCAAACAAATATCACTGATATTATAAGATGAATAAAAACTCTACAATGGAGTTGGATTGAATAACTAAAAAAGATAAAAACGATTGAACTATCAAATAGCTAAAAAAAAAAAATTATATCTGAGATAGACGATTGCTTTTTGCTGGGAAAAAATAATGGCTGAAACGCATGATAAATTATTGTCACTAATTTAATTTTCTTAAAATTACTCAAAGTTATGACATAACTTGACACTAAGAAATCTTCACAAAAATCAAAATTATTTATTGATTTTATTTTTAAATATATGAAAATGTTTGTACATATATGTGTACGCCTATGTTCTTTATTCTTTTTAGCTAACCAAATTTCTATATTTTACAATGTAATATTAATTTTTAAGGTACCAGTTACCAGTTATGACTTAAGGTATTGGTATCTTCATTTAATTTAACAATTACAATATTATTCCATGCTCATGTTTCCAATTACATTTTAGTCCTGATACATTGCATAAAACTTTATAAGACCCCCCCTCCACACACACACACACACATATATATATAACATTATTTTAACTGCTAAATGTAATCTTCAGACTTCACCAACGAAACCAAATATTGTTGAAAAATATTGCAGCATTCCTCTATACTAGACTGATTGATCATCTAACACAAAATGGCAATTTGTATTAGCTGTTGTGGGTATATATAAAGGTTAGCAAATCTAATAACTGCTTTAAACAAGAATGAAACGCGTACAATCCACAAAATTTGAATTAATCTGTAAATATATGAGGCTGAGATTCCATTTGGATTGTAATGGTTTCAACTTCACTTAAAACATTTATAGATATAGTAAACACCTCCATACTTCCTCATTCTTTTTAAATTCACTTAAATAAAGATATAATAAAAGACAAAGACACCCAAGTTGTATTTCGTGTTAACCAGCATCCATCAGTTGTCCCAGGTCATTATCTTTCATATATATCTTTATTATATGAAAAGTAGATAAAAAATCAGATATATTAATATTTATCTGAGGTTTAAAGTTTATATCTGTCCTAATAATAATCTCTAGTTTCGATAATGATTAGTAATAATCATTATTGTATTTATTTGAAACGGGTGGCGTCAAAGTTGTGTGTGAAGAAAAATTTGACAATGGTAAATAAAAATGTAACAATTTAAAACATTTATTAAAATTGCTAATTCTTGTATACATCCAGTTAATACAAATGGTCATTTTGGGTTGACTGAGAAATACAGTACAGTGGAATGCAAAAATATTTCTGAATAGCATTTGTTTTCATTGATCAAGACTGGATAATACATATAAAAATTAACGTAATAATGTGTATATTATTTTATAAATATTTGAATTACATTTGTTCATTTACATTAAGCTTTGAAATGACTAAGTAATATTCTTTCCTGTGAAAGTTTGAATTATATATAAGGGATTTGAAGATCATTTATCATTTACCTTTTTCAGATGTATGTGGTCATGTGTATTGGCTGTATAAGATGGAGTAGATAGCTGCAGGGATCTTGAAAATCTGAGTTCAAATTCCTTCTAATTGCATTAAGTAGTAGAAACAATATACTTATATTTATGTATAATATATATAAAATACATATTTTGCGGGTTCATCCATGTTAAAAACTTTTAATATTAATATACTGACGTTTCGACTTGGTCACACAAGCCATCCACAGAGTTATAAAAGGTAGAAAGACGGTTGTAGAGGCGCTACAATCACTGATTTGAATAAAATGTTAAAATTCCACCAATAGCAAAAAATGTTAAATTTAGGAATGTTTTTTAAAAAAATCTTTCCAAATAGGAGGAAGTTTGCATGTATCATCTCGCTTATTGATACAATCTGGCCTTTTAAGTATCTCAATGGCTTCTCTAATTTTGCATTGGTAGAGATTATCACATCTGGATATGATCCTGGTACTAGAAAAATCAATTTTATGACCTGAATCTATAGTATGGAGTGAGAGTGCTGATGATGATGAGTGTTGTTTAACTGCATTAGCATGCTCATCTCTCCTAACACTGATGCGATGATTACTCATACCTATGTAAGAAGCTTTACAATTTTTACATGAGATTTGATAGACACCATGAGATTCAAGAGGGATTGAATCCTTAGGCTTGGTTATTATATTGCTGATCTTTTGATGAGCAGAAAATGCTGTATCTATATTATAGCATTTTAATATACGTCCGATACTGTCTGTAGTTCCTTTTACATATGGAACACAAATCCTAATAGCTGATTTATCATCTTTTTGTTTCCTATTTTGTCTATTTTGGGCTTGAAATAAGGCTTTTTTTATAAATTTGTAATTATAACTATTTGCTAATAAAACACTATTAATATGATTTATTTCTTCTTTCAGATGTGTCTCATCTGAAAGGTTAATTGCTCTATTTAAAAGAGTTTTGGCTACAGAAACTATCTGAGTTGGGTGATGATGAGAATGGAAATGCAAATATCTGTCTGTGTGTGTATCCTTTCTGTAAATAGAAAAAGATAAACTATTTGGTGTTCTGGTGACTAGAACATCAAGAAAAGGGAGTTTTCCATCAGACTCTGTCTCCATTGTAAATTTAATATGAGGATGCATATTATTTAAATGTAAGAAAAAATCATCTAATTTATTTTTTCCATGTTGCCATATGACAAAAGTGTCATCTATGTATCTGAGCCAAATGAGAGGTTTTAAAGATGATGATTCTAAAGCACGAGTTTCTATATATTCCATGAATAAATCAGCTATTACTCCTGAGATAGGTGAGCCCATAGGAGTACCAAAAACTTGTCTGTAATGCTGTCCATTGTATACAAAATATGTATTTAAGAGACAATGTTTAATTAAAGCAATAATATGGTCTGGTAAATTGCAACGTTGTGAGATTATATTTAAAGCTTCATCAATTGGAATGTTTGTAAACAAAGACACGACATCAAAACTGACCAGAATGTCATTAGCATTAATTTTTAAACTTTTTAAAACAGAAATAAAATGAAGAGAGTTTTTAATATATGATTTAATAGATGGGATTGTAGGTTTAATGAAATCCGATAAGTATCTGGCTAAAATATGAGTTGGAGAACCTATTGCACTTACTATTGGACGAAGGGGGGTATCTGGTTTGTGAATTTTTGGAAGTCCATAAAATTTTGGACAGACACAAGATTTTTCACGAGGGATTATTTTATTTTTTATCTCTGTTTCAATAGGTGATTTATTAATAATAGCTTTTGTTGTTTTTTCCAAATACGTAGTATGATCTCTTTTTGATAGTTTATAAGTTTTATCATTAAGCAGATCTAAAATTTTATTATGGTAAATGTCACGATCCATTACGACTGTGGCATTACCTTTATCAGCTGGAAGTACAACAATTGATTTGTCCGATTTTATATTATTTAATGCTTGTCTTTCTTTCTTTGAAATATTATTTTTAGGAAGCTTAGCTTTTTTAAAAATATTACAAATCTCAGCTCTAGCCAAATCAGCCGATGTAGAATCAATTTTATCGAGAGCTGATTCAACATTACAAACAATTTTCTCAAAAGGTATCCGGGAAGGTGTTAAAGCAAAATTGAAACCTTTTTCTAAAACCGAAATTTCATCTGTAGAGAGGGCTTTCCTAGATAAATTATAAACGGTTTTTTGATTTGGATACATAATGTTTGGGGATTGTGTTCTAATTAGCATTTGCAATTTTTTCTTTTGCTTTGCTGTTACAAATTCCGAATCTTTAAACGATCTAAAACTTGCAATACGATCAAAACTAGTCCACAGTAAAGGATGTATTTTATTACTAAGGAATAAACGTAAATGTAGCAATACTTTATCAATTTTGTCTAAATTTTTCCGAGTTTCTTTAATAAAAGAGTTTAAAATAATATTGCTAGTTTTCCTTAGAATTTTACTAACATTATAATTGTTCTTGTGAAACACAATTTTACAGCAAGTGGGTATAACATTGTGATTTTTGCACGCTAATAAAAAAGATAAATTACAAAGTAACTTACATTTCTTAATCCACGTTCTTTCAAATATACGAAGCTGTTTAAAAATTTCCTCCCTGTAGAGGTTAATAATGTTAAAACGAAGATTTGCACGGGTTAAATATATAAAATACATATTTTGCAGGTTCATCCGTGTTAAAAACTTTTAATATTAATATACTGACGTTTCGACTTGGTCACACAAGCCATCCACAGAGTTATAAAAGGTAGAAAGACAGTTGTAGAGGTGCTACAATCACTGATTTGAATAAAATGTTAAAATTCCACCAATATATATATATATATATCAACGATTATCAATCCACTGCAGGATGAAGGTCTCTCTAAGTTTAATCCATCTTCTCTGATCTTTAGCTTCTCTTCTCCACATCACCCCTGCACACTTTCTTATTTCATCCATCCATCTCACATGTGGTCTCTTTCTGGGTCTTTTACAATCTCTTGGAATCCAGTTTAAGATTTCAATTGTCCATCTATTATCATCTCTTCTAGCAATATGTCCAGCCCAACTCCACTTCAATCTTTTAATTTTTTCAATGAGGTCAGTAACACCTGTTTGTTCTCTTACCCATACATTGCATTTTTGATCTCTTCTTGTTACTCCCAACATGCATCTCTCCATACTTCTTTGAGTGGTCTGGAGTCTCTGTATTGCTCTTCTATTAAGTGTCCAAGTCTCAGATCCATAAGTAAGAACTGGTAAAACACATTTGTTAAAAACCTTCCTTTTCAAACACATAGGCATATTTCCTTTTAGTATCAAGTTATTTCTACCAAAAGCACTCCAACCAAGTTTAATTCTATGATTAATTTCATCCATTATGTTTCCATCTGTATTAATAATCTGACCAAGGTATTTGTAACTGTTAACTTCTTCTAATTCATCATAATCAATCTTTATTTTCATATTTTGAGCAAATCGATTAAACATTACTTTAGTCTTTTTAACATTTATCTTTAGTCCTATTTTCCTACTTTCATCTGATAACTCCTGCAACATTTCCTGCAGCTCTGAAGCATTATTTGCAAAAACAACTATATCATCTGCAAAATCTAAATGACTTAAATAATCTCCATTTACTTTCACTCCTTTAGTTTCCCATTTTAATCCACAAAATACTTCTTGCAACACTGCTGTAAAAAGTTTTGGAGATATGGAGTCACCTTGTCTTACACCTTTCTCAATGTTGACTTTCCTAGTATCATTATGTAATCTAATTGTTGCTGTTGCATTTTTATAAATATTCTTTAAAATATGACAATATCCTGGATCTATACCTTGATGATCCAATGCTTTAATCACTGAAGAAATGTTTATAGAATCAAATGCCTTTTCATAATCTACAAATCCAAAACATAATGGCAACTCATATTCATTTGTCCTTTCTATAACTTCTCTCAATACCTGGATATGATCTACTGTACTAAAACCACTTTTAAATCCAGCTTGTTCCCTTGGTTGTGGAAATCCAGTGTTCTTTGTAGACGAGTTGTAATTATCTTGGTAAAAATTTTGTATAAAACTGATAAAAGGCTGATAGGTCTGTAATTTCTAATATCTTCTTTATCACCTTTTTTAAATATTAATATTATTACTGCATTCTTCCAATCATCTGGTACATCTTTATCATTTAGACATTTGGTATATAACTTTGCTAAAAAAATTTCTATTTCTTCACCTGCTTCTTTTAATATATCAATTATAATTCCATCATTACCTGGAGTTTTTCCTTTCTTCATACATTTAATTGCATGTTTCACTTCTTCATTTAAAATTCTGGGCAATTTGGAAGATATAATAGGTATAGGAGTCACTTGTTTTTTATTACTATATAATTCTTGATAAAAGTCTTCTACCCATTTCATAATGTCATCTCTCTTTTTAGTAATAATTCCATCTTTTTTTCTTATTGCAGATATAATTTTTTTGCCAATACCAAAATGTTGTTTTACATTCTTGAGACTTTTATTTTCTTCTACAGCTTTCCTTGCTAGTTCAAATTTATACTTTCTTATATCAATTTCAACTTTTTCCATACCATTTTACAAAATTTGAGATGTTCAATCCTTTTTAATGCATCATTTTTGTATATCTTTATATTCCTTCATTTCTTCATAAATTCTCTAGTCTCAGTAAAAATTTTATTGGTCAACTGCTGCTTTTTTTTACCAGCTATCTTTGTTGCAGTTTCTAAAAGTGTATCAGTTATTTTCATATTAATTTCATTCAATTCTGAATCATGTTTAAAATCTACAAATACTTGAAACCAATTTGTCAGTTCTAATTTAAATTCATTAGAATGTTTTTGAAGATTAGAAATATCAACTGTAAAAAAATTTTTCTTAATAATTTTTGTCTCTCTAGTTTTGCATTAACACATATATTACATCTTACTAATCGATGATCACTTCCTGTGTTAAATTTATTAAGAACATTACAATCTTGAAATAGGTATTTTTGTTAGTCAAAATATAATACAATTCTGTTGTACCTTTATTGGGATATTTCCATGTCCATTTCCTTTTAACATTTTTCTCAAAAAAAAAGAATTCATAATATAAAGGTTTTTTTTTCAGCAAATTCATCTAGTCTATGTCCTCTCTCATTTCTATTACCTTAACCAAAATTACCTACAGCACTTTCATCTTTCATTTGTTTACCAATTCTAGCTTTAAAGTCTGCCATAACAATTTTAAAATGTTGTTTACTCTGATCAAAAGTCTTTTGTACATCTATATAAAAATCTTTTACTTCTTCATCACAATGGATATAGTTGATGAATATAGAAACTAATTAAAAAAATGACAACAGATCATCACATACATAATCAGTTTTTCATAATTCAATCAGTAGTTTTACAATCAGTCTTCAGTCAGTCTTGCCACATATCCAGAGTCAGTGTTTTTCATGTATCTAAAGACAATGAACTCTTAACAGTAATAAGAAGCATATGGCCAGATTCTAGCATAAGTCCAATGGAACATCAGCAACCTACCTGATAAAAGTAATGCCTGCCTAATAATTTGAAACCACCAGAAATATCCAACTGTCTTGAATAAGAGTATCACAAAATAGCAATCATAGAAATCTCCACAGAAGCCTCAAATTTTGGTAAAAACTCACATGAAGCAGCACACAGCAAAAATTCAATGTCCAAAATTCTATAGGTAATAAATGACATTTTCTTATTCCATTTCTGATATTAATGTAGCCATTGTAATATTTAAAGCCTTCAGAGTCAGTAAAAGAAATGAACTCTATAGCATGCATAAAATGAACTACTGATGTGTGTGTTTTAAATGTTGTGTGTTTATTTAATGCTCTTTGTTATATTATATTCTATTGTGTGATTTATTAAGAGTACATGTAGTTCTATAAGAAAAATCATTGTTTAAGTTAATTGAGAGTCTATAATAGTAGTTTCCACATTATAATAATAAACATTTCATTAAAATAAATTATCTTTAAAACTTAATATTTTATCTGTCAATTCTTTTACCACTACTTAAAGCAGTAATGTATTATATTATTCCCTTGATTGAGCTAGTTGGGATTTCTTAGGTGCTAAATTAGTTTGCCATCATTCAGGGCATGTTAGTTGCTGTTGTAATTAACTGTCACCTGGAGTTTACTCTGAAACAAAAAAAGTTCTTTGAATGATAGGTGTTGAATTTTGCAGACAAGAAGTTCTGTGTTCTTGAAACATATATATATATATATATATATATATATATATATATATATATATATATATATATATATATATATATATATATATATATATATGCATAGCTCCAGCTTGGCCACAGGTACCTTCTGGGTATTATTCTTCTCTGCCTAAGGGATTGGTGTGGAGCAATACTCAAATTGCATTGGAGTAGATTGAATGTATAATATATAATTGTATCATATTCTTTTTTTGTATAAAAGTAAGTCTTACAATTTTATCCCAATTTCTACTTCTGCTAAAGAGTAAAAGTTCATGCTAGATGTTGTTTTCCTATTTGATTGACTACCTCACCTTTTCTATTTGGCTTTTTCAATGTGGGAGCAGAACCAACATATGACTAATTAATCATATGTCAAATAAAATTAAAGAAAATAAATATTCAAAGAAATGCTAAATTGCATAAAGTTGTATAATTTAAATTAAGAATTGACCAAAACTATGTTTTTTCTTTAAATGAAAAGAGAGAATTAAAGGCAGTCGGATATTTTGGGTGGATTTAGGGCATTGAGAATGAGTAGAGAAAAAGGACAAAAAGGGTTGGAGTCAGTCATATGTTTCATTTTAAAAGAATAAATAAACAGGAATAATATTTTGTGATGTTGAATTCAAAGAGATAATAAATATTGTGTTTAATTTTATTTGTCATTTAAAAAAAGTACAGCATAACTGTGGACAAAGAAATGGAGCCAGAAGAAAGCCTGATATTTCTTAAAAATTCCCAAATAATAGAGAAAGAAGAAATGTCTGAGATGCAGTTGTTGATGAAAATGATGGTAAATATGATGAAAGAAATGCAAGAATTCAAAGCAGAATTGAGGTAAGAAATGCATCAGGAATTTAAGCAAAGTCAGCAAGAGTTCAAAGTAAAAATGATTAGAGAAATAAGAGAAATAAAACATGAGATAACAGGAAAGATAGAAAAAAAACAAGAAATCATACAGATAAATTTGGTTAAAGAAAGTCAGGAAGTTGAAAAGGAAGTTGAGGTGGTAAGAAATGTAAGTGAAGGGAAGGGTGAATTAGAAAATGTAGATCAAGAGATAGTAGAACAATATAGCATTAAGTATAGCAATTTTGAAATGGAAATAATACAGGTAGAAGATAATGTAAAGGAGTTTTCACAAGAAACTAAAAATGAAAAGGTTAAAGTAAATGTTTGTTTTATGTGTAGATTTACAACAAAGAGAAAGAGCAGGAAAAACTATTCTCAGTTTAAAGAACTACGGAGTTTTGCTAAGTATACAGGTTTTTTAATTTACGAGGCAGAAAATAAAAGGGAACAGGAAAGAGATAAGACAATTATAAGGAGGGATAGACAAAAGGGGAAAGTTAATTTATATTATAGAGTTAGTAGAAAAAAAGAAAGAGCTGCCTGACTGAGTTTAAAAGTTAGTAAATGGATGGAATAATAAATGGAAAGAAACAAAAGACTGGAAGTGGACTAGGAGTTGAATAAAATTTTGACATAGGTGATAAATCTGAATCAGAAATTTCACTATTTTAAATTAAAAAAATAAATTAAAAAAAAAAGAAAAGGAAATGATGAGTTGTTTTTTTTCTCAAAATAATAACAATGAAGTCTTCCTAAATAAAAGATTGATTTACATGTTCATATTAAAAAGAAATGTACATAAATAAATAGGTCAAACAAATGGTTTAAAGTAATCGAGTTAAATAAATAAATATAAAATATCAGTAGAAAAAATAATAAAGTAGTGTAATAAAATAAACTAGTTTTTTTTTTTTTCAAATACACTGAAAGTTAATAAATGCAAGTTAAATAAATGGTTTAAAATAATATTCATAAGGGTTAATATAAATAAATAATCTAAGTTTAAGTTAGGAGTATATAAGAGAGTGTAATTAATTGAAAGGAGGGTAGCAAGCATAGCATTAAGTTTTAGGAAAAGTTAAAGCTATTGGCTGGATGAAATTAGTATCTGTAACAGACTGTTAGAAATCACTTCTTTGGGGGAAAGTCCTCATTCTCTTTAAATATGCACATTGGGAACAACAATAGTAAGCCATGAATCACTTCTTTGGGGAAGAATCCCCATATTTCATATTATTCTCAAAACATAAGTCAAATTGGACAGTAGATGAATCCTGCCATTGGCAGTGATTTTTTCTTTTCACAAAGTTTGGTGGAAATCTGGCATATGAAGCTTCATATCAAATATGAGTAAGTTAGTATAAGCCAACAACTCTGCATCCACATCATTTCTAAGATCCCTGTATCACAAAAATAGTGTTGTCCTCATAGTCATCATGTAGTACAATATCATTGTAAGCAATGTCATCAACCTTAGAGGAAAGTAAAGCATAGTCAAAACAGATTGCTCTCAGCATGTATAGTCCTAGATATGAAGAAAAGGTAAACGTAGAAAGATAAAAACTAATGAACATAGTTCGGATTTAATAAAGAAGTTATCAGAGATAAAATGGTCAAAAATGACACATTTTACTTTTGTCAGGGTAGTGGGGTAATGTACCACTTCTGAAGAGCACTCCACGTGAAATTGTTGGTCACAATTATTAAAAGTAAAAAATTTCTTAAGTAACACACAAGTTTTAAGAATTGGCCAATAAATAATAGAAACACTAAGCTGTCCATAAATAACTGAATTAAAATATCTTATTTGAAAAAAGAAAAATCTAAAAAAAAAAAGTTTAAAGAATTATTCATATAAATATCATTTATCAGTAAAAGTTGCAATTAATTAATCAAAAGGGGATAGAAAATGTAACTTAGAAAAGCTAAAAGTAGTTGATTTTCAAGTAATTAAAAGTTAAAGCTATAGCAATTTTAAAATAAATCTTTTCTATGAAATTAAAAATACTCACTCTTTTCATTTAAACTATTAAAGGGAAAAAGAAATAAATCTTAAAACTAAAACTAAATAAAAACTCTTCCCATTTATTTAAAATGAATGAGATTGTAAATAACAAATTGATTATAAACATAAAGGAATATTTAAAAACAAATAAAAGTGTTTAATTGGAATTTTCTCAAGGATTGTATACAATCATAAGCTATGTAAAAACAGAATTAGGAATAGCTACTAATTGAAGAATCCATACACAAATAATTAATTAAAATATTGTCAAAAGTTTAATGAAAAGCAGTGGAAAAAGTATCAAAATGGATATAGCTGGGTGGGTATAGAAACTAATTGAAAAAATGACAACAGGTCATCACATAAATAGTCAGTTTTTCAGCATTCAATCAGTAGTTTACAATCAGTCTTGTCATGTATCCAGAGTCAGTGTTTTTTATATATCTAAAGACAATGCAGTGTTAGCAGTGGTTGAAAGCATATGGTCAGATTCCAGCCTCAGTCCAATGGAACATCAGAAACCTGCCTGATAAAAGTAATGTCTGTCTAATAATTTGAAATTGCCAGAGATATCTAACTGTTTTGAATAAGAGTATCATGAAATAGCAGTCATAGGAACCTTCACAGAACCCTCAAATCTAATCAGTTGGTAAAAATTCACATGAAGCAGCAAACAGAAAGAATTCAATGTCCAAAATCCTATAGGTAATAAATAATATTTTTTTATTCCATTTCTGATATTAATGTAGCCATTGCAATCTTTAAAGCTTCCAGAATCAGTAAAACAAATGAACTCTATAGCATGCATAAAATGAACTATTGATGTGTGTATTTTAAATGCTGTATGTTTATTTAATGCTCTTTATTATATTATATTCTATTGTGTGATTTATTAAGAGTAAGTGTAATTATATAAAAAATTGTTTGTTAAGTTAATTAAGAATCTATAATAGTAGTTTCCAAATTATAATAAAATAAATTATGTTTAAAACTTAATATTTTGTCAATCAATTTTTTACCACTAATTAAAGCAGTAATGTATTATATTATTCCCTTGATTGAGCTAGTTGGGATTTCTTAGGCACTGAATTAGTGTGATGTCATTCAGGGCACATTAGTTGCCATTGTAATTAACTGTCACCTGGAGTTTACTCCAAAACAAAAAAGTGCTTTGAATGATAGATGTTGAATTTTGCAGCAAGAATATCTGTCTTCTTAAAATGTAGAGCAATACTTAAATTGCATTGGAGTAGATCGAATGTATAATATATAGTTGTATCATATTCTTCTTTTTTTTTATATAAAAATAAGTCTTACAATTTTGTTATCCCAATTTCTATTTCCACTTAAGAGTAAAAGTTCATGATAAATGTTGTTTTTCTATTTGATTGTCTACCCTATCTGGTTTAATATGTTAATTTTGTTAACTATAGCTGAGTGCTCTTTTGGTTAATGAAGCCAGATTCATAGCTTTCATGAGGTCACTGGATAATGCTGTAGCATTTAAATGTACAATGTCCATTTATTTAAATTAGTTATTTAAATATTCTATTTGTTGGAGACTTGGAAGTTATTCTCTTTTTTATTAAAGGCCTGATTGTTATTAGCAATAAATCATGCCACTTTCACTTTCATTTTTTATCATCTTCTTTTATGCATCATGCCATTAACGAAAAGAAAATAACATCCAACTTTCTAACAAATAGAATTTTAGATCATTAATTTAAATAAATTAGTAGTATCCATTTAAATGCTACCATATAATCCAAATAACCCATAAGTGCTATGAATCTGTCTTCCATTGCTGAAAGCAAGCTCAGCTACAATTAAGATTAACGTAGTTAACATTCAAAACATGAAAGCAAACCAATTACAAATAGATTAAGGAAAAGGAAAATAACCTGAATAATACATAATTGGTTTAGTAATTAATTTTTAGCTTGATTTCTTATTAGTTGAGCATATGAAACAATATAAATATAATATATTAAGAGATTTCTATGTAATAAATGAGCTTGAATGAGCTGATGATTTTAACAAGGTTACAACAAATCCAAAACATAGAGTTATACTATCATTGTGGAACAATGTTGAGATATTTCCCAAAGAAATGCGTTTGCACAAAAAATTAAAAGCATCACAAAATATCAAATAAACTGATGCTATTTCTATGTAATTTAACAGCATAGAGATACACTGCTTCCTGTTATTAAAAGCGGATGTGTGGTTGACTCAATTATCCATTTTTATAAATATCTCTCCTATGCAAATCCAAGTGCCAAAAGATTCAATTATGGATCGTAAACTACATCATGTCAATCCAGTAATAAGAGCTTCCATTGCAGGCTATTAAACACTCTTGAGCTAAGGACAAATGCAAAATTCTGAGAGATTAAAATTCGTATCTCCAAAAATGATCCAGTGTCATTTGGATCTTTTATGCTATAAAATATTACAGCAGAACTGCAGCAATATCATCCTCATAATAGCTTTTCAAAAAGACATTAACACAACTTATAGCTGTTGATGATATTTGAATTTTTTATTTTTACATAAAAATAATTTATGATTAGATTGTTTGCATTTTTCATAAATTGTATTAATTTATAATGTTATTTAAAAAAATATTACAGAAAATATCATAAGTATGCATTATTTAAATATATATATATATATTGGGTCAAATTACTTAACCTTTTATAGATTCTATTTTAGAATTTAAAAAAAAATTAAAATAAAATTTTACAATATTTATGTATAGTTTTATTATTTTTTTTTACAAAAAAAAATCGTATCATTTTATTACATTGTTTCTTAAAGTTTCTTTGGTTTAAAAATGGATAGATAGTTTATTAGCTAATATCTTCAGTACAACTTTGATGGGTCCACTTGATATGTAAAAATAAAATGTTATTTCGTACATCTATTTAATTATTACTAATTAATTCAAATGCTATGTCTTAATTTCAAAAATAAAATAATTATTGAGGCCAACATGATATGAATTCTAATTTGCAAATCATTGTGACAGTTAATCTATTGTAATTTAACTTACGTACTATTTGTTTATATAATGTCAGAAAATAAGATATTTATACCTTAAAAAAATATTTTGAACATTAGCAGTTAATAAAAAAGGAAACAAAAATTTTAATATTAAAAATTTAATTTTTGATATTTATTTTAGTAATTATACAATATCAACTAGAAGAATATTTTTATAAAACATTTGTTTAAATTTTTATCATCCACTTAGTTTAATAATGATTAAGTAATCATTAAACTAAGATAAAAACTGGTCAGACAAAAATAATCTATAGAAAGAACACATTGTCCTTGTGAATTTAAACAAGAAATTGTTTGAATCAAAGGTGATTATATCTTACATTTAAAAAAAAAGAAAACAAATAATAAAAACATATTTTAGTTTTAGTCATATATAACTAGCATCTTTCATTCATGTTCTTTAAGATCCTTGAAATAAAATTTGATAAGAAATAGTAAGATTTAATACTCTAAAACATAAATTTAAAAACATTATTGTGCATCAGTACCCGTTTCTGCGTTCAAATCCTGCCTGGTTAATAATTGAAAATATTTTCAGAACCTAATCAGATTTAACTTTTTTTCAGAGAACTAGCATAGGCAGTCTAGACAGTATTCAAATACTCATAGATAAATAGGTATCTTGCTTTTTAAATGAGATTGTAAATAAAAATGGAAAACAATTGTTTGAACTAATCTGATGATAAAAAAAATTTCTTTCTAATTCTTTTACTTTTGTAAAAAGCTCTTGAAAACCTCTGCAAAGCTATTTTATTTTTCTACTTTATCTATCTTGAATCTTGTGTTGTTGTTTTATATCAAAACAAGAAATAAAGATTAAACCACTAAACATCACATGATCACCATCTTATACTAGCACATAATTGTTGTAAACAAAGGCAAAACTCTCCATACAGTAGTGCCACCATATGCCAACCAGAGTAATCAATGGATGCACAAGCCTTCTGGCATCCATTGATTACTCTGGTTGGCACAGGGTGACACTACTGTATGAAGAGTTTTGCCTTTGTTTAAAATAAAGATTATATATATATATATATATATATATATATATATATATATATATATATATATATATATATAATGTCTGTATAAGATTTTTCCTGTTGTGTAGCATGAAATGTTAGTTCAATACAAAGATGTCATCATGTTTCCTTTGTGTTCATTAATCTTTTTGACTTTAGTCACTTTAAATTAGTTTAGAACTTGATCGGCATAACCCTCCTGTGACATCATTTATATTACAGAACTAACAGACACAATGAAATTATATGCTTATACAGTTCCTTTTATATTTTTTAATTCTAAGATTAAACTTATTTATGTAGCTTTCAGCATTAGAAAGCAATGATGTGGATAAGTTTAATAGGCTGATACTCCTTAATTGTGATATTGCACAAACTGACACAATCAATCGGCAATCAAATTGAAACTTGAGTTGAGACAGAAACTTCCACTTATCAAATCTTCTAACTTATTATGTAAGTACAAAAATTTAGGAGAGATATTTTAAATTTGTCTCTTTAGCATTTTCTGACTAGCTCATTATGCCAATTATATAATTCATCAAAATTGTGGAAACTACATGCAAAATCAGTAATGACAGTATTAATAAAATTTTATTTGTTGATAATTTATTAAAACCTAAATAGAATTTTCAAACCTGAATACTGAGCATCTTTTAGCAAAACTCATCTTTCAAAGAAAATAAATTTAACTAAATACAAAAATGTGTAACGTTTTTTGCTTAAAACCTTTTGACTCTCAGTATGGCTTCTGCACGACTAACTGAAAATTATGACTTTCAACTGGGTTTTTGTGTATTTGGTAAATGTCACACATACAGGACTTACTTCTTTCTTAGCCTTGTTTTGCTTCCTGCAAGAATATGTAAGAATTTTTTCTCTACAATAATTTTTAGATTTTTTATGAATTTTTTTAGCGAAGAGTACTTAAAATTTTTTATTTGTATCATTTTAGATATTGTAAAAAAGTTATTCCACAATGGATGCATCAATTACTGAAGATTTTAGGTTTTAGTTCTGATTCTGATTTTTCTGTCGTAGATGTTAGTGATTCTGGGCCTTCATCTCAACCAGAATCAGATACATTTCTGGATAATGTTCAAGGGTCACATGCGGCAATCAGAACATTTACTAAGTCTCCTGGGCTAAATTTTCCCATCACCCATGAGTACACAATTACTGATTTTTTTATTTATTTTATGATAAAAAATTATATATGTGCTGAGACAAATAAATATGCTGTAGAAGTTTATTCTACAGAACTGGAATCTTATGGAATATACGATATTTTATACAGACTTTCTGGCTTCCTCAATCCATCCAGTCTATGTTACAGAGCCATGTATTTGAACTCAGCCTTTCTTTATATCTTTTATGCAAAATAATAAATATATTTTATGTATATACAAGTTTATTCTACACAACTGGAATCTCATGTAATATAGGATATTTATACAGACTTTTTGGCTTCCTCAATCCATCCATTCTGTGTTACAGCATCATGTATTTGAACCCAATCTTTCTTCCACAGATATAATCATAGTTGATAATAAAAAAAAATTATCTTTATTGATTTTTATTCACTTTATTTTTATGAGTTTGATATTTTTTTTAATACACTGTTCTATTACTGTTTTCTCCACTAAAAACCATTCATACTGTTAATAGATACTTTTGCACAAATGAACACATCTGGCTCTAGAATAAAAATGGACCACAGCAAGGCTGCTGTTTTAATAATTTTCTCAGTGAAAAATTAACTCAGATAAGACTTCCAATATACCATTTTTTTTGTAATTTTGTGACAGATGTGATGAAGCTGTTTATGAAATTGTCATTTTATCATTTGAATTTCAAAATTTAGGATTTGTGAATCAGTGTAAAAATAAACATTCTTAAAACTATTAAAAATATTTTTTTTAACTTTTTCTTTAGGAAATGACTATTTTGACAGCTTCATTACATTCTTTTATGTATGCCCTTTCTTACAATGTATGTATTTTTACATTTATTACATCCAAACACAAAATATCTAAGTTATTAGAGTTAGAGTAAATTTTTCTAAGAATTACAAATGGCTGCCTGGAATAGAAAGAGTTAAAGTTAAACCTTTGAATTAAAAAAAATACATTGTCATGTATTTAATATAATATCTCATTTGTTACTTTATATTCTTGAAAATTCTAGATGTATTAATGCAGGGCTAATGGCACTGAATATTGGTTTGTTCAATGGTCAATGAATTCATTATATTGGTGCTTATGCTCAAAGGTAAGATTAGAAATGTTAAAAAAATTGTATTCATTTGTTGCTTTGTGTTATTACATCAATATTAAATAATATTCCAAATATTTTGATGACTAATGCCCATGATTTATTGGAAATAATTGCTTCTGTGAACTCAAATATTTTAAAGATATTAAATTTTGATATAAAACAAGAATTGACTATTGTAAACACTTTAATGGCAGAATAAAAATTAATTGCAATCTATAAGTTAAAATATAAAAGATTGTTGAACAGATCACAGGCTACTACATTTCCATGTTAAAATGATAAGATCCTACGCCAATTATACTGAAAGAAATTAAATGTTATGTTTGAAATATTTGAACACTTTTTATTTTAAAAATATCTATAACTTCCTTCATATTTCAATCAGTATTAAACAGTGAAACTGTCAATTTTTATTTTCAAAATTATCATACCGCTAAAACATTAATCTATGGATTTATTAGTATCCACAAGTTTACTAAAAAAATCCTGACAATTTCTTAGTCAATAACACATTCATTTAATTAATTTCTCATCTAATCCTTTGAATTTAAATAAAGAAATCAAAACAGTTGCTTAAATTTTTAAAAATAGACACTGCAGTTTCTGATAAGATTCATAAATAAATTTTGAAATATAATAATGATGATATGGTGTTTTGAAATTATTGGCAATTTAAAAAAATGTATATGAACTTTAGAAGTTGTATCCCCTAATTTCAACAAGATTACTACTGTTTTATTTTATAAAAATAAAAATGCAATAAGGCTTCAGTAGACATTATAATTTGCTATAAAAAAACATATTTTAGTGATATTATGGAATAATTTGCCTACAGCAATTAAAACCTTTATATACCATTAAAAAATCAAACATCAGTATGATGTCTTTCACATCTTGCAATACGAAACCATACATTCATAATATCAATATTTTGCAGTATTTCAAGTTTATAAATATGGTTTCTTGTACAAGAAAGTAAATCCTTCTTTTGATTTCATTCAGCTTTATTTTTAACACAAATCTAAGTACCCAATTATAGATAAATTCCTAAAAACATACTACAAATTAAATTTAAGATTGCACTACTTTGATCTCTAATGGAGACACATTTGTAAACTTATTTATAAAAATACTAATATGTTTGTATCTACTCTCACTATATAGTTCACAATTACCAATAATTTCAAAATTTTCTGTCTCTGAAATAAAAAAAAATGTTTTCTACATTAGAAATTTAGTTAATGATGTTTCAAACTTTTTAATCCATTACTCAAACATTATATCATTTTCTATTAGATACTGTATAAATGCTAAATTATAATGACTTTATGATGATTTAAGCAGAAGATTTTTAAGTAATATATATTTTAATGAAATAAAAAGACTCAAACATTGCATTTTTAATATAAAGTCTTATTAATAAGTCTATTTAAAAATTTCTTTACATTCTACTGCATTTTTTAATTTCTATTAAATTTTTTCTGTCTATTAAACACAGTTTGTGACCATTTACTTTAAAAATAATGTTCAATTAAGAAAGTTTGATTTTATTATATAGACAATTAAATTGAAACTACAAAAACCAGAACATATAAAAGTTATGTTGCCCTTACTATTTGAAACTTGACTTCACACATTCAAAAACATTACATTTGATAATTAAAAAAAATGTAACAAAAGAATCAATTGAAGATGGTATAATCAAATCCATTTACTTCTGTTTCTAATCAGGACTCAATCCTTTTTTCTTTTCAAAAATATACAGTACATATAGCCATATAATTCTATAATTAAAACCACTTCTTTTCTTTTCAAAAACTTTATTTGATGTATATATATATACACTTATCTCCAACGTTTCGACTATCTTTACTCTATAGTCATTTTCAAGGATCTAGAAAAAACATTACATTATAAACAAACTTCACATAATAAAAACAAAAAACAAAAAAAACAACAAAAATAATCAAAAACAATATAAAATTTTATGGGGTTTATATGTTTTATATTGTTTTTGATTATTTTTGTTTTTTTTGTTTTTTGGTTTTATTATGTGAAGTTTGTTTATAATGTAATGCTTTTCTAGATCCTTGAAAATGACTATAGAGTAAAAATAGTCGAAACGCTGGAAATAAATGGATATATATATACATCAAATAAAGTTTTTGAAAAAAAAAGAAGTGGTTTTAATTATAGAATTATATGGTATAATCACTATCTAAACATTTACATACTCTAATAAACAAAACATGTGCAATTTTCTATTTAGTTAATCGACAAGCAAAATATTAACCACAAATATATTTTTTTGCCTAAATAATTTTAATAGGTCTCATATAATATATTTAACCTTCATACATGCACTGTTAATATAAATTGATACATACTCACTTATAAGTAAAGATTTTTCAATGTATTTAGATTCTAAATCATTAGAAGTTAATTGCAGATATTTAAAAATGATGAAATTATCTCTCCCGAGATATTTGAATTTCATTTATACTATTTGAACATCACTTAAAAAATCAGGCATATAATAGACTCAAGCACAGAATAATGCACAGTAAGCAAAAGTTGACATATATGGTTAAGCTTGAAGGACAAGTGTATTTACTTATAGGTGTGTGTATGTCATTTTCTATTAAACAGTGCATGCATGAAGATTAGTTTACTTCTCATTATATTATAATAAATATTGTGCTGTATAAAAATTAAATACTTATCAATCTATTTACTGCTCATATAATAACATCAGAATAACATCATCATTATTAAGTTATTATTTTGATGTAATATGGATATTCTAAATTCAAAGTATAATCAAAAAAGATTTTTGGAATGACTATAATGAAATGGACAAAAAGAAAAAAAATAGAATCAGAATTTCTTTGTATGTAATTAAATAATTTCATTGTCATAATTAGAGTAAGGATTTGATTATGGCATAAAAGTCCAGTCATAATGAGGTTAGATACTGATATTTAAGCATCTGAAGAAGTAAAATATACAAAAAATAAGAACAATAGGAAATGAAAATACAAACATTTTAATAGTATTATATATATTTACAATTTTTTTTTGCTAACATAAATTTAGAGATGGAAAATAAAGTGTTTTCAACAAAATGTCCTCTCCCACACACAGACACTCAATATAGTTAGAAAACTAATCATTCTTTTGAGATTCTCTGGCTATGGTAGTGTAAAAATTTCCGATATTATTTTATTTTATAAAATTGCATGGTTACATAAATAAATAATGTTAAAGTTTTACTCATAAATTTTTGCCATTAAGTATATGAAATAACATCACTTTAATGTTTGCATTCTTTTTGATGGTACAATTTTGCTTTTTCTAAATATTTCATAAAATATTAGCCACTATTTCTTTAAAATTTATAAATACAAACTTTTCAGTCTTTCTGAATTGATGCAATAAGTTATTTTGATGAGTCTCTGAAATGAAAATTGATAAGAAAAATGCATTTTTATGTAGTGTATTCAATTATTATATAAAGATTCCATATAAAAATTTAAATATAAAGTCTCAATTATCAGTAATAAAAATATTCTAACAAGAAAAAACAGTACTTCTACAGTAATGTCATACAAATTATGATCTTTTCAGTCATATGACAACAAATATTCTTGCTTTGCTAATTTAATGCAGTGTCTAAATGGTATACTTGATATCACAATATTTTCAAACATTGAAATAACATTAAATTGCCAATAGACGTTTGACCAATCTGATCACTTTGCTAATTTAAAAGAACAAAAAAATAAACATCAACAAATATTTTAAAAACTTGGATAAATCTTATTAAATTAACAAATTTGGCTTGATAATTCTGAAAAATGTTCAATGTATATTTATGTAATAAAATTTATTCATAGAAACAAAACAATATTAAATACATTTAATAATAATGATGATGATAATAATAATTTAAAATTATGTACTGGTCCCAATATCAGTGGGATATCAAATAGTAGATTAATGGTCAGATGTGAAAAATAACTTTGAATAATTTAATAAGAAGAGATGGAGTATCCACTGCTAAAGTTTGTTCATTACAGTTACATAATATATCCTATGTAAGCAAATTTTTCTTTACCCCATCTGTATTTTTCTTTTGTTATCGTATTAACTTTAATGAAACAACTTGATGTAGAATCCAGTTTCTATGAACATCTCTTGTGTTTGGTGACAATAGGATTATATGTATAACCATATTTGCATCTTTTAATTTTGTGCAACAATTTTTATTCCAACCATTCTTATTTTTACTTACGAGAACATCCAAATCTATAATGTAAGCAAATCTTTCAATGTCAAAAAAACAATAATGAGAGAAATTTAGATTGTTTGTAATCCATAATTATGACTTTGTATGAAATAAAATAATAAATAGTTTAATCACATTGCAACCAGGTTTTATATTAAAGGTTTATTACAAAAAATGTTATCATTCAACAGTTTTATTTATGTAACTTTTGTCTTCTACATATGTGAAAAAGGACTAGAAATTAAAATTTAAAACGAATAATCTCATTTAAATAATATAAATTGTTGTAATATATTAATGATAAAGGTTCGAATTTTTTATACAGTTACATAGAAAATATAATTTAGCTTTATATGGAATGCTTTCAAGTTTAATAGAGTTGCACTTATTATATATATATTATTATCATCAACCATAATTGATCCACTGCAATATAAAATTTTATCCAAAGGCTAATATAATTTTTCTTACTTCTAGCCCACATCACACCAGTAAATTTCTATATTTCATCTACCAACTTCATACATAGCCTCTTTCCAGGACTTTTTCATTATTTTAGGATCTAATTTAAAACTTCAATTTTCCATCTATTATCACCTCTTCTAGGAATGTATCCAGTCCAGTTTCATTTTCATTCTTTATAGTTTCAATGATGTCATTGAATTCTGTTTGTTCTTTCAACCGTGTATTCAATTTTTATAACTCCTTTTACTGATGAGATATCCATATTATGTTCAAAGGTCTTAAGCCTCTGAATTGCCCTTCTGTTAGGTGTCCAAATCTCAGATACATAAGTAAGAACTAGTGAAGCAGAATTATTAATGTTTTTTTTTTCAAACACATAGGAATATTGCTTTCCTGAAGGTTTGTGATAATGGTAGTTTAGTTGTACTTATTTGTGGGACTATTTCCATCATCTATTACTGAGTTTTGAATGTCTTTAAAAAATTTAACTTCACTTAAATTTTTAAATTATATTGAAGTATTAGTAATAGCACACAGGTGATTATATGTACAATGTTTCAAGTTGCTGCATAATTTTCCTCTCTTCTTCTGGTGTTGCTAGCTTGACCAGTGGCAGTACTAGCATAGGAATCAAACCTGGTTTTTTAGATTTTTAAATATTAAATTTTAAGGTAATCCTAACCAACTGACTCATCCTATTGAATTTTAAACTAATACTCCAACCAATTGAGCCATCATACCAAGAATGGCTCAATTAGTTGGAGAGTCATCTTAAAATTCAATTTTCAAAAATCTAAAGATTCAGTTTAATATCTATGCTAATAATATCACTTGTCAGGCCAACAAGTCCTGAACAAGAGAGGAAAATAATATCACTTAAAATGCTGTGCAAATACTAATCTGTGGGCTACTAATAGCAGTTGAATGTAATTGGACAAATTAAATAAAGTTATTTTTTTCTAAAGACATTCTATACTTAATATTAGATGATGAAAATAGTCTAACATATAAATACAGCATAGACATATTTCTTTTTAATACTAAATTATTTCTATCTAAATTATTTCAATCAACTTTAATTCTAAGATTAATTTCATCCATTATGATAGGACCCATATTTAGAATCTGATCAAAGTATTTATAACATTAACTTCTTCTATTACATCATTATTCTTTTTTTTTAAATTCCTTTAAATATTTTTTCAATCTTTTAGCACTTGTCTTTATGTTTTTCTTACTTCCATCTGCTAGCTCTTCCATGATTTCTGAAGCTCTATAATATTATTTGCAAAATCAATTACTTCATTTTGAAAACTTAAGTGGCTTTAATAATTTTCATTTACTTTTACTGCAAGATTTCCATTTTAATACATAAAATACTTCTATAATTGCTGTAAAAATTGTGGATATAAAAACTCACACTTATGTGCATCTTCTTATATTAATTTTTTTAGTTTGTCATACAATCTAATCATTGTTGTTTCACTTTTGTACATTTTGTTAAGAAATGACAATATCCTGGATCTATATCATTAATATCCAGTCCTTTAATCATTATAGGAATGCTTATAGAACTGTGTGTATTTCCTATGGTCTACAAATCCAAAGCATAATGGTAACCCAAATTCATTATTCTTTTCTATAACTTCTCTCATTACTTGGATGTGTTCCATTGTGCTAAAAATATTTTTAAATCAAACTTGTACTTTTAATCAGTTAAAATATAATTTACTGTAATTTAATTGTATTGATCTTAGTAAACATTTTGTATAGAATTGATAGAAGTCTGGTTTCTTATCTTAGTTGGCACACCTTTATTATTTAGTTGTTTGAGATATAATTTTGCCAACAATTTTTCTAACAAATCAATTATAATTCCATCATTTTCTGGAGATTTTTTTCATCCATTTTATGTCATGTCTCTCTTCTTTATTTAAAATTCTGAATAATTCAGATGAAATAATTGCAATAAATACTATGTTTTCATTTTTTATTTCTTTGTATATCTTTATACAATTCTCCAAGCCTTTTATGATGTCATCTCTCCTTTTATGTAATGATTTGTTTTATACTTATTTCAGTTTTTTTTTTTCTATTACCAAGACATTGTTTTACATTTTTGAGACTTTTACTCTCTTCTGTAGCATTCATTACCAATTCACAATTATATTTTCTTATATATTTCATTTCAGTTTTTGCAGTGTATCAGTTATGTTTTAATTGATTTCATTCAAGTCTGGACCATCTACAAAATCTGTTAACATAATTAAACTAATTTGCAAGTTTTAATCTAAATGTATTGGATTGTTTTTGAAGGTTAATAATATCAACTTTTAATAATGATTTCACTAATAATTTTTGTCTTTCTACTTCGTAATAAATTTTTATCTTACATCTCACTAATTGATGGTAACTTTCTATGTTGAATCTATTAAGAATATTATAATTTTGAAATACATATTTTCTGCTGACAAAATGTAATTTAATTTTGCTCTTTTATTTAAATGTTTCCATATCCATTCCATTTATTGTATTTCTCAGAGAAAAAAAAAAAAATAATATAGTAGCGTTGGTGGCTTAGCGGTTAGCATAGCTGCCTTCCAAGCAGCTGGTCCAAGTTCGCTTCCCGGTCAACGCATTTGACATATAAAAAAATCCATAATATAGTTTTTATTTTTTTCTGCAAATTACACAAGTCTGTATTCTTTTTCATTTTTCGTCACTAACAAAAGCTTTCAATTGTTTACAATTAAAATTTTAAATTTTCCCATTAAAATTTTAAAATGTTGTTTAATCTGATCAAAAGTATTTTTAAAAATTCTGTACTTCTTCATTATAGGAAGAACTTGAAGCATAAACCTGTTATTTATATTTCACAACTTTGATTAATTTGAATAATTAATATTGATAGTCTTTGCCTTTATAATAAAATACATAACCACTTTTTAAATCAATTGCTCTTTCTCCTTTTCATGGTGTCATCTCTCATTTTAATAATAGTTACATCTTTTTTATAGCACAAATAAGTTTCCTATCAATAGAAAGAATGTTGTTTTATACTCTTAACATTTTATTTTTTCCACAGCTTTTCTTGGTAGTTCACAGTTATATTATCTTATATCATTGTCAACTATTTTTCACACTATTTTACAAAATTTTAGATATTCTATCCTACTTAGTGCATCATTTTAATATATAATTTCATACTGCTATTTTTTTTTTCATATTTTTTTTATCTCAGTAGAAATTTTATCATTCATTTTCTGAATTTTTGTACCATCTATCTTTGTTGCAGTATGAAAGTGTATCAGTTATTTTCCTATTGATGTCATTGAAATCTAAATCATATTCAAAATCTGTTAATATTTGGAAACAATTTGCAAATTCTAATTTAAATTCATTGGGATATTTCTGAAGATTAGGAATATCAACTGTGATTATTGTTTTTGTTAATAATCTTTGCCTCTCTAGTTTTGCATTAACATGTATCTTATATCTAATTAATCAACACAAAAAGTGATGTTTGTTTAGTGAGATATAAGATACATGTTAAAGATTTAAATCAATTTAAATATCTTTATAAGTAGAAAGCAAGAATTAAATGCTGGTGTCCACTGCAGGCATTAAGAATAAGGTAAACATAGGAAGTATTATTACATAATGATATGCTTTTTAAAATTAAATTAGTTGTATATAGAGATGTTATTCTAGAAAATTTATTGTATAGAGTCATAGACCAATTGAACAAAAAAAGATGTTAAATAAGCTTTAGACTATGATGATAAATGTTTGAGAATTCTTTTCTATCGTAGATTTAACAATGTTAGCTTAAATTAACTAATGAGAAAGAAAGTTTTTTTTTATTTAATTACTTAACTGAATCTATGTTTGAACATTTAGCTCTGAATCTGTCATGGTAAAAACAATTTTATTTTCAGTTTATTGGATATGATATTACATCTGCTGTTGTGAGACATATCTTTAATGAAATAATTATATAAAATAAATGAAGAATAATATATTTTCCCAAAAAGCATTTTATGGGAAAAATAGACTGGGCTTTTATAGAAAAAGCTTACTGTTTCCTTGCAATCTTAAAAGATGAAATATTGATTGGAAGAATATATTTGAGAAAAGAATTCAATGGAGATGCTAAAATCTTTTTAAAAGAAGACTTTGATGAAGAAAAAAATAAAACAAATCTAATAAACAGAATAAGCACCAACTTTAATATGTATATATATATATGGATGTGTGTGTGTCATTTAATGTTCGCATAGCCATGAAAGCTCCCAAAAGTTAGAATCGTTTACGAGTGGGTACTATTTACTAACTTATACACATTAAGAATATCGTGAAAGTAAAGTTCAGTAAAATGTATTAACTACATGTGAATTTTAATAAATAAGATGCATTTTCTAATTAAAATACTATGGCTTTAATAATGTCTAATAAAAAAACATGTACTAGTTTGTCATTGCCCACAGCTGTTTCATTCAACCATTACTTCATCGATTAAACTGAACAGTTCAATTGTCAATACGTAACATAACCTTGACAAAACACGTTCTAGTGACCAAATATGTTTATCTTTCTTTTCAGTTATAAAGAAAGCAAACTACCATGTCATTAATCTCAGTTTTAAAACATCAAATTCTTTAACTAATTGCATTGATGGGTCACATGACCCACCCTATCTATTAGATGAAGTTGTAAATTAGAAGTGGCGTTGAAAAGTATTTATAAAATATACATCGCAACAATCATGGATTATTAATAAAAATATTTAAAAAGTCTCTACTTAGGTACTTAGAAAATGTTGAAATATATTTTTGCATTTTTATTTTTAAAAAATATAATTCATACGTTTCAAGATGACTCAAATAAAAATATACGCTCCCAATCCCCGAGAAGATTAGGATACAAAAATAGTTTGTTAAAAATTGCTAATAGTAATTATGATGATATTTCTTTTTTCCAATTACCAAAGAATTTGAATCCATTACATTATAGAATTGAAATTCAACCTTTTGTTACTAAACCGTACTCATATTTTGGAATCGTAAATATTCAAGTTGAGTGCATTACTCCTACAAATATTATCGTATTGAACAGTAAAAATGTATCCACGGATTACTGTCAAGTAGAGGTCAGCGCTAAAACAAAAAAACAATACAAAGAGATCTCCGTTCTTGATATAAAAGTTTTACCTGAGCACGATATTTTAATTATTTATTTAAATACTTATTTAAAAGCGGCTACAACTTATGACATAATCATTGGATTTTCGGGAAGTCTCACTGAAAAAGAAGTAGGCCTATTTATTGTCCAGCCCAAAGAATTAGACAAAAGGTTAGTGTAAATTATATATATATGCGTGCGCGTGCAAGTTTTAATGTATTTAATATTCAAGTTTTTGCTCACGATGTGAGATTCGAATACGATTGGCAAGTGATATTTTTTATAGGAAGCAACGAAGTTCCATGCAAGCTTACTTTTTTTTTCATTTAATCAGATGGGGAAAAAAGAAAAACCCAATATACACTTTCAATTGGTAAGTGATTTCTCTAGTAAAACAGGCCTTTCCATATTTCTTTTACAAAGGATGCTGGAGAAGTCTTTATCTATTTGAGCTATAAAAATTTATTTTAATTTTTAATTAAAATCAAAAATTGAAAATATTTTACTTAATTTATAATTTTAAAAAACAACACTTAATATTAGTAACTTAAAAAAAACCGCAGCATTATTGGGTTTAAACAAAAATTGACCAAAATATAAATGTATCTTTTTGGAAGGTTAACTGATCTTTGTTAATTATCCCAACAAATGAAAATATTCTAGTATTAATATTGTAGCTTTGGTTTGTTGAAGTTATTAAGAAGGCATTTAAAGGTGATTCAAAATATGTTTAAAAAACAATAAAATATTTAGTCAAATCTTAATAAAAGATTAAAAAATCAAGAGAACCAATTAATTAGCTAGCTGCAAAAAAAAGTTTATTGTGTGATAATTGCAAAATTTATACTCTTATTAAATGTGTGCAATACATTTATTAATGTAATGCTGTTTGTTATTAAATCATTAAGTAGTTTCAGTTTAAAACGAGCTTATCTATGGTTGTTTATTCATTTATATCTACTATTCTGCTAACTAAAAGATTATAGAGTTTCTTTTGATTCAATATTAAGTAAATAATTATTGATATATTGTTAACTCACAAATTTTTCTTTTACATATAATTTGAATTTGATTGTAATAACTAATCTGCCCAAGTTTACTCTAGTTGTAAATTATTCATATTACTAAAAATAATCACAAAACCTATCTAATATTCACTAAAGACTCTTACCTGGATACCATAAACAGATTGACGTAAAATGAATTAATTATTGCAGTTAAATACTTACACACACTCATATACTTATATATCAGGGAGAAAATGAACTCTCCCAAACACTTTCTATACTAAATGTAATTAAACATTCTACTTATATTATCATCCAATTGTGGAGCAAAAAAAAGAATTCTTCACTTATCTAGAGTCTCACTGATTAATAATTCAAACCATAAAGAAAAGAGATCTCATTTTATCTGCTTTATAATTAGATGATATTGTGACTGAGATATATTATGAAATTTAATTATGTATTATGCATTATTTAATTATAATGTTAAAATTTTTTAATGAATTCTGAATTTTTAAAGGTATTAATAAAAATATTTAGAGATTCTACCTTGTGAATAATAAATCAGTTTGCACAAAAGTCTTTGTAAAATTGATATTTAATCTCACAATCTCCCCATTATTAAAACTTGTAAGAGGTTCATAAACAAAATAAATTTCCTAGCAGCCAGATTATTCTGGAAAGATAAAGTGGCCATCCTAAGTATCAAATCAATGTAATGGCCAAAAAAAAATAATGGAATGTCATACCACTCCATACAAGCATTAACCCAAAAGACACACAGTTTAATAAATAATTTAATACATTCATCAAACTACAAAACAATATTAAAACCAGTACTTCCAACAGATGGCCCTCCATCTCACAAAGTAAAGTTGATAGATTCAAGCATAAATAAACTAAGAGAATGCTTAACATTGTCTGAAAAAGTATTCAAAACTAAATTAAAAATATGGGATGTTTATTCTCTTATATATTCTTAACTTAGATCCATCACAGAAACACTTAACTTAACAAATCAAAAGATTATAAAACTCTTCACTACTGGGACATGAAGCCCAAGTATATGGACTTTACCATTAAAATAAACATGAATGTCAAATCAACCAATTGCTTTTCAAATACAGAAGAGAATTATCTACAATAAATCCCATCTGTTCTTTATGTGATAGAAAAGAAGAAATATTTGAACATCTAATTAAAACATGCACAGGGCTATGAAAATCCAAAAAATTATTTATAATAGTTTGGAAATAAACTATTACACAATAATCTCACTTAAAAAAAGCTTACTAACCAAACAATTTGCAACCATAAGGTTATCACTATTTATAACAATGACATTATGGCAAGTTAGATACCACAAAATGTTCAATCACCCCCAACAAAATGATTTCTTAAACAAAATGGCAGAGATGAAAAAAAAAGGACAACATCATGGTGTTGACAAACAGATATAAAGATACATGGAGCCTTTTCAAAATGAGACAATAGAATGTGAAAACACCAGAAGAGGGGAAAAGGGGGAGGGAAAAGAAGAGAAGATAAGAAAAAAAAGGGATGAAACAAATACAAAGATAGAGCAAATTAAAATCACAATCCCAAGCACAGGAATTAAAGGAAAAAATACAAAATTCACAGAAAAGACTTTAATTAGTTAAACTAACTTAGTTTAATCAGATAATCCTAATTTGATAATAATGTAAATAACTTTTTTTTTTGTAATCCTATTTGATCATGATTTAATATCTAAATAAATATTGGGGGGGAAATGTTATTACCTCTATTGATTTTTCTAATAAATAACATGGGCCATAAAGAAAAATAGGTTTCATTTTGATCTATTTTGCAGTTAGACTGTGATATGAGTGAGTTGTTTAATTAAATTTAATAGAGATTGTGTTTGAAGAATTTATTGTTTCTAAAATATTATATGCTAACTGAATTGTTTAATATATATATATATTGTACCAATCAAAACATATTGATCCATTTAATATGAGCTGGAACTCAATAAAACATACTTCAAACCCAGTCAAGCCTGAGATTTAGATCAGGGACCAACCTAGATTCGAACCCATTCCACAAGCCCCAGATCAATCACCTAATGAATAACATAATAGTGGTGGCACATGGAACTATTTCTTAAGTCTGGCCCATTAGAAGATCAAAAGAGACAATGAGACATATTTAACAAAAGAACGCATATATATGTTGGAATGTTTGAAAGTGGAAAGAAGATAATTCAAACTACATAAGAGGCTTGAATGACAAGATGATCTACACAGAGGTAGAGAGTGACATAAAATTTATAGTGCTATTATGATTCATATGCTCTTATAAATAAATGACATATTATACATAAATAGGTATATCTAGTGGGTGAGTTCAAGATGCCAATCACTTGATTACAAAACAAACGTACAACATATTTGAATTAATGCTTTAGTGAGGGTTCTGAAAGGTGATGATGAATGTGCAAATTTCTGAAGCATTCTAGGAATCATTATACATATTACATAAACTATTTTCATGCCATTTCTGTCATGAAAATCAATAAAACATATTTTTAAAAATGGTTTACTAATTAAGGATAATATTTGTGAGTATTTAATATAATAACATACATTTAAATCAAGCTTATTTGCTTCATGAACAAAATCTTTTTAACCATTCTTTAAACTTGGATTTAAAAAAAAAGAACACTGCACTTTTCTAACATATGTATACTCTTAAATAAATGGAATAGATTATGATGGTGAGATTTTAAAAATAAGAAGAAAACAACATTACTAATTAAACTAATGATCAGCATTTCAAGCTAATGCACATGCACTTTATAAATTTTAATAATAAATGATTACTTCTCACTTCCAACACAAGATAAAGTCTTTGTGAAAAAATAGAATGAATCCACCTATTCTTTCAACCCAAACACTTAAATATGGGCAAATCTTAAGTACTGGAAATGAGAGTGTGGAGATATTAACCAATCACTTTAAATTACTTTTACTATGTCTGAATGAATGATGCCTGAGAAATTAACTAGAATTTACGATACATCATTGTTAAATGAAATTAAACATATGTAAATGCCTTATTTATTTTGTATAGTGCAATGTTTATGAATTGTAATATACTAATGATCACCATTTCATTTAAGAATGACGTATTGTAAATTCTTGTAAATTTTGCAGGCGTCATTCATTCAGACATAGTAACAATAATTTAAAGTGATTGGTTAATACCTCCATGCTCTCATTTCCAGTACTTAAGATTTGCCCATACTTAAGCGTTTGGGTTGAAAGAATAGGTGGATTCATTCTATTCTTTTACAAAGATTTTATCTTGTGTTGGAAGTGAGAAGTATTCATTTATTATTAAGATTCATAAAGTGCCTGTGCATAGCTTAAAATGTTGATCATTAGTTTATTACAATTCACAAACATTGCACTATATAAAATAAATAACTCATTATTAATTAAACTAATTACTACTATTGGATATATATATATGAAAAAACAAATACAAGTTAATCACGTAACCTGCTATCACTTGTTATTTATGTCCAAAAGATGGCGCTATACCAAAACCGCCGAACAAGTGTAAGATTTGTTTTACATAAACGAAAAAAGAGTCAGAAATTAACTACCTCTTTCATTTGCTCACTCCCAGATCAGCTGATTTCAAGCTGGTTTGCTATCCTCAGTGGGAGATAGAGTATAGAAACTAGATCTAAAACACTGACTCTCAAGTGTTTATGCAAAACGTTTCTATCAGATTGCAAGCGTGAATTTTTCAGACCGGTAAAGTCTTCAAACCCAGCCTAGCAAGCTAGATATTTATATGGGTCTGATCTCAGTTCAGAATCACCATATAATCAAAGTCTCTGCAATATATATCATTGCAAGAAAACTCTAAAGGTACATTTATGAAAAAACAAATACAAGTTAATCACGTAACCTGCTATCACTTGTTATTTATGTCCAAAAGATGGCGCTATACCAAAACCGCCGAACAAGTGTAAGATTTGTTTTACATAAACGAAAAAAGAGTCAGAAATTAACTACCTCTTTCATTTGCTCACTCCCAGATCAGCTGATTTCAAGCTGGTTTGCTATCCTCAGTGGGAGATAGAGTATAGAAACTAGATCTAAAACACTGACTCTCAAGTGTTTATGCAAAACGTTTCTATCAGATTGCAAGCGTGAATTTTTCAGACCGGTAAAGTCTTCAAACCCAGCCTAGCAAGCTAGATATTTATATGGGTCTGATCTCAGTTCAGAATCACCATATAATCAAAGTCTCTGCAATATATATCATTGCAAGAAAACTCTAAAGGTACATTTATGAAAAAACAAATACAAGTTAATCACGTAACCTGCTATCACTTGTTATTTATGTCCAAAAGATGGCGCTATACCAAAACCGCCGAACAAGTGTAAGATTTGTTTTACATAGGCTGGGTTTGAAGACTTTACCGGTCTGAAAAATTCACGCTTGCAATCTGATAGAAACGTTTTGCATAAACACTTGAGAGTCAGTGTTTTAGATCTAGTTTCTATACTCTATCTCCCACTGAGGATAGCAAACCAGCTTGAAATCAGCTGATCTGGGAGTGAGCAAATGAAAGAGGTAGTTAATTTCTGACTCTTTTTTCGTTTATGTAAAACAAATCTTACACTTGTTCGGCGGTTTTGGTATAGCGCCATCTTTTGGACATAAATAACAAGTGATAGCAGGTTACGTGATTAACTTGTATTTGTTTTTTCATAAATGTACCTTTAGAGTTTTCTTGCAATGATATATATTGCAGAGACTTTGATTATATGGTGATTCTGAACTGAGATCAGACCCATATAAATATCTAGCTTGCTAGGCTGGGTTTGAAGACTTTACCGGTCTGAAAAATTCACGCTTGCAATCTGATAGAAACGTTTTGCATAAACACTTGAGAGTCAGTGTTTTAGATCTAGTTTCTATACTCTATCTCCCACTGAGGATAGCAAACCAGCTTGAAATCAGCTGATCTGGGAGTGAGCAAATGAAAGAGGTAGTTAATTTCTGACTCTTTTTTCGTTTATGTAAAACAAATCTTACACTTGTTCGGCGGTTTTGGTATAGCGCCATCTTTTGGACATAAATAACAAGTGATAGCAGGTTACGTGATTAACTTGTATTTGTTTTTTCATAAATGTACCTTTAGAGTTTTCTTGCAATGATATATATTGCAGAGACTTTGATTATATGGTGATTCTGAACTGAGATCAGACCCATATAAATATCTAGCTTGCTAGGCTGGGTTTGAAGACTTTACCGGTCTGAAAAATTCACGCTTGCAATCTGATAGAAACGTTTTGCATAAACACTTGAGAGTCAGTGTTTTAGATCTAGTTTCTATACTCTATCTCCCACTGAGGATAGCAAACCAGCTTGAAATCAGCTGATCTGGGAGTGAGCAAATGAAAGAGGTAGTTAATTTCTGACTCTTTTTTCGTTTATGTAAAACAAATCTTACACTTGTTCGGCGGTTTTGGTATAGCGCCATCTTTTGGACATAAATAACAAGTGATAGCAGGTTACGTGATTAACTTGTATTTGTTTTTTCATAAATGTACCTTTAGAGTTTTCTTGCAATGATATATATTGCAGAGACTTTGATTATATGGTGATTCTGAACTGAGATCAGACCCATATAAATATCTAGCTTGCTAGGCTGGGTTTGAAGACTTTACCGGTCTGAAAAATTCACGCTTGCAATCTGATAGAAACGTTTTGCATAAACACTTGAGAGTCAGTGTTTTAGATCTAGTTTCTATACTCTATCTCCCACTGAGGATAGCAAACCAGCTTGAAATCAGCTGATCTGGGAGTGAGCAAATGAAAGAGGTAGTTAATTTCTGACTCTTTTTTCGTTTATGTAAAACAAATCTTACACTTGTTCGGCGGTTTTGGTATAGCGCCATCTTTTGGACATAAATAACAAGTGATAGCAGGTTACGTGATTAACTTGTATTTGTTTTTTCATAAATGTACCTTTAGAGTTTTCTTGCAATGATATATATTGCAGAGACTTTGATTATATGGTGATTCTGAACTGAGATCAGACCCATATAAATATCTAGCTTGCTAGGCTGGGTTTGAAGACTTTACCGGTCTGAAAAATTCGATCTTGCAATCTGATAGAAACGTTTTGCATAAACACTTGAGAGTCAGTGTTTTAGATCTAGTTTCTATACTCTATCTCCCACTGAGGATAGCAAACCAGCTTGAAATCAGCTGATCTGGGAGTGAGCAAATGAAAGAGGTAGTTAATTTCTGACTCTTTTTTTGTTTATGTAAAACAAATCTTACACTTGTTCGGCGGTTTTGGTATAGCGCCATCTTTTGGACATAAATAACAAGTGATAGCAGGTTACGTGATTAACTTGTATTTGTTTTTTCATAAATGTACCTTTAGAGTTTTCTTGCAATGATATATATTGCAGAGACTTTGATTATATGGTGATTCTGAACTGAGATCAGACCCATATAAATATCTAGCTTGCTAGGCTGGGTTTGAAGACTTTACCGGTCTGAAAAATTCACGCTTGCAATCTGATAGAAACGTTTTGCATAAACACTTGAGAGTCAGTGTTTTAGATCTAGTTTCTATACTCTATCTCCCACTGAGGATAGCAAACCAGCTTGAAATCAGCTGATCTGGGAGTGAGCAAATGAAAGAGGTAGTTAATTTCTGACTCTTTTTTCGTTTATGTAAAACAAATCTTACACTTGTTCGGCGGTTTTGGTATAGCGCCATCTTTTGGACATATATATATATAAACAAAGGCAATTTTATTGTTACAACATCAAAATTAGGTCATTAAATAAATAAATTAATAATAATGGAAACATAGCGGTGCTGATATGATGGCAGAAAAATCTGAGGTGAGATTGTGCTTCGAAACAAAGAAAACGAAGTGGCTAAGAGTATCTTTTCTAGGGCACTGCTTAGAGAAGTTTAATTAGGCTTGATATATTCCCCAGGGTTCTCTGGTGCAACCGACATGAGAGGCCTGTTTATGAAAATGATCCTGGGAAGGTCAACTGTCCATGGGATAGGCATAAAGAATGTCTGTGAGTTTGAACTCATCACATTCCTCCAGGCTAGAAGCACATAATATTTAATAAATGACCCTATATCAGCAAGGCAGCATAACACTATGTCTTTAATGACATGAAATGGAAATTTTTATTTTAAGACACATGAACCTCACTCGAATGCTATAATTTAGGCAATATAATATATATGAGAAAGATTTAATTTGTACAAAATAGGTTTTAAAATTTACACCCTTCTCCTTCTCTGCTTTTTAACATACTGAAATTCCACTCTCATGAATTTTATAACTTGAAAATATCCAAGTATTTGAAATCTTAAGAGTATAATATAGTAAAACAAATAATAGATAAAAAATAATAAAAATAAGAAATTACCTTTTCAGAATGATAATAGTACCATAGCAAAATATTTGATCATGTCAATTTTTTAAAATGATTAAAATTTATAGATAACTAATACCCTTTTTGATGCATAAAGAAAATTATAAAACTAGGTTAACTGGATCAACAATCTGGTGCGTGTATTAATTAAGAGTGCATTTAGAACTAACTAAAGAGGAGGGGGGTTAATAACCTCAACCTACAGAGGTCTGAGTAGATAGGGAAAATATATCTTTACATGTTAAACTTACAAGATTGTTTTTAGATTGGTAGCTTAAAATAATAAAATAAAGCATAATTAATATTAAGAATGAACTGCACCAAAATTAAGATAATAAGAGCATATGACAGACTTTACATATAAAAGAAAAATTATTAGTATGATAGCAAATTTACATTAACATAAAAAAAAAACATTTAATTTAACAATTTAAATAAGAAATCCCAATAACTGAGGTTGAGATTAGTTTTAGAAAGAATTAGATGTAAGTTTCATAAGCAGTTCTTAGATTAATTACATTGCTATATTAAAGAGTCCATTTTGACAGTTCGGCTCCAGCATGACAAAATTAACAGAATTCAAACAATTTCCAATGTAGTAGCAAGTTTCTATTAGGAATTCCTCCATTCTTAGATCATACTTTCTATTAATTTTGGGGCATCAGTGAAATGATTATTGATAGCAAGAGATTGACCAGCAAAAGTGAGGAAGGTAGTTAGTTTGACTACTCGTTCAACATTTTTGGAAAATAAAGTAGTGTGAAGTCTTTTTGTGCCAGCTCTTCTATAAACTAGTTCTCTCTAGGTGATCAAAAATGGCCAATTATATATTGTCCTCAAGTATTTGAGGAATGCTTTTAGTATCCCTTTTTAATTTCACTCACAATTACTTACTATCTAGTAGAAATTTTTTCATTTTCTTGACCTATTGTTTTGGAGATGCAACCGTTAGATAATTTGTCCAAAATATATTCAAATCTATTTCCATATTAGACATATATTTGATAAAAAATGTTAATTGCAAAAGTAGATATTCTTAATTTGATTTTCTTTTTGCTTTTAGTACAGTTTAATTAGTCATTCTTTCCCAAAACTAGATAATGTAAAATTTCCACGTTTTTAATTATTTTTGGACAATTAACAGTTGCATACTCCATCTTAAATTTTTAAAAGAAAAATACAGTTTTTAAAAGAATTTAAACAAAAAGTTATATTTTTTACAAACTTCAAAAAAATATTTGTAAAATTAATATCATGTTAGTAATTTATTTCGTTATGTGTGTGTATATATATATATGTGTGTGTATATATATATATATTGTATGTATATGTCCTCATTTCATACACATATATATTATTTAATTAAGAAAAAAAAATTTCTTTTATATATATGGATTTATATATGCATTTATTATTATATAGATTATAAATAGTTGATAAATAAGCAGTTGTAAAGAGAGAAGGTAATGAGAAACAATATTTAATATAGGGATTTATTATATTTTATTAAATAATGTGTTGAAATTATTTAGCTATATTCTTATTAAATAAAGCAGATCAGAAAGAAAGTGTGAAGTAAAGTGATCAAGATTAGTAGATTAGGATATGAAAATGTACACGTGTGAGTATAGATATTTTAAACATAAAACATTTTTACACAAATCTTTAATGAATAAGATTGCAAGCTAAGTTGGATGGAAAAAATGTAACAATTAATCCTAAGTTTTTATTAATTGTGACAGACCGTCAAACTCATGAAACTTTGATCTCTATCTCAGGATAAGATTTCCAGGTGGTCCTTTTCTTTGATCAAAGATTCGCAATATAAACGAATGAAACAATATTTAGAGTTTCAGTTTTTTTTTCAAGATTATTAAAGAAGAGATGTAGTAATCAGTTTTTTTCAATGTTATTAAAGAAGAGATGTAAGCTCTCAGTTTTTTTTTCAATATTCATTAAAGAAGAGATGTAATGATTGAGTTCATGAAAACCAAAGGAAATGGACAGTTTTCATTTTTTAAAGAGTGTAAGTGATTGATTTTTTACCTCTCTTTAAAAATTGAGGAAGGAGAAAAATGACTCTTGTTTTAAAGTCAGTATAGATGAAGATGTGCATAGAATTCCCAGCAAGATTAAGATTAAAAAAATGGAACAAAATTGAATTTCTTGGAAGAAGTTATTGACAATCCTATAAAATGATATTAATATATTTTGCTGTGTATAATACAATGAATTTGCCTTGCTAAAGCCACTTCTTTTGCTTCCTAAAATCTGACATCTATGGGTTAACTCACTGATTTATCCATGGACTTATACCAAAAGTCCTTTATAACCAACAGAATGATCGAGTTTAAAGCCAACCACACAAGCTATTTGAAATGCTTCTTTTCTGGCTCCTGGCCTATTATGGGTTCATTGCCTTTGAATGGAGGGAGAAGGGGAAAGAAGAGGAAAGAAAAAGGAAATTGTATAAAAGCCTTATAATTAAGTTTGATTAAGCTATGATTAAATTTTTTTAAAGTTTTCCTCACATTCATCTAAAATGTCTACAATGATTTTTTTTAAAATGGTAGAGACAAGCAAATCCACCAGTTCATACTTATCTAAAAGTATTTGTAATAACTCTTTTTTTTGAAATGGTAGAAGCAAGCCAGTCAAACACCCCATCATTATCAAAAGTATCAGCAATAAATAATTTTAAAATTGTGGAAACAAGCAAGTCAATCAATTCATGTTTATTAGAAGGTATCAACAAGAACTGTTTTTTTTTTAAATGGTAGAAGCAAACCAGTCAACGAATTCAGTATTATCAAAAGTATCAACAATAAATAATTTTAAAATTGTGGAAATAAGCAAGTCAGTTAATTCATGTTTATCTTAAAAGTATCTGCAAGAACTTTTCTTTTTTAAATGGTGCAACTAGCCAGTTGAAGCTAGGTTAGGCGAGCACTCTGAAAATTCAAACCTGAGATGATCATGGGAAGTGAAAGTAATTGGGTAACTATGAACTTTCATTAACAAATCTTTTATTCTTACTTAATAAAAGTAAACTTTAATTTATAGAATCAAAGCATTTTTTTTGATACAGACACATTAAAGGCTTGTTTATCGATAGTTATTCTCAATATCACATAACATAACACAAACACAGTTTAAATCTTCAAACTTAAATTTTCTTAATTTTTTTTATTTTATTTTTATTATATATTGTAATATTGAAATGTTTTTTTTTATTGTTCTTCATTTATTATGATAATGAGCAACCTATAAATATATGCATTTATACTTTAAAAACAAATTTTATTAGCTCTAATAAAGGTTACATTTTGAATAAAGGAACATAGTTAAAGGAATGAAAAAAAACACACATTTGTTTTTTTTTTATCTTGTTGCATATTAAATTTGATATAATGTATTTTATTTTATTTTGCTCAAGGTTGTAAGAATATTTTTATATGTGTGATTTATGTATTAATCCCTAATAACATTTTAAAAATATAAGTTGACATATCACAGGGGGTGTGTGCATGTGTAACTGCTTATGCAAACATGTCAAAAAAATAGGTTATGCATAGTTTGTTTAAATATGGTAAATTGTAGAGCATGGCTTACATCAGAATGAAAGTGAAAAATACACACATTACATATAAAATTTATGTTTATGAATATATTATAAATAAGGAAAGTCTTAAGTAAGCATTTATAGATTTTTTTTCTTCTAATATCAATTTAAGCCAGCTTATTTTAAAATATCCAAAATGACAAACTTGTATATTAAATTTTATCTGGTTATGCATATATAAAATTTTGTATTAGTTCTATAGCCAATTAATATAATAATAGAGTCAATTGTACAGTTATTAATTTGATTTTAAAGAAAGAAAGAAGAATAGTATTAATAAAATATAATTATATATCTTAATTGGTTTCCGAGTTCTTATTAAAAATGTTGTTGTATTTTTCTTGTCTTAATTTTATTGTTTTAAATGATCATCATCATCGCTCACAGATATTAAGAATCATCAGCACTCACAAAGATTAAGTAAGCACTCACAAAATGTTAAGTAAGCTAGAATGTTGATTTACATTTAAGTATGTAAGGATTATACTTGATGTCTAACCAAATTTTAATAATTATAGATCAATAATAGAAAGCTAAAATTATGTTGTGTCCATGAGTTTTGATCATCTTCATCAAAGATGAATATCGTATTACTGATTGGAACCCTGTTTCAAATAATACTATATAAGAGTTATGATCGCCATCATCATTGATATGATAATTATAAATCATTCAATCAAACCCAAGGTGAATAGTTAATATGTTTAGTAAAAAGAGGTTTACAGAAAGTTGAATTTCACATGGGGAAATACATGATGATCAGTCATCATCACTAGTATTATTGAATCCTAGTTTTAACTATAAAAGTACTTGGAATAAATAACTATAAACGTGTATAAATGCTAATGAGTGCTATATTTAAGTCTCAGTTTAAAATAGGATGATTTTAAAAAGAAATGCCTATAAGTTTATGAAAAGTAAATTTATTGTTGTAAGTTCATTATAAAGATATGGCTGGTATCATCATCATCATCATCATCATCACCTTTATATTGTAATGAATGATTAAGATAAGTAACTAGTTTCATGGCTATCCACTTAAGTAATGGTCTTCACTATAAGGAAGCCATTAATAAGAGTATTTTTTTTTTGCATCTGTTCATCAATATACTTAAACTGAGTTAGTAATCTTTATAAGAGTCTTTAATATAAAAATTTTGTGATATTGGGATCTTGCAATTTTATTGACATAGATAAAATATAAGAATGTCATTTTTTTTGTTCATTAGTCATCCAAGTCATGTGTAATAAAAATGTACCAAATGAGTTTGAACTCAGTACACTCTAAACAGATATTTATCTAGATTTAGAACAATCTAGTGGTGCTTGTGGGAAAACACATGTACTTAGCTAAACTGAATAAAGAGTGATTTAATCCCTTTCCAACTTAATGATATTAACTTTATATGATAATTTTATATGTTGTTATAAATAGTACCAGTGTGTGCGTGTGACCATGAATAGTCTTATATATTTGGAAAGAAGAATAGGAAGGATTCTTTGTTAAAAGAACCTAGTATTGGAGATAAGCGAAATGCACTCCAGGGATCTCACAGTGGGTAATTTTATTCAGTTGCTATATCTAATATTATTTTATTTGATGACAATGGCTAGTATATTTTAGTGGTTAAATGACTCCCAATGTCGAAATATTTTAAATCTTTAATGATGATAGTTTTAATTTTCATTTTGTTATTTTATGTGTTGAGAAATGAGATAATTTATTTATTTCATTAATTAGCGTGAGAGAATTAATGTTTAGGATAGTTGCAATCGGGCTATAATGTTATATTTAATTAATTAGAAATAGATGCCCAAATAGAGCATGATATGCATATGTTCTTATTTATGTGCTGATGTCATCCTTATTTAATTATAAATTGTATTTTAGCTAACACAGTAAATTCATTTCTCATTTAATTTTACTTGGTTACAAATGATGAACCGCTGGAGCATATCATATTTCCTATTTAGTGTTTAGTTATTGAATTATAGCAACTATCATTTTATCACTCATCTATATATTAAACGGTTACAAAATAGCAGTCTTTTTCATCATTACAGTAATTTGTATTCTGTTACAAATTTTTCTTACTGTTACAAATGGCACAGATTATAAACATATTTTAATAATTAATAATTTCATCTATTTTTATTTCTGTTACAAATGGTTTTCTATTTTTTATTTTTCTGTTACAATATATATATATATATATGAGCAATGCCTAATATCTTTTGATTTTAATAAAAAGAATTAATAATAAATGATACTAAAAATAATAAAAACTAAATTTTATAACTTTTTAGGTGCACATCTCAAACATATACATAAAATAGATATACATGAATATAGGAGTGGGATGGAACATAAGGTTCAAACATGGGTTAGTAATTTCATTAGTATGAGGGATCATGAAGCTCAATCATTACTTAGGATTGACTGCTTCAATATATATAAATATAATCTTTAAAATCAATCTAAACTTAGGCAATTCCAATATCAATAACAATCAACAATCTAAAAGATGTTGTCTTGACAGCAGATTGAGATTGTTGATTGTATTAATATTGGAATTGTCTAAGTGTTGATTGATTTTAATGATTACTTATAAATCAATTTACCCTTCAACATTATTACATTATTTACATTATTTATATATAAAATAGCATTTCTATTTTTTAAAAAAATATTGTGTTTAACATAATGTACATATATTAAACCCCTAAAATCACATGTTTTTTAATATACCTACATTCACATTGTGAATTATTTTATTATATATACATTATTTAATGATTATTGCAAAATTAAAATAGAAAAATAAAGAACTTATTTATTTTGCTAAATAAAAAGTAATCTCTTTGATCAATATGAAAAACAATAAAATAAGTGAATTAATTAATATTTACAGTCTCTGCTTTAAATATTTACACAATTTTTTTTGTGTATAAGGGAACCAATGGGAGGATAATTTCATTTTCTTGTTATAATACTATCAAATATCGAGATAGGAGTGTGCATTAGTTAATGTATCAGCATTTCTATTTAAAAAAGAAAGACTAAGTTTAATGTCATATATATATATATGTGTGTGTCTGTGTGTGTGTGTGTGTGGGTGTGTGTGACCTTTTTATGGGTGCCACTTGTTTGGGTTTTTACTTGTGCCATTTTGTTCACACTTATGATGTCATAAGTATTTTATTTAATTATATATAGTATTTCCACCTCTATTAATTTTGCATTATTTGTCGTTCCATAAATATATTATAATTTATAAATAAAAATTTCTCCAAAATATATATTAAATTCCAAGTACAAGTAGTTAACTGGTTATCATTTGTAATCACATCATCATTGCCAATACTTAATTAAATTAATAGAATATTAACAATATGTTGTCAAAACAATACTCAAGCGTTGGTAGCTGAGAGGTCAGCACAGCCGCCTTGCAAGCAGTTGCCTGCAGACAGTTGTTGCGGATTTACTTCCCGACCGATGCTTTGATATAGGGGAAACAAAAAAACAATACTCAAATCAAATAATAAATGATTTCCACTTACTGGTAGGGTCTAAGATTTTAAAAGACAGTGATTAAACTAAATGACTAAAACATGAGTTAAATTTTATTCAACAGGTCAAGACAAACAAACTACTATTCAATAATTTGAATATAATAAACTATAAATGTCAACATTACCAATCATAGCCGATGCTTAAATAAATCAGCATAGTTCTATGATCTTAAAGAGTAAATATTTTAATCTTATTTTATTTGCCATTTTGCTATTTTAGATCTTAGAACATAATGATGCTGTCTTTACAATATATTGTTGCTATTCTATAAACATATTTAAAAATTAGCTATGGTGATATGATTTACATATGTTAAAATATACTATAGCTAGATAATGAATTTATTCTCAACATTGCTTTGTAAATCAGAAGTCATATTTTAAAAGAAACCACCTCATGTATTTGAGTTGAGTTTTTATCAAATTAGAGGTTAGATATAAAAAAAAAACATCCCTGTAATTAAATTGAGTTATTATTAAATCAGAATTCAGACTTAAACTGACTACTCCTGAGAACTATCCTTGTAAACAATGTGTATTGATTAAAATAATCTCATACTAGATATATGTGTGTTATGCTTTGCAACTAATGGTATAAATAAATGTACTGTATTTGTGAGAGTCTGACACATATAGCATTAAAGCCAGGACACATTGAAGTCCAGATATTTACACAATGGCAAGTGTGCAAAGAACCATGTTAATATTATCATATGTAATTAAAAATTAATGTTTAAAATTAATTAAAATAAACTATGGACTCTTTACAAATAAATATGATTGCTTCAAGTTTCATAAATTCTGTGATGGAAGTGTGTTTAGATTAAAAGAACATTTTATCTGACAATTATGATACTTTGTTTTAATTTTTGCATTAACTTCTTCATGTATAATATTGTCTGGTTAGCATATTCATTCCATGTTCAAGTCATCAGGAGTAGTTCATGTTCTGCATGATTTGGTTAGGTATTGCAAATAATGTTTGTGTAATGGTCATCATCATCACATATTAACAAAAATTGAAATCTATTAAAGTACACTAAATATGGAACCATATAATTACTGATGTTTAATGTCAAATAATATGCAAATGAATTAAAATAAAATTAAACATATATAAGCCTCTCATTACTATGTATATATATATATATATATATACATACAAATCTTTACAAATAATTAACTGATTTAAAAATCTGGCTAATATATTTAAAGGTAGGCTTCATTGCATATATGTGAATGTTAGTATCTTTTCTATAAAAATTACATTTATATATAATGTTTAAACAGACCAACAGAATATTAGTAATACACTTTCAAGGCAACTACATGACTGAAACTTATTGAGAATAAAAAGGCCTAAATATTTTAAGTAATCTATATTCAACAGACCAAGATAAAATGTTTGAAAAAGATTTATAAATAATATATTTTACAACTCCCAAATAAACTACTTCTTAATTCTTGAATATAATAAACCAAAAATACCAACTGTTAACTAGTTAACTTTTTAAGTGAATTGAACATAATATATATATATATTAAAAATGTTTATTCCAATGCACACTCCAGAAATATGTAAACAAAAACATCTGAAAAATTCAAATAACTCCAATATTTCATGATTAATACTGAACCAGAAATAATTGTCTCAAATGAAAATATCTTCCATATCATTTCCTAATTGTTCAGTGTTTATTAATATTAAATTATTATACTTTGACTTACAAGTGACAAAGTTCCTGCATTTACAATTTTGACACCATTCATTTCCTATAAATACATTATTATTACCAATCATATATCAATCAAAAATTATGTCTTTAAAAAGCTATCAGTACCTTAATTTATGTAATCACAGTTTAATTGTATATGCCTTTCCAATATTATTAACTTCAAAAGGTTTAAAAAATATTATAAAATGGAGCCCATCTTTATATTTACTAATTGCTAATACAACTTAAGGCCAACTATATATTGTAATGGATGGGGTATAGGAGAGGGTCATAAGAATGGTCAATCCTGGGGTGATGGCAAATCATCATAAAACCTATTACAAAATACAAAAATTTTAAAATTTTAATTTATTTAAATATTTAATATCAAATTAATTATTAAAGTAATGTTTAATAATCATTATATAAGCGATACTTTTTTATATATTCAAGCAATTTTATATATTCAAGAGATAAGTAATATTATCATGAGATCAAGAGATCTTTGAGAAATCAGTGAGTTACTCCTCAGAGAAACTATAAGCATAATTATATATCAACAAGTATTATCAATAAGTAAAAATCAGTCTAAGTAATACTCAAAATAGAAATAAGCAGTCATCATTATGAATAATCAATAATGAAATAAATCCACAGTCAAAAGTGTTGGGTGACTAGTTTGGAAATGGATCTTCTGTAGACAAGGCTAACTATTGAGCCTTTGCCAGTTTGGGCAATTACTTAAATATAACCTGGATGCACCAACCCAGTGCCCATCCATGAAATACATAACAATAAAATCTAAACAATAATTCTGGGACATTAAAAAATACTGATCATCATTAATGCTCTGGCCACTTGTACTGACAATCATAAACTTATTTTTTAATAAACTAAACTAAATAAAATGTAGTGCAGAGACTTTGAAGAATATACTCTTTATGCTAAAACAAGACTGTTGTCCTGAATACTGCTAAATTGCTAAATACATATATCCCCATTTAATATATTCATCCATTATACATTAATCTAGCTCAGGAGAACACAAGCTCATTACTGTTATGTGACCAAGAGATGATGGAATACAATTTTTAATAATTGAATTCAAGTTTATTATTAACAATATAAAATAATAATACAAATGATATTAAGGTCTGGAATAAAGCTATGCATATCAATTAGCCTTCTGATTCTGATTAACATACAATAATAACAAATTATCACATTGTGATTTACATATATGTGATTAATACAAAATTCAAGTAATTACATGGTGGTTTACATATATATATATATATATATATATATATATATATGCACCAATGTGTGATTTATAATATACAATTAATATATTTCAATTGATATTCAATAATGACAAAAATGATTTAATTCTATGTATAAGTTTTTATTTGACACACATTGGTATTTGCAATACAATTGACATATATATGCACATACATGTGTGTGCATTTAATTTCTGAACATATTTGACTTGCTACAAAATAAACATTTTAGTCAAAATAATAAATGACATTTTCATAATTACTAATTCCATTTTAAATATACATAAAATTCTTACATATATGTGTGTATCAATAAAAAAATCAGCTACCAAATTCTGTCATAATATTTTAGGTTTTTTTTTTTTTTAAAAAAAAGTTAGTTTTCTACCTGTTTTGATTGATTAGTTATCAATGTCTTTAACTGTATATTATGGAAATTTTAAAATGTCTTTTAAATTATTTATTTAAAACCAGCTCACTTTTGTATATACATTTATCTATCTTTCTCTGCATATAGACATAACAGCATATGTATAACTACTTCAGCAAGCTGGGGTTCCTGGAAAATCTGGAAAATTTCTCTATATAAGCTTGTTTTTTGTGATTGTCATCATCCATAAAAGTATAATGGAGGTAAAATGTCAGCATCAGGAAAGACATTCAAATAATTTGCTGGCATTTCATGAGCTACATTCTGTCTAAGGCTTGATGAGCTTCAGGGCAGCAAATTGTTTTTGAGAACAATTTTAAGACTATGAATTTCAACACAAAGAAGTGTCATTTTCCTCCATGTGAATTCAAACTCCACCATTGAACTGTAAACTGCTGCTGGATCTCCTGCCTTGACTTCAGCTACATCTCATGGGAGCTGTATATAAATCCACCAGCCATCTCTATGGCCAGCTAAAACCTACTTTGCAACCTACCTATTAGCTAACTAAAAAAAAGATTTCTCTGACCATCTCTTACAAAAACTGCAAGTGAATCTGAATTGATATTTTATCAGCCTTTTTTAGAATCATCTGAGGTAATAAAAACACATTGCAGGCTGTTTTCAATCTGTCTATTTTTTTTTAATCTTGAGGTTATAAAAACACAGTAACTAAAAACGTTTTTTTTTTTATTCAATCTTTATCTTGATTAAAACCAATTTTAATCTTTTCAAATCAATTTTAATTGCAAGCTACTTTTGAAAGCAACTCTGAAATCTTACCACAGGTATGATATACATGTTTTTACTTTAATGTTTTGGAATTTTTAATCTACACAGATTTTTAAAAATAGATAAAAGAAATGTATACAAGAATTACTTAAAAAATAAATCATGTTTGTTTTTAAATTTCAAAATCAGAATATTATTTATTTAGACCTTTTTTAAAAAAATATTTATTTCATAATAAAATTCTGCTTAAAATTCAGAATTATTTAACCCTTTATAGGATTATTATTTTCAATGAATGTAAAAAAAATCTATTAAAATTTATGTCTGTGTTTATTTATACTTTTCTTTTACTTTATATATATTTGTGCACACGCACTGTATTATTGTGTGCTATATAAAAGACCAGTTATAATATATATATATATATTGTGCCAGGCATTATCAAATGGCCTTGCACAAAATCTGCTGTAAAGAATATTACAGCAGATACATATATAGATTTGTACATATTAGGCACAACAAATATATAAATGTGCTATATTAATAATGGAAGTTGGTCTGAGCATTAAAATACCCACACACACCAATTTAAAGTAATATGAAATTGACATACAAAATATTGCATAATAAACTCATGTGTTTTTTTTTTCCTTTTTGTATATTTTTTATGATATGTCATTATATGTATTTGTTTTTTTATTTTCCAACATACTTGTATATTTTTTAATCACTTTTCTAAAGATTGTAATTTTATTCCATAACCAAAAAAATGTTAATTGTTTTTGCAAAAATCTGATCAAAAGCAAAATGTTTGATAATGCTATAATTAAACTGTTATCTTTTTAAAAATTGTTTTGAATTGATTTTGTAAGCAAGTGGTCTGGGTTATTCAAGATGGAAACCATGATGTCAAACTTAAAATGTAGAATTTAATCAGAAAGATATAAAGGAATGTATATATAATCTAAGTGATAAGCTAAATTAAAAGGATTGGCTGATTCATTCTTCTCAGAGGGATATCTGAATTGGTTCTTATTAGTGGGATTGATAGTGCTGTGGGATTCATTCTTTCTTTGGCAGTCATTCTGGGCAAGTCATGCACTTTTTTGGCTCCAGAATTCTCCAAGCAACCAGCTACTTAGAGATTAATTTATGAACAGGACTACTGCTGACATTTTCTAAGAAATCCATTATACAGTTCTTTTAAGAACTAATGATTTCTTAAAGATTTAATGAACCAGTCAAATAGCAAGTGAACATTTAATAAAAAATTATTATCATATACAAACAGAGGAAAATATGGGGAAATCTACCAGAGACTCCAGTGAAATGACCATGGGGTAAACAACCAGCCAGTGCACTGCCCTTTCTCTGTCCAAGCTGCCAAGTTGTGCCCACGCCAGTTCCAGCTGTCCACAATGAAGACAAATGCCGCCTTGCCTATGCTGAAATAGATAAAACCCTCACTGCACAGCCAGTTGACTTGAAGCCCATTCAGAGCCCACAGGAAAAGAATGAAGATGCAGACATAAGTTTATTTTAAGATGGTTTATTAATATTGAAATAATTAACTTTGATATTTCCAATTAAATATATTATTATTTATTATTATTATTATTATTATTAATCTTTTTAAAAAGAGAGAGTTATCTCTCACATATGTATATTGAATTACGGTTATTACGGGCATAAATGTTAAAGCTTTTACTTAAATCTTTTGAGTCAATTTTTCTATGTCAAATTCTAGTATTTTCAACAAAGGTTGCAATGAGATTTTTTTTTTGTTGCTATTCGTTTTCCTTTTTGTTACTCCTGAAATTCGTCATATACAAATATACATGTGTATATATGCGTACATACACTTATAATATTCGGTAAATACGATATCTCATGTTGAATATCTAAAAAATGTATTTAACCATATATCTTTTTTTAAGTTATTTTTTTTGTCACTGCGGCACCTCATGATGCGTGTAAGAAGGATGATCTATTATAGATTCCCTGTAAGCAAGTCCTTTAATAACTTTATATTTAAATAGTAAGTGTTTAATTGTGCTGCACATATATACATGTATAGGAGTTTATCTATAGCAAAAAAGAAATAGATACAGTACCTTATGGTGAGTACGATATAGTATCTGAACCAATGCAACCTTGTTGACTTATTGAAAATATGAAATTAGTGAAATATCTCATATTGCAAATATATGTATGCATAGTTTTTTTATTATTATTATTTTTGCTATCAATAAAAAGGTTTTAAAGTAATCAGTAAAAGCATATGCCTGTATGACCAAAAATCGCATATTTGTATATCAAATCACACAACGTATAACTTATTTCTACAGGGTAAAAAGCTCAGACCACTTCCATTACTTATAAACATTGTAAATAGCTTTAGGGATTTATTATTTTTCTTATTTAAAATTGTATTTATCTATTTCAATGCCGTGAATATATATATATGGGTTTGTGATAATTAATTATTTAATATTTTTGTTATTATATCATTATTAGTATGAAACGGTGGTGGGTATTTGGGATTAAATAAATATTTAATCATAATATTAAACTTGTTTCGTTTTCGTATTATTATTTATATTGATAAAAATGTATTCTTTCCTTATCAACCACGTACCTGTAATAATCATTTAACTTACCCATTTGAAGACCCTAGATGTAGAGTGACTGAGCTAGCCACAAAGGGATATCACTCTACTGGGGTGTTAAATCTTATTCTTATGCTCTGCTGAACATATGGTATTGCACATCCTTCTAGGAGGGAAGGAAGAAAAAAAATTCATTTTTTTTATTGTTTTGTTTTCTAGAAGTGGTGCGCAAAGGTCTGTTTTATAAATAGATTTTTCAAAGGTGTGTACTTACCATTGTTCTAAATATTCGGCCATTTGAATAAGATATAAACTAAAGGGTGTTTTTTGACTGGAAGAGTCCAGTCAATGCACTCTTCCTATCAGTTTAGCTGGAAGTACCAATATACATATATATATATAAGTACAGACAATCGGCTAAATTGATATCCATTCTTTTTATTGTTAAATCTTGTTCACTTCATACTCAGTGCAAGATTAGGATTAGGAAATCTGCAGAGGAGTTTACTGTACTGGGCCAAACTCCCCTATAGATTTCCTAATCCTAATCTTGCACTCAGCATGAAGTGAACAAGATTTAACAGGAAAAAGAATGGATATCAATTTAAGCGATTGTCTGTACTTATATATTTATTGGTACTTCCAGCTAAACTGATAGGAAGAGTGCATTGACAGGACTCTTCCAGTCAAAAAACACCCTTTAGTTGATATCTCATTCAAATGCCTGAACATTTAGAACAATGGTAAGTACCCACCTTTGAAAAATCTCTTTACAAAATAGTCCTTTGTGCGCCACTTCTAGAAAACAAAACAACAAAAAAAAATGATTTTTTTTCTTCCTTCCCTCCTAGAAGGATGTGCAATACCATATATTCAGCGGAGCATAAGAATAAGATTTAACACCCCGGTAGAGCAATATCCCATTGTGGCTAGCTCAGTCACTCTACATCTAGGGTCTTCAAATGGGTAAGTTAAATGATTATTACAGGTACATGGTTGATAAGGAAAGAATATATTTTTATCAATATAAATAACAATACGAAAGCAAAATAAGTTTAATAGTATGATTAAATATTTATTTAATCCCAAATACCCACCACCGTTTCATACTAATGCTGATATAATAACAAAAATACTAAATAATTAATTATCACAAACCCATATATATATATTCGCGGCGTTGAAATAGATAAAATACAATTTTAAATAAGAAAAATAATAAATCCCTAAAGCTATTTACAATGTTTATAAGTAATGGAAGTGGTCTGAGCTCCTTTTACCCTGTAGAAATAAATTTTACTTTGTGTGATTTGATATACAGATATGAGATTTTTGGTCATACAGGCATACGCTTTTACTGATTACTTTAAAACCTTTTTATTGATAGCAAATAATAATAATAATAATAAAACTATGCATACATATATTTGCAATATGAGATATTTCACTAATTTTATATTTTCCACAAGTCAACAAGGTTGCATTGGTTCAGATACTATATCGTACTCACCATAAGGTACTGTATCTATTTCCCTTTTGCTATAGATAAACTCCTATACATGTATATACGTGCAACACAATTAAACACTTACTATTAAAATATAAAGTTATTAAAGGACTTGCTTACAGGGAATCTATAATAGATCCCTTTTTACATGCAACATGAGGTGCTGCAGTGACAAAAAAAAAAATAACTTAAAAAGGATATCCGGTTAAATACATTTTTAGATATTCAACATGAGATATTGTATTTACCGAATATATAAGTATGATGCATATATACACATTATTTTATATGACGAATTTCAGGAGTAACAAAGAGGAAAACGAATAGCAACAAAAAAAAAATCTCATTGTTACCTTTGCTGAAAATACTAGAATTTAACATAGAAAAATTGACTCAAAAGGTTTAAGTAAAAGCTTTAACATTTATGCCCGTAATAACCGTAATTCAATATACATATGCGAGAGACAACTCTCTCTTTTTAAAAAGATTAATAATAATAATAAATAATAATATATTTAATCGGAAATATCAAAGTTAATTATTTCAATATTAATAAACCATCTTAAAATAAACTTATGTCTGCGTCTTCATTCTTCTCCTGTGGGCTCTCAGTGGGTTTCAAGTCAACTGGCTCTGCAGTGAGGGTTTCATCTATTTCGGCATAGGCAAGGCAGTGTTTGTCTTCATCATGGATGGCTGGAACTGGCATGGGCACAACTTGGCAGCTTGGGACAGAGAAAGGGCAGTGCACTGGCTGGTTGTCTACCCCATGGTCATTTTACTGGACTCTCTGGTAGATTGCCCCATATTTTCCTCTGTTTGTATATGATAATAATTTTTTATTAAATGTTCACTTGCTATTTGACTGGTTCATTAAATCTTTAAGAAATCATTAGTTCTTAAAAGAACTGTATAATGGATTTCTTAGAAAATGTTAGCAGTAGTCCTGTTCATAAATTAATTTCTAAGTAGCTGGTTGCTTGGAGAATTCTGGAGCCAAAAAAGTGCATAACTTGCCCAGAACAACTGCCAAAGAAAGAATGAATCCCACAGCACTATCAATCCCACTAATAAGAACCAATTCAGATATCCCTCTGAGAAGAATGAATCAGCCAATCCTTTTAACCTAGCTTATCACTTAGATTATAAACATTCCTTTATATTTTTCCGATTAAATTCTACATTTTAAGTTTGACATAATGGTTTCCATCTTGAATAACCCAGACCACTTGTTTACAAAATCAATTCAAAAGAATTTCTACTTTATATACAAAAAAAAAGATAACAGTTTAATTATAGCATTATCAAACATTTTGCTTTTGATCAGATTTTTGCAAAAGCAATTAACATTTTTTTGCTTATGGAATAAAATAACAATCTTTAGAAAAGTGATTAAAAATATACAAGTATGTTGGAAAATAAAAAAACAAATACATATAATGACATATAAAAAATATACAAAAAGGAAAAACAAAAAAAAACATGAGTTTATTATGCAATATTTTGTATGTCAATTTCATATTACTTTAAATTGGTGTGTGTGGGTATTTTAATGCTCAAACCAACTTCCATTATTAATATAGCACATTTATATATTTGTTGTGCCTAATATGTACAAATCTATATATGTATCTGCTGTAATATTCTTTACAGCAGATTTTGTGCAAGGCCATTTGATAATGCCTGGCACAATATATATATATATATATTGAAGCATGGATTAGCTCCTTAGGATTTCCCGTCCATGTCTTTACCGCTATTGCTAAGCTTTGTGGCCGGTTGAAAAATAATTTATGCATGGCTCAGATAGTGTTGTTTGTTCGTGATCAGGCCTCGAGAATAGGCGAATGGGCAGAGGTCATAGTATTCTTGATTTAATATCTCGCGTATGAGTGGCCCCGAGGTACCTTCGCCTAGTATTCGAACTGGGTTAAGCCAACATACATCATCTGACTGTCACAATATATATATATATAAGAATAGAAATGAGGAAATAATCATTGTAAATTGAAATAACTTTTAACCTTTAATGTTACCAATAAATTATCAATTACCACTGTTTGATAATTTCTGTGGCCAAGCCAGTTTTTTCATTAAACCAACAATAGCTCTTTTGTTTGTGTTTTTTGTTGGAGAAAAAGAGGCAATCTTTTACTTTAAAGCCAAGTTCTTGTAATCATTTAAAACCAGAAAGCTACTTTTATAGGTATGAAAAATGTGAAAAAATAGTATCTTTTGTGACTTTCTAAAAAAATATTTTAAACTTCTCCGGGAGTTGTATATGTTGAATTAAATATTTCTGTGGATTGTTATTATAATAAAGGATAGAAATAAGAAGGTATTGCATATGTAAATAGAAATAACATTTAACTTTTGATATAAAGAAATTGTCAATTAATAGTAAATGATAATTTTTTGGTAACCTCAAAGGTTAAATGTCATTTTCATTTTCATCAATATTATCTCATCATTTCTATCCTTCATTATAATAACAATCCATCAAAATATTTAATTCAATATATATGCACATATGTTTAAAGTACATTCACATCACTTAAATTGCCATGAATTTATTTTCACACATTACACTTACTAATGATTGATTATATATCTTTTAGGTTTATAAACTGAAATATTCATTTTGTTTTCATTTATAAAAGCTACTATTCAAATAAACATACGTTGCATATGCATAAACTCTCTTCAGTAAAGCCTTTTACATAAAATATATCAAATTCTTATGATCACTCTACAGTTGTACATAGTAAATAAGAAAAATTACTGCTCCTAATGAAGATGCTAAAAGTAAAAAAAGGAAATCATATTATACAATATTTCATACACATTGTTTGTAACCAAAAACAAAGTAATTTTAATTAGAAAAAACTAAAATCATTCAAATAAATAATTACTAGTCTAATATTGTGTAATTGTCTGAAACATAAAGGAAGGAAAGATAGGTGATTATCAAGTGTTAAGTGCTATTTTTGATAGTTCTTGTTTTCTATTATTTTGCCATAACCAACTTTATACAAAAGAGAATATCCATAGTATGTTGTATGCTAGAATTTGTTTATAGAATCTCCAATTTAGATTATGACAAAGTAACTTATATGATATTTTATTTTTATATAAAATCAAACAGTTTTCCAATCAAAGATAAATTTGAGTTTACAGTCAAATTTATAAAGAGGTATATAGTTATATAAATCACAAATATTAGACCCAATATTTTTATTTGATCTTTGTAGAACCATTACTTACTTTAAAAATATTCCAATTTCTAGTATATATCCATAGGACACCACAACTGTCAAGGGTTCTAAGAGATTGTTATAGGTGGTCCTATCAATTATCCTTCTCTAGAACTACATTCTCTATCCCTTAATAAAATTGCATCTTCCAAGTGCCTATACCGACAATATGCTGAGCATAATTAGAATTATCTAATCCTATCAATTACCTAATTAAGTGATAAATAATTTCACAATAAAATAAGCTTATTTTTTCTTTAAAATGTCATCTGTGTATCCAGTTACATTAAATAAACATTTTTTCATTTATTACTGGTTCAATTATAAAAGTACAGGAATACTTAGTTGCACATACTATTAGATATAAATTTATCATATTCACTAAGAATTTGTTCTTCAACCTTTGATATAATATTTATAGAATCTTTCTTTAACATTTTTTTATTTAAAAAATATGAAGAATATAAAAAACTAAATGAAGTGAGTCTTGATGAGTCTCTTTTCCTTTTATTGTAAACTCATTTTTCTTAATGAATTTGATTTTAACATACAAATCTAAATTTATACTAAATTGCTTGTTCTGCTTTCTCAAGTATGTTTTATAATTTTCTTTATAAATTCAATCATCAATTCTATAAAAAGAAAATGAAAACGAAAATATATGTAAATACTCAATGGAATTTTAATACAGCAAAAATAAATCCCCAGTATAATTTGCAAGTAGATCAATTTTTAATAGGCTAAAATTAACAAACAAACAAAAAACAAAGTTTATATGTAAGGATAAATAAGCGAACTTTTAAATAAACTTTAAAGAAAAAAGATAAAATGAAACAAATTATTTTGAAACCAACTACAATATTCAGTTTACTTGAGATTTTAAATTGCAATTTTATATACTTTAATTATTGGTCTACTCTTTTCCAGTAAAATATTTTATTTAATGTGCTTTAGTTCAAGTCAATTAAACTTTTAAAAATTAAAAAAAAAAAGGTAATAAGACTTCAGATAAATTTGAAATATTCTCAAACGATTTAATTAAGGAAGTGATTAAAAGCTAAATTTATTCACTTCAATGTGACAAAAAATATCCTTAGAAATGTGATCTTTTGTTGCTTTTCCTTAAAAAAAAATAAACATATTAAAATGTAGGTAATTATAAAAGTCTTTAACTCAGACTTTCAAGCTGCCTACATCTATCCAATCCATCCTATATAACTAATACACATGATCACATACATGTGAAAAGATAAATGATCTCCAATATTCGTATTTCGTGCCAGTCATTGAATCGGTATTACAAAACAAAAACAATTTTGCTGTTATAAATAATTCCAATAAATAAACTATTTTTATTCACACATTAATAAAATGTGGCATAAATCTTAATGAAACATTATTTTGGTGAATATTGACCAATATAATTAGAAATTGTTGAGAGGTTATAGATTTTTACTCTGCCTCTTTCACTAATATCGTAGATAAAATGTGTGTATTGAATACTTAAATGTTATTGTTTAAAGAATTTTGATGAAGAAATTTTTTTTTTATATCGCTCAATTAATAAACTGGAACATTGCGTAGGAAAAAAAAGATTTAAAATACCATATACATTAGTACAAAAATGTGTTGAAAATGTCTGCTGTAATTTTTTTTTTTTTTTTTTTTTAAAACACATCATTACAGTTATATGTTGGACAGAAAAAAATATTAGTTGACACTAAAATATGGAAAACAATAACATTTTAAGTAGATTTACATATTATGAGATTTCAAGACAAAGTAGTTTTCAATGACAGACACACAACGTCTTTTCCTATTAAATAACTATTTCAGACAATTATTTGTTTCAATAATACCTGTTTGTCATCTCATCCATGTTGGTTTTTGATCTCTTCTTGTTACTTCTAACATACATCATTTTTTTGAGTGATATAAAGTGTCTGTATTGTTTTTCTGCTTAAGTGTCCAAGACTCACATCCAAAAATAAGAACTAGTAATACTTATTTTTTTAAAACCTCTTTTTTCAAATACAAAGACATATTTCCCTTTAATATTGTTATTTCTAACAAAATAACTCCATCCAAATTTAATTCTATAATTAATTTTATCTTTCTTTAGCCTTACTTGCTCACTTTTATTTGATAACTCTGGCAACATTCCCTGAAACTATGAAGCATTATTTGCAAAAAAAAATAATGATGATATCTGAAAAATCTAAATGATTTCCATTTACTTTTATTTCCTTAGCTTCACATTTTAATTCACAAAATCCTTCTTATGAAACTTCTGTAAAAAGTTTTGGCAATATGGAATTACTCTAGTGCATACCCTTCTCAATTTTAATCTTCCTAATATCATTATGTAATTTAATCATTGCTGATACATTTTGGTAAATATTCTTCAGAGTATGACGATATCCTGGATTTATATCTTGATGAACCAATATTTTAATCATTGAAAAATACTTATACAATCAAATGCCTTTTCTTAGTCTATAAATCCAAAGCATAATGGTACCATGTCATGATTCTTTCTACGTGTGACACATTGTTTTAAAAACACTTTTAATTCCAATATGTTCTTTTCATTGTTTAAAATTCAAAATCTACTCTAGACTAGCTCAAAAATAAAATACATTATTTTAGCATTCAAAGAAAAATTGTTTTAGCAATAAAAAAAAAAGATGGACTATTATTGAAAATATAATAAGATATAATAAGTATGTGGAAATGTTCTATAAAAAGTATTTTATAATAAATATGAAAAAATCAATGTAGCCCTTTAAAATTACGACAGTTTTTTTTAATGATATATGTTTTAATTGAACCTGAAAAATATGCAATTATATCTATAAAAAATTTCCAGGAAAAAATATCTTAAAAGAAGCAAGTGAAAAAATACATAAATTGTTGTGAAAATATATACCAATTGACTAAATAATAAAGATTTATCATATAATTGGGAAAATATTTTAGTGGAGTTAATATATAAAAAAGTAAAAAAAAAACATAAAGCACATACCTATTTGTTTTGTATTACTTTGTGTAAGATATTTACTAAGTTAATCATAATTCATCCACATAAAAAATGCAAATTCAAAAGTGAGAATAAAAAAAAAAAATTCAAATCCAAATATTAATGGAAATTATTTAGAAGTCAATAAGCAAGAGTTGTCATTATGCAGTGAATTTATAAATTCTAAAAATGGTTTTTATTATAGCCTTTCAGTAGTAATTAAAGTTTGTAACATAAAGATTTATTTCACCTTAGTTTAATCAAATTTTTAATAATATCAAAATGCTGATACTAATAATTAGACAGCTAGGTAATGTTAAGAATATCAACAAATGGAAATCTAAGAAAATAAAAAGTTAGAGATTATCTAGTTTATCAAAATTTTGAAAATGATGTTATCTTTTATCCGAAATAATACTTGAGAGCATCAAGAAATATTACAAGAGTTATGAGATAAAAACAAAAAAAAGTAGTATTAAAGAAAAATAATTAATATCTTTACAACTACGATGAATATAAATACTATCAATGTTGAATTGAAAAAAGTAACAACTATACATATCTTTAGTAGTTATTAATGTAAATGAAAATGTTATAAATAAAATTAATTACAGAATTAAAGTTAAAAGGAGTGCTTTTGTTAAATATATATACATGTTCGGAAAATTGTTTGCTTAATAAATATTTATGCAGTTGCTTGCTTTTGGATCTCAGACTTGCATATTCAACAATAGAGCAATATAGAAAATTTTAATCAGATCATGAAGTACAAAGAGATTTATAATAGGACTAAAAATATAATAAAACTGAAATAGAATGACAAAACAAAAAAAAAATATTATTTGCTTCATAGTTAAGAGATGAAATAGGCTTAGGTTGCACTGGCTACTAACTCACAGTAAATGTAGAGCTAAAATATTATAACAAATCCTAAAAAGTCATAGAAAATTTAAAAAGATGCCATATGTGATAAGAATGAATGACATAAAAAAGTTTTTATGAATGACATTAAAAAAGCCATGAATTGGAGATACAAATTTTCATTCTGTAGTGGACTGAAAATCTTCCAAAATGATGATGATGAGTTAAAAACTGCAAAAAATACATATAAACTTATTAATACTTTATATTATCTTTATGTTTATTTTTGAAGATTTACTGTTCCTCATTAAATTAATATTTAGTTGTTAAGAAAAAAGCTATAATAAAAAAGTTTTATTCAAAAAGTTGGACTTTAGAAATAGCTGTTATTTATATAATGGTTAATTAAAATACTTCAGCACTTGCCACAAATAATCCATGGCATGGAGTTAAATTGAAGCTTAAAAAAATACAAGTCTAATCAATCAGAAATAACATAATAAAACTAAAGAATGTCAAAGAATGAATTTATTTTAACTGATTTCTAGATATATTTCAGTGGAGGTTATTAATGCTTTTTACTGTGCTTCATCTGTGTGTATATGTTCCAGCAATTATACTATATTATAAAGAATTACAAACAATAATAACCATTTCTATTACTGGCTTAGTTTTGGGAAAAAGCAAACAACTATATTTTTTTTGAGTAAGTTTTGAACATAATATTAGAGTAGAAAATTATTTTAAATTTATTAAATGTGAAAAATGTAGTTATTTTTCATACTTCATTTATTGAATATCAATAAGCTTAAGGGAATATATCTTATACACTTCAAGCAATCATCATTCCAATTCCATTACTAATATATATATAAAATAACATATTTTGCGCAAAATATGTATTTTATATATTTAACCCGTGCAAATCTTCGTTTTAACATATATATATATATTAACAATTCAAACAAATATATTTAACACAGTATTCAAAATTAAATAATATATTCTTTACCAGAAGTACTTTCACTTGTTTCACTGTTAATATAAATGTACAAAAATATAAACTTGCATTACCCATCATTCAATCTATTCAAATTTCCCACAATTCTGTTGTCTTTATATTAGCCAATTGTTTATTCATTAAAACACCTCTATTCCTAGATATCATCATTGCCTTTTTAATTTTACGTTTTTCACTACACCTTTCAATTTGAATAATTTTTATATCTCTATTATTAAATTTAAAACCATAATTACATGTTTTATTATGATCAAATATAATTGATGAAGTATTCATATTTACCGAAGATATATTTTCTTTCTGTACACGTTTATATAATATCTTATGATCATTATATCGTTTTTGTAATGTACATTTGGATTCCCCTATATATTTTATTCCACAACCACATTCCAACATATATATAACAGAACTCAATTCAAACTAAGAAATCTTGGCTTTGGAGTTATTTATCATATCATTTATATTATTTGAAGAGAAAAAAGTAATTCTACACAAACCACTATAAAGTTTATTAATTAATTTAGCTTGTTGGTTAGATATAAAAGGAATAGAAATCCATTTATCACTTTTTAATTTACTTAATATTTTCTTATTATTACTTTTATTTTGATTATATTTTGTAATTGTATTATAAATAATATTCCTTCCATAAGCAACATTCAACATATCAGTAATATATACATTAATATTTTCAATTTTAAATTTGCACAAATAATCATTTCTAAACAAAAACGACTTCAAAACAGCTAATTTATGACTAATATGAACTTTAGAATTATATGGAATATAACCCATAATTTCCACAGGCTTTAAAATCATATTATAATCAAACACATTATTCCTTTTAATAAATATATCTAAAAACTTTATAGAATCTTCCTTCTCTTCATTTAACACCCATTTTACATTATTAATCATATTTAACTCATTAAACAAATTAACTATTATTTCATTATGTGCACATATAAATACATCATCAACATATCTACAATATACTTTAATTCCTTTATATTTTATCTGAGACAATATCTTAACCTCATAACTAGAAATAAAAAAATTACAAATCTGTGATACCACTGGAAGACCCATTGGCCAACCATAATTTATTTTATAAAAGCAATCATTAAACCTAACATATATATTATCATTTACAAATCTTAATATTTTAATAATAAAATTCTTAATATTATTATCTATAGATTTTAAAAACAAGCTCTTTCAATAATCTCTATTGATTCCATATGATTAATTGAACCATACATTTCAGATATGTCAAGTGTACACATAACATCATTATTATCAATTTTTATATTTTTAATCCTATTAATAAAATCAAATGATGATGAAATCGTATAATCTCCAAATCCAAGCAGATCTTGCATAATTTTTTCAATATATCTACAAGCATTATAATAAAAAACATCACCAAAATCAACAATTACTCTTAATGAATAACAATTTTTATGCAATTTTATATTTGCAAAGATTGTTGGAAACACTGCAGACTATGGATATAAACTGTAATATGTCTTTGCATCAATAACTTTTTTTCTTTTTAGCAGTCATTAAAATGTCATTAATAAATTTCATTCTATATGTATCAATATTTTTTAATTCACTTTTTTCAAAACAAAGCTTCTTCATCTGATCCATAATTTTCATATTATATTCATCCTGCTTCATTAGGCACATTCGTAACCCTTGTGCTCTTTCAAACAAATTAATTTATTACTTTTTTAAAAAAAATTTAAATTCATAAATTTGTTTTAACCAAACATTATCATTTTGCTTATCAAATGTTTTATTTTTTATTTCATTAATTATTTTATTCCTATCATTTAAATCACAATTTATATATATACATATCATAATAATCATTGTTATAATGTCCTTCACCAATTTTTATTATTGTTAAAAGATAATGCAATATTAAAATATGCTTTCTTCTAATTCTTATTTTGTTCTTTCACCATACATGAGTGTTTTTAAATTTAGATATTCTTATCTATCATTGTTTGGAATAACTATTTTCTTCTTTATATGTTACTGAGACAATAAAAATAATGCTAACAAATATTTTTTTTTTTATTCTAAATAGATATTTTTATATTTTACTTCTTAGAGTTTACTAATCTTTGGATATTACAATTTCCATCTTGTAAGTTAATACTTATAATATTTATAATAGACATGACTAACCTTGTATGTTTCTTTTTTATGTATTTTATTATCAATTTTCTTCAGTATGTATAATCATATGCATAATTAACAAATATTTCCATGACTGTTAGTCATTGTAAGTTTCCTTTATGAAATTATTCTTAAGAAATATATAACAGTTTATAAAAATAAGTATTGATTGCCATTACTTTATTTTATTATTACTATTTATAGTAATAATATAGTTATTAATCAATTATAATATAATAAATTGATATTAAATATGTTTTCTATTTTTTAAAGTATACAGGCTACTATTTTACACTTCATCAGCATCTTTGTGAGATTTTTCTTAACTCACATCTCATTCTTTGATTTTTTTCAAATGTTTTTTTTTTTCTTCAAAACAAACTTTTGTATACATAACTCTTACTTAATATATTTTCAATATTATATAATTCAGAGTACTTCTGGTGAAAAACTTATTAAAATATTAAACTTAAAAAAAACCTATAAATTACAGATAATTAAAGTTTGCTCCAACAAACTCAAAGTCTAACAAAAAATAAAAAACTTTTTCACTGAATAGAATGATTTTGACTACATTGAACACTTGTTTAGTATTATCAAATAAGATTTTAATGTTGAATTTGAACATTGCGAATGATCAAATAATTGGTTGGAATATGGAGTGAGTATTGAAAAAAAAACCTGACTAATGAAAGTTGATAGAAAGAAAAATCAAAAATTTGCATTGTAAAATTTTTATTTGAAAAATCTCTAAAAGAAATTAAATATCAAAACATCACATGATGACCATTATTTATGCTTATACAAGCTGTTTACATAGAGGTTGAACTCTGCATACAGTAGTATCACTCATGCAAATCAGAATAATCAATGGACACAAAAAGATTACTCCATAAAATCCTTATCTAGTGCCTACTCATCCAATATCCCCAGACTAGTTTTAGCTTGTGGCTTTCATCAGCAAGGAACTTTGGAAGTGAGAGCACTACACATAGATATTAGGGTGTAATGCACCCCAACAGCTTTTTTTACCTTATTAGCTAACTATAAAGATTTGAGTTCAAAATGAAAAGACAATAATGTTTTCAATTCAATCTCATTAGCTTGTATAGTATATATAGATCTGAACTCAGTTCAACATCCATACTTTTTAGTGTCTTTGATGATTTAATAACTACAATCATCATAATCACATTGTGCAGGTTTGGTATTAAACTGCTAAACATCACATGATCACTATTGTTTATGCTTACACAAACTGTTTACACAGGGCTAAACTCTTGATGCTGTAGCACCGCTCCGTGCAAAGCAGAGTAATCAATGGATGCAAGAAAGTTTGTGCATAAAATCCCTATCTAATGCATACTTATCTAATATCACAAGAATAGTTTCCAGCTTGTGGCTTTCATCAGTGAGGAACCTTGGATCAGTAAGCACTGCACTTAGATCTTAGGATCTAATGCAATCCTCCAGAAGTTACATTTTACCTTATTAACTAACTATAAAGCTTCTCACTGATAAAATTCATAAGCTAGAATCTAGTCAGGGTATATTGGATGAGTATGCACTAAATAGAGATGTTTATGTACAAACATTCTTGCACCTAATGATTATTTTTGCTTGTACTGAGTAGTGCTACTGTTTGGAGAGTTTAGCTTCTGTGAAAAATTAAATATATGAAAAGTCTTTTTACAAAGATACTAAAGACTTAGATTCTATTTTGATTTTCAAAAAAACATATGTTTCAAAATTGTTATCTACTTAATACATTCAATAATCATATTAATAAAATGAAAAATTGAAGTTAAAGCAAATATATATAGAGAAAAACTGTTAAAAGAAATCAATAACAGTCTAATTGATATATAAAACCTTGAGACATACTTAAATGAAGCTTATTTAAAAATTACCTAAAATATTAACTGCATTTTCAGAAAACCTATACTTGAAAAAGATCACTAAGCCATAACATATTCAACAAAAACATTTGTATAAATGGTAGAAATAAAAATGCAATATTTCACCAGCAATTTTTTAATACAAACAATGAAGTATTTATAAAAAATATATTTATAAGTTTAAAAAAAAGTCAATATTTGGAATTCAGTGAAACATTTGGAAAATAATTTAAAAATGTATAATCTTTAACCAATATATGGTCAGTAATAATTATCATTAATGTATTAGTCAATGTTATCAAGGCTGGTAACAGCAGAAAGTTTGACATTTGTAGCTCTAATTATAGAAACATATATTGTAATGGTAACTGATGTTAGAAGCTGGAAATGTTCCACATATAAGATAATGGAAAGTGACATTGGATATTCTTAGTTAATATTTTGTAAGAAGTGAATAAGCCAAAATTATAACTATAAATAATAGATACATAATAATAAATCTCTCATTTCTGATTGGCTTCTTAGAAAAGATAAAACATATTTATATCTAAGAGTCTTATCTTACATATGTGAGTATTTCAAAGAAATACATACTGAAATCAAAGGGTATTTTATTGATCTCTAAATATATTTAAAATAAGTAAACAAATAATTCTAAAGTTTCTTTTAATGTAAACATCATTCTTTTCCTTTTACAATGTTATAATATCTACTAGTAATTTAATATAGCTAGGAAAAGGAAATATTATTTCATTAAAATAATGAAAATGCACAGTGATAATGAATATTTTAATTTCTTAAGATAATTATATGTTTGAATTTTCTTTATAGTTTTCCCTAAAAGTTACTATATGTTAATATTTCATCGCCCCTGAAAATCTTCATTTCAATATATATATATTTATTGTTATTATTTTGATATTAAACCTTATTTTTACACAGCTAGTTGGTTTACAAATACTTATCATATGATAATCAAAGCCTTCTCAAACCATGAATCTATACTCTGATGAAAGCTGTTTCTTTTCTTTATATATTATTTTCAGACAAAACAGAAAATATTTTGCAATGTAACCATTTTTGTTATTATTTATCAATAATATCACTTAAAAAATGAATCTAATCTAAAATATTAGCATTGCAAATAAATGTATTAAGATTCACAGCCTTCAGTTAATGTAAATATTTATTTCACAAATTTCTGGGCAAAAGTTATTGCAGTGGAATAAAGCTACAATGAAATAATTATTAGACATTTTACAAAAATGTGTAAAACAAGTAAAGAAATTGGACTGTAATTTCATTTTTCCTAATAAAAGACATTTGTTGGATATGCTCACTGATAATTTTGCATTTGTTGGCAAATATCACTATTTTTAATTTTAATGTTTCACACACAAAAATATATCGAAATCTATAGATTAGAATTGTTAGTAAATTTTGAATTTTTAATAAATTATAAAAATGGATGTTAACAGCTTTTTTAAAATTGTCTTGCATTGTTAGCCGAGAGATATTGCAGCGGCCATGCAAGCAAGTAGTTGGTTGCAGACGGTTGTGGGTTCGCGTCCCGGACGATGCTATGACATATGAAAAAAAAAAAAAAACAGCTTTTTTAATTCATTTTTTGTCATTAACAAATGAGATTTTTAAAAAGTAACAGCAGCATTTAATGTAAAGGTGATATTCCATTTAATTCAGCTGAAAAACTGTGAAGTGCAGAAGTAACAAATGAAGCCATATTGAACACAACATCCAAATTTATCTTTCTAATTAAAAAAATTATCATATTAAATTGATTTAAATAAATTAATGATCAATCAACTGAATGTTGAAACAATGTTTTTCCATCATCAGTTGATGAAGAACTTGCATAGTTTTAATACTAGTTTTAATTGTGAGCAAAACTTATGCTAAATGTAGAATAAATGAGTTTTTAATTGTGTAATAACAATTCCAGTGGATAGGAACAAGATTAGCTTAACTTTAAATTTTAACAATATTTCAAATATAAAAGTCTTTTTTGTAAATTATCCTTTTTATAACAACAACAAAACCATAATTATTATTGATATTGACAAATCATCAAACAAAACTAAATATTTAATTTTATCAAGTATCTGGAGCTAAATTTTGTAACAAGTGGCTTCATAGATGCATAATCAATCAAGTTGATGAAAAAACTTGAAAATAAGATACTATAAGATACTATTATACTGAAGAGATACATCTGGTATAGTGATGAAGCTTCAAAATAAATAAATTATCATATCAGAACATGAATTAAACACTTTACAATTATTAAGTGATTTAGGAAAAATTCTTGAATTATGATGGAAACCATTTTATATTATTGTGCAGCGTTGTTTGTTATGTTTTGATAATGGCTGAATGCTTATTTTATTTTATTGTTTTTGTTTTTTTTTAATTTCTAAAGTTTCTAAAAGTGTGAAGAATTCGTGCTTTATCTTTTAATAGTAGGTTGTATGATAATAATAAATTGTTAATATTATAATATAATTTTTTGGAATTTTTATTTTTATAAATTGATAAAATAGAGACATTATAAACACTACTATCTTAGTTGACACACTATAAAGTTTTATTGATGGGTTTTGTGTTTTGTAACAATGGTAATATTCATCCAAAACAAGAAGCAAAAAAAAATATTCATTTTCTATTTTTAAGTTTAGCTCTTACTCTGTTTATTTTGAAGTTGGATATAGTTAAACTTTTAGATCCTAAACTTTAAATTCAATTAATATTAAACTAATACTTTAAAATATTGTACTAATATTAATGAATGATGCCAGAATAACTTTCAACAGAAAAGTTATTGAGCAGCAGTGTCAAACTATTACTGATAGACAGTGATTATTATTTGATATATAATTCTAAAGATTATTTCCAAATGGCTTTTAAGCGCTAAAAAGCTGTCTGTAATTAATTGTTTGTCACTTTTATTAATACTATTTAAAACTTAAAGATAATATCAAAATAAATAGGGTAGATATCATCCCTATTTATTGACTTATAAAAGAATAAGGAATAACAAAAGCTATTGAGTTAAAGATAAACTTTTTTTGCCAAATATCTTTTATAGAGAGTATCGATGATATAATGCATAATGACATTATTGGTCATAATATTAATTTATGAATATCTTTAATATATTGCTTTTTTATAATTTCAAAATAAAAGGACTTTTACATATTTATTTGTTTAAAATGAAAAAATGTTTTATTCGATGTGTGTTGATTTAAATTATTTTGCAATGATGACGCCATTTAATTTCTTTTAGGACATTATTATTGTATAATTTTGCAGAATTTTCATAAACCATTTACTGACACTTTGTTGATGTCATTGCTAATTTAGTTTTCTCAAATAATCTTATTACTGAACTATCTGTAAATATTTATTTTAACTATGTACTTATTGCAAATTTCTGAGAAAAATGAAATACCATCATCAGTGTAACTGAATTTGGTACTTGTGAATTTTCCAACAAACCAAGATGGCAGCCCATATTTTTAATAAGTCTATAGTTTGGCCACTCCCCCCCCCCAGAAAAAATGTTTACAAAAAAATGCCTGTTAGAAAACACTGTATTTAATATTTATATTTTATTACTGTTATTTTTAAAAAAGAAATCATTATGAAAAAAATTATTAGGAAATTTGCAGTTTCTTTTTTTTTTGGATTAACTTATTAATAGAAAAATGAAAAAAAATGTAAATACAGTATTTATATTTTATTCATGTCAGCAGCATGCAATCATATTGTAACCATTTAATGCACACTTTGCCAAAGAATAGAATATTATTCATTTGGAAATAGTTCACAGAAAGGTCCCAAATGTTTATTATCATGACAATTTACCAAAGAAACCAATGAAAAGAAACATACTGAAGTAAATCAAAGTACAACATTGTTAAGAGTAACTTGTCATTGCCCATATTATATTATAAGTTTAAAAAAAAAAAATGAAATAAAGCTTCCTATTAAAATTAATTATAATTTATTCCTTTTTTAAAATTTAACCATAAATTTATTAATTTTGCTGTAATTTAACAACTAACATATCTTCAGCAAATTTTAGGCCTTCGAACCTGTACATTTAATAAAAATACAGGATGCCACCTTGGATTATTTGAAAACTCACAAGTACTTTAAGATTGAGTTTATATGATTATTTTTTTTCTTTTTTAGGCCTGCAATATTAACCAAATTATATCCTTTCTATACCAGAACAGTATTTCCGTGTTTTGATGATCCATCATACAAAACGTCTTTCGAAGTTATAATCCTTCGTCAAAATAATTTCAATACGTTTTCTTCAGGAGAATTTCGTTTTCATGAAACAAGGTAGATAATACTCATGTATTAATAAATAATTTACAATTTAATAGTTACACATTATAAATGTTTTGATATCTATATGTGTGCATGTATAAAATTAAGTTCAACAATACTAAATAATTTGTTACATATATATACATCGAAGAGATTCAATGTACTCAACACTTATAAGTATGTCTCTGTGTTTTACCTATATTTGTAGTTATGTAAGAATGAGAATATATATTTGCTTTTGTATGTAAATAATCAAAACAATATTATTATGTGAAATCAAATTATTCTGCAAAATATCTTAGATAAATAGATAGATAGTTAGATAAACAACTCTATTAACAATAAGAAAAAAAGAATTATACACAATTTTCTTTCAATATACCAAATGATATGATCCGCCGTTATTGATTTTCCATCAAACTATTATTATTTTCTTACATCTCCTTTTGACATAAAAGTATATTTGTTTGGTAAAGTTAATGGATACAAAGAGCTCTTTTTAAGTAAATAAATAATAACAGTTTGTCATAAAAATGAACAGCTGGTTAAAAGTATATCATTTTTTTAAATTAATATAAGAGGAATGTAAAATAATTATTAAGATCTGAAGAATATTTATTAGATTGTCGGCAAATGCAAAATAACGATTAGCACTAGCTGTTCCATATATAGATATGATTTAATAGATGTAGTAAGTTTGCACGCAAAGATAAAGCCCATTGCAATCCAGATGCAAATGCAAACATGCCTAATTAATGCACAACTTAGTTTATAGGAAAGCTCATTTCCATATATATATATTGTGCCATTACAATTTAGTGGCAAGCTAAATTTATAGTAATGTGCATGTAAGAAAATGTAAAACCAAAATCATCATCACATTTTTATATAACAATAAATGAAGCTGTAGGGCATCCAAGTTTAAACCCTACAAGATCCAGTTTTAAAAGCTTTAGACAGAAAGAGAGTGGGTCAACAATTATATTCTTTATTTGTTTGTGTGTTGATAGAAAGGTAATACACACATTTAAACTATTCAATATTTAATTTTTCTGTTAAAAAGCAATGTTATAATGCATATGTATAGGCAGTGTGTGTTATAAAAGCTATTTAGTTAGCCATCATTAAATTTCAGATATTAAACATTTTAACTTTCTTTAAAACTAACCTATGCTTGATCAATTCTAATGTCTTATTCTATACCTCTATTTTGCTTTTCTATAATTGTAATTGGGATTTAAAAGCTAAGGATTTAATTTTAAATATTAGGGTTATAATTACTAAGCTAGCAATTATATTATTTAATGTCAGTTTATGAATGATTTGAAATGATAAAGTATGTGTGTACATTACATACAGAAATTTACATTTATTAAATATTGAAAGAAAAAGAAGGGTTAAATCTGTCAAATTATTTTTTTTACAATTTTGTGTTAAGGGAAAATCTGTTGAATCAGATATCTATTTTTGTAGTAATTTTGTTTTTGTAAATGATTGTTTGTCATTTTGGGAGCTTAAGCTTGGTGGGAACTCTAATTTTGAAATTGTCTCATCTTAAGATGAAAGAAAAGAAACTCCAATTTTAGATATTACAGATATACATGAAAAAGGAAAAAGGATTAAGTCTATTTTTTTTAAGACAAAAGTGTCTGAAAACCAGGTGTGTGATTTTTTGGGTTGGTCAAAAATAGAAATTTACACTATCACTCTAATTGGGTGAGTTGACTCAAAAATCAGATATAAAAGCAGTCTGGAAAATCAGTTGAGTTATTAGATTATTGTTATTATAATATAATGAGAGAGAGACTTTTTAAAAATTATTGAAACTAAAGCAGACAAATATTTTAGTTCTGCTAGATAGTTTTTTTTTTAATCAATTTTTTAATGAAGTTTTGAATGTTGAAAATATAAGAAATGACGGGGTAGAAAAATTAGATATGTGTCCCATCAAGACCTGACCATCATGGAGCTGCAGATCATATAGGAAAGAAAAGATGTCTTGTCTGAAAAATAATATTCTACACCTTTCAACTGACCAGAGAAATAAGATGTTTTTAAATAGAAAGAAGAAAACATTCACCTGCATTTGAAGGAGATCAGAAAGATGAATTAATCTACTGATAAATATTAATCATCAAGTCCAATTAATTGTTCCAGCAACTGAGTTTAAAACCCAGGAAATTTATAAATGTGAAAACAACTGCTGTATTTCATCCACTAAAAGAATCATGCTTGACAGGAAGAGAAGAAAAATTAATATAAAGATTTCCAAATTGTCCACTAAAGCAAATAACCTCAATAGGATCATCATCATCAAATAATTATACACTTTAAGAAAGAGATTGTTCCAAAGAAACACGGAAATTGTTGCTGCCAAAGATAGACATTAAACAAGAGAAATTTGACTCATTAGAAGTCGCTACAAAGAACTGGTAGTATAAAAAAATTTTTTGATATATTTTCTTTATGATATCAGAGTCTTAATAAAATTTTAGCTATAAAGTGGTATAGTTTATTTAAAGAACTTTTAAAGACAATTCAGATCGATTAAAACCAATAATTTCTTACCAATAATAACCTTGAGCTTCATAAATGATCTTGAATGTATCAAAATTATTTGTTTATTAATTTACAGGTATGAAATATTAATGTGTAAAATAATTTTTTGTATTATTATTTTGGTTTTAAATAATATTTTGTTATTATTGGATAAAACATGCACCTACATAATAATATTTTTACATGTGTATAATTGTGTGTGAATGTGAAGTAATAAGCAGTGTTAAAATATTGAATTATTTTGTTTTAAGAAAGTATAGCATTTCAGAGGTAGAAGGGAGGGGGGGAAAATGATATAAAACTTGTTCGGTAAAACTTGCTCTTTCAATTCTACTAACATATTTTTTAACATTCTGCTTACATGTTAGATTTATAAAGTATGTGTGCCAATGAGTGAATATTTTTTTTTTATATGAAATACTTTTCTTGTGGATGGAACATTTTAACAAATCGGTTACCCAATTTAATACAATATACTTTTGAAATACATTTACGGGAAAGGGGGAAGAATTTAAAATTTAATGTTATGATTTTAAAACAGTCGATTATGATTATTGTTGTTATTGTTAATATAAATTTTCATGTAAATATAGAAATTTTTATGTATATGTTAGAAATGCAGTAATAAATATTAGTTTATGTTATTAAACGAGGTGTATATATTTCATTAAGAGTAGTCTTTATCAAGTGTGATCATTCATCATCAATGGTTGAATATTAGTTGTTTAAGATATGATTAAATATGCTAAGATTAACAATAATTATGAATTTCTTTATAAAAATTAGGTTTTATGTTTAGGCTTAGTCCTAAAGCTGTGGTTGAAACCATTGTCATTATCGTTATCATTATCGTCATCATCATCATCAACGTTTTAATTAATGAGCTGTTTAAATGTTTAAAGGCCATAAATAAATATTGATTTCATAGTATTTAGTGATTTCTTAGTATTATTATAACCACCATCCCCTCATCTATTTCATGCAAGGATGAGTGAATTGCCATCCTAAATTAATAGTAATCTGAGCTAGTAAAACTTATAAAAAAATATTGAAACACATTTGTTATGCTAAGATCTAAGAAATGATTTATGTCTAATGAATTCCACTTCAGTTTAAAGATGTTTTATGTTACCTAGGTGTTTACTTAAATATTAGTGCATACAGTGCTATGGGTCTAAAATCAAAATCATACATTTTGTAAGAAATAAGGTACCAAAAGGGATTCAAACCTGGTACATGTGAAAGGTTATTAGATATAACTGTGTCTAGATTCAAATAATCTAGTGGCACCCTGATAGACCCTATTCACTTGTTGTTCACTTAGACATGCACTTAACATCAAACCAAGAAATGAAAGTGAGTAAAATCTACAGTTGGATATACCTGAGAAGATATTTTATTGAGTTACTAGTGTACTCACTCACTGGATTTTCATATACCTGAGTTATAATAGTTGCTATTAATAATTTGTTTATAATTATTGATATTGTGATATCTTGAGATTTCTAATTATAGAAATAGGTTTCATTTAATCCAATGACCCTTAATATGATTGATAACTCAGTCAGATCTTTTGTTTAGTAGCTTATGCTCAGCAAGTTGCATACTTAATTCTTTTCTCTTTCATATAAAATAAAAGCTACAATTTCTTTTCGTTTATTAAGATAAAGATTTATATTGGAATCTTTTTGAGAAAAAATAAATATTATAATTCTCTTTGATTACTTTATTTAATATACTTGAATCTTATTTATCATTGAACTACATTATTTATGTTACAATGGATGCCGAACTGGGGCTTGATATTTTACCATATACCTGAAAAAGGGAGTCTATAGAATGATAGGAGATGTGTGGTTAAAAAGAGAGAAATTTTTTTTTAGTAAATTTTTTTTCAGTAAAATTTTTTTTTGACTTACAAAATTTTCTTGGCCATATAGTATTGTTTAAATTTGTGTGTGATGATGTTTAATATGATTTAATTTTTCATTGATGATGATAAAATGGGTACAGCCATAAAACAGCTTGGTTTTTTTTTATCAATTTTGAAAATAGATGAATATCACAACTTAAGACAAAGGTGAAATAAATAATAGAATTTTTTTTTGTGGAACATTAAAATGATTTATTGCCAGATAGGATAGGCATAGTAATAGTGATGAATTATGGAATGGTAGTCTCATGTGTGTTTGGGGAGTTCATTTTGTAAAAAGTCTATGATTTTGGAGGTTGGATTGGATATTTGATCGTTGGAGTTTGGTTGGTTAGATTGCAGTTTTGATGATGAGTGGAGAGTTTTGTCATTGCCTTGAGAATGCTATGTATTCGTGTAACTCATGAATGATCAAACCCAGTCACTGCTTCAACCCAATTTATAAGTTTTCTTTATTTTATCATGAAGCAGTTAACAGCAGTCCTGCCATGATATCAGCCTATAAGTCTCCAAGAGAGAGAGCATGGCATAGTTTTCCAATCCAGTTTATATGTTATTCTTATTTTATCATGAAGCAGTTAACATTAGTCCTGCCATGATATCAGCCTATAAGTCTCCAAGACAGAGAGCAAGGCTTAGTTTTCTGTAGTCCTTAATAAGCAGGGCATTCTTTGATACTAGCCACATAAGACTCCAAGAGAGAGAGCAAGGCATAGTTTATCTACTTTAGCCCCTAAGACTTAAAATACTTCTTTTATTGCAACAGAGTTTGCATCATTCAATCAAGGGTTGTGGTAGTTAATAGTGATCGAATTGGGATGATCTTCTGAGTGCTCGTGATGCATTGTGTGATTATAGTGCTGTGACTGAATTCTTTTATTTATCTCAGGATTGTGAACTGCTAGTCATTCTGTGGACTGTCAATATCTGTCAGATCTCTAGGAGAATAGATGAATGTATAATTTGGGCTATCACAGACAGACATGCACTATATAGACTATTATTGTGTAGTTCATTAAACAAGGATATTAAAAATTTTTTTTTGTATTTGTAATGCATGATAAGGTGAAAAGCAAATCAGTCAGTTAGTCAAAGATAGGTGTCAGACAAGGAAGTGATGTGTGCGTTTTTGGTGGTCGGGGAAGCACAGATGAGATATATATTGAGATATATTAAAATTTTAATAGAATGAGTGAAAGTGAAATGGAAATGATGGAAAGGATAATTCATATGCTTAAAAGTATAAAAGGAGATTTTAAAGCTTTAAGAGAGGATTTGGAGCAGTTCATAGAAAGTTTAGAACAAAAGATGGAGCAAAGGATAGAAAGTTCAGGACAAAGAATATGTCAATCTATAGAAAAAACTACAGATACTATCATAGGAGGTAGTCAAGGCTTACCAGTGTTAAAAGATAAGCTAAATAGCCAAACTACTGATAATGAAGAAAGAAATAAGGAGTTAGATGAGACAATAAATAAACCAGCTAGTATGCTGATAGAGAATAGGCTCCAAGAAGTAGAAAGGCTGATAGTAGCCATAATAGCTAATCTCTCAGTAAAAAGAATACATGAGGTGATGACCAAAGAGCAGGTTAGGATAGGTTATGAAGCAAAAAGAAGGAGAAGAGAGTGGGAGGAAAAACTTCATGCACCAGATAAAGTCATTCAGTTAAGAGAGGCAATAGGGATGAAGCCAGATATTTTAGAAAGAGAGCCAAAGTTTCAACAGTCTATAGTTCTCAATCTATTAACCAACCAGCATGTGTGATTTCAAAGATCTATATTTTTAAATAGATTTGAGATACCCTCTCTGAAAAATTCAACTGCTCTGGAAAAGTCAAACATAAATTATATCTGGTACAGAGAGGCAATCTCTCTGAAAAATGTAAATGTCCAGTGTGTATCAGACAGAGAATCAATCTCTCTGAAAAATTTAGATGCTCTGAAAGAATTAAAAGCAGACTATATCTGGTACAGAGAATCAATCTCTCTGAAGAGTTTAAATGTCCATTATATATGGTACAAAGAATCTGTCTCTGGAAAATTTAAATGTGAATGATATCTGGTATAGAATAGTCTCTAAAAAACTTAAAGTGCCTTATATATGGTACAGAGAGTCAATCTTTCTGGAAAGTTTAAAAATAAAGTATGTATGGTATAGAGAGTCAATCTCTCTGAAAAACTTCAAGGCATATTACATATGGTACCAAGAGTCCATATTTCTAAATGGAGTCTGTAATAGGAGGTTATATAAAATATATCCTCCGGATATGTTTTATAAATATCCAGTCAAGATGAAAAATGGCCATATTAAAAAGGGACTGGATGTACATGTGCAATTTTATGCAGACCACAATATGATTTGAAAAGAAAAAGCCATTCCAAATTACCAAGAAAATAGGAGAGAATGCCTTTATGCTTGCTAAGGGAACCTATAATGCTAGGAGTTTGATCCCTTATACTTCAGCAGAGTAGCTTGGCAAAGATCTCCAAATAAATTAAATTTAAGTTTTCTAATGAAAAGTATGATGTTTACCAGTAGTTAGAAAAATTTTTTTTTATTATTATTAGTGTGTTTATTATTATTAGTGTATTTTATTAGTTAGGATTTTTTTTTTAGATATAGTTAAAACAAAGGTGCTGATGATTTTAGTTGAAGGGGGGAATGTTGTGCCATTACAATTTAGTCATTAGCTAAATTTATAGTAATGTGCATGTAAGAAAATGTAAAACCAAAATCATCATCACATTTTTATATAACAATAAATGAAGCTGTAGGGCATCCAAGTTTAAACCCTACAAGATCCAGTTTTAAAAGCTTTAGACAGAAAGAGAGTGGGTCAACAATTATATTCTTTATTTGTTTGTGTGTTGATAGAAAGGTAATACACACATTTAAACTATTCAATATTTAATTTTTCTGTTAAAAAGCAAAGTTATAACGCATATGTATAGGCAGTGTGTGTTATAAAAGCTATTTAGTTAGCCATCATTAAATTTCAGATATTAAACATTTTAACTTTCTTTAAAACTAACCTATGCTTGATCAATTCTAATGTCTTATTCTATACCTCTATTTTGCTTTTCTATAATTGTAATTGGGATTTAAAAGCTAAGGATTTAATTTTAAATATTAGGGTTATAATTACTAAGCTAGCAATTATATTATTTAATGTCAGTTTATGAATGATTTGAAATGATAAAGTATGTGTGTACATTACATACAGAAATTTACATTTATTAAATATTGAAAGAAAAAGAAGGGTTAAATCTGTCAAATTATTTTTTTTACAATTTTGTGTTAAGGGAAAATCTGTTGAATCAGATATCTATTTTTGTAGCAATTTTGTTTTTGTAAATGATTGTTTGTCATTTTGGGAGCTTAAGCTTGGTGGGAACTCTAATTTTGAAATTGTCTCATCTTAAGATTAAAGAAAAGAAACTCCAATTTTAGATATTACAGATATACGTGAAAAAGGAAAAAGGATTAAGTCTATTTTTTTTAAGACAAAAGTGTCTGAAAACCAGGTGTGTGATTTTTTGGGTTGGTCAAAAATAGCAATTCACACTATCACTCTAATTGGGTGAGTTGACTCAAAAATCGGATATAAAAGCAGTCTGGAAAATCAGTTGAGTTATTAGATTATTGTTATTATAATATATTGTGAGAGAGACTTTTTAAAAATTATTGAAACTAAAGCAGACAAACATTTTTAGTTCTGCTAGATAGTTTTTTTTTTAAATCATTTTTTTATGAAGTTTTGAATGTTGAAAATATAAGAAATGATGGGGTAGAAAAATTAGATATGTGTCCCATCAAGACCTGACCATCATGGAGCTGCAGATCATATAGGAAAGAAAAGATGTCTTGTCTGAAAAATAATATTCTACACCTTTCAACTGACCAGAGAAATAAGATGTTTTTAAATAGAAAGAAGAAAACATTCACCTGCATTCGAAGGAGATCAGAAAGATGAATTAATCTACTGATAAATATTAATCATCAAGTCCAATTAATTGTTCCAGCAACTGAGTTTAAAACCCAGGAAATTTATAAACGTGAAAACAACTGCTGTATTTCATCCACTAAAAGAATCATGCTTGACAGGAAGAGAAGAAAAATTAATATAAAGATTTCCAAATTGTCCACTAAAGCAAATAACCTCAATAGGATCATCATCATCAAATAATTATACACTTTAAGAAAGAGATTGTTCCAAAGAAACACGGAAATTGTTGCTGCCAAAGATAGACATTAAACAAGAGAAATTTGACTCATTAGAAGTCGCTACAAAGAACTGGTAGTATAAAATTTTTTTTTGATATATTTTCTTTATGATATCAGAGTCTTAATAAAATTTTAGCTATAAAGTGGTATAGTTTATTTAAAGAACTTTTAAAGACAATTCAGATCGATTAAAACCAATAATTTCTTACCAATAATAACCTTGAGCTTCATAAATGATCTTGAATGTATCAAAATTATTTGTTTATTAATTTACAGTTATGAAATATTAATGTGTAAAATAATTTTTTGTATTATTATTTTGGTTTTAAATAATATTTTGTTATTATGGGATAAAACACGCACCTACATAATAATATTTTTACATGTGTATAATTGTGTGTGAATGTGAAGTAATAAGTAGTATTAAAATATTAAATTATTTTGTTTTAAGAAAGTATAGCATTTCAGAGGTAGAAGGGAGGGGGAGAAAATGATTTAAAACTTGTTTCTAAAACTTGCTCTTTCCAATTTTACTAACATTTATTTTTGTCATTCTACTTACATGTTAGATTTATAAGGTATGTGTGCCAATGAGTGAATATTTTTTTTTATATGAAATACTTTTCTTGTGGATGGAACATTTTAACAAATCGGTTACCCAATTTAATACAATATACTTTTGAAATACATTTACGGGAAAGGGGGAAGAATTTAAAATTTAATGTTATGATTTTAAAACAGTCGATTATGATTATTGTTGTTATTGTTAATATAAATTTTCATGTAAATATAGAAATTTTTATGTATATGTTAGAAATGCAGTAATAAATATTAGTTTATGTTATTAAACGAGGCGTATATATTTCATTAAGAGTAGTCTTTATCAAGTGTGATCATTCATCATCAATGGTTGAATATTAGTTGTTTAAGATATGATTAAATATGCTAAGATTAACAATAATTATGAATTTCTTTATAAAAATTAGGTTTTATGTTTAGGCTTAGTCCTAAAGCTGTGGTTGAAACCATTGTCATTATCGTTATCATTATCGTCATCATCATCATCAACATTTTAATTAATGAGCTGTTTAAATGTTTAAAGGCCATAAATAAATATTGATTTCATAGTATTTAGTGATTTCTTAGTATTATTATAACCACCATCCCCTCATCTATTTCATGCAAGGATGAGTGAATTGCCATCCTAAATTAATAGTAATCTGAGCTAGTAAAACTTATAAAAAAAATATTGAAACACATTTGTTATGCTAAGATCTAAGAAATGATTTATGTCTAATGAATTCCACTTCAGTTTAAAGATGTTTTATGTTACCTAGGTGTTTACTTAAATATTAGTGCATACAGTGCTATGGGTCTAAAATCAAAATCATACATTTTGTAAGAAATAAGGTACCAAAAGGGATTCAAACCCGGTACATGTGAAAAGGTTATTAGATATAACTGTGTCTAGATTCAGATAATCTAGTGGCGCCCTGATAGACCCTATTCACTTGTTGTTCACTTAGACATGCACTTAACATCAAACCAAGAAATGAAAGTGAGTAAAATCTACAGTTGGATATACCTGAGAAGATATTTTATTGAGTTACTAGTGTACTCACCTCACTTGATTTCCATATACCTGAGTTATAATAGTTGTTATTAATAATTTGTTTATAATTATTGATATTGTGATATCTTGAGAAATCTAATTATAGAAATATGTTTCATTTAATCCAATGACCCTTAATATGATTGATAACTCAGTCTGATCTTTTTGTTTAATAGCCTATACTCAGGTTAATATTCTTTCTCTTTCATATTTAATATAAGCTACAATTTCTTTTCGTTTATTAAGATAAATATTTATATTTGAATCGTTTTTTAATTATTTAATACATTTGGATCGTTTGATAATTTTTATTAAGTTACAATGAATATAATATTTGAATATTTGAGACTTTAATAATATTTGGATTTTGACAAATCCAATGATATTTTAATATACAATTGAATTTCTCTTTAATATGTTACAATGGACCTTTTGAGCTACTTTAAAATGTTACAATATATTATAATGGAAAATTTTCAGGTATTTATATATTAGGTAAGATTAATGTATAAAGATTTTAATACCGATTGAAAAGTAGCTTATTGATACTTCTTTGAAGCCTTAAAACAATCAATTAGGCAAATTAATAATATCCACTTCATCAGTTTTTGTTACTGCAGCTATTATTATTCTATGACTATCCCATATAGTAAAAAAAATCAGAATGACTGGCTCATAAGCACAGTTTGTGTGATGAGGTTTTTTTAAATTTTATTTCTGAGATTAAGATTAAGAAACACCATAGACTTCTTCCTTAGTTGATGATAACCCTTAACTGAAGTATAAGTCAAATTTATTTTAAGGCAGAATGAATGTGAATGGGTTTTGTTAAATTTATAGATATTATCAATTATATACTTATTTCCAAAAGGCTGTAAATTTTTCACAAAATGTAGCAATTGATGGGCAAAGGCAGAGGTTGTGAAGAATTCTCTGATTTTAAATTTAGGCTGCCATTTATTTAGATACTTTACAACTGCAGATCACTTTCAAGCAAAGTAAGTTGCATAAATTGGAAGATTTATCAAATATTAATAAGTCATTGTTGGATTTTGTGAAGTTATAACTATGAGAATAATATATTATATATAAGTATTGTTATACAGTGTTTTACAAATATAATTTATAAAATAATGTATATAAAAATATTTTATAGGAAATGCTTTTATATACTGTGTACTAAGTAGCCAAAAATAATCATTTTCTTCATCCACAAGTTAAAGTTTTATTTTTAACTTAACTGAAAGGTCATGGGGTGTCCAGAAATCCATTAATTCAATCACAACATGTAAAAACTAGTAATTGAATAAATTAAATTTCTGGACATCCCATGTTTTTATTTCAAGTTAAATATAAAAACTCGAATTGTGATTGACAAAAACAATTATTTTTGGTTTTTTAGTTAGTAAAAAAAGCTTTTATTATAAAATTGTTTTTTTTTTTTTGTTTATGTATATTATTTTAAATTTTTTAGTATTTACATGGTAAATAAAAGTATTTCTTATAAAATATATATGTTAGTTTAAACTTTTTAATTTTACAATCTTTTTTATAATTATTTCAATTTTAATTAAAATGAACAATTAAAACAATGTACCAATAGATTTATTATTTGAAATAAAATTCTCATGCATTAAAAATTAATTTCAATGTTATTTTGTTTATATAAGAAGCATTAAAAAACTTTTACAATCAAGAGAAAGTATTATTTGTTATTAATTCTATTGTAATTTACTATAAATGCTTTTTACTACAAGCTTTTTTTTTAAAAAAAATACTACTTCTTATGTTCATCACTGAATACTTACTGAACAGTATCAATGAATTTGAAATTTAATTCTCCATCAATACCATTACATTAAGGAAATGAGAGAATAACTGAAATATTTTATAATTATACTGCATTGTAATCCATTTATAACATATACAAAACTGGGGGGGGGATCTATTTGATAGAAGTATGTTAAAAATTGTTTACAAAATTTATTCTAAACAAACAAACAGAATAGTTAATTAGAAGCATTAAAAATATCCTGATGATGAATTAAGTACAAATGAGTTCTATAAATTAAAAATAAATAATATTTAAGCAAAAATTGCTTCATATATATATAAATATTATAAAATACAGTATTTAAAATTTGTTTAAAAAAACAAAAAATATAAACATTACTTAGAAGCACTTTCAACTAACCTTGTAGTCTTTGACAACTAATAATTTGAAAGGTCAACTTTGCCATAATTCCATGATCTTAACATTTGCTGCTTGCCTATTGATTTATGATATTAAAATTATACAAAAAACTTTTCTGATCACTGTTTTAAAAAATATTTATGATATTATTGAAACATCAGCAAAAAATTTTCTATACTATTCAGTGGCACAATAGTTATTAGGACTGATTAACCCCATCCAATGAGCTTTGTTTGAATGAATGAGCTACAATTTCTTTTATATATGAATTCTCTAAAAATATTGAATTTAAAATATATATATTTATCCACTTCTGTCTATTAAATTATCTTCTGCCCTCTATATATATAATCTATACTCTCTCTCTCTCTCTCTCTCTCTCTCTCTCTCTCTCTTATATAATCTATTACTACCTTTTCTCTCTCTATATATATATATATATATATATATATATATTAGAGAGAAAAGGTTTAAAGCCCTTTTCACACGTGCCTTAAACATTTGCATAATAGCCAAACAATATAGTTTTAATGATAGTAGGATCTCTCAAACCTCAACACATGATAGATACTTTATAAAAATAAGAGCAGCCATCTTATCATTAACCTAAAATCTTACTTATATAGGCAAATCTGAAACATCTTGATTTGAGAGCATAAAGATATTACTCTTTTCCAAATTTAAATCCACTATTTCATTTCACAAATTAATTTATGCAAAATCTTGTCATTTACAACAGAGTTAATATTAAGATCTTTTTAATAAAAATATAGAAATTAATGTAACATTCTGATTATTTATCAAGCCATAATAAGTATGTAATTAGAAAGAGAAAGGCTTTAAGCCTTTTTCATATGTGCATTAAATGTTATTGTTTGCTATCATACAAACATTTAAGGTACATGTGAAAAATGTTTAATGTCTTTCTCTCTTTAATTAAATACTTATCATGCCTTGACAAATGATCAGAACATTACATTAGTTTCTACATTTCTATTAAAAAGATCTTAATATTAATTCGTAAATTGCAAAATTTTGTGTAAGTTGATTTAAGAGAGGAAATAGTGAATTTAAATGTGAAAAGAGCAATATCTTTATGCTCTCAAATCAAGTCAGATATAAATAAAAACTTAGGTTAAAGATAAGATGGCCACCTTTATCTTTATATAGCCTTTGTCATGTATTTAGGTTTGAGAGTCCCTCTATCATCAAAACTACATGGTTTGGCTATTATACAAATATTTAAGACACATATGAAAAAGGTTTACAGTCTTTCTCTCACTAATTATATACTTACTATGCACTATTTAATCAGAACAATAAATATATTTTGTAACAGAGCCGGCAATTGGACAGCAGATTATTATAGCATCTCAAGATTGATGTCTATTCAATCATTAGCTTTTGGCATTATTAGTTATGATGGTTTACAGCAAACTACTGCAAGTGGAATAATAGTAAGTTTATATATATATATATGTGTGTGTGTGTATGTGTGTGCGTGTGTGTGTATAAGCCTAAATTACACAATAAGATATTCAAGTCTCTCCCTGACAAATTCACAATGATATGTTCATTAATATAGAAATAAAAAATAAAATTTTTTTTCACGTATTTGATAATGATAAGTGTAAGAGAAAAATGTAATAACTAAGGTGATATTATAACTCCACTCCAAACATTAAATTTACAAAGCAGTTTTAATTTTTAGACCCATTGATAAATTTTAATCAAATCACCATGTCCAACTTACATAAAAATCAAATGTGCTCTTGCTTAATTGTTAATTATATAAACAAATTTTACGATGTCCTATGTTTAAATTATCCAGACAAATGGTTATTTTTATTTAAACTGTCTTCATACAAATTTAGACAGAAAATGAAATATTAATTTATATTTTTTATTTACATACAGACGAAATTTGATTTTAATTAGCATTATGAATTTATTGGGTAAATAATTTTAGTAGTGGTTATTGTGTAATTTGTTTTTTGTAAATTTAAATAATGATTGATTCAAACGTAGCGGTAAGTTCATTTTGATTTATTTAAATTCAATCTTACACATAGTCGTTATCATCATTTATTCTGTAGTCCATATAAAAACATTAAACAAGTAAATTCAATTTGTTCATAATACCAGATGGCTCTATGAATTTATTTGGTGGATAATTTAAATAATGTTTGGTTCACCTTTTTTTTCTGTTTGTTTATATAATTACCAGTCTATATTATAATATATATTAAATAAAAGATTATTAAAGATTTATATACTTAAATGTTAGAAATTTTATAATAAATTTTTAGCTTGCTTTAAACTTTTTACAGTTTAAAATGCTAGCAGTTTTTGTCAATGTTCAATCTTTCATTTCTGTATAAAATCTTCACTTTATAATAAAAATCAATAAATTGAACTCACTTTTGTTAGAAATTTAATTTTACAAACAAAAACCAATTCAAAAAAATCATATTTGATCTTTAAAAATATAATAGAAAAAAAAACATATAAAATATCATTTAATGGGCTCAAGAAATAAAAATTAACAGAATCTATTTTATTTCAAATGTAGTTTTAAAATGAAAATGAATAAGTATTAATAATATCTCAAAAATATTATAACACAATGTGGATAATGATGAGTGATGATGTTATATGACCAGTGTCAAAAGGCATATTCATTTTACTGCTTTAATTTTCTTTGTTGACATTACAGTCAAATTTATTATCTTCTACTTTTAAAAATAAAGCATTTATGAAGAAAATCAGTGTGTATACATGTATTTATTTGATTTTAAATAATTATTATGCAATTATTGTGAGAAAATAATCAGAAATATTTAATAAAGTGGCAAAAAATCATATTTTTTTGCATTTCTTTTTTAAAAAAAGTACTACAACAAATGTTGTAAAAACAGCCAATACAGTCAACATTGTAGAGTTTTACTTGTTTAGGTGAACAAAATAGTAAAGTCCTTTGATGATGTGCTATTGTTTGAAAAATACTGACTTGTTCAGAATTTTTTTAGGAATTATTAAATTAATATTTTCTAGAATGAAGTTTCAGTATTTTAAAAAAACATATTTAATAACACTTAAGATAGCAATAGAAGAGCAATGTAAAGTGAAAAAACTACAGCAATATTTTTAATGTAAAAAACTACAATAACTATTGGAAATATTAATAAGAGAATTTATTTTAATAAATAATTTTTATTTATGATATAATGAAACTAAGTCCAATTCAAGATTTGCATAGCATACTGAAATAGCACCATTTATCAGCAGTAATTTTTAAGTCAAAAGTGAATTGTTTTTCATTTATTATATAAATTAATATAAAAATGAAAGTATATTGCCTATATATTTTTAGCAATGAAATTTAATGTGTTAATTATAAACATTATCATTTTAGAATTAACTTTTTTAAAATATAATGCATCAGGTATAATTTTAATTGATTTTACTCTATCAATAGATCCATACATTTCACTAATATCTAATGTACAAAGAATATTATTTTTATCAAATCTAATATTACAAATTTTATTAATAAAATCAAATGATGAAGTTATTGTTTGCTCTCCAAAGCCAATTTTATCTTGTAGCATCCTTTCTATAAATTTACATATTTAGAAACAAAAAGCATCACCAAAATCATTATTAATATCAATGGTTTATTTTATTTATAATTACATGATATCAACATATGAAAATAAATTTTTAGAAAAATATATTTATCAAGGTGAAATTACTACATATCATAGATGATGTTTTCATATGTGGTAAAAATGCTATTAATAATTTATTTAACAAATTAAATAATATATTCTACAGTTGATTAAAACCAATGAAGAATTAATGTCAATAAAATTTATTGATCTTAAAATAACTTGAAATATAAATAATTGGATTATTATATATTAAATAAACCTATTGGAAAAAGAGGATATATTCCATATAATTCAATGGTGCCATTATCACATAAATTATTGGGTTTAAAATACATTTTATTTCAAAATAATAAACTTTGTGAATATATATATATATATGTGTGTGTGTGTATCAAATAAAATATAAAAATATTTACTAATGAATTAGATATTGGTTATGAAATTGACAAAAAATGGAATAATATGAAATTTGTATATGTGAATAATAAGAACGTATGGTTATCAGTACTTTTCACTTCAAATCAACAAGTAAAATTTATTAAGAAAATATATAAAAACATATGTGAAATTGCATTTTAGCACCTTTTAATTTAAAGAAATTAATAAATAATCCTAAGAATAAAAAATTATTTATGGACCAAAGTTCTATTAGTATATAAATGAATATGTGAATGTGGAAGTGCTTATATTGGTTTGTCACATTGTACTTAGAGAGAAAAAGACTAGAAAATATGTACTATTACTAAAAAAGTTCAAAAATCTACACAAAATAATACTAAAAATAATATTATATCAGCATCAGTGTTTTATGACCATAATAAAAAATGTAATTTGGGATTTGATTTCACTTATAAAAATGTAAATATATTATGGATTGAAAGAAATAATAACAAATGAAAAATAAAGAATGCAATATTAATGAATAAATATCAAAAGTGCCTAATAAATTGACAGGCAGCAAATGTGAGAGTTAATGAATTATGAAAAAGCTAAAATAGATGATTATCTTTGAACATACCTTACTTGCTTGATTTTAAAAGTTTTAACCTTAGTTGACAAAGACAACTTAGATAGTTGAATGTTCTCCTATATGGATTAAAACATTGAATTTATATTACTGTATTTGTTTTATTATTTGAATATTAAATTATAAATAAGTTAAAGGAATACATACATAGATTAATATTATATATATATGTGTGTGTGCGTGTGTGTAAGGAAAAAAGCTTCATCATATACTTTAACACATTTATCAGCTATAGCCTCAACTTGATTATGATACAGACTAAACAAAACTTTGAATTTTTACTAAGTTTTAAGCAGGCTTAATATTTTCTTTGCATGTATCTGTTTTATAATCAACCCAACTAGCATTCAAAATGTTTAGTAAACCAATTTGTATATGCACATTTAATCAATAAATGAAACCATTAATACATAAGTATTGTTCATTGTTCTTATTTGGATGGCTATAAAATATCACTTTACCCTTACCAATTAGTAAGGCAGCTTTTTATCTTTTATTGAAAATTGTTTTACTTTGTGTGATAACAAAATTGTTTTTTATTTATTTTAAGGTTTAGCAGTTTTTACTAATATTTTATGTTGAAGATAATATATTAGGAAATTTTTCATCTAAAAATATTTAATGACATTTTTATATATTATATAAAAAGTGTGATTCTGATTGATAATGAAACATAAGACTTTGTATCCTAATTTTAGTTTTCAATAACCAACTGTACTAGAAGTTTGCCAATTGTATTTATTTTAAAATTTAGCTCTATAAATGACAATTTGTGACATCTGTAATTTAACATTTTAGAAATTAAATATTAACCAATATATTGATATGAAGATTTTCATTGGTTACATATATAGAGGACATACTTTGCGGGTTCATCCATGTTAAAAAATTTAAATATTGATATACCAACATTTAGACTTGATCACACAAGTCATCCATTGGGTGATAAAAGGTAGAAAGACAGTTGTAGAGGTGCTACAATCACTGATTTGAAAAAAAACGTTAAAGTTCCAACAGCAAAATGTTAAATTAAGAACGTTTTTTTTTAAAAAAATCTTTCCAAATAGTAGGAAGTTTGCATGTATCATCTCACTTATTGATACAATCTGGCCTTTTAAATAACTCAATGGCTTCTCTAATTTTGCAGTGGTAGAGATTATCACATTTGGATATGATCCTGGTACTATAAAAATTAAGTTTATGACCTGAATCTATAGTATGGAGAGTGCTGATGATGATAAGTGTTGTTTAACTTGCATTAGCATGCTCATCTCTCCTAACACTGATGCTATGATTACTCATACCTATGTAAGAAGGTTTACAATTTTCACATGAGATTTGATAAACACCATGAGATTCAAGAGGGATTGAATACTTAGGCTTGGTTATTATAGTGCTGATCTTTTGATGAGTAGAAAATTCTGTATCTATATTATAGCATTTTAATATATGTCCAATATTGTCTGTAGTTCCTTTTACATATGGAACACGAATCCTAATAGCTGATTTATCATCTTTTAGTTTCTTATTTTGTCCATTTTGGGCTTCAAATAAGTTTTTTTTTATAAATTTATAATTATAACTATTTGCTAATAAAACACTATCTGAAAAGTTAATTGCTCTATTTAAAAGAGTTTTGACTACAGAAACTATCTGAGTTGGGTGATGATGAGAATGGAAATGGAAATATCTGTCTGTGTGTGTATTTTTTCTGTAAATCGAAAAAGATAAACTAACATCAAGAAAAGGGAGTTTTCCATCAGACTCTATCTCCATTGTAAATTTAATATGAGGATGCATCTTATTTAAATGTATGAAAAAATTATCTAATTTATTTTTTCCATGTTGCCGTATCTGAGCCAAATGATAGGTTTTAAAGATGATGATTCTATAGCACGAGTTTCTATATTTTCCATGAATAAATCCGCTATTCTCCTGAGATAGGTGAGCCCATAGGAGTATATAAAACTTGTATGTAATGCTGTCCAGTGTATACAAAATATGTGTTCAAGAGACAATGTTTAATCAAAGTAATAATATGGTCTGGTAAATTTCAACGTTGTGAAATTATATTTAAAGCTTCATCAATTGGAATGTTAAAACAAAGACATGACATCAAAACTGACCAGAATGTCATTAGCATTAATTCTTAAATTTTTTAATACAGAGATAAAATGAAAGAGTTTTTAATGTATGATTTAATAGATGGGATTGTAGGTTTAATGAAATCCGATAAATATCTAGCTAAAATATGAGCTGGAGATCCTATTGCGCTTACTATTGAATGGGGGTATCTGGTTTGTGAATTTTTAGAAGTCCTTAAAATTTGGGCAGACATGATTTTTCACGAGGGATTATTTTATTTTTTATCTCTGTTTCAATAGGCGATTTATTAGTAATGGCTTTTGTTGTTTTTTCCAAATATGTAGTATGATCTCTTTTTGATAGTTTATAAGTTTTATCATTAAGCAAATCTAAAATTTTATTATAGTAAATGTCACGATCCATAACAACAGTAGCATTACCTTCATCAGCTGGAAGTACAATAATTGATTTGTCCGATTTTATATTATTTAATGCTTGTCTTTCTTTCTTTGAAATATTATATTTAGGAAGTTTAGCTTTTTTTAAAAAAAAATATTGCAAATCTCGGCTCTAATCAAATAAGCCGATAAAGAATCTATTTTATCGAGAGCTGATTCAACATTACAAACAATTTTTTCAAAAGATATCCGGTAAGGCGTTAAACCAAAATTAAAACCTTTTTCTAAAACCGAAACTTCATCTGTAGAGAGGGTTTTCTTAGATAAATTATAAATGGTTTTTTGATTTGGATACGTAATGTTTGGTGATTGTGTTCTAATAAGTATTTGTAATTTTTTCTTTTGCTTTGCTGTTACAAATTCCGAATCTTTAATTGAACTAAAATTTGCAATATGATCAAAACTAGTCCACAGTAAAGGATGTATTTTATTACTAAGGGATAAACATAACTCCAACAATACTTTGTCAATTTTGTCTAGATTTTTCCGAGTTTCTTTAATAAAAGAGTTTAAAATAATATTATTTTTAACACAGAGGAACCTGCAAAATATGACTTATATATATAATTTCTATTATTACTTAACCCTACATTCTTTCAGAAGTGCTATTTTGTAACCAAAAGTACTATGAAATTAGTAGCACAGTCAACTGTAACCTCTTGTCTATATGCAATTAAGTTTTTATATAAATTCATATCCAGACCAAAGCTAAAATCTGAATTTAACTACACTGACAAGAGGAAACACTTATCTATATGCTGAAAAATTGTTATATAGATTGGAATCCATTGATATTTAAACAAGAATCATTTAAATATGTCTGGATTTCAATTTACATAACAACATTGCTGTAAATGAACAAGAGACTACTTCTTGTCCATGTCACAAAGAATTTTTTCTTTTGTTATTTTCCTCTCATTCTCAAATTCTATTGATTGAACAGTTTTTAAAAAAATATTTTGTCCTCCAGTAGTTTTTCCAAATATTGTTTATTTTCTTTAATTCTCACTTTTCATTTATGCTCTTGGGTCTTTTAAAAAATGTCTATAGTTTCCCTTAGCAATCTCTGGTCATCTCTATAGGCTTCCTTAGCAATCTCTTGCCATATTGTCCAATTAAACTATAGAGATTTTTTAAAAGGCCCAAGATCATAAATGAAAAGTCAACGGAAATTAATAATATTTAAAAAATGCTATTCGAAAACAAAATATTTTTAAAACTTCTCAACCAATAGAATTTGAGAATAAGAAGAACATAATAAAAGAAAAAATAATGATTTTCATCTACACTACACACATTCTTATGATTTGATAAAGAAGAAGCTCTGAGTAATGTAATTGTTATTGTACTGAAACATCAGCTATTTAGCTATTATATTTTTATAACATGGAGGTTACCAGAAATAATACTATTAATTCATATATCTATAATCAAAATTACCCCAAATTCACAACTCAACCATCTAGCCAAGAAAACAAACTCTAAATCACAAGCAATGATTTCACTGCTACAAACAGGCTTCTCAAGTGTAATGAATTACAAAATAACATATTTAAACTATATATCATCCACAATTCCACTTACCTTCCATACATGTGTAATATTAAAAGAACTTTTTAATAAAGTTTTCCTGTAGTTTTATGATGGTGATGTTGTAGTTGTATTTGTATATAAGTATAGAGTATCTTTAGAAAAATTTAACTTTATTTAATGTATTTGGAATATTTAAATAAAATTAATTTTTTCTAAAGATATTCAATACTCATATTAGATAATGGAAATAGTCCAATACACAAATACAAGTTTTAAATAAGTTAATTGCTTCAGAATGATAAATTTTTAATAGTAAAGATTTTTAATTCTCCTTTTTATTTCATTTCTCTCAAAGAAGACAACCTTAGTTTCATCAAAATTAATTGTGTAGCCTGTATCTTTTTTATGAATATATAAAGCAAAACTAAGGTACTTATTTCTAACTCTACTTTTATATACCTTTATTCTTTATTTAAACTCAAACTACTCTGACTCATATATATACCTTCTTACAAAAACAAGAAATATTATACACTACTCTGGGAATAGTCTTTATATTAAAAATTTACTTTGTCTTATTTAATAAATTATTCAAAGTAGTACCCCTTTTCCAGCAATTTTTGAATTTGCAAACAAACTACTATTTTTACTACAATTCTATAAGAAGACAATTTAATTGACAAAAAAATAAAATTATATTTTTTATGGTTTACATAATTACAAATATTATTGCTATTAAGTAAATTATTTTTAATAAATTTATCAACATAGTCAACTCTTAAATAATCTTTATGAAATAAAACTATCATTAGAATTATATTATCCCTTATTTTTGTAAAAAGGTATATAGGCAGAATAATTTGATCTTAAATAAAAAAATAAAGATACATAATAGTAGGTTTAGAAATAAGTATCTTAGTTCTGCTTTATATATCCATGAAAATGATACAGTATTCACTATTAATTTTGATTAAGCTAAGGTGGTGTTCTTTGATATAATGAAATAAAAATGTAAATTAAATAATCTTTTTTTATTAAAAAATTATGATTCTCAAGCAGTTAGCTTATTTAAAGTTCTTTTAATATTAAGGGTGTATGAAAAGTAACTAGAATTATAGATAATGTTAATTTAAATAGGTTATTTTGTAATTCTTTACACTTGAGAAGTCTGCTTGTAGCAATGAAACCATGGTAGTGTTTTAGAATATATATTTTTGGCTAGTCTGATTGAGTTCTGAATTAGGGGTAATTTTGATTATTTATTGATGAGTTTAGCTTTCGGCTTTTAATATATATATATTACTTAGATACTAAAAAATAGCAAATTGTACCAATAAACATGATGGCATGTGTAAACTTCTTCCTATTTGGAATAATTTTAATTAAAAAAAATATATTTTTCTGAATATTTTTTCAATTTTATATTATTTTTCAATTTTATATAAATGTTTTTTTTTTCAATTAGCGAATTTTAGCATTATTATAAAACAATACTTACAGCAGTTCTATAAACATCTTTATAATATTCTATTCACCAGTCAGTTGATGGATTGTGTGATCAAGTCAAAAACTTCATTATATTTACAATCAGAACTATACACAGATGAACCAATATTATTATTATATTCATTTTAATGTTTGTGTGGTAGTATTTTCTTTTATTATGTCTAGATATATTTCTATCATTTAGCTAATTTATCAAATGTTATTTTTAGAAAGTTTTGAATTTTATTTATGCTTTTCTAAATAATCATATCTGTTATTAATTATACACAGATTATTACTTAACACATGATTTCAAGTGATCTAAATATTCATTCATTTTCAATATTTTGAATCTAAATTAAAGACCACTAGCTTGAGAATAGAGCCAGAAATTGAACCTGTGAACTTTAGATTCATTAATTATGAATTAAAGATAATGTTCTAACCAATATGTCTATTCTGAGACAGATAATCAGTCAGTAGAAGTTTTATATGCTTATTTATAAAACTTCTTATTTCTTTTAAGACAAAATTAACAAGTAGTTTCCAAACATTATGAACTTACCTATTCATTTTATTTATGAAGTTAACACCATTCATGATATAATGCTTCTTACTAACCTGTAAATTTTTATTAGTATGTTAATATATTTAGAAAATAAACTTTCACTTCTAAATACATTTAACAATAGTTAAATAATTCAACATATATATATACATATATTGTAATTTATTTATTTCAGACAAAAATTTGGGCAAGTTCCCATCTGTTACAAAACGTACGAATGTCATTGTCTTGGTTATCATTATTAATTTCCTATTTAGAAAATTATTTAAATAAGAATTATCCAATTTCACATTTAGGTAAGTTTATTTAATTATTATTATCACATTTATTATTCTCTGTATTGAAAATTACGTACCACTTTACCATTCATTTGTTATTTTTTTATTGTAGCTGATGATGCCAAAGAAATTGATGCATTTGTTGAAAGTTGGATTTGATATTATTGACCCAGTTTTATGATTGTTAAATGAACCATAGTAGTATTCCAAAGTATTGTATATGGAATAATAATTTTTATTAGTCATACATTAGATAAGACATTATGCACTTAATAAATAATATTTCAGCCATGTAGCTTTCACTACACCAACATCACATAAAATAGTAACTGGGTTCTGTCCATTTTTAACATTTTATAGATGGATGTAATTATAAACATATAACTTAAGACATGTAAAAAATGTATAATGCATGATATGCACATTTGATGCTGAACCAGCACTCATCAATTTCAAAAGTTGTTATAAACTAGTTCCTAACTTGTGTGCGAGTGGTGTGGTGTAAATTATACTGCAGAAATATTATTTATAAAGTGAATAATAATTAGCCTAATGAATGACTAATAAAATTATAACTATAGTTTCATTGAGTGGTTTGTATCAAAGTTTTGAGGGTTGTAAGTTTAACACTTATTAATTAAATGGAAGCAATTAACTATCTATATTTAATAAACAATGATAAAGATATTACCAAATTCACCACTTAAAATAATGGATAAATTATATTTATATAATAATAAAATTATGCTTAAGAGATTGTGATCAAGGCCAACTGATGAGTGTTGCTTCAGTCTTTTATCAGATGAACATGATTACACCCTGAATGAGGTGTTAAATGTGGATAGAAACCAGTTTCTACCATGTGTGATTACAATTTAAATTACAGAAATAATATTTATTGTGCATAGACTTATATAGATAACTCTGAATTTTTTACATCTTTTTTTAACCTAGATTTCTAATTAATACATATGAAATAAAGTCATTTATAGAATCGCAAGAATATTTGCAATGACTGAATAATAAAGTTGTATTGTTAGAATACATATTATCAAAGCAATTAGAAGGTTTATTTTTCAAACTTCATAATTTAAAGCCCCATTCTTTTTAGGATTTGATTGTGTAATTGTAATCATAGAATGTTTTGCAAATTAAATATATTGTATAAAATGTTTACGTTCTGTAGAATAAAATAGTATACATTTCTAGCTTAACTTTAAGTCAATAAAGGACAATAATCTTCCAATAAATTAGAAATAAGAAGGACGAAATAATCATTATTGTGACTGGTTAGTTTTGCCTTTTTCCAACTTTGATTTACCTTTCTTTTATAAATACTTAGATATGAAGTCATTGATGAGTATAAAATGACTAAGTGAATTGACTATTTTATGGCTATTTAAAAACGCTAGGCTTGTTTGATATCTAAAGAGGAATTCAATTTGTTTTTGCCTGGAGTGGATCCCATGTAATAAGTGTTGTAGCAGATGTGCTAACTGTTATCTCTCTCTCTTTCTCTCTCTTTACACATACACATGCACACATTTATATAGATAGATAGATAGATAGATAGATAGATAGATAGATAGATAGATAGATAGGTAGATAGATAGATAGATAGATAGATAGATAGATAGATAGATAGATAGATAGATAGATAGATAGATAGATAGATAGATAGATAGATAGATAGATAGATAGATAGATAGATAGATAGATAGATAGATAGATAGATAGATAGATAGATAGATAGATAGATAGATAGATAGATAGATAGATAGATAGATAGATAGATAGATAGATAGATAGATAGATAGATAGATAGATAGATAGATAGATAGATAGATAGATAGATAGATAGATAGATAGATAGATAGATAGATAGATAGATAGATAGATAGATAGATAGATAGATAGATAGATAGATAGATAGATAGATAGATAGATAGATAGATAGATAGATAGATAGATAGATAGATAGATAGATAGATAGATAGATAGATAGATAGATAGATAGATAGATAGATAGATAGATAGATAGATAGATAGATAGATAGATAGATAGATAGATAGATAGATAGATAGATAGATAGATAGATAGATTCCACCTTTATTGTTAAAAGGAGGTTGCTTTGACAACAGTTTGAAATTGTTGATTGCTATCTAAGTGTTAAATGTTTTTTGATGATATGTATTACATATTAAAAATAAATAATTCATTTATATTACAGTAGCAATATAAATAAGTAATAATAACCTTATATTATCCTTATTCTCCTTTCATAATCATTATCCACTGAACTTATTTGATGAGCACCCAAGTTCAGTTCATAATATTACATTTAAATAATCAAAAATATATCTGTATCTTATGCATTATTTATTTATACCATTACTATAATGTAAAAGATTATATATATTTAAACAAGAAAGAGTTATATATTTTAATGGTATTTATAATAAGCTTGGGTAATCAAGTATTAATGCCTACTAATTCATTTAAATTATTATATCCAGGTTGGATTTTTTTTTATTAATATAAATTTAGAAATGCAATTGCATACCTAGTAACAGTTTTTATTATTAAATAAAATCCTGAAATTTAAAAAACCTTAGAGCTTGAAGTCTTTGTAAGATGTTAAAACAATTATATCTATCTGACCCTGAGTCAGTAATTTAATACATTAGGAAATTTAGATTTTTTTAATGGTAAGAATCACACACCTGACTACGAATATTAATACTAATATGTTACTTGATTCTTAGCTTACAACTGTGTTTACAGTAAAATATAATGTTCTGTTTAGTTATATAATATTATATTAAGTTTAAAATCAATATAAGTTAACAAATAGAATTAAAATCTTTTGTTTCTCATTTTCTGTTCAATAGCTTGTGCTAAACCATTAATCAAACTTAAATGAATGTATATGTGATTGATTTTATTTTAATTTGTTCATATGGTACTGACATGTAATTGATGAAAGCAAAATGGACCATAATTTTCAAATTTCTTTGTAGTTTACCTATGAAATATTGTAAACAATCATGATTATTTTATTACATTCTGAATTCTAAGATTTTCATGGTATTAACACAAATACATAATATGCCTGTGAATGGGTTCAAATGAAGGTCTATTAAAACATTTTGAAATTGCAATGAGCTCAATCTCCATTCCCTATATACCTCACATAATCCATCACATTACTAAAATTATTAATCAAATACTCTATGCACTGCATTTTTTCACCATCACCTTTTTTAACAACTTTAAGGATGTTTTGCCTTCTGTTCTTCATTTCCAAATCATTTACAAGATCAAATGCCATGATCCCATATGCACCTCCATCTAGTGTGCAACCTTATCCACACACTTAGCTTAACATGTCTAACTATATAATAAAGCTGGTACAAACACTAAAACATGTTCTATATTTTTTGAACATTTTTCTGCAACTGGCTATCCTTTTTTTTCCACTTTATGATATTTTCTGCAGCAAGTGCAATGACCCAAAGTGAAAGATTAAGGAGGCATGATATATATTATGTGACAAGAATGCATTAATATGAAAGAATCTTGCATCACCATCTTGAAGAAATGGTGTATATAGCATTCATGTGTAAATTTATATAATCTGACACAAAGCATTCATATATACACCCATTCTCTCTTTACAATCTTCACGATATATATGATTTATATTATTTGAGATCTAGATCAGCCTAGTTATTTGAAATTACTTTTCGTTAATGTTTTTCTTTATATGTGTGCATATATGCATTTATATTAATTGAGATAAAGCTTTTTACTATCATTACAATCGTAGAAAATGCAGATAGTCATTCAATATTAGTCAGTAAAAGGGCAACTTTTATTTTTAATTACATACTAGGATAAGAAAAGAACATCGCACAAATTTCATACATCTGCAATTTGAAAAATCTGCTAAGAAATGATTTTTTCCTACTTTTTTTTTATGAGAAGTTATTGAAGAGTTATTTGTCCTGTGATAAATTTTACAGGGAGTTTTATCTTTTTTAATAAATCAATATAATGTCAAATATAATATTATATAAATATATAAAAAGCTATGTCCTCTTCCCAGTAACACACAGTAATATAGTATACATATTTATATAATATTGAGGTGATGAATATACATAAAGTGGCTGTGGCTGTACTTTACTATTTATTTGTATAATTACTGTTGGTATAATACATATTCTATAGCTCATTCTTATTTTAATTTTTCTATTGTGTACATATACCTATATAATATTTAATCCATGATAAAATATTAAATTAATTAAAAATTATATTATCTTGTACATATATTTAATAACATTATTAAGATTTTAGATTTTTATTTTTGGATGTTTATTATTTATTTTATTTACATCCGGATTTTTATTAGACAACTAATTTCTTACAATTTTTATTAAAGAATCTGTATATCTTTCAACAAGAATATAGATTTTTTGTTTGATTTATAAAGTCCTTCACATCTGTCATTATATAAATACATGGGTCAGTTATTCAGTGAATTGTCTATATTTTGTTTTAGGGCACAATTACATAAGTCAGCATTAAATTTCAACAATGAATAATATGTTTGTAATATAATTTTCACGACATCACTCTCACATAAGATAGGGACTCATTCACTTTTAACACATTGTTGAGGGATGTAGTCATCAACATATGACCAAAGACACGTGAAAACATATGATACCCAAGATGCACATTTTGTGCTCAACCAGCACTTATCAATTGGCTCAGACCATAATCTCTTACACATATATTTATCATTGTTCAACATATATATATAAATTTATCACAGTTTTATTAATAAGTGTCAAACATACTGCCATCACAACTTTGATACAAGTCAGTTAATGAAAGTATATTAATACTTTTTGTTAGTCATTAGACTAGAGATTATTCAATAATGAATAATATATCTGTAGTGCAAATTTCATTATTTCATAATCTCTAATCTAATTACTCACTTAATTAAAATGTATTAATATTTTTATTAGTCATTCATTAGACTAGTGAGTATCCAATAATGAATAATATGTCTGTAATGTAATATTTATTATTGGGTAATCTGTAGTCTAATAAATGACTAATAAAAAATATTAATATAACTTCATTAAGTGATTTGTGTCAAAGTTGTTATAGCAATAGGTTTGATAGTTGTCAATCAAACTGTAATAAATTTATATATATATATATAACGATATTTAAAAGAGAGTGTGGTCTGGGTCAACTGATAAGTGCTAGTTCAGCATGAAATTTGCCTCTTGGGGATTGGTCATGTGTTTATGATTACATCCTTCCACAAGGTGTTAAAAGTAGACAGAAACCAGTTCCTACATAGCATGAGTGTGGTGTAGTGAAAATTACACTACAAACATATATTATTCATTATTGGATAATCTCTAGCCTAATGAATGGCTAGCGAAAATTATTAGTATTAAATTTCACTTTTGAATCAAACTTAATGTCTATAGGTAATCTTAAATCTGCTGATAAGAGACCAGATATAATATCTACACAGATGAAATTCAGCTGGCTTTATTGTTGTATTTTATAAACAATTTATTTTAAATGTTGCAAAAAAGATTATTAGCTAAGTAAAACACTGTAGCTAAATACCACATGGATTGGAATTTAAAGTTAAAAAATAGTCCAGTGCATTCATTGACTAACTACATTCGCATAAATATATATATGTGCATAATGTGTGTCTATTTATTACAATTTTAGAAACTGAATATCTGTAAACAGGTCAAAGGAAATTGATAATTGTGAGAAAGTCATGATAGGTTATTAAATTTTAAAAATTATTAGTTAATACATTAGTTTGTCACAAACAGAACTTCATTTTTTAAATAATAATTTTAATTGTAGTTTAATTTAAAATATTTTTGATCATTAAAATTGTAATTAAATGAAAATTAAAACAAATAAAAAAATACATTTTTAAAGAGATATTTTTTATTGTTCTCATTTATCAAAAGTCATTTCATTTAGACAGAAAAAAAAAAGAAACCTTTCATTATGTATGTTTAAACATATTCATTAAATGATTTAATTTTAACCAAGTAATTAGTGATTTATAGACTTTACTTGCCTATTAAGCATATATATATAGACACGTGTTTAGATTTGATTTGATATATTGACTATACTCTAAAACTTTTTGGTAAAGAATAGTATGATCAGCCAATAATTAATCATATCATTTGAAGTATGTTATACATTCAAAATATAAATCTCTGAGATAAAATTAATATTAACTTTCTTGACTATTGATAGACCTGGGTCTCATTTTATGTGGATTATTTTAATGCAATTTTGAAGTTATGAGATTCATGCTTCTTTTTAATATCTATCATATTTCACTATATTTATTACATATCAAGAAATTTAAATTATTAATAACTTATTTTGACTTGAAATACTTTTTTTTCTTCAAAAATATAACATTATATTAGCAGCTAATGTAAATATGGCCTGAAGCTGTATTTAGAATCTTAGCTTCTATGTAAATAACCTACTTATACTAATGAGTAAATAATAATAATAATAATAATAATAGATTTATACTTATATATAAAAATATCGCAATAAATATTCAAAAATTTTAAACTTTTAAAACATATTTTGTTAGTTATAACAGAAATAAATAATCTTTTAGATTTTTAAAATAAAAAACAAAGATTTTATTGATTTTATAAACTGAAAATAATCTTTCTAATGATAATGTATAATCTTTTTTGTTTTTATTGCGATCTCATTTTTTTTAATATAGAAACAGAAAACCATTAACACAGCACAAGACTAAAAGTGGTGCTAGTTGTACATCACATTATGAATCTTATTTCTTACCAGTTTACAAACGAATGCATATTGTCAAATAGTGGTAATGATTAAAATATTTATGAAAAATGTAAAATTAAATAGTGTAGTTAATAAAAAAAAGTAAAAAAAGTTTGTCTTGTATTTTTTTTTTTTCTAATATTCAAAATTTTTTATTAGTCATACTTTAATTCTTTTTTAATGTGAATTTTAAACTAATTTTTCCTTGTTGCTTTGCTTTTATGCAAATTCTGAAAATTACATAACCTATCGCCCATTTTTCAAGGTAAGTTAAGTCCACTTTTGTGTGATTTTTTTAATGCGGGTTTTCTGCGGAACCTATCTACCACATAAAATGAGACCCATGTGTATATAAAAGTAAAACCTCTAAGGATAGTCATAAAATTAATTACAGTACTTGATTTTAAAGCTTACAATTTTATCTTCATATTAACATAATAATTAATAATTTAAAATTGTGTGTTAATTATTGACTGAATAATACTCTTTTATAACTTAGGTTAATGTAATTCATAAAATATATAAATCTAAAATTCTACTTTTTTGTAACGAATATCCAAATGCATCACTATCATCAAGTTCAATGTGTATCATTGTAATGCAATATGAAAGCTATTTCAAATGTGAATTAGATTTTCCTATCAATAACTTCATTTGTATATATTAGTCAAATAAACTTTATTAACTTACTTATACATTTTATGGGAGATATATTTCTATATCCCTTAGAATCACTTTTGATTCAATTTGGAATTCAAATAATTGATTATTGTAATCTCTTCTAGCAATATGTTTGGCCAATCATTATTTTAGTCTTTTGATTTTTCCAGTAACAACATTCCTATTTATTTGCTCTTTGACTCATACATTAATTCCAATATATATTTTTTCCATGCATAATTGTGAGGTCAAAAATTTCTGTATTACCTTTATTTAAGTGAAAAGTCTCAGATCCATAGAAAGTATTGAAACAATGTTTTAATTTTTTATTATCTTTAAGTCATTTTTCTATTGGTATAAGTCATTTGAACAAAAATTTTAATTTCTATTAATTAATCCCACCAATCCTTATTCCCTGTATTTTTGACAAGCGATTGAACATTAGTCCCATATTTATATTATTTGTTTTTAATATTATTTTATGGTTTTCATCTTACAGTTCTTATATCAAAAGCATTTTACACTCAACCACCAACCTCAGCAAAACATAAATGATATAAGTAATCTGCATTTAATTTGACACATGCTATTTTAAATTTTAATTTACAAGATTTTTATAAATCTACTATAAATTTATTTTTTAAAATAGGATCTTCTGACCATGTTATCTTTTCAATACTAGAATTTGCAGAATTTAACAGCATTCTACAACTGCGTTGAATCACCATAAGAGGAATATTTATAGAGTATCCTGTCCTTTCTATCTATAAATTTTATTGCAAAGTAGATAGTGATATTCAGTCTTTTTTAAATGACTTTTTAATGCATAAATATGATATAATGTGCTAAAATGCCTTTTGAATTCAGCAGCTTTTCTTTTTATTTGTTTGAATACAATATTCCATGGAAGGAAGTCATTATCATAGTAATAAAAAACTTATACAGAAGACTAATGGATATATAATTTCATATATATATATATATATATTACAACATTAATTATCAATATTATTAGTGTATTTTTTAAAGCTGGTAGTTGTTATCATTCTCGTCATCACATGATATCTCAAAGTTTGCTGTCTTTTGTTTGATTTCTCATAGCATTATTTAATATATGAATTTTTCTACAATACAGACTTCTTCATACCTGCACTCCCATATGTAATATATAGGGGGTTAACCTTCATCTTAACTTCTGTAGAAAAAAATTCATATATTAAAATAAAGTGCGGTAAAGTCTGCCCATTTCTCATGTATGCGTGTAAATGGATTACATCCCATGCATGATGGGTCAGAGTGACTTCTGGTCAACATGGGTAGGATAAGAAAGTTGGCACCAATGTGGGCTTTGAGCATTCCATTATCAGACTTTCAATGAAATGGATGGCTGAAGAGTTGTGGTGTGAAGTGTATTGAAGCCTGGCCCTTAAAATATGAAGATTGTCTATCTTAATATAAGTTGTGCATTGATTGTATATATATGTGGAGATGATAATCTGGACCAACTAACGAGTGCCAGTTTAGCATGAAATACGTATATTGGTGAATATTTATATTTTTGACATGTGTGTGACCAAGTGTGTCAGTAGTATGAGATAGTGTGGATTGTTGAGGGTCATGTGAAGGTCTGAGGTCAAACTCCCTATATATTACATATTGGAGTGCAGGTATGAACAACTCTGTACTGTAGAAGAAAAAAAATCATATATTAATTTTTTTTTGTATTTATATTTTTTTAAAAAAGCAAATTATATTCTATAATCCTCTCTCATCCTCATCTCCACAATATTTATAGGTTCATTTTTTCTCTTATTTCTGCTTTCATTAAAAAAATTAAGTATTTTTTATTATTCAATCATTTTCAAATTCTAGCATTAAATTTGCCAGTTATAAAAATGTTGTTTAAATCTGATAAAAACAAATTTGTACATCTATATATAGAGTGATTTCTTGTCAAAATCAAAACTTATTCTGTCATAAATCTGAACTATTTGCATTTGTTATCTTCTTTCCAGTTCAGTAACTAATTTTTTTAATCTGTTTACATAACATTGACATCGGCACATTGCTCTTCCATTTATTAATTTTAAAAATCCCAATTTACCTGGGTTTTCAATATTTGTCTTTTATTGTAAAGAATGTATAGCTTCTCAATGTTCCATTTAATATTTGCCAATATTTTATGCATTTTTTCTTGTTTGCAAATAATCTATAGCAGTGGTCTTCAACCTTTTCACACCTGTGGACCGGTAAAAGTAAGGATAAGATTTCGCAGACCAGCAGAAGTTTACAGATAAATTTTTATTGGGGGGGGGGGTTGAGAAATACGTTGTCAACACTGAGACAAAAGATAGACACCAAAGTTATTTTTTGTTTGTTTTTATTTTTAAAAAAAGGTAACAGAAATTGGTTTTAAAAATAAAAGTTTTAGTATTTTAACGGTATACAAATAAAGCCTAAAAAAAATATTGCCTTATAGGCCAAAAAAAAGTGGGCGTATTTTTAAACAAAAAAAAAAAGAAAACGAAACTTGAAAAAGTCAAAAGTTTTGATCTTACTATATTTTGGGGTGGTGGGGGTGTATTGAGAAATACTTTGCAAAAGTTAGAAACAGAACTTATTTTTTGGTTTTTATTTTTAAAAAAAGGTAATAAAAATTGATTTCCAAAATAAAAAGTTAAAGCCAAAAAAAAAAAATAGCCTTATAGCCAAAAAAAAAACACTAAAAATGAAATATTAAAAGAGAGAGTAGAAAAAATTTAAGAGATCAAAAAAAGTCACGTTACATTTTATTGTTTTAACAACGCTGACAAGCAGCCGTGATTGGCTATCAAAAGACAACTGGAGTTTGTGTAATAAAAAACTTTCTACCCCCCCCCCCCCATAAACATCTGTGATAAATAGAAAAACAAATTAATTTATGTATGATTGATTAGATTTTGTGGTATTTTTGTTCTGTTTCTTTTTTTTTAATAAATGTGATGAAAAAATAAATAAAAATTGTTCATATTAATTAAAAGTTTAAAATTTTATTATTTTGTTATTATAAGCTTTCTTGCAGTCTAGCTGCGGACCGACAGACAACTTCTGTGGCCTGGTACCGGGCCGCGGCCCGGTGGTTGAAGACCATTGATCTATAGTATAGGTACTCAGATAAAGTCCCATGTTGAATGACCATCTAAAGATCATTAATTTATCAAGCATTGTTAGCCGAGAGATCAGCACAGGTGCCTTGCAAGCAAGAAGTTGGTTGCAGATGGTTGTTGCGGGTTCACCTCCCGACCAATGCTATGACATATGAAAAAAAAAGATTATTAATCTGTTTGTAATAGCTTTTTTGGTCATAAATTATACAATTAGCTCTCTGGAATATGTAATCTATAATTTATTTTGCCTGCCATAAGTATAAACATAAACAAATTAAAATAAACATTCAAATACATAAATTTTGATTTTAAAAAAAATATCATTTATCTTACAAGAAAGACCTTTGTATTTTCTTGACATCTATAATCTGTGAGATGGAAAACAGTAATCACTAAATGGATTAGTTCATATTACAAGTAGCCAATCTATTGGTCTCTTAACTTATACATAATCAACAATAACAACTACAACATAAGGGGTAAGCAATAGGAATTTGTAAAGACTCAGTCAGACCTTAAATTATGAATCTATAATTCAAGTATATAACTCAAACTACTGAACAAAATCAAATTAAAAATTTCACCGCCAATAGTTTCTCTACCAAAAATATTACTTAGTATTTAATGTTGTTCAATTAATTATTACACACATATATATTTATAGATGAATTTATTTGTTTACATTGCCATTAAAACAAATGTTTAGAATATAATTTAAAGATGATTTAAATAAGGTTGTGTAAATATCTCTATAGAATAGTCATTGAATTTCGTAATTGTCATTGTCTATATATGCTTCCCTTATATATATAAATAAATATAATATCCGTTAATTAAAAACAATATTGTAATTATAATTGAAATAATATTTTTAATGGTTTACAAACAATTACAAACAATCTTTAAATCCGCAGAAGTACTTCCGGTTACTTTCTAAGCTGCCTCAACTGCCATTAAATTCAAAAACTAAAAGCGGAAATATTATTTCAATTATAATTACAATATATATATATATTATGGGATGTAGTTGAAAAGGTATTATTTTTTGTGCTGTGTAGTTAGATAATGATGTTATAAGATGTTTAAATAAATTTAATTTAAATAGTGTTTGGAGTATCTATCGCTACAAATATATATTTATAATTTGAAAAATTATCAATTTTGTCCTTTTAACATTTTTGCCTAGTTTAAATATTCATATCTTGCAGTTTATAAAATGTTAATTGTAAGGTGTATCGTTAGCTGAATTTCTATTTGTAATAATTTTATTTTATAATTGGAAACATTTGTAAGGTTATTAAATCTTTATTAGTGTATCTAATAATTTTTAATTGAAAATGTAACAATTTTGAATTCAAAAAAAGTATCAATTTTGCCTTTGTAAATTTCTTGGCTTCTTTAAATTTCTGTTTCTATAATTATTGTGTAATATGATTCCAGACAATTTACCTCAGACTCTAAACAGAAAAAACTACAATTTATTTTTATATTATTTGTAGTTGTCCTCTGTAGTAAAAAAAATGGCTAATATAATTTTAAAATGGTTCAATTACATCTTTTAATCTGTATTCTATATACATCTACTTTTCTACCTATATATCTGTCTGTCTCAGTGTCTGTTTGTCTGCCCCTCTCTCCCTCTCCCTCCCCCTCTCTTCCTTACTCTCCCCCTCCCTATCTCTCCCTCTCTGTCTCCCTCTCTCTGTCTGTCCCTCCCTTCCTCCTCCCTCTTTATTTCTTTATTTGTCTCTTTCTTTCTTTCTTATAGATATAGCTTAAAACCATGCTTACAAATTAAAATTAAAGATTCAAATTACTGTCTAGTTACAATAAATTATAGTGCAAAATTAAGCAGATAAGATAGCTATCTGCTCAATTTCGTTCACATTTTTTAACTAAGCTAGCAAAGATATTGCATAGTGATTATGCTCAGGGATGACATATTTAGAAATAAATAGCTTTTTTTTTTTAATTTATAGGGTTTAATAATAAATTATGGAAGTCTCCCTTCAGTTAAATGTCAAAAGTGTTATAATCAATGATGACAGTCTAAATTACATTATGAATAAAAGCAAATCTTTTTAAATATAAACATGTTATCAGTTATTTTAAGAATATAAATGTACATTTTATATAGTAAACTATCACATCTTCACAATAACATTCAAGTTCTATTATTACTTGAAGCTCCGAGATTTTATGACTCATGGGATTAAAATTTATATGTACATGTTGGGAAACTTGCAAGCAAGAAGACAACAACACTTTCTCTCATTTTATAATTGTTTAGAGATTATTTATTACAATAATTGTGACTAATGTTGTAAATTATAATTGTTTATCAAAATATGATGCTAACTAAAAAATATGATTTGTAACCAAAGAAATGTGGCATTAAAGTTTGATTAATTCATAAACTCCATGTAAGTTATGGATTTAGAATGCTTATTTATTTGCCCTGTAATTTATTCTCTAGTGAGTAGAGTAAAACAAATGTTTTACCAATGAATGAACCTGTTGGTCTCATTCAGTCACTTTAGCACTTCAACATCATACAGACTCCAATAACACTCTTATTTTTTATTCATTGTTATTACTACATATAAGTGAAATATATTTAATTGGAATTTTATTACCATCCTTAATGATATTTGTTTCTGTATCAATAATATCAGATTTAATTCGCAATTACTCAAAGTAAGCAATTATAACTGAAAAGTAACTTCACATAAATAACTGAACTAAAATTTGGGAAGTGACTTATTTTAGTTCTTTGTATAATAACAAGGAAATTTATATTAATAAATATATATATATATATGTTCATATTAAATAATTATAGACGATAAAAGTATCACAGTACATTTTTTTTAAAAATAAGAATGAAAATTTAAATATCATATTTGTAATCTTATAAAGAGCTTATACTTAGATGAACAAAATCAAATTTAGAATGCAACTTTTACCTCAATTTAAACTTTAAATATAAAATTTATAATTGTTTTTTAAATTAAAAAAAATATTGATAGAACAGTGTTCTGATAATCTAGAGGCAGATGAAATTATGTTATTGTGAGTTCTGACTAAAATTAAGCTCTTACTTAGAGAAAAAAACATCTACATATTACTATTGCTAATATTACAGACATGATATTATACTTCATTTATTGGAAAATTTTAAAATGTGGCTAAACATAACATATTATAACTAAACTTTGCATGATTTCATTTGTTCACATTTATCTATGATTTTGCTCCATAATCACTTTACAATCAATCACTTAACCATAAATACTACATATGATTATCTACTATTAGGACTCTCTTTAGCTATAGGCAAATGACTTTCTTCTCTGTAAATTAGTAATCAATATGGTGAGTGAAAGTGACACAAGGTTTATTATAGCAAATATTAATAATTGGTATAAATGATTAGCCCAAGCAAACACTTTATTATGTGTTGCTTGCCTGAAAGTTTGTGTTGAAGGAAACACTTCAACATATAATTATAATTTTTGTTATATGATTTTATCAGTTTGATTACTTTGCAAGACTTATTACATTCAATAAAATCAATTATAAATTTCTCTTTATTTATTTATATAATTTTATTATTATTTTGTATTTTTCAGATGTTATAATTATCTGTCCAACTGAATTCGACTTTAGTTCAAACTGGGGAGTTCTTCTATTGAATGAAAAATATTTTCTTAATAATTATTATCGAATGTCATCCAAAATCAAACAGAGACTTTTTCAAATAGTATCAGAAAGCATTATTAGTCATGTAAGTATGAAAATATTAAAGAATTAAAAGAATTATTATAAAATATAAATATAATGCTATATACATTACAAGCATTATATATACATATATATGTAAATTTGAACAATTTTAACAAAAATTTTCAGTCTATTTTAAATTGTGGTGTTAGCATAATAGAAACTGGCATTATTAACTGAACTAACAGTGATCAATAATAATATTTATTTAATTCACTTTTGAACCGAAAATTGATTCACTATTAGTTTTTCCTTATATTATAAAAGAATCATAGATCAGACATTAATAATTTATGTGTGTGAATATTGGAAATATAATAACTTGTTAACATTTTTTACAATTAAATAACGTTCGTAAAAATGCATTGATGTATATCTACATAATTTTAAGATAAATTCTCTCTGTATTTTACAAATAAATTTTAGCTACAATATAATTATTAATTATAGAAAAGTTTATTTTGATTGCCAAATATTTGGAAAATTGTTTATTTTCAGTTTAGCAAATATAAAGGTTTAATGTTTAATTTATGATTCGTATAATCTAGGGAAATAAAAAAAAAAATTACGTAAAATAAATCACGGCATATCTTTCATTAGTAAATGCCAATTTTAAATTGATATATTGAGTGGGTGCATCATAAACTAAATTTATAAATATGTATGCTGGTAGAATTTGCACATACACGTGTGCGCACATTATTTATATATGTAAATATCCTTTTTAAGTGTTTACCTACGTGTAGGTGTCTGCTTGATTATAATCTAATAGGTCTGTTTTTTTTTTAATTTTAATATTACTTATTATATTGTAACGATCCGGAGAAAGCGACTTAACGTAAATTGCACTACAGGGCGCCATCTAGGCATTTGAACCTAGAAAAATTTATAAAGTAGGCAGATACGTAAGTCAAAAAAAAAAAAAATTTTTTTTTTTTTTTATTTTGATTCCGGTCGTTAGCCCATGTCACTAACTCAGTGGAATAGCAGAGATTTAATCATATAATATCTAATTATATTTCAATATTAAAAAAAATAAATAAAATAAGCCACTGCCAGTAATTAACACACAAACATTTATTTATCTCACATATATATAAGATTTAAAATTATTTTAGTATTAGTTTTACATTTTAACATTTAACATTATTTTTAACTTTACCTTAGATTTAATTTACATTTTAATTTCTATTATATTATAAGTTTACATTTTAATTAAGTTCGCACATATAAATTTATGAAAGCTTGTTTATAATGTTGAATATAGATCGGTTACATAGATTTCACGGTCAAAATCATTTCAAAAGAAACATAAACGATCAAAATACAAAATTATTGATTACTGACAATTGCGGAGGGAAATTTATATGTAACCCAATAGTATTCACCATAAGATACTTGCATTGTCACCAATAACTTAAAAGACATCCGAATAAATACATTTTAGATACTCACCATAAGGTATCATTATTTATCGAATGTCTATATATTTTGATCAAATATGAAACCCAAAACATACTTAACCGATAACCAATCCATGCAAGCGTCTATACACAACTTAAATTTAATGCATTTTTATTTAGGGTCAAGTATGAATAGACCACATAGATTTGCATTTGAAAATAAAATATTCTATCCCTATTTAACCTTAGGCTAAAATTCGCAGTCAAACTGGCATCAATTCATCTGATACATCGATGTATTCAATGTAATACAGAATATGGCAGCACCAAAAAGATTAAGAGAAGATATTGACTTTCATTAGATAGGAATATTACTTCTATCCAACGAGAAGAACAAAAAAAAAAACTCCATAGAAAGGAACTGCGCTCTGCGTCTTATAATTCCTTCCATAGGCAAAACAAAAGAGTGCGGCGTATGAAGCGATTCTGCCAGTAGCTAATCTCCGACTACATCTACTAACTACATCAATATATCCAATCCATTGACCCAATCTAACAACGACACAAATAACCTAAGATTACCCTCCCCTAATATTACTTTACAAATCTATACAGCCATTCACGCCCGACTTAAGTTTAACATTTATATAATTAATTTAATGAAAAACAAAAAAAAATCATGATAAAAACTTAAAGAATAAAAAATAAATAAATGGAAATGATTTTACATAAATAAGAAAAAAAATACATCAAATAACACTATTAATAAAGAATTTAGTTTGGTCAGATAGGATCATATTGCAATCATTTAAATATAGAAAATTTTAATTTAATGTTCATTATTTGTAAAGTTCTTATGGTTTTAAACAGTTCATCTTTATCTGTCATTTGTAAGTTTGAATGGGAATTCCCATGCCGTCCTGAAGATATTGGTATACATTTAGCCGATGTTTTATTTATTCATTTGGAGGTTTTTGAATTTAGTTGGTCCTCAATGTAGAAAATGATAGTTCATTTCTCTTTCCTTTAACAGCTGAAAGAATTGACAGTGCGTCTGTCAACTCCTTCACCTCCAACTCCGTACTAATACATATAGTCACATCGTAATAATCAATAACTAGTCACTAATTAATAATTTCCAAATTTTCCTTTTATACGTATTCGAAGGATTGACTTGGCATTATGTCATCGATGTGATGATCCTTTCGCTGAGGTCCGATTTCCCGATGGATTTCTTTCATTGGCTATTTGTTTCTATTGTTTTCCTATCTGACCGATGTTTTTACATTTAGATGCCCAAGGCTGGTTTACATTTGACTAATTAAATTTATCATATCCATTTCTGATTAATTAACCTATTTTCCAAATCAAAGATATATTTAAAGATATAATTTTATCTCCAAATCTCTTTAAAATTTAGTTTTAAAATACTTTTTCTTTAATAAAGTTTTATTTTAATAATTTTTCATTATCTGTGTGATTTAATATATACGAGTTTAAGATGATATTTAATTTCAATTTTTAATTCTTAAAGAAACTTTTTAAATGCGAACTTTTTAATTTACTTTCATGTTTAATAAATATAAAAAAAAAACAATGTAACGAACGTCTGTGCTCGTTACAAAATATAAAAAAAAACAATGTAACGAACGTCTGTGCTCGTTACAATATATGAATATGCAAAGATGAATCAGCATTTTGCTCCAATTAACGACTTACTGTCCACATTTTTTTAATATCCTAAGTTGTCTGCAAAGATAGAATGAACGTTGTATACAAGTTATCAAAAAAAAAAGAAAAAGAAAAAAGGGAAATCTGAAAACAATTACAACAATCACATAGATGGATAATCTTAAAAACTTTCTTTATAATGTTTTAATGGAAATATTTTCTGAAAATATACATAAAAAAGTTTGTTGATCAGTACACAACTTTATAAATAACTAAACAATATGTCACCGATAAAATGTCTAGGGAAAATTAATAACCATTCGATCATGGTTTTCTCTATGTATTATTAATAAAACTAGCTATTGATTCATTTGCATACTTGTATATAATTTAATTAACAACGTTTGTTAATTTATTTAAGTATGTTTTGGAATTATTATTTCTATATAATTGTATGTTTTGCAATTTCACCACATACATACTCACATATAAATAGAAACAATGCATAATGCTAGTTGAAATCTATAGAAAAATTTTGAAATGTCCCATAGCTATACAGCATTTCTTTATTTATTTAACGGAGGAGTGTGGATATATATATATATCATTCCCAAGACATGTATTTTGTACACATGACTAAGACTTTAATTGTTCTATACTTATTTAAGAGTGTGATGATATTCACATTTCATGCTTTGCATACATTTAAATAATTTTTTTATGAATTAATGGAGTTGGTATTAACCTTTTAACCGCTAATTATATTATTGGTTGTATGAGGTAAAAATCAAATCTTTTAATTGGCCAACTCACAAACTGAAGACAAAGCCTATTGTTAAAACATATCCGCCTATAATATTAAATTCAACTCAGATACGTTTATAAAAAGTATATTACTAAGTTTTCAGGTTATGAAGATAACGAAAGTTCTTTCAAAAATAAATTGCTATTTATTTATTCTAAAATATTCAATTTCGGCAACATAAAAGCTATAATATAAACAAAAAGGTCGACTTTTACGTTATAGAAAAGTAAATATTTCTTTTTACTAAATCTTAAATATTTTTACTAAAATCTTCAATATTTTTCGAAAATAATTTTGTTTTTTTAGTATTCTATCTGAAAATAATTTGCAATTTCTCAAAATATACTTTTATAATACTTTAAATCATATTCGAAATGAAAATCTCAGCGTTTTTCTTTATTTTCTTTGATCAGGCGGTTTCTTTGTTCTTTCCAGCCAATCAGAATGTCTTTTTCGGCTGAGAGCACCGTAACAACCAATCACAACTCATGTTCTTTCTTTGTTTAGGTTTAAATGTGTTTTTTTTTATTTTTTACTTGTAAAATAAATCGGAAGAGGGCACCATCTTACAGAACTTTTAAAAACCTAATCAAAACCTCTCAAACGAATATTTTAGCATAAGAACTGGCAGAGTTAGAGTGACGTCAGATGTCGACGAGGAGCTTCGTAAGAGGCGGGAAAAGGGTTAAATCATTCTTTCTTTATATTTCACTACATGTGCCTATATTATTAAATGAATTTACTGTACGCAAGATTTAGTTTTTATCATAACCAACCTTTAAAAGTTCATTAGCAAAGAGTTCAATATTTAAAATTTTATCTCTCGTATATTTACATAATTTAGCATTATGCAAAAACGATTTCAGACTTGCCATTTTATGTATCATTGGAACACGTGATTTAAAATGAATATATCTCCTTTCTACAATAGGTTTAAAAATTAATTTATAATTTAAATCAATAACATCTCTAAATATTTGTAAATCTAAATTTTTTTTTCTATTTTGTCCATTCTCAACAGTCCATTTTAAATTGTTTAAATTATTCAGATTATATAAAAGAACATCGGTAATCTGTAATATTACATTTGCCATTAATTATTTATGTTATATATATATATATATTATCATCTTAGTACATTTCTCATAATTATTTGTAAGCAGATTCATAATGAATAATTTTAATAAACTTGCAAGTACAATTTTACTTTTCATTTATTAATGTCCACTTGTAGTGTGATTCTTTTTTCATACTGAATGAATGGATATTGATAAAGAAAAAAGTAAAATTGTATTTGCAAGTTTATTAAAATGATTCGTTTTGAGTCTGCTTGTAATTCTGAATAACATATTAGAATGATGATGTTCTGTGATATGATTACAATTCTAAAAATGTTACATATTTAGGAGTAGTAAAGAGTTATTTAAATTGTGTTAAAATTAGTAATATATATATAATTAAAGCGAGTCATAAATTTCATAACTTGCTTTTAAACTTGCATTTTATGATCACTAGATGGAGCTTATCAATAGCTCTATATCAAGCTTTATTTTATAAATGCTGAAAGAGAAAGTATTTAAAATCTCTATCATAGTTCCTTATCTTCAGACCAATTGTTGTCAAACTTGGGCCCAGTGCCCCACTGAGGTGAGCCACAAGCTCAAAACCAATTGGTCTGAATATAGGGACCCCCGATAAAGATTTTGAATTCTTTCTCTTTTGGCACTTATAAAATAAAGCATGATTTAGAGTGATTGGTAAACTCCATCTGGTGATCATAAAATGCAAGCTTAAAAGCAAATTACGAAATTTATGACTTGTTTTATTATTATAAGTGTATCTTTGAAGGCTTTTGTGATGTTATATTGCAGAGGTTCTTACTATATGGTGAAACTGAGCTGAATTCAGACCCACATAGCTATCTGGTTTGTAAGGCTGCATTTGAAGTCATTTACGAGTCTGAAAAGTTCATGCTTTCAAATTTTTAGATTTAGAAGTGCTGACTTTTGAGTTGGTATTTTAGATCTAGTTTCTAGAGTCCTTAATATAAATTTAGTTTTTTGAGTGCCAGCACTCCATTGAGTTGAGCCACAAGCTTGAAACCAATTGTCTGGAGAAAGGGATCCCTGATAGAGATTTTGAATTCTTTCTCTTTCGGCATTTATAAAATAAAGCTTGATTTACTGCTATTGGTAAGCTCCATCTAGTGATCATAAAATGCAAGCTTAAAAGCAAGTTATGGAATTTAAGACTTGTTTTAATTATTGTATCTTTGAAGGCTTTTGCAATATTATATTGCAGAGGCTATTACTATATGGTGAAACTGAGCTGAATTCAGATGTATATAGCTATCTGGTTTGTAAGGCTGGATTTGAAGACATTTACATGTCTGAAAAGTTCATGCTTTCAAATTGATAGAAATGTGTTTTATAAGTGCTGACTTTTGAGTTGGTATTTTATACCTAATTTCTAGAGTACTTAAGATATCTAGTTTCTAGAGTCCCAGTGCTACACCGAGGTGAGCTACAAGCTCAAAACCAATTGGTCTGGCAATAGGGATCCCTGATAGAGATTTTGAATTCTTTCTCTTTTGGCATTTATAAGATAAAGCTTGATTTAGAGCTATTGGTAAGCTCCATCTAGTGATCATATATGGATCTTACCAATAGCTCTAAACAAGCTTTATTTTCATAAGTGCCAAAAGAGAAAGAATTCAAAATGTCTATCATTAACCCTACAACCAGACCAATTGTTTTTGAGCTTATGGCTCACCTCAGTGAAGGGGTGGGCCTATAGAAACTAGATCTAAATCAATATATATAAAATACATATTTTGCGGGTTCATCCGTGTTAAAAACTTTTAATATCAATATACTGACGTTTCAACTTGGTCACACAAGCCATATATATATATATATATAATATTTAATGTTTTCACGGTTATATGAAGTAGATAAAAGTACCACAATATTTTTGGGTACAAACTGTGTATTATTTTGCATTACAATCCAATATTTCGACAGGCTAGCAACCACCATTATCAAAGTTAACTTTTGAAAGAACAATCATTAGATCTCAAAGAATAACATAACCAGTGTAAGATGAAAAATGAGATTCAACTTGAAGTGGTTCAGAATTCACAATATGAAGCTTATCAAAATGTTTATTTCCCTCAGTTTCTTCACCTATTAATTTCAAGTTAATATTAGATAAAATGATAGGTTTCCACATAGCTGAAATACATTGTGGTTCATCAGCCCTATTTAAACCAGTAGGTCTCTTTAATATTTCATTTGACTCTCTCATGGTTCTAGCAAGTATTTTTGTATTGTCTTGACAATACAAAAATAATATATGATTTAAGAACCATGAGAGAGTCAAATGAAATATTAAAAAGACTTACTGGTTTAAATAGGGCTGATGAAGCACAACGTATTCCAGCTATGTGGAAACCTATCATTTTATCTAATATTAACTTGAAATTAATAGGTGAAGAAACTGAGGGAAATAAACATTTTGATAAGCCTCATATTGTGAATGCTGAACTACTTCAAGTTGAATCTCACTTCTCATCTCACACTGAGTCACATTATTCTTTCAGATCTAACGATTGTTCTTTCAAAAGTTAACCTTGATAATGGTGGTTGCTAGCCCATCGAAATATCAGATTGTAATGCAAAATAATACACGGTTCATACTCAAAAATATTATTATATATATATATATGACATCACAAACATATATGTGTGTGTTTATAATATTATAAATTTGTGAACTCTTTTAAAATTATATTTTGGTATGAACATTTGAAAAATACTTTTTACAATACCATTGTTTTTGTCCCAGTGTTCCAGTTTTGTCTTTTAAATAGTCAAGTATAATATTATTTAAGCTATCAATAGTCAGCAGTATATCATCCATACATTCATATAATAAATAGTAATATAAATTATTCCTACTTAGTTTTTTTCTTATTATACTTTATAAAGTAAAATGAAACACTATTAATATTGTCCATATATTAAATAACAAATATGTATTATTTTAGCAATTCTATAGAAATATTTGGTATACGAAAAACTCACTAGCACAGTTTTATTTAAAACAAACACATGCCCTTTATGATATTGTTTTTCAGTGATTCTTTACTTATTAGATTTACATATATAATGAGACTTTAAAAATCTATAAAAATGACTATTTTTAAATGCTTAATATACGAATTTTTTTTTTATTTAAATGAAGCATCTTTTATCTCCATAACTTGATAAGTTTTAAATCTTTTGCTTGTTTTTTACTATAAATAGTCCAGAAAATAATAAATGGCCCTAAAATAAAAAAGCACTGATAACAACATGTAAATTTTCCCTGGAAATAATGAATTTTTTATAAGAAAAAACGAATTAGAATTTTTGGCTTATGAATAGTGAAACACTAGAAGAAATAACTGTAACTGAATGTACATATCTGAACAGATAACACAATTTCTTTGTCCGTTTTTATGAGGAAATTTATTTATATATATATATAATAACATAATAATTACAAAATTAGTCATTACTAAAATATTAATGCTTTAAAAATGCTAAATTCCATTTCTTTCTCATAGTCAAAAATCTATCAATGTATAGAAACATATTAAATAAGTGCTGTAGTTTTCACAATATATTGCTTGACCAAAATGATACAACCATTAATTCAATAAATTAAACAGTAAATAATTATAAAATCAAAATTATATATATAAAGTTTAGCTTTTATTATGAAGCACAAATAATATTTGTATTCTACTCCAGAGCAGTAGCAGCAATAGTAATAATAGTAAAATCTGCAGTAAATTTTAATTATTATTCTTATAAAATTAACTACAATTTTGAAATATATAAATATCATGAAATATAAGAACATTTCTTTTAATAAGTGAATAAAAAATTGAATTCTAGTTTGGAAAGAAAATTATTAAGATGAAATTACTAGAAAACATTTTTTAAGAACATCATTTCTTTATATTTTCTTTTAGCTATTACTGATATTGGAGATGATGATGATGATACTAATAACAATGGATTTGCACATATATTCTTATTTATATTTTTCTAATGTCAATGTAATATTTCCAGGACTGATTTTAGATTGAAAAAAAAAACTTGTAAGATTATTAGATTATTATCATGGGGTATTTATTTCATGTTAAAAAAGAAAGTCATTCTTTCTCTGTAAATATGTCTGCTTTTGACATTATTTTCAATAATATAACTTATAGTTGACTGTAAATAAAAATACACAGTCTGATTGTGAATAAAAAAATATTTTCTTTTTTTTTTAAATTTACAATATTACTTTATTAATAAAATATTAAAGTTCTAAAAAATGCCATTAAAATTATCCATTTTCTTTCCCGCAGTAGTGCACAATATAGAAATAAAAATCTTAAGTAATATAACCTTATGGAATGAACATTGTTGTCTGGCTAATAGATAAATAAATATTATATAAGTATTAATTAAATAAATTGAAGTGGAAATAATTATATTGATAAAAAATAATACAGCTAAAGTGTATTACTTTGTGTTAAATGTAAATAGCAAACTATTCTGTCAATTATGAACTGCTTTTATCAGAGAATTTCACTAATATATTTACATAATTTCTAAAATTTAGTAATAATATATATTTTCTTAAATATATTTGATGTTTTCCCTTTTTTCAGAATAAAATTTCTGTTTGGTAATTAATGTAAATGTTATTTTATTTTCATCATTTCTAATTGTAAACTTAAAATTAAGAAAATCTTCTATATATAGATGAAGCAAAAGTTTTTAAATATAAATTATAGACATTCTTAAAACAACAGTGGAAACGCTTTCGATAGTTAGTGAAAAAAAAAATCCACAATAATTTGTATATAACAATTATTATTGTCTTCAATTATGGATTTTGACAACAACCCAGAATAGTTTGGAAATGTGTTAGAATCAGAAAATACAGATATATATATATTACATTTTTTAAAAAGTATTTTATGGCCATCACTATTTTAAAATTATAATAAACGCATCATTCATCTGATACCATTCTATTCAAGACTTTTAGTTATGTTTCTGTTTTATGGTCAGTGTATAAAAAATATATATCATCAATTCAAATTATATTTTACATTTCTTTTAAAACTAGCTACATATCCATAAATTAGCCAATTAAAATACATTGATAATTTGTATTTCTTTGAAAAATGTTTAATCTATCTTAAGAAATTTCAAGCGTTTTTAAATTTTTATTGCTCATGTAAAGAGGACTATAAGTGAATATAGTCATCATTTCACTATGATGATTCTTATGGCTATCATATAACTGAAAAAAAGGTAAAATACGTTAAAAAAGAAATATTTTATAGTTGTTTAATATTATATAGGCAATTTTAGATTTTAAATTTTCTTATTAGTTTATGGTATTAAATGTTACTCTTTAATTACATGTGTATATAATGTAATTAATCATATAATTAATATATTACAAACTATATATTATAATGTTATTAAAAACAAGAACATTAAAATGTTTTGTTTTTTTTAAATAGTTGTTTTTATGTATATGGCTGTATGTATATGTTAACCAAATTCCAAAATGTAAATCATGATAATACAAGATTTATAATTTTTGTTAAATATTAAATTAACAGAGATAATTAAATGATTTTTCATATATATGTGTGTATACATTTTAGTGGCTGGACATGACAGATTCTTATTGGTTACAACATAGTTTATCAACTTTAATTGCCTACCAAGCTGGAGAAGTCATAGCTCCAAAATGGTTAACGGTACTAAATTTTAAATTTTATATGTATCTATGAAGTAATCATTGTCAAATACATACAATATAAAAATCTTTCACATGTCAAAATTTCTAATGTTATTTTAATAAACTTTTAAATAGCACCCTCTTATAATAATGTGATGTGTGTCAAGCATTGGTGGTCGAATGGTCAGCACAGCCGCCTTATAAGCGGTGGTTGCGGGTTCACTTCCTGGCTGATACTATGATACATGAAAAAAATAATGCAATATGTTAATCAGATAAAAGTAACACGTTCTTATCTCATTTGCAATATCTTAGCATGTGGATCAATCATTGGTATTTCATGAGGAAAAATGCATTAACAGTGATTGTAAAAAGCCTTGATCTAACAGGTGCATCATTTCAAATCACAATATAGATATAAATATTATTAATTTTATCAGCCCTGCTATTACCATCATTAATGTAAATATTCACTCTTGCAAAATATTAATTATTCATTCATGATACACATATAAAATGTTTGTGCCCAAATGAAAGTGGATCCATTTTTATCTGCTTAGTATATTGTATTGATATGAGAAGACTTTATTTATAAGTTGGTTGAATTGACTATAGGAAGTCTAATTGATATAGAATTCTTATAATCTGCACATTTGAAAATTATTTCCTAAATGTTATATAATATTAGCACTATATATTTAGTAAACACTAAATGTATATAAGAATTTTAAAACTCAATACTATTGTGAAATAGAATTATTTATTTATGAAAGTATTTAGCAACTTATAGTTTTTGAAATTATATACATGTAAAAAAAATATGAATGATCTATTTTTCTTATTTGATAAAAAGAGCAAGTTAATAATAGTTCCAAGTTTTTTTTATAGGGGGTTCAAATAACCAAGTGCTACTGAAGGATGATGCTATTTTAGTTTGCCAATCCAGATTGTAATTAGTTGATTGATTACACCACACACTGATCTCTAAATATATAAAAAAAAACCATTAAACATTTCACTATTTACATTTCAAATCTGTGAAATTGTCCCTATTATTATATATACCTCTTTACGTGAAAAGCTCTAATAATTAAAACTTTCATACATATATAGTATTGATGTCTGATCTATATCCTTTATTTATACTGGGAATGTGTAAGAGTATTTTCACTTACAGAAAATCAGACGAATAAATGCTATTGCTAGATGACACTATTACAGTCTGGAAATACAATTTTTAATTGACTGTTTATGTTGTTACATCATGTTTGAGCTCTAAATAACAATATTAATGTTCACAGATATATATATATATTGAATATTGGCACATATAATTTTATCTAAAAAATTATTAAAATAATCTTTCGTAAAAGAAAAACGTAAAATTAAATGTTGAAGAGTTTGTTACAGTTTGTTTTCAAAAAAGATAAGAGTCAAATAGTTTTCTATCCTTAATTTTTGAAATAAAAGTTAGAAAATAATTGATTAAAAGGGGGGAGGGGGAGTTTTGGTTAGAAAAGTTTAAAAAATATAAATCTCTTTTCATTCAAATTAAAGAAAAAGTAATCTTAAAACTAGTTATATATGTGCATATATATGTGTGATTGTAAATAAAAATAAATGTATGCATATTAAATAAATATTAAAAAATAAATGGAAGTTGTCAAAAAAAACATGGCAATGGCTATTAATTAAAAAATATAAAACAACACGTCTGCATGGCTATTACTAATTAAACAATTTCCAAAAACATAAGATTATCAATGGAATTTCGACAACAGATATTGCCGGAGGATATCGAAAAGAAAAACACTTCGCAGGTATAAACAATAAAATTTTATCAGATAATCACTTCAGTTCAGAAATTAATTGAGTCAGTTAAGTCAAGAGACGACAATCAGTTGAGTTAATTGTATCCAGAAACAAAATGCAGTGCTGAGCAGTTTTGGGAAATACATACTTCTCCATAGCCTGATGTCCGATGAAAACAGCAAGATCTGCCCATGAAATAATGTCAGCTTAACAACTTGGAAATCTCTGTCAATATCTAATTGTCTCCAATAATAATAATCATGAAGAATAATGAAACTCATCAAGGAAACGTCCCAGCCGGCTAGAAATATTCTCACCTAAAGCTGAAACCAAAGAAAATGATGTTCTATGTCCACATTCAAAATCCTAGGTAATAATATTTCATATTCTTATTTCTATAATAGCCATTTCATTGCATTAATTCATAAAGCCTCCAGAGACAAGTAATTTGAACTCTATAAGCATGCATAAAATGAACTATTGATGTTCAGGTTTGTGAATGCTATATGAGTTAATATGTGCGTGATCATTATATCAGTGTTATTAGTTAAATTAGATAAATACCAGTGTTCTATTATTAAAATCTACAAGAATATTTAAACTAGTTTAGAAATGTTAATGTAAAATGTGTGTGTGTTATTTTGGATTTATCAAATGTTTAAAAATAGTAAATGTTAGTTAATAAATTTTCTTTAAAATTAAACTTTATTTGTCGGTCAATTCTTTTTATCAATTCTTTCACCACTAATTATGTATAATCTGTTAGTAATTACCAACAACTGAGCTAGTCATGGACACTTACATGTTGAGTTAGTGGCCATTGTTCAAAGTGCGTTGTTTATTCTTTTCAGAATAAATAGCTGGCACCCGTGTTTACACGAAACAAAAAAGTGCTTTGAACTCTGGTGTTGAACTCAACAATCGAGAAGAAGTTATGTCCTGGAAATGTAATGCTAGTTATATATTTTATAGCTATCGTTTGGGCATATATATTCTCCGAATATGTTCTTCTCTGCCTAAGAGACTGGTGTTTTGATCAACCCATATTCGAACCTGGTACAATATATATATATAGTCGCCATTTTTAACTATTATTAATCAACTGCAAGATAAAGGTCTCTCCAAGTTCAATCTATCTTCTCCTATCTTTATTCTCTGTATTCTTTACTCCAGCACACTTCCTTTATTTCCTCCATCAATCTCACATAGTTATCCAGGTCGTTTGAAGTCTCTTGAAATCCAGTTTGAAATCTTAACTGTCCATTTATTACCATCTTTTTAGAAATATAACCAACCCAACCTCATTTGTCTCTTAATTTTTTTAATGATGTCAGTAACACATTTTTGTTCTCTCATCCATGTATTTCATTTTTGGTTACTTCTTGTTACTCCTAATGTGTATCTCTCCATAACTATTAAGTGGTCTCAAGTCTTTGTACTGCTGTTCTGTTAACTATCCAAGTAATCCATAACTAAGTACTGGTAAATCACATTTATTAAAAACCTTCCTGTTCAAACATGTAAGTATATATTTTTTAGTATTAAATTGCTTTCTATCAAAGCCACTCCAATCAAGTTTAATTCTATGATTAATTTTAACCATTATGTTTCCATCTGCAGTAATAATATGACCTAGATATTTGTTCTTGTTAATTTCTTGTAACACATCATTATCAATCTTTATTTTATTCTGAGAAACTTCATTAAACATTATTTTAGTTTTTAACATTTACCTTTAAAACTAATTTCTTACTTTCATCTGATAAATTTTGCAACATTTCCTGAAGCTCTAAAACTATATCTTCAAAACAAATACATCATCTGCAAAATCTAGATGAGTTAAATAATCTTCAATTATTGTTACTCCCCTATTTTCTCATTTTAATCCATGAAATACTTCTTGCAAAACTACTGTAAAGGTTTTGAAAATATGTAGTCACCTATCATACACCCTTCCAATGTTAATCTTTATAGTATTATTATGTAATCTAATTGTTGGTGTTGCATTTTTATAAATATTCTTCAGAATTTGACAATATCCTGGTTTGATATCTTGATGACCTAATGCTTAAATCACTAAAATATGCTTTTAGAACCAAATACCTTTCCTATAATGTCCAAATTCAAAACATAATGACATCCCATATTCATTAATCCTTTCTATAACTTTTTTCAATACATGTTAGAAAAACATTTTTTAATTCAGTTTGTTCTTTTGGTTGGTTAAAATACAAAATTCAATGTAAATGAGTTGTAATTATTTTTGTAAAAAATTTGTATAAACCAAATAAAAGACTGATCTTTTATAAATATTAATATTGAATTCTTCCAATTATTTGGTATATCTTTATCATTTAAACATTTGGTATATAATTTTGCCAAAATCTATTCTATTTCTTCACTTGCTTTTTTATGATACTTATTATAATTCAATTATTACCTGGGTGTTTTCCTTTTTCATAAATTTAATTGCATGTCTCAATTCTTTATTTAAAATCCTCATCAATTCAGAAGATTATATACTTCATAACAGAACTCCTCTACACATCTCATAATGCCATCTCTCTTTTTAGTAATAATTTCATCTTATTTTATTGCAGAAATAAATTTCCTATTACTACCAAGATGTTGTTTTGTATTCCTGAGCTTTTTCTTCTTTGCTATTGTTTTCCCTTCTAGTTCACAATTATACTTTTTAATACCATAAGTCAACTATTTTTTGCACTATTTTATAAAATTTGAAATATTCAATCCTTCTTAATGCATCATTTTCATTTTTTCTTCTTCATACATTAACATCTCAGCAGAAATTTTACTGGTCAATTGCTATTTTTATGTTCCAGCTATCTTTGTTATAGTTTTTAAAAAGTGTATTGGTTATCTTCCTATTGATTTTATTCAAATATAAATCATGTTCTAAATATGTTAATATTTGAGAATAATTTGCAAGTTCTAATTTAAGTTCCTTGTAATATTTCTGAAGATTAGAGATAACAACTGTGAATATTGTTTTTCTTAATAATTTTTGTTCCCCTAGTTTGCATTATCATATAACTTCCATCTCACTAATAAATGATCACTTGCTGCATTGAATTTATTAAGTACATCACAATCTTAATTAATAGACATATTTTCTGTTAGTCAAAATTAATGCATTTCTACTGTATGTTCACTTGGGTGATTTCATGTCCATTGTGTTTAACTTTTTTTTTTTTTTTTAAAAAAAAAAAGAATTTCTAGAATAAAGTTTTTATTTTCTGCAAACTCCACAAATCTATGTCCTCTCTTACCATAAGTAAATTTATTTGCAGCACTTTTCATGTTTCAATTGTTTACCAATTCTAGCATTAAAGTCTCCCATGACAATTTTAATATATATATATATTATAACAGTCCTAAAATTGAGGAGTATTACCGTATCTGCCATACAGGGCGCCACCAGGCATTTGAACCTGGAAAATTTATATAGTAGGCAGATACGTAAGTTAAGATTCACACTTTACATGTTTTATTCAGACCATCAGCCCATGCAACTAGCTCAGTGGAACAGCTGAGATTTATAATAATGATATATATTATCAAAATATATTAATATTTCAAAAAAAAGAATAAAATAAGCCACTTCCAGTAATTAACACACAAAAATTTATTTATGCACATATAAATAAAGAATTATTATTTTAGTCTAACTTTTATTTTTTTTTTTTACAAAACATTATAACTTATTTTACTTTAGATTTTAATTTACAATTTAACTGTTTTTATTTTATTTTAAAAGTTCACAAATGAGTTTAATATTTATTAGAGTGTCGAGTATAAATAGACTACATAGATTGCATTTGAAAAGAAAATATTCTATCCCTTATTTAACCTTAGGCCAAAAATTTGCAGTCAAACCAATGCCAATCTATCTGATATATCAATGTATTCAATGCAGTATGAATACGACAGTGCAAAATATCATACTGTCAGGAATGTACATCTGAACAGCATGCTTAAGAAGACATTGACTCTCGTAAAGACAGGATTATTACATATTTCTGATGAGAAGAGCACTAAAAAAAACTCCATAGGAAGGGACTGCATTTTCCGTCTTACTATCACATTCCATAGGCAAAAAGGGTGTGTGTGGCATATAATGCGAACCTGCACGTAGCAAATCTCATACTACATCTACTAATTACACCAATATATCCAATCCATTGACCCAATTTAACTACGAAACAAATAACCTAAGATTACCCTCCCTTAAACTAACATATATAACTTTACAAATCTATGCAGCTATTCATGCCCGACTTAAATTTAACATTTATATAAGCTATTTAAAAGAAGAAAAAATAATCATAATAAAAACTTAAAAGAACAGAAAAAATAAATTAATGGAAATGATTTACAAAAAATAATAATACATTCAATAAAACAATTATTACTAGCTTAGTCAGATAGGAATTTCTATTGCAATAATTTAATTACTGGGAAAGTTTATACTTAGTGTTCATTAATTAACTAATGTTCTTAAGGTTTTAACATCCTGGAAAAGTTTCTTTTTTAGAATCAAAGTTCATTAGTTAGAGTTCTTACTGTTTAAAAATCTATGCTTAGCAGTTGCTTACCATTTGGAGCCAGCATTAATCCCCCCGATGTCCTGTGGTCCTCAATATAGGAAAAATGATGTCATTTCTCTTTCTTTTTTTTTCAAGCAAAACTGAAGGGATTGAAGAGTGTGTCTTTTCAATCCCTTCTCCTTCAACTCTAGCACACCTTTGCCTTCACATCTCTGTCTTCTCTTAATAATAATTAATTCTTTTATTTCCAAACTTTTCCTTTTATATTAATTTTGCGGATTAACTCAACATTACATCATGATGATGATGACCCTTTCATTGAGGTCCAATTCCCGAGGGATTTCTTTTATTGGCTATTAGTTTCTATTGTTTTTTCTCCTATCTGACCATTGCTTATATATTTTGAAATGCCCAAGGGCTAGTTCACTTGAACTAATTAAAATAATCATTTCCATTTTACAATAACATTAATTAATATATTGTACAAACTTAGATATATTTTTATCTTTAAATCTTTACTAAGAATTTAGTTTTAAAATACTTTTTTTCTTTTTAATAAAGTTTTCGTTTAATAATTTTTCATCTGTGCGATTTTATATATTAGAGTTTAGATGATTTTTAATTTTCAATTTTTAATTATTAAAAAAAAAAGTTTTTATTTGCGAACTTTTATTTTTCATGTCTAATTTAAAAAAAATAATGTAACAGCGTATGTGCCCATTACATATCAGTAAACTTGCTTAAAAAAATAAACAAAAAAAATATTTTACTTAGGGTCAGTAATTACGGTACATGATTAATGAAGACATTTACAAAAACACTTGGCTAGTAATTTTACAAAAAGACTATATACAAAAAAAATGTTGACCATTGTTTTCCTAAGGACCATCTATGTTTATGACTGGCCTCCTTCCCCCAAGAATTCTATTCTCTCTACACTTCATTTCTAACAAATGGCACGACAAGCAAATTATATAAATTATTTATTTTGAAGGTTGCATTGAGGTAAATGTGTTTTAAGAAATAATGGATTTATATGTGTATATTTGCAGCACAATTATAAATACCACCAACTTATTTATGACTGATTGAAATGCTTACATAGGGTTACAATGAAGTAAATTCCCAAAAAGTACTCATCGTAAGGTACCACATTTGCAATCATAAACTTACGTGGATGTGTGCGCCTATATACATTAAAAAAAAATGAAACATATTAATTGCAACCTTTTGACTTTTTTTAAAAAAAATTAGTTTTAAAATTATTAATATCTTTTCTTTCTTGTTTTTAATATATGTGCTATTTCTTTCTGGCTGTGTTTTTATAAGATTTAAAGTATACAGTTTTATGTAAATTGATAAAAATATTTCATTTTGAAAAAAATTGCTCAGGGTATTTGTGGTTTATTAAACATTGTGCCAGGTTGGGAGTCCAATTATAATGATCCATACACCATTACAATATATATATATAATTATTTTTTCCAAGTTTGTAGCTAAAAATATAATGGAATTTCAGTGTGTATTTTTAAATTATTTTTTTAGCGATGTTATATTAAATCAAAGCATTAAGTGAAAACAGGCATTACAAAACAAAGTTATGATTTCTAGCAATTATATTTGTCAAAAATGGTAAATGCAATTACTGAATAATGTGACTTAAGCTTGCAATTCCTGTTTTTAATTGATATTTTTCTTCATTGCATTATAGTTAAAAAAATATTTATGACAATGGACAGAGAATTCCCATTAAAAAAATTATAACCTGTAAATACACACACATATATGTCAATATATCACTTGATAGTTATTTCATTTTCAACCATTATGTTTTACTCCTTAAATAAATTCTTACTGAATTGACTTGTGCACACATAATCAACATTATTAAAAACTATATATTATAATTGTTTTATTTTCATGGAATCAACTTTTGATCAAAATTGAATCTTGCCAAATTGTTGCATTAATTTTACATGTTCCCTTTTATACTACTTGCCCTATTGACCAATCCTAAACATAAAATTTTTTTTAACTTCGAATTTTGATTTACTAACCATTTTCTACCTAACTTTATTGACCATTTAAACTAAATTCATACATTTCTTTTTATATTCTTGTATATCCATTATTTTATACACTTTTCTTTCTTTCAATATTTTATCACATCAATACTTTCCTCACATTTGATAACATGCTGAATATCTAAAAAATAGAAACAGATCCTGACTTACTATCCCTTTTTTTTATTTTAGTTTTTGCTAACTGATCTCTCTTTATATATCATCATACATCTCTTACTTGTAATTTTATAAACAATTCCTATCCTACCGCTGTTATAATTCCTCATTTTTGCATTATTGAATAACTTTTTTAATGATTTACTATTTTTCCATCCAATTCCTATATTCTTATTCACTTTTCCCCCCCTTCCATTCAGAATTTTATATACCGCTCCTGAATACATAATAGAAATCCATTTCTTACTTCTGTTTTCATTTCTGCTATTAACTTTATTATTTCTACTCTTATCCCTCATCAATATATTTTATAACTCTTAACATTGTATCCACATTTAATATATTCCCTTTGAATCTTCAACTTTTACTCCTTATATATAATCACCCTCTAAATGTCTATATCATAAGAATGCACCAGATAATTTGAAACATGCAATAATAATATTGAGTTTTAGAAAAGATGAAAAATAAGTTTTTTTTTTAATTACAAACATTTTTTTTTCAATTCTACATAAGAATTTTATTTAATGTTATTGTAGATTGAAACAAAGAAAATTAATTCACTATTCTTGAAAAGTAGAAGTCAGAGGAAAAATAATTATAGTATAGTACATCAAACATAAGTATATTTGCACCTAACATAAAGAATCAAGATCTGAACATTTCTAATCAAAACTCAAACTGCCAATTGTGATGTTCAGTCATAATATATTTTTTCCAATTCTTTAATTATACAATTAGTTTTACTTTCATATCTAAATGTTGAAAGAAGTTACAGAAAGAGTTACTAGTATGAGTTGCCAAATTGCTTTGGATTTTCTGATTATGGAAAGTATTTGGCTGTGTTATTATTTGTTCTGTTATTGCAGTTTTGAAACATAATGACTTATTCCAAAAATATTGTCAAATTTTTAAAAATATTTATGAAAATAAAACTATTTATCATTATGTTGGTTAGTATACTAAGTTTAACATTGATAAAAATATGAAACAGGATAATTCCATCTTTTTAGAACATATTAAAGCCATTCCAGTATTTTTGTATTCATTTGTTACAAGGACTATAAATAGAAAATTGAAAATGAAACTAGAAATAAATACTAAAAATAACTTTTCAAAATAGAATAAAATATTGCTAACAATATATACCAGCAAAGATTTATATAGATAAAAGCACAATATAAAATTAATTATAGATTTTGTTTGAATTTTCACCAGTTTTTATTGTGGATCTGATATTTGAGCATGTAGTAGAACTATAATAATTTGATGTCAGACTATAAAATGAAGTTGGGATTAGAAAAGATGGATTATAAACAAAATATATAGGTAAGAGAATGACCCTCTATCATTGATATCATTGAAAAAGTTGAAAAGTTAAAATACAGTTTGATTGAGTATGTCACTTACAAAAGTGACTTAAGATCATGATATAGATCTGAAGATATCTATGAAATAAAACATTTGCAATAATTGAATATAAAGTAAAAACAAGCCTTTGATTAGAGAAAGTGTATTAAACAAAGAATGATCTAATAATCTTTGAAATTTGTAATATATACATACATCACCATGTGTTTATGTCTGTGTTAATGTAAATATTAGCTAATGAATTATCCACACTATAAAAATAGTTTCTAATAAGATTCTAGTGAAAATTTTGTTCTCATAATTGTAATAACTAAAACATTTACACACAGATCAATTTGTGTTCACACACATATAATATTGAATACAAAATTGTTAATAAAATATTAACTACAAAAACATCTTTTATAAAGGGATTTATATTTAGAAACCTTCAACTTTATCTTAAAGGTAAACTTTATAATATACATAATAAAAATCGCCACATGATAAAGAAAACTACAAACTCAGAACTGATAAAAATATGACCTCCCATCTTCCATTCAGTAACAAAAATGTCATATTATAATCATTTATTAAAAAATTTTACATCATTAAACTGGAGATATTCACTCTCTTATTAAGAATAATTAAATACCAAATGACTACTTAAATCATTTATGAGCAGCCTACATAAAAAATATCTTAAGCCTATTATGATGTAAACAAAAATTTATAGTTTCTTTAACTTAGATCTCATGTTCATCAGAAACAGGTGTGTTAATTAGTATACAAAAATCAGATTTAGTTTATAATATCAAAAAAAAAAAAAAACATATTAAAAGTATTATATATCAGTTATAATTAATCAGAATTTTTTTAGTTTGTATGGCAGTAAAATTTTAAATATATCTAAATAATAATAAAACCAAAAATAATAGAAATATTTTGATTATGTGCAAGATTCATGTTCACAGCATGGCTTCATTTCTAGTCTTGAGCGATATATGACTTCCCAAATAAAACACCATTCAATGAGCACTACTGGATTATGACGACTAGATTTAAGAATATCCATAATTATTGTGTTTTTTCTGATTCCAAATTGTAATTAAACAGCATTGAATTAATTACAAAAAACACAAAAAAATGCTACTTCTACCTGAAATCTTTATAGATCCAATTATAAATTATATAATAAATGAAGATATAACTAAATAAATAATGATAGGTATTGACCGATTTTCCAATAAAAGTGAGCCATTTTTCTAATTACTCAATGCAATAGAAACATATAAAGATTACTATTTTTCTATAAATAATTATGAAGTTCTTCATTTGGAAGTCAAGGGAGAGGGTGCTGATTTTCTTTTCTGCTTCTTTTTAATATCTTGTGGTTATCTATAGCATTTTTCTAATGTTTATACATTTACATGACAGTAGGAAATATAATTAAAATAATGTTGATTTATTAGCTTAGAAAAATCTGAAGAGATTATTGTTCTTCAACCATCAGGAACTTCATAGTATTTTAGTTTTGTTTACCATGTCCGTCATTGCTAGAGATTATTTAATTTCAGCTTTGAGATTATTTTTAAAGTTACTTCTAGATTTTTAACCTAATATGGAATTGCATGCTGCCGAAATAAGTTGCTGTTAATTGAAAGGAGACCCTTTGATGCTTTTTGGAACAGAGCAAGGCAAATTTTTAATGTTCATATATTTTTGCTATTGCATTGTTAATATTATATGATTATCTATCTAATATATGAACAAAGATGACCTGATCCCCAACATAGAAAGATTATTGTTGTTGTTTCTGTGTTTAAGACCTTAATACATCATAGTCTTTTTTCAAAGTTTCAAGATAGTTCTTATCTAAATATCAGTTTTTATTGATGGCAGAATGAATGTATGTGAATTAACTTTTTAAATAGATATTTATAATCATGAAAACACAAAATTAAATTATGGTTCTTATTCTTATGAAGTTGCAAAATCATCACCAAAACGGTGGTTGGTGGCAAAAGACAAAGAATTCTAAAAAACTATACTGGAGTCTTGTCAAGCTTGTCATATGATAATCACATTTCATTTCAATACTTACAATTGCAAATCACTTTCAAGTGAAGAAATATTGCAAAAATTGAAATATGAACTATTTAATATTAAATGGGACGTTCTCAGACATAGTTAAGTTAGAAGATAAGATGTAGACACAATTTAAAAAGTGAAAATGCACTATACGTCAAACAAACAAATATTGAAAGAACTAATGAAATAAAATCTATATAAATTAAAACTTTAAATTCAGTATTATGGATATTGATGATGTATTTCAGATAAAACTACAAGATTAGTTATTCAACTTAATGTAAGATATCAAGCACAAATAATTCATGTTTATGTATCAATAAGTTATTGTGAGAAGAGGAATTTTATAGGTATGTAGAAAAGGCTTTTTATCAGACTAAACAACATTTTTAAATTATTATGGTAAACTTTAATGCAACAATTGGTAAGCAACTGAACGATGAAAGTGTGATTAAATTGATTATGGTGATAGAAATGAGAGAACATAGATTTTTGCAGTTGAAAAAAAATAAAAACTTGGTATTATGATTTTTTTCTATGAGAAAAAGCAAAAAGAAATTGACATGAAAGTACCCAAATGAATGAACTACAGAAAATATGTATTTTAAGATTATAGTGTTCTTAATGATTCAACACAGGTAATGATTATTGATTAGTGAAATGTGAGATATATGTTATTGCAAAACTAGAGAGACAAAAATTATTTTAAAAAAACATATTCCCAATTGATATTCCTAACTTTCAGAAACATTCCAACATAAATTAAAATTTGAAAATTGTTCTAAAATATTAACAAATTTTGATACTGGTTCATATTTTAATGAAATCAGTAAGGAGGTCACTGATATACTTTTAAAAACTGCAACAAAGTAAGCTGGTACAAAAAGGTACCACTCTACCAATAAAATTTCTCTTGAGATAAGATAATTTATGAAAAAAATAAAGAATATGAAAATACATAGATATGATCCATTAAGAAAAATTGAATATTTAGATTTTTATAAATAGTATAAAAAAGTTAATAATGATATAAGAAATTATAATTGCGGCTAACAATGGAAATTATAAAAAAGATTAAATGTATAAAAAATGTAAAACAACATCTTGGTATTGGTAGGAAATATATTGCTGCACTTAAAAGAAAACATGGAACTATTACCAAAAATAAAAGATGACACTATGGAATATGTGGAAGAGTTCTATAAATTAATTATATGGCAATAAAAAACAATAAAAATTCTCTATAATTATTTTTAAATGAAGAAGGGAGATGTGCAATTACATCCATAAAGAAGAAAAAGCTCCATGTTTTAATAAAATTATAATCAATATGTTAAAGGAAGCAGTTGAACAAATTGAAAAATTGTTGTCAGTATTATATACCAAATTAATAAAAGATAAAGATATATACCAGACAACTGAAAAAGTCAGTACTAATAATTAAAAAATACCATAAAAAGTATTAGAAATTATAGACCAATCTGACTTTTTTCAGTTTTTACACATTTTTTACCAAGATGATTACAACATGGGTTTAATAAACTTTGGGTTTCAACCAACATAAAAAACAACCTGAATTTAAAATGGGTAACTTTTAAATATTGAGAAAATTTATAGAAAAAAAATCAATGTATATGAGTTGCCATTATGCTTTGGAGTTATAGATTATGAAAAGGCATTTGATTCTATGAGCATTTCTTCAGTGATTGAAGCATTGAATTAACAATATATAGATAAAGGATATTTTCTAATATTTTGAAAAATATTTATGAAAATGCAACAACAATAATTAGATTACATAATGATACTAAAAAAATTAATATTAAGAAAGGTAAATAACAGGGTGACTTCATATCTTCAAAATTTTTTATAACAAATAGTTTTGCACTAAATATTTATGGGATACTATAGACTACTAATGTAAATGGTAATTATTTAAGTCATCTAAATATTTCAGATGAAGTAATAGTTTTTGCAAAAAATGTTTCAGAGCTTTAGAAAATGTTGCAAAAGTTATTAGATGAAAATAAGAAAATAAAAATAAATACTAAAAACACTAAAAAATAATGTTCAATGGATTTTCACAGAAGAAAGAAATAAAGATTGATAATGATGCATTAGAAGAAATTAACAACCACAAATATCTTGATCAGATTATTACTATATATGGAAACAATGAATAAAATTAATCATAGAATTAAACTTAGTTGGAGAGCTTTTGGTAGAAATAACTTAATATTAAAAGAAAATTTGCTTATGTGTTTGAAAAAGGTTTTCATAAATGTGTTTTACCATTTTCTACTTATGAATCTGAGACTTGGATACTTAATAGGAAAAGCAATACAGAGACTTCAGACTATTCCAAGAAGTATAAAGAAATGCATGTTAGTAGTAACAAAAAGTGATCAAAACAAAATAGATGAGTGAGAAAACAATTCAAAGAATTAAGAGACTGAAATATTTGGTCTAAACATATTGCTAGAAAAGATTATAACAGATGAAAACTTATTCTAATTCCAAGACATTGTAAAATACATAGAAAGACACCACATGTTAGATGGATAAATAAAATGAGATAATTTGTTGGAATGATGTAGTGAAGAAAGGCTATAGATAAAAAAACAGGATTAAAGTTAGAGAGAGCTTCATCTGCAATGAGTCAATAATGGTTGAAAATAATAACTGTAAGTTTTTAATGATCCCAAATATGATCATGGGACTTTGAGTTTGAAGGACAAACTAGAAATAAAGGCTGTGAGATAAAGAAATTCATATAATGTCTTCTATGATATACCATGAGATTGGAAATCAAAAAACAATAATGAAATTATATCTCCTATTTCCAAAAAATTAAACAAAATATAGTCCATATTATGCTCCTATTGAACAATAGTGTGCTTAATTGACATTTCTAAAGTGGATAGAATCATATACAAATTGTCTATATAAATATGTACTTTAAAAAAAATGAATATTGTAGCCCTCGAAATTGAACTGACAATAATAAGATTAAACATGTATCTTGCTATGGCATTGTAATACTATGTAACTAAAATGATTAATAAAGTTTACTATTGTTAATAATAATAATAATAATAATAATAATAATAATAATAATAATAATAATAATAATAATAATAATAATAATAACAACAACAACAACAACAACAATAATAATAACAACAACAGAATTGGAAAACAAGAATTTTGCCTAGTTTATGATTATTTACATAAAATATTTGTACAATTATTATGTTAGAACAAAGTATATATGATTTACTTTAATATGTATTTTTTTTTTAATATATAAGATAAAAAATTTAATTATTATGAGAAACAGAAAATTGTAGTGAATGTTTTTTAAAAACACTTTTAATACTGTAGACCATATTGTTTATATTCATAAAATTTTAAAACCAATCTTAAATTTTGCAAAAAAAATTGATAGTGTTCTTATAGCTTCACATTAATTCATTCACATTTTAAAAATAAAGTTCAATCAACAAAAAATTGTTTTTTTCCACTGTCTCAGAAAAAGTTCATGTTCTTACTATGTATTTTACTTTAGTACTATTTTTTCTAGGCTTGCAAAGTTCAAATATAAATTTCAGGCTGTTTTGCAATTGTAATGATATATGCCTAAGAAATCAAGTTCGATTTGTTAAATTCTAATACTTAATAATAAAAATTGATACTAAAATCAAATGTTGAACGATTGCCCCAGTTGAAATGTTAAGAATTTGTTATTTATCATTTTTTCTAAAGAATGAGCTATAAAAAGTCCTAAAATTGATATAAAATTTGCCTCAGATTTTTAGTTATAGTGGTAAATTAAATTGTTTTTGTTTTTATTCTTATGGAAGTCTGTCTGTTTTACTGAGCAGTCTAATATGTCTAGAGAGAACAATAGCAATCTTCTCATTCTTTTATTTAAAGAATCAGTAATTCAGTATAACAAGTGTAAGATGCAAAAATGTTCAAATTTCATGTCATTAAAAATATTTAAAATAATTAGAATAAAATTTTCAGATACACTCATCATTTGTGCTTTAAAATGCATGTGTGATTACTGTATACAAAGTCGATATTCTTTGGATAATACTTTATCTTTTTCTTTATTCCGTTGAATGATATTTCTATATGATTAAGTTTCAGTTGGAATGACGTTTAGTAAATTCTAGATAATTTCACCGACGTCATTCACATGCTTTCTTTGCCAGTACTTCAGATTTGCTCATATATAAGCAATTGAGTATAGGAATAAGATGATTCTTTTTATTCCTGCATAAATACTATATCTTGTATTGGTGAGAAAGTATTCATTTATTATTAACACTCGCAAAGCGTATGCACAATTAGCGTGAAAGGCTGATATTTGAATGTAATATCCCTTGAAATAAAATTCGCAGCTTATTAATGCAAAGAGAAAGAGTGACTATTGCAAAATATTTTAGTATTATATGTTAGCTTACTAATTCAAAAATTGAGCTTAAATCGAATGAAGCATGTATTTTTAATCTTTTCAAATGTCATTCGTTTTCAGTGATATTTTTTCGTAAAATTAAAACTTTGATAAATTGTAACAAAAAGAATTCTAAAAATAATTAAGTTGTATTAATGTGTATATGTCTAATAAAAAGTATCCAATTGTAAAAATATTATCAACATAACATGTATATACTTAATTTCATTGCATAATTTTATAGTAAATCTTACCGGTTATATATAATATAGTTAATATTTTTTCAATCTTATCCTTTACATTATTTGAAACACAACCTGATGCAAAAAAAAAAAAAAATCATTTTCAGAAAGGCAGAAAGACAGATAAAAATAAACATTTGTCATTTACATAGACGTATGGATAGTTTGTTAAGTGGATGCAAATATAACTAAGAGAAAAAAGTCTAACGATATATAACTAATTGAATAGTTGGTAAAATAGATAGTTAGTAATACAGATAGATTATAGATATTTGTAGAATAAATAGCTTGAAAACTTAGATATTTAATGGCATGAACATTGTTTAATCTAAGAAACATACTATTTTAGATAGATGACTTCATTGGTGACATATTATTACCAGCAATGGAATTGGATCATTTTGACGTATCAACTGCTTTAGTACAACAACACAATAAGGTTTCATTACAAGAATATTTTCCCATAAAGAAGGTAAATTACAAAATATTTCTCAAAATACACTTTAAGTGAATAAATTTATATTTATATATCTCTCCCTCCCTCCTCTCTCTCTCTCTATATATATATATATATATCAATTCTACTATTTTCACAGCTAAATGATGACTTCATAATATAATGATTTCTGGGGTATTAGATGTAGTAAAATAGCTAAATTTCTGAAGTTTCAGCACAATAAGGCATTTTCCTCAGAGCATCCTCTTTCTCATGCATGTGAGATTTCAAGTCATTTTTATCTTTTTCTTTCTCCTCATGTTTAAATTCTATTAGTTGAGAAGTTTTAAAAAATAGTTTGTCTTCCAATAGCTTTTCCAAATGTTGTTAATTTTCTTTAATTCACATATTTTATTCAAACTCTTGGGTTCTTTAAAAATCTCTATAGCTTCTCTTTGCAATCTTTGGTCATATTGTTCAATTTTTAGTAGAATATTTGTTTTATTAAAATTGATATCACGATTAATTAATTGTATATCAGAATAAATAGCTGATGAATTGGATTTTTCTCTAACTGCTAGAATGTGTTCTTCCTTTCTAAGATTTATTCTACAATTAGTCTGTCTAATATATGAGTGTGAACAAGACCCTACATGGAATTTTATATACACCATGACACTCCAAAGAAATTTTATTTTTAGGAAATGGAAATATTTTATTATTTTTTTAAAGGTAGTGCAAACTGTGTGAATATTATTTTACCCTAAAATGTTACCAATTTTATCAGTTATTCCTTTTATATATGTCAAAGTTGTCTTACTTTCAGATGTATAAAAATCTTTTTATCTTTTTATATGAAAATGCACTATTAGTAATGCTGTAACTAAAACCATTATCAATAAGCATTTTATTAGTACCAGAAATGTCCTGGAAAAAATGGCTATCATCAGAAAGTCTTTCAGTTCTATCTAACAACATTGCTTGTGCAAGATAGTGATAAGAAGAAAAGTGGAAGATACCTTCCAGTGTCTGTTGATTTTTTTATATATACCATAGGATAAAGAACCATCCACCTTTCTTTCAATTAAAATATCTTAAAAAGGCAATTGATAATTATTTTCTATTTTCATAGTAAATCTGATATTGTTGTGTAAAGAGTTTAAAAAATTAAAAAAGTCATCAAGAGCATTCTTACCATGAGGCCAAATAATAAAGGTATCATCAACATACCTCAGATATATAGATGTTTTTTAATGCTGAAGTCAACATTTTATTTTCCAAATCTTCCATAAAAATAGAAGCTAATGCTGGAGAAATTACTGAACCCATAGCTAGACCTGATGTTTTCATATATCTGCCTATCAAAAACAAGAAATGTATTCAATAAGCAGAGTTAAATCAAAAGCAACTTCATTTACAGGTACACTAGTAAAAAGTGAAACAATATCAGAACTTACCAAAATATCTTTCTTAGCCAATTTTTTATCACATATAAGCTCAACAAAATGATTCTCATCTTTAACATAATGTATTTCTTTTAAATGTGGCTGTAAAAAGAAGTCAGAAAATGATCTGGTGTCTATGTTGATGGACAAATGGTTTATTTGGTTTATGGATTTTTGGTAAACCATATAATTTTGGATAAAAAGAAGATTGTTCTTTGGGAGTAAACTGGATTTTCATTTTTAAATCAAGATCAGTAGAATAAATTAATGCTTTCCTTTTCTTTTGAAGATAAGTCATATTTTCACTAGCCCAGGACATTTCTGGTACTAATAAAATGCTTCTTGATAATGGTTTTATTTACAGCATTATTAATAGGGCTTTTTCATATAAAAAGAAAAAAAAGATTTTCATACATATGAAATTAAGACAATTTTTCCATATATAAAAGGAGTAAGTGATAAAATTGGTAAACATTCTAAGGAAAAATAATATTCACACAGTTTACATTACCTTTAAAAAATATCCACTTCGTAAAAATAAAATTTCTTTGGAATATCATGGGGTATATAACATTCCATGTAGGATCAGTTCACATTCATCTATTGGAAAGACTAATTGTAAAAAAAAATATTACAAAAGAAGAACACATTCTGGAAGTCAGAAAAAATCCAATTTATCAGCTTATTTATTCTCATATAAAATTAACTATATGATATCAATTTTAATAAAACAAATATTCTAGTAAAAATTGGTCAATATGGTCAGAGAATGCTAAGAGAAGCTATAGAGATTTTTAAAAGGAGCAAGAGTTTGAATGAAACATGTGAATTAAAAAATAACATCATTTGGAAGAAGCTATTGGAAGACAAACTAATTTTTAAAACTACTTAACCATAGAATTTAAACACGAGAAGGAAAAAGATAAAAATAATGATTTTAAATCTCACATGCATTCCTATGATTTGAGAAAAAGAATGCTCTAAAGAAGGTTCTTGTTATTGCACTGAAACACCAGCTATTTAGTTAATTTACTATGCAGAATCCTCCAAAAATAATTATAATATAAATTCATATATATATGTTATACCACTAATGCCAGTGCTCCATGAAAAATTGTTATTTACAATTATTAAAAAATAATTTTTTTTTGTAAAAAATGCAAAAATTTTAAGAATTGATCAATAAATAATAAAATCACTAAACTGTCTGTAACTAACTGAATTAAAATACCTCATTTAAAAAACCCCCAACTCATTTGAAAATAAATAAATTTATAAAAATCTGAAGAGTTTTTTTTATTATTAGTTTAAAACAAAATACAGCTTGCTAAAAGTCAATTAATTCATAGTTTTATGCATTAAAGTATAATTGGAAAAGGAAAAGAAGTTAACTTAGAAAAGTTAAAAGTAGTTGAATTTCAAGTAAATAAAAGTTAAAGCTATAGCAGTTTAAAAAAAATAAATCTTTTACATAAAATTAAAAATATCTCTTTTCATTTAATTTAAAAAAAATATTTTCCCATTCATTTTAAAATAAATAAGATTGTTTATAATGAGTTGATTTTAAAAATAAAGAAGTATAGTAAAATGTGTATATGTTAATAAAATGGTATATGAAAGTTGAATATTAAAAAATGAATAAAAGCGTATAATTGGAATTTACATTAAGGATTGTATACAGTCATAAACTATATAAAAACAAAATTAGCAATGGATACTAAGTAAAAAATCATATACAACAGAATTGGCAATGGCTACTAATTAAAAATAGGATTAATTAATCAAAATCTTATCAAAAATATAATCAAAAGTAGTGGATGTATTTCCAACAATGGATATAGATGGTGGGTATAGAAACCAATTTAAAAAAATGACAACAGGTCTTATCCCATAAATAATCAGTTTTTTATCATTCAAGCAATTTTATAATCAGTCTTCAGTCAGACATGTCACATATCCAGAGACAATGTTTTTAATGTATTAAAAGACAATGCAGTGTTAGCAGCTATCAGAAGTATATGGCCAGACTCCAGCCTTAGTCTGATGGATCAGACCCTGCCCAAAAAGTGATGTCTGCCTAATAACTTGAAATCACCCAAGATATCTGTCTTGAATAATAGTATCATGAAATAGAAATCATAGGAACCTCCACAAAAACTTCAAATTCAACTGGTTGGAAAAACTCACATGAAGTAGCAAACAGCAAGAATTTAACCTCCAAAATCCTATAGGAAATAAAAATTTTCTTATTCCATTTCTGATATTAATGTAGCCATTGCAATAATTTAAAGTCTACAGAGCCTGTAAAGCAAATGAACTATTTAGTGTGCATAAAATGAACTATTGATGTGTCTGTTTTTAAATGTCGTGTATTTATTTAATGCTTTATGATATCTTATATTAATTTTGTGTATTTATTTAATGCTTTGTGATATCTTATATTTCATTGTATGAATAAGTGTGTGTGTGTGTGGTCATTATATAAAATGCTATTGTTATGTTAATTAAGAAGTTATAAAAGCAGTTTAAAAGTATAATAGTAATCATTTAGTTAAAATAAATTATCTTTAAAACTTACTATCTGACAGTCAATTTTTTTACCACTAATTAAAGCAGTAATGTATTTTGTTATTCTTTTGATTGAGCTAGTGGGCATTTCTTAGGCACTGAGTTAGTTTGTCATCATTTAAAGTGCATTATTTACTCTTTTGGGGTAATTAACTGGTGCATGAAGTTTTAATTCGAAAGAAAAACATGCTTTGAATGATAGGTGTTGAATTCTGCAGCTGAGAAGATCTATGTTCTTCAAATGTGGTCACAATTATATATATATATATATATATATATAGCGTGGGCATGAGCACCCTCTGAATATTATGCTTCTCTACCTAAGGAACTGTGATGGTGAAATAATTAAATTGCATTGATGTAGATCAATAAATAATTGTATCATTTTTTTGTATAAAAGTAAGTCTTACAATTTTGCTTCCACAAGTTTAGATTATATTAAAGAATTAAAAGTTCATGCTAGTTTTTGTTTCCCAAGCAATCTACAACCCCACCCAGTTATATATATATTGTACAAGTGTGAAGCATGGCTATATGGATTGGGTTGTCCGTTAGGTAGAAACTCTAATGAAATTAAGTTAATAGATTAATCAAATACAGAATAAGCTTAAGTAGAATAAGAAACTTTCTATTTCTTATCCAAATTTTCTTTTTTATACCAATACATTATTTAAAGAAATTACTTAGTGATAAATGCTACCTTTTAAAATATATAAAAGTACAAGATAATGATTTGATACTAAGTAATTCATGCTTCTTGAATACTATTTATAAATATATATTTTAACTGATAGAATAGTTAATCCCTAATTCAGCAAAACATAAAATTATTATTATTATTATTATTATTATTATTATTATTATTATTATTATTATTATTATTATTATAATAATAATAATAATAATAATAATAATAATAATAATAATAATAATAATAATAATAATAATAATAATAATTCAATTCAATTCAATTCAATTCTTTATTTAATGTACATATCAACAGCGTTTAGCCAATTATAGATTGCACAGTAATTTCATTATCATATACAAATCTAAATAAGCATTAAAAAAATAATAATAATACAAATAGAATATAAAAACAATAAAATGCACAAATAATTAAAACGGCAATATATCAAATGAAATTAAGGATAATATTTTTTATGAGGACTTTAGTGAATTGTTTAAAATCCAGATTAAAAACATTATCATTACCAAAATCTTTGTTATAAGTTCTAGGTAAACGAAATAAAGGGGAAAATCTTAATACATCAGATTTACAAATTTTCAGTTCAAAAATATTGTGAGTATGAGTATTATAATTCTGTTTCTTAATACCTAAATTAGAAAGCAAATTAGATACAGAAATATTCTGGGAAATAAATTTATGAAAAAGTTTGAGATCTCTTGTTTTTCGTCTCAGCAGTAAATCAATATAGTGTTCATAACCTAAACTATTCAATTTTGCAAATTTGTCAAAAACAGACTGAATTCTTATGATATATGTCCTGTTATGAGGACTCCATATAATTGAACCATACTCCAAGATGGGAAGAACTAAGGATATAAAAAGTTTAATCTTTGTAAATTTATTAAATGCTTTTCTATATCTGTAAATAGCTCCTACAATTTTAAGAGATTTATTCACCATAAAATTAATGTGATTATGAAAAGACCCATTATTGGAAAAGATTATTCCTAGATCTTTTTGATGATCATTTGTTATAATTTTAGAATCACCAATATAGTAGGAAAACCTTAAAATTTCAGATTTTCTAGAGTAAGAGACAATGGAGCACTTATCCATATTTATATCTATATAATTACATTCACACCAATTCAAGAAATTATCTATATCACTTTGAAGTAAAAAACAGTCATTAGTAGAATAAATATGCCTAAAAATTTTGCAATCATCTGCATAACATAGAAGATGTGAAAATTTAATGCATGTTTTTAGGTCATCAATGTATACATTAAATAATAAAGGTGCAAGAACACTGCCTTGAAGCACCCCAGTGAAGCAATAATATATGGTAATGACAATTTATTATTAAACCTCACACAAGACATTCTATCCTTAAGAAAAGAGTCAAACCAATTAATTAATAATTTGGAAAAACCTAACCTACAAAGCTTCTGAAGAAGAATTTTATGATTAACTCTATCAAAAGCCTTGGACGTATCAAAATAAACAACATCTAACCTAGATTGATTCTCAATTGAGTTTGAAAAGTGATCAAAAATAGTTAGCAAATTTGTTTCAATGGACCTATTAGGCAAAAATCCATGCTGCTCTGGTGCCAAAACCTTAGAGACATTCAAGATAATTCTATTATATAAACATCTTTCAAATATTTGAGCAACAGTGTGTAGAATTGAAATAGGCCTATAGTCACTTACCAAATCTCTAGATCCTTTCTTAAAAATGGGAACAACGTTAGCAATTTTAAGGGATGTAGGGAAAATACCATTTGCCAAAGAACAATTAAAAATATGCAAAAGAGGAGAAACAATGTATTCAGCACATCCTTTATAAATGAAAGCTGGAATGTTGTCAAGGCCCACACTAGAATGTAATTTAAGCTGCTTAATAGCAAAAACAACATCAGATTCAATAAATGAATCACATGTTATTCTTTCTTCAACTAGATCATTATTTGTAGTTAAATTAGTAAAAGACCAAGATTGTTTAAAAAGCTCTGAGAAATAATGAGAAAAATCATCTGCGGCTAGATTAAAATTATTACTCTGTAATTTTTCTTTTGTAATACCTAAATCCTTAACCAGAGACCAAAATTGCAAAGGATTATCAGAAATATGACTTTCAGTGTTTTGTATAAATTTTTGAAAATCTCTATGATATATAACTTTGACAATCTTCTATAATTAATAAAATTGTTATAATAATTTAAGTTCTTAGTTTTCCAATATTTACGATGATGAAATGATTTCCTTTTAATAATTTCTTTAAGAGAAACTGAAAACCAGAGAGGAAAATGGTTAGTTAAATTTTGTTCCTTAGGAATGTATTTGTCAATTAGTTCACTAAATGATTGTTCAAAAAACTTCATACAGAAATCTACATCAGATGAAGAATACAAATTTTTCCAGTTAAAATTAGATAATTGTAAACAAAGACCCAAATAATTTCCTTTTTTGTAGTTTCTTTTCATAATTTTAAAAGGACAAAGTCTATTCAATTTAATATTAATATAAAATTCTAAGGGAGGATGATGCAAATCAATGGAAAAAGGAAGAGAAGTAGTCGTTAAACATTCAATTGTAGGAAAATTACAAAGAATATAATCCAATGTGTGATCATTAAAATTGGTGTATGGATTAAATTGTTTTAATTTAACAAATTGCAAAAACGAATCATTCTCAATGCTTTAGGTGAAAAAGAGACTGAATCTATGATAGTAATACCTGAATATAAATCAGGAATATTAAAATCACCAGTAATAAGTATATATGATTCATATTTGATTAAAAAATCTTCAAGAATAAAAAGAAACTCATTAAACTCTAAAAAAGGATAATGTTGGCTTTATGTAGATAGTACCCAAAAGAACCTTGACACTATTTTTCAAACATATTTCACACCATGTAGTTTCACAAAATGATGATGAAATAGGAATATACTTATGTATAAAATTACATTTAAAAGCAATGAGCGTGCCTCCACCTATGGAAGCAACATCAGAAGATCTATCTGTTCAAAGTTCTTTATATCATTGTCCATAAAAATATCATCTGAAATGTGTTGAGTAAGCCAAGTTTCTGAAATAAAAACAATATCAAAATTTTCAGAACTGAAGAATTGCTTAATTTTTGCAGTCTTAGTTCTCATCCCACGAATGTTTATATAAAAACAATAAATTCCAAATATAATATCAAAAAATATATAAAAACAAACAATAATCAAGAGAAAAAAAAATGTTAATAAAGGATGATATGGGCAAAAGAAATTAATCAGAAAGTATTAATGAACTAGCCAAAGAGTCATAAAAAAATTTTAATGTAGTACCGCAAGGCCATAAATGATTTGAAATAAACTCCAAGTGCTTATGTTTGGGAATTGAAACAAAAAAACTACTAATATTAGAATTAAACATATTAATCTTAATACATATGACTTTAACCTGAAGTTTGTCTTCCAAAAATCTCTGTACATCAGAAGAATTAGCATCTACTGGCAAATTTGAAACCAAATATTTATAATATTTATCATTATCCTTAATTAATAATGAACTGTTACTATTATTAGGACTTCTATAAGAAATTGGATCTTTAAACCTAAGTTTTTCACTATCTTTAGAAATATCCTGTCCAAAATTAGAAGAATAATTATTAAATTTTTTATTAAAAAATTTATTTGAATTTATTCTAAAATTATAGGGTAAACTATCCTGTTTGCCAAGCTGCCTAACTGATAATTTTCTATTAGAAAATTTCTGAAAAGGAGAAGAGGTATTAGAAGAATATATTGATGAAACAGAACTGGAAGGCCACCATTTATAAGATGCATTAGAATTATTAGGACCTCTATAAGAAATTGGACCTTTAAGCCCAAGTTCTTCATTCTCTTTAGAAATATTCTGCCCAAAATCATTTTTTCTTTTAATGTGTTTCTTGAAAAGTAAATCATCCCTATGATTTATAGAAGAACCTATATCTTTCACTCCAGTCTCATAACAAGTTTTATCTTTCTCAACAAATGATTGAGACTCTGAACCAGTATTATTGTGTACAACATTTTTTATATTATTGTAACTCTTGCTAGCATATAAACTAATATTATTACTAGTATCATGCTTTTCATGATATTTATTATGAAAGTTTTTATTGTAAAATATTCTGGTTTTATGTGAACTCACTTTGGAAAAACAAGTTGACCTGACAGAAGGAAGTGAGCATTGAATACATTTGCTAAAATTAGAAGAACAATTCAATGATTAATTACAAAGTTGAGACATCTTAATAATTAGAGAATGAATTTGTGACATAGAATAAGATTGTAAAACCTCTAAAGTAAAATGTTCAGGTTGTGAAATGATATCATTAAGACATTTATCCATGCAGTTTAAATCAACAGAAAAAAGTTCAAACATTCCTGTGGATGCAATAGTAGAATTAACACCTGTCTCCACAACATCTGATAATCTAGTATTAGATTTAGAAATATTACTTAATTCACTAGAATCATGAGAATCTTCCCTAACAATCTGAACTGAAGTATTATCAGAAGAAGACACTATTATCAAATCTGAATTTTCCTTAGTAATATGACCATCAGAGACCATAGGTTTGACCAAGTTACACTCATTGTCTTCAGAATCTAAAGCCATGATGTTATTGTCCAATGACTCTGTTGAGTCATTATCTATTACCAATTCATCAAGAAGTTCATTATCAACATCTGGAAGCTTCATATTTAAAGTTATATTATTACAAGTCTGACATTTAAAAAATCCATTACCAATTGTTTGAAAAAATAATAGCACCAGATTTAGACAGCTTAGTACAAGACAAATGCAAAATACTCCTGACATTGACCAGAACACTTAATCCTCATGGCCATATCAGAAATAATCAAAGAACAACCATGACAAAAGGTAACATCTGGAATACCATCTTTATCAGGAATAAGCTGACCAGCTATAGCATTTATAGAAGAATGATCCGAATCAGAAATTGATGAATTTGAAAAAGATGATTGAGAAGAAAAGGCTGCATCATTATTAAGAGAAATCTTACAACAATCACACATAAAAACAGCCCCACTACAATCTTTATTATTAACAGAATTAAAACAGTCAAAGTGATATTTCAAACCTCAAGGCCCAGAGCATTTCAAAGATTTTTGTCTTCCATAAATAACATATTGACAAATTGGACAGGGAAAGGAATAGGGAGGCATGATAAAAACAAAAATATTAAGCAAAATATATAAAACAATGATGATTCAAAAAAAAAAAAAACTCAGAAGAAAAAATGTTGATAATATCTGTACATTTATACCATCATGTTATTTAATATATTATATTGTTAATTGATTTAGAGTTTAAATTCTTTTCTCTCTCTTAATATTCACAGTTTTCATTTTTCCTTTAAAAATCCAAATGAACACACACATACATAAGACAATGATGATAAAAAAAAAAAACTCCGAAGAAAAAATGTTCAAGTATCTGTACATTTATACGATCATGTTATTAAATATATTAAATTGTTATCTTCTTTTCTTTATCTTCATATCCACAGTTTTCGTTTTTCCTTTAAAAATCCAAATGAACACACAGATATTAAAAAAACCATGTTAAAAAAAAACTTGAGATAACTCATAAGTCCATTAAAAATAAAGTGAAATGTTATCATATGTAAATGTAATATAATTAAATCTTCATAGTAAATTTCTGTATAATCCTATATAAAAATCAATAAATCCTATGACACCAATAAACGATAAAAATAAAATAAAAGATATTTTCAGTCATATAAAGTGAATCCTCAAACAAGTTTCTAAAAATAAGGTAATATAAGGTTTAGTAATACAATTCTCCAGACAGTTTTAAGTGCAGATCAATTACAAAAAAAAGACTAATAAATCCATTTATTTGGTTTCTTAGCAAGCAAACCAGTCAAAAGAACATTAAATAGAAACAATTAGAACAAACTATTCCCTTAAATAATTTGACATCAAAACAGTTTTCAATTATATTAGAATAATAGAAATGCTGAAAATCTATTTTTTTTTAAAAAAAAAAAAACATATTTTGATCCAACTAATTCCACAGAAAATATGCGCACATTAATCCTTATATAATATCCAACAATGCTGATAAATAAAAAAAACGAGAGGCTTGTTAACAAAACTAAAAATTCTAATAAAATTCTTTGAAACATTAATAATAATAATAATATTAATAATAATTCAATTCAATTCAATTTATTAGTAAACAACAGCTTACAAAGCCAAGAAAACGTTTACAATGATTAAAATTAAAATTTACATAAAATTTTGATTTAATGAATCTAATATATACTTTTTAAATATTTTAAAATCTGATGTAAACTCTACATCACTAAACATATCATTATATTCATTTTGTAATCTATATACAGGTGCATTTTTTACACATTTATGTTTAATTAATGGTAAATGAAAAAGTTTGTGATTTCTGCTATTGAAAGTTGGTATTTCATATAGCAGATTTGTTACTGAATTATCAAAAGTTATTGTGCCATTTATCATTTTATATAAAAAACACATATCAGATAACATTCTCTTAACACACAATTCATTATTATTACGAAATGAAGTTTTATACACATATTTACAATATTTATCATAAACCTTTTGTATTTTTTTCATATTCGTTTCATTTATAGAATTCCATATAATGGATCCATAGTGTAAAATTGGCAATATCAAACTATTAAATATTAATTTATTAGTCTGGAAATCAAAAACAATTTTTATTTTTGATCTGAGCATCCTGCCAATGAGTTTAAATGCTTTATTAACAGAATATGTTATATGGTTATTAAAATAATAATAATAATAATAATAATAATAATAATAATAATAATAATAATAATAATAATAATAATAATAATAATAATAATAATAATAATAATAATAATAATAATAATAATAATAATAATAATAATAATTTATTTAAAGTTGTAAATGAATTATGGTTGTATATAAAATATAAAAAATAAACAAATTTCTTATGTTGTTTTATGCTAAATGTTCACAACCAAGCTGGTGTGAAAAACATTTGTAATTAAAAAAAATATATGTGAGGGTGTGCCATTACACTTTAATAAAAGATATTAATAAATGTTTTAACTTATTATGATTTAATCAGTTTAATAAATAAAAAAATTTAATAGGTTATGCATAACTGCACAAATTGATGAAATTGTAATTTAGAATAATGATAATTATTTCTCTTAATTATATTTTGTTGATACAATGAATCCTAACATAAAGAATTAACATAAATAAGTACAATAAACAAATAGATATCTGAATAGACATGCTTTAATTGCTTGATAAGAATGTGTTTATTAGCAGAAAGAAAAAATAAAAAATATTGTTGCAATGTTTACTATTAGTAGACAATGTAAATCATTTTAGATGTCTCTGAAAGTAATCATCCATTTATTATTTATAATACACAATACATTATATGGTAGGTTGAATGTGTTTGAGCTACCTATATGGTTTCATTTGCTTAATTCTTTACAGAAAAACTGTGTTTTATGTCTATGTTGTATAATGATATTTGAACACTAAAAAAGTTACCCATGAATCGAATGTCTATTCATGTAAAAACCAGCTATACAGTATGGAGTAATCTGATATGATGTAATATTATAATTAAAATTGATATTTCTCTACAGATAATCCTTTTATAACATATAATTTTAGTACAGCTGCTTAACTTTTTTATTGATATTAGATATCAGTCTTTAATATAAAATATTTGTCTATATTTATTGGAAATCGAACATGTATTTCATGAATATTTTGGTGAAATGAAGTTTTCTTTAGAATACAAGTTCTACATGAACAGTTATAGTTAAGCCATTACACTTTTATTTCTTTAGAAGTATAGATGATAAACTTTTAATCTTCCATGAAATAAACTTTCTTTGTACAGAACTTCATAAATATATAAATTTTTGCTCTTATGATGAAATAAATTCTGATAAATTTTAACTTTCTTCTATGGCAAGTAAATGTATATAAAAGCAAATCAGCTTTTAAAAGGAAAAGAAGCAATATCCCCTTGTTTTTGTTAATAATTCATGAACTGTTTCTCTCTTTTTTTTAGTTTCTTAATAATATTCTCATTTGTTATGGTTATGCACAACTTCCTCATGATTTTATTTACAAAATTTTATCAAGCAATTAATTGTTGTTTTCTTTTTTTGCTAAATGTTACTTAAAACATTAATCATTTTTAAACATAACAGATATATATAAAATTGACATTTCTTATTTATTTCTAATATTCCTATTGAGTTGTGTGCATGTATATATGAATATTGTAAATAATGAGCTATTTTAAAATATATAAAATAATTGAACTGTGTATTGCACTATTATGATTTCTTTTATAAGGGAAGCATTTCAGTCAGTAATTTAAATGATATATTAAGTGAATAAAAATATTTTATAATGTATTCTTTGACTACAAAAGCAGTGTTATACACTTTAGTGGCATATTATTTATATATATTTAATGAAATAATAAAGAATTAGCAGTAATAATAAAATTTAATAAAAACCATTATAAAACACAAATGTTCTTTAGTTATTTGCATAATTATTTTCAATTGGAAATTTTTTAAATTCTGCTGAAAAGAAAATCATTATGTAATATCTAAAAATTTAAGAATTTTAACATTAACATTTTGTTTTTAATTAAGAATTATTACTCAATAAGAATAATCTTGATTTAATAAGAACAACTGTTTTTTATTACACCTATAAAAAATTATGAAATTTTACTTTCAATTTTAAGTTGGAAAACATCAGAATTCCTTATAAAGAAAAAAAACATAATAATTGCAAAAACAAAAAAAGCCGCTTTGATGAAAGAAACTAAGAATTTTTTATTTAATAGATTATATTCAAATGTTGAAATTGATTAATCTTAGGATACAGCATATTGACATTTAATTCCAATTTAAAAGTTTTTCAGTTGAAAATGATGTTGCAAATAATTAAATGTACTTTTGTGTTTTATAATCATTATTAGTTATATTTTTTACCATCATTAATACTTTAATGTATTATTATTATTATTATTATTTATTATTATTATTATTATTATTATTATTATTAATATTATTATTATTATTATTATTATTATTATTATTATTATTATTATTATGCGGACCTGCTATGGGTGGAACACCATGTGTTAATTGTAGCAATCTAATTTTTGGAAAACAACAACGAATTGTATGTAAACGTTGCAAAAATAAGTTTCATCTAACCTGTATAAAGACTCAGTTAGTAGATCTACAAAAGTATGTAGATGGATTGGATGAATATATATGTGAAAAATGTTTGAATACAGATATTAATGAAGTGATCAAAATGGAGGATTGTATCAGTCAAAATAAAAGCGATGAATTTTTGAAAACTCCTGGACAAAGTAAGTGTTCTGATAATGTTTTATTATTTAGCGATAGCAGTAATAGAGACTGTAATTTTTGCTGTTCTACTGTCGCTAGTGATCAATTATATGTTTTCTGTACTGAAGGATGTGGTAAACTTTTTCATGCAAAATGTCTAAAACTCTCCGCAATTGATTTAGAATTACTGTCACATAACGGTAATATTTCATATTTATGCCCTCATTGCAATTTGGCAAATACAAATATAACTCGTTTTAGTTCTAACGGCATTATTTCTGATAATGTTGAAACTATTGATGTTAAAGATAGTGAAAGTATTTGTGAATATCTTTTGTTAGTGATTCAAGCCAAGATAAACATTTAGCTTTAGGGCAAGTTACGGATAAAAGTTGTTGTAAACAGGTATTTTCAATTTTAAATACTATTATAACTCAAGTGAAAACGGTAAATCAAAAAATAGATAATCTTCATAAAGAAAATAAATTTTTAAAAGATATGTTAATGTCTATTTTTGAACAAAAATGTGAAAATCAGAATAGTAAAATTGATTTTTCAGAGGAAAAGATTATTCAAATAAATGAATGCAACCGTCCAGTCAAATTAGTCGTACCATCTAGTGGTTGCCAGAGTAATGAAAAAAAATTCTGCAAACTCTATAAAAAGTGACAATAATGGGAAAATAACTAAAAATAACTCACATAATGATATATCTAAAATGGCTTTAACAAAAAAAGGAAAAGTTATTATTGATAAAGATAAAAATAATGTTGAAAATAATGGAAAGAATAATGATATGACTTATGCAAAAATTTTAACTTCAAATAAACAAAACCTTGTTCCAGAAAATAGCAAAATTCAACAGAATTCTATAGAAAAACTTGATTTGGAAGAAAATGGAAACACAGAAAATAAACAAAAATATGGAGTTAAAAATGATGATGAAGAATTTATTACAGTCACATATAAAAAGAAAATAAATAAATATAATAAAAAAGGTATAAATGGAAATCAAACTAATCATATAATACAAACAGTAAAGCCTAGAATACATTATAAAAAGTATTTTTTAACAAGAATTGATACATCAATGAATGAGACAAATATTATAAAATATCTAACGGATAGCTTAAAAACTACCATTGTATGTTATAAACTACCATCTAAAAATGAGAAATATGCTTCTTTTTACATCTCAATAGATAGCAAATTTGAGGAACAAATAACAAAGCCAGAGCTTTGGCCCATAGGATCAGTATTGCTACCTTACTATGGTCGCTTACATAATAATAATTATATTAAAACAACTGAAGAAATTGCAGATATGAATAAAAGTATTAGTACTGACATAAAAAAATTGGAACATAAATATAATACTTTTGAAGTAGAAAATAGAAGTTATAATCAATCAATCATATTGTCATGATGGATAAGTCAAATAAAAAGTTAAGTATTTATGTACAAAATGTTAGAGGTTTACGCACAAAATTATTTACTGTAAAACATAATATTCTTACTGAAAATTATGATATTATTTGTCTCACAGAAACATGGTTACAAGAAAACATTATAAATGATCAATTGATAGATAATAGATATAATGTAATTAGATATGATAGACCAAACACCATTGCATCAAGAGGAGGTGGTATACTAACAGCTGTCAAGAATGATATTATACATAAAGAGATAAATATTGAAAATATAACTTTTGAGTCAGTATGGATTGAATTAGAGATAAAAAACTCAAAACTCATAATTGGAAATTTATATATACCACCAAATATATCAATAAATGAATTCAGAAAAAATCTTGGAATCCTGGAATTATATCTCATACAATATAAATATGAAATGATTTTTTTAGGAGATTTCAATGTTGCTTATCATGAAAACACTAAGGAAAAAGAAAATACACCAAAATTTATTGAACTGGATCAATTTATTAAACTATTAGATCTACAGCAAGTAAACAAAATATTTAATAAGCAAAATTATATTTTGGATTTGATATTTACAAGAATTACAGATATAATTATTAATAATTCTGAATATCCTCTAGTATCAGAAGATGTATACCATCCAGCACTAGAATTGCAACTGTCAGTGGTAACTAGATTCAGGAAAAATTCCATAACCTATGCAAATAAATGTTATGCATGAGGAGACTATTATAATCTGTATCAAGCCATTAAACATATTTCTTGGAGTGAAGTTTATGAATGTAAATGCCCATCATTAGCTACCAATATATTTCATCAAATATTGTCAGATACTGTTGATAGTCATTCCAGTTAAGCAAAGTAGAGGTATTAAATTTCCAAAATGGTTCTCTGTGAAACTAGTTCGATGTATAAAGAGAAAAACATTTTTTCATAGATATTATAAGAAATATAAATGCTTTTTGTATTTGAATAACTATAGGAATTATAGATGCATAGTAAAAGTACTTGAAAAATATGATTTTCAAGAATATATTAAACTGACTCAAAACAAAATACATATAGATCCAGCACATTTTTGGAATGTATTAAAGACTCATTATACTTCAGTTAGACAAAATACATGTGTAGTAGATATAGAATCAAATGATTTTATGACTTATTTTTTAACTCAATGTTAACTGGATAATAACTTAATCTTGGAATATCCATTTATTCAAAATCTCATATTCAATAATGATTCCATAAACATATTAAAATTTGATTTGGATGAAATATACCATTCTATAAAATTAATAAAAACTAAAAAAAGTATTGCTTGTGATAATATACGAGTTTTTATTTATAAAGGATGCATTGAACTTTTGGCTCCAGTTTTATTGTATATTTTTAATTTGTCACTTAAAAGATCAATTTTTTCCTAACTATTGGAAAACAGCTAAAGTAATACCTATATACAAATCTGGGAAAAAATCAGAGGTCTGAAATTATAGACCTATTTCTTTACTACCTATACCATCAAGAATTTTTGAAAAATCAATTTATTACAGAATTATACATTATTTAAAAAATATTCTTCCTTATTCTTTACATGGATTTCTTCCGGGAAGGTCAATAGAAACAAATTTAGTCCATATATCAGATGCCATAGGTAGAGCTATTGAGGCAAGAAGTCAATTGGATGTAATATATTTTGATTTAACAAAGGCTTTTGATAGAGTTGATCATAGATTACTTCTTATGAAAATAGAGAAAATTGGGTTTTCAATCAATCTAATGAATTTATTCAAGTCATTTCTATCTGATAGAAGCAATTATATTTATTACAATAATAAACAGTCAAATAATTTTAAATCTAGACTTGGACTTCCACAGGGGAGTGTGTTAAGCCCAATATTTTTTGCTATTTATATATCAGATTTGATAACACTTATTCCAAGTAGGAGTGTGTTATGCTATGCAGATGATATTAAAATTTTTCTGGAGATTAATAGTAAAGAAGATATTAAAACTTTACAAATTATATAGATGTTTTTTACAAGTGGTGCCAAGAAAATAACATGAAAATAAATATTGACAAATGTAATGCTATGACATATTCAAGAAAAACAATGTTAATACGGGGTAGTTACCATATTGATCATCTTGAAATTAAGAAAATTACTGATCATAAAGATTTGGGTATAATCTTCACAAGCAATTTTACTTTTAATAACCATATAACATATTCTGTTAATAAAGCATTTAAACTCATTGGCAGGATGCTCAGATCAAAAATTGTTTTTGATTTCCAGACTAATAAATTAATATTTAATAGTTTGATATTGCCAATTTTACACTATGGATCCATTATATGGAATTCTATAAATGAAACGAATATGAAAAAAATACAAAAGGTTTATGATAAATATTGTAAATATGTGTATAAAACTTCATTTCATAATAATAATGAATTGTGTGTTAAGAGAATATTATCTGATATGTGTTTTTTATATAAAATGATAAATGGCACAATAACTTTTGATAATTCAGTAACAAATCTGCTATATAAAATACCAACTTTCAATAGCAGAAATCACAAACTTTTTCATTTACCATTAATTAAACATAAATGTGTAAAAAATGCACCTTGTATATAGATTACAAAATGAATATAATGATATGTTTAGTGATGTAGAGTTTACATCAGATTTTAAAATATTTAAAAAGTATATATTAGATTCATTAAATCAAAATTTTATGTAAATTTTAATTTTAATCATTGTAAACGTTTTATTGGCTTTGTAAGCTGTTGTTTACTAATA